>CM067364.1:19200598-19918915 GCA_034401795.1 Chaetoderma sp. LZ-2023a
GGTCTAAATAGCTGGATATATTGAATGCAGTACCTTTGCAGACCACTATAGCTAAGAAGTCAACTGAGTTATCACTAGTATCTGCCTTAAGTTTGATATAGGTTGTCATGTCTGTTAGAGTAGAAATTCTGTGAAATCCTCTGTAAAGTGTGGCCAAATTACGAAAATGTCATCCAGATACATATTAAGGTTAAGAGGGTTTTTATTGCACTTTTGAAGAGCCGCATCTTTCCATTCTTCTATGCATATATTTGGGGAACTAGGGCTAAAACCACCAATTTGTTGGGCTATATCTTCATAAAACGCATAAAGACATTGCCTTTAGACTAAGCTCTAATAGAGCCAATAGGGCACTTTATATCTGGGTATTTTACAAAGGCCCTTCAGACCTAGTTCATACCATTCTTGTTATGAATATTTGACATCTAGAATCACTAGGAATGCATCATGTGGGACATTAATTTGGGTCAGTTTCGCTAGGAACTCCTCAGTGTTTTAGGAAGCTCAGTTGCTCTTAGTAATAGGCTGTAGATGATAATGAATATACTCGCTGATTCTGTATGATTCAGAGACACAGTCTAAAATTATAGCTATATATTGTCATGGGCATCAAATAATAGTTGGTCTGGTTGGTTGAAAGGGTTAATGTTGTTGTTGCTGTTGTTGCTGTTGTTGTTGTTGTTGCTGCTGCTGCTGCTGCTGTTGTTGTTGTTATTATTGATGATGATGATGATGTTGATGTTGTTGTTGTTGTTGTTGTTGTTGTTGTTGCTGTTGTTGCTGTTGTGGTTGTTGTTGCTGCTGCTGTTGTTGTTGTTGTTATTGCTTTTTGTTGTTGATGTTGTTGTTGCTACTGGTTTGTTGGTGGATGGTTAGTTGATTGATTGATTGATTGGTTGATTGATTGATTGCTTGATTGATTGATTGATTCATTCATTCATATATTTGTTTCAGAAATCCATACATTAGTGCGGCCTGCCTAACTGTCAATATGGTGTCGATAGAGTCCGGAGCAGTAAATCCTATCTCATCGTCGGTTATAGTTGACAATGATTCTCAACCGAATATGGCCAATGGAGAAAGATCATTGATGCGCAGACTATGCGGTTTGAATCATAAGACTAGAGAACGTATGTACCTCATACATAACTATCCTCATAACCCTGCATTCCCTTTTGCGCCAAGGGATTCCTGTAGCAGTTGGTCATTTTGGCACTTCAAACATACATATTAGATACAAATTCTTGCAGTGTATGGATTTTTCTGTCGAATGTTTTGAACCCAATCTGATTAGAAGTCGTTCCTGCCTAAGGCAGCTGATGATGATGATGATGATGATGATGATGATGATGATGACTTCTTTCAGCTGCAATCATTTTGTCTTCACTGTGTCTTAGTCTGCTGCGAGCCTCCTAAGTTCGTTTAGGTTCTCTATCATCTTTAGGGGTCCTAGATTGCGTTCTTTGAGGTCTGATCACAAAACACTTAGCAAGTTGATGTTGTGGCATCCTTTGCATGCTTAATACCAGTTGGCAACTACGACGAAAATTCTAGTGCTTTCTAAGCAGGTATATTTTCTGGCATTCGAAGAACAGGTCCAAACATAGACCATCGCTATTATGCTACCCTCACATTTTATACAGTTCGCTGAGTGCTGTACCCAGCGATGATTGGTAATACATGCATAAGTTTGCAGTGACATGCATTAAGTTTGTTCAAGAGGGCTTTTGGATCTGCCCAGCTGTTTCAATTGCATAGCACTATGGAAACACATTGTGAGATGTATGAATGTTTGGAAGTCATGAATCCAGCCATTCTAGCATTCCACCGTAAGTCCCAGTTATAAATCGTGTCTAAATAAAACTGTGATATATAGATATCACCTCTTGGCCATCAGCATTCTTACTCAATGCAAATATCTACCATGGGAGAACCGAGATAGTTCAACCTAAATGTACGTACCATAGAAAATCAATAGTGGTGAATAGCTTAGAAATAGCATAACAGTTACGTTAGTAATAACTGGAACAAACATCTTTACACTAGAATGTTATTTTTGGACACTTCCTGCTCATATTGCTATGCAACGAGACTGCGTTACATCATTAGAGATTATAACAATCCACCAGGAATAGGTGCAGCGAGTTTGTTATTTGTATGCTGAATTGAGTTCGTACCAGATATGAGTGCATGTCAGGTTAACTCAAACTTGTACACTATATGATGAATAGCTTTATATGATGAACACATTGACTTTCTTGCAAAGCTAACTCCGCTATGTAAGAATTGATTTGCCAACATAAGACTGACTAAGGTTGATGTGACGAAGTACAATGTGTGCACGCACACACACATAGGAAGCTGACATGGATTTAACTCTTCTAGAATATTCTATCCGAGTAATGTAGACGATTCCTGACAGGACTCACAGGTAATGTAACTAAATTAGAATGAATCATCGCATTCGCATACAATTAACTTTTGATCTGTCCCAGGCATGTAGGTTTATGCTAGTGCATTGACAGTTGACTGGACGAGGGAATTGCCTGAGTAGGAAATGGCGTAACATAGAAACTTCTAGAACATCGGCTGATGCAATAATAAGCAAGATTGCACCAGATGGGGATATAAAAGTGACTATCTAAACAGACTCGCCCTCTTTCTTTCTGGCTCGTGATGTAGATGTTCAACTTATTGATGTAGTGATGAAATGGCCCCATCATCCCCGGGAACAGTCTAATTGTTGTATGAGTTAATGTAGTTGTGCCGATATTGCACATAGTTTTAAAATGTACAAAATGTGTAGTTGTGTCGATTTTGCCCGTAATCATTCTATTTAATCCTGTATAAAAATTTAGTAAAATTTCAAGTTTAACTTAAATAGTCGTTGTTATGAATGATAGATTCAAGCTCTCATTCGATGCGTGCCGACTGTCTTCTCGGAGACGGAACCACTCCTGAGTTTGGAGAAGATAGAAAAATACTATGAAGACTACTTAGTCAGAGTTGCGTGAATCCAGGCCCAAGGTGACCCAAGTAAATATCGACTGGGAACTCCATCTACCGGATGAAGCAAGTTGGTTATCTTTCGTTCCTCTCTATCATCATAGATGTTGTTGCAGCAACAGATAGATGTTGTTGGAGCAAAATATATTATTCAGTCTTGGCTCAAGGTAGGAGTCAATCGAAACCAAGAATGATAAAATTCATACGGTGAATAACATAAAATCTACAATATTTGCAACAGCGGTGGGGCGGGTGTGTGCTGGTGGGGGTGGGGTGCGTGGTGGGGTGACTTTTTCGCACCATAAAATCCAAAAGCTTTTTGGAGTTGGGGGAACCTATGGAAACCTGGTTAATACGACGCAGATACTCATTCTATGCTCCCTTCATCGGTCACACCGCTAAATAATTCTTGGATTTGGTGAATGGACCCGATATCCTCCCACCAGAGTGAAAGGGCATGGCTAGTATTTAGATCCAAGCCCCTTTATGCAAGGCACTAGATAAAGAGAAATACTGTCAATAGACGTGTACAAGTTGTACATCAATGACCTGCTCGACTCCCTCGACGCCTCGGGGTGGATCTAGCATTAGAGCAGTGTATTTTGTAGCACCAACCTGTGCGGATGACGTGAGCTTAATAGCAAATAATGAAAACAGCGTGCCGAATCTGTTGAACATCTCTAGTCACTATGGAGTAAGCCGATTTTACGAGCTCCAGCCGAATAAATGTGTCATTCGTTTTCGATTGTAAGGATGAGAAGCGTCCATTCTCCTTAGACCTCACGTGATGTCGAAATGTCAGTGCCAGGCTGTGCAGCTGATTTAGCGATGCAACGAAGTGATCAACCTATAAATGCTCACACAAGAGTAGATGAAAATATCTGGAAAGCCAAACGTGCTATATACTCGCCTATGGGAACAGGGCTTCGTGGGATAAATGGCATAACACCATTGACATACAACATGACTAAATTTAGTCGGGGTAATTTAAAGCCTGATTGTCCACTGTGTAGCAACTGATCAGAAGACAATCAACACTTCCTGATAGCATGCCCACCTCGAGCTGTGATTGACGACAAGTAGCTGGACCTACTAAAGCACACCATCTCTCTATCTGTGCCATAGAGATTGAGCATGTTTGCAACGATTAAATCACTCTTATGCCATTCTTAGTTATACAAGTAGTCGTGGCACTACAGTAGTATTTTTGGCATTAACATGGAATCGAACACACACCCGGCGAAAGCGCCAAGCATTGTAGTCCACAAAAGCTTCCAACACACTAATGCCACAAGACAAAGTCTTACTTTGCCGGTGAGGCTTTCAAAATGTGGGTGTCAAATACACTGTGGAATTCTGATTTCGACCGTAATTACTGTAAATGGCTAGCCAGTTAGTAATTTATCCGCACAGAGGGTCACGCAGATCGTCCTGTATGTACATCACAGAGACCACGCATTTTACAGCCATTATACATAGTTATACAAGCAGTCATGGCATTACAGTATTTTGACATTGACAGGTAATTGAACTCAACACCGGCGAAAATGACAAGCATCATAGCCCACAAACGCTTCCACCACACAAATCCCACAAGTTTTACGGTCGAAATCAGCTACCATCGAATTCCACATTGTATCAGACAACCACATCGTGAAAGCCTCACCGGCAAAGTAAGACTGTCTTGCAGTGTTGGTGTAGTAGAAACGTTTGTTTTCTATGATGCTTGGCGCTTTCGTCGGCTGTGCGTTCGATTCCCTGTCAATGCCAAAATACTGTAATGCTACAAATACTTGTATAACTAAGTATAATGGCTGTAAAATGCGTGGTCTCTGTTATGTGCGTTCATGCGAGGTACTGTGACCCTCTGTGCACATAAACCATTGACTGACTAGCCAGTTACTGTAATTATGGTCAATATTATCTACCACATAATTCCACTTTCTATCAGACACCCACATTGTGAAAGCATCACCGACAAAGTAGGAATTTGTCTTGTGGTGTTGGTGTAGTGGAAGCATTGATGGACTATACTTGTAGCTTGTAAACATCTTGAGAACTTGTAACTTGTAAGCATCCTGACCTCCTGTCTATGGGAACTGTACGCAGTATGTATACAGTGTAATTGAATTGAATTGAGTAGTGAATAATCGCAACACAGTCGAGCCAAACGTATAGACCTCCACGAGCCTCTAAGAGTACCTCCGCTGTTTACAGATTGATAATTAGTAAACCATCCATGTTTACAATTGGAAATTCACAAATAACCTAATGAACTACATTAGAGGAGACAAGAATAGCGGCCACCCATTAGGAGATAGATAACCATTAGTAGATAAGTGGAACCGATCAAGCCCTCATTGCTAAGAAGAATATAGAGCTCACACATACCACTAGATTAAATAACTAAAATGTGATGCTTCCTACCAGCTGACAGAGTACAGATTAAGGCATGGCTATAGTACTATTGGAATCGGCTACCAGTATATTTATAGTAGAACTGATGATATCTTAATATATCTAGAGTATCTTAGATTAATATTATTAATTAAGAAGACATAGTATTTAGGTCTAGATTGGCAAGTAGCTGAAATCGTTTTGTATGCAAGAGAAACAGCAGTCTACTAGTGTGAAATTCAATGGTCTCCAGGAGGTGGCCATGCCTCTTGTGGGAGGTGAGATCAATTACTTTTGTGCAGTCTCGCACCAGCTGGAGTAAATCATCCGATGAATGCGACATAATGCTGAACTCGCAATGGTCTTTGTGGGTCTTGTCTTTTGATTCCAAAACTTGATCTCTGATATGTTTTAAGGCTGAACAGTGTATGATGAAGTGTGAAGTGCTTTGTACGTCATCCTTACATAACCTACATATTGGACTGGATCGCTCATGCTTGAAACTGGACCGATTACATTGAAGAATGTAAGTGTCCGTAAGCAGCTTTAGCTTGATTGGGAGACGTGTAATATCTCTCACTAAGCAGTCTGGGATCAATGCCAGATGTAATCTCCCAGGACTGAAAATGGAGACATTCATGTATTCTAATGAGCTGTAGAGTTGCTGCCCTTGCTGCTATTGCCTCTTTCCATTGTTGGTGTATGTCATATTTAATTAAACCCTTCCGCTTCTCCTTCTTTATTAGAGAGTCAATGTATAGCTCTGCTTCTTCCAGCTCGTACTTCGATAAAATTATTTTTAAGTCGACAAACCAGCTGCTGCTGGTGTATGATTTAACCATAAGCTGCCTTCTTGTTATCTTCTTTTCCAATAAACCTTCTGGTTGGTTGCATACGTTATTAAAGAGCATTAATACCTTTTGGTCGACTGGGGACTCTATTGGCAGGATACCTGAAAGAATATATACTGGATGGTCGGCTGTGCTGGTTGGTAATGAGAGAAGTTGTTTCATGATTTTTGGAGTACTTTTCTAGTTTCGTTAAGTGTTCTTCCTTTGGGATTATGAGTTCTAAGCCATATATAAGTATGATATATATATATATATATATATATATATATATATATATATATATATATATATATATATATATATATATATATATATATATATATATATATATATATATATATATATTTATATATATATATATATATATATATATATATATATATATATATATATATATATATATATATATATATATATATATATATATATATATATATATATATATATATATATATATATATATATATATGTATATATATATATATCTTGAAAAGGTGAATGATGGTCTGTGGATCAAGTCCGTGGTGGCCATGGGAACCTGCCGAAAAAAGGTTATAGGCAACGCATGGAGCTTTCTTGAGCTTCTCAGTGACATTTTCAAGGACGTTGTCTTTTTCTGTCTTTGTTCTTTTCACCCCTAGATGAGTCCTCGTTATTTTCGCGGGCATTTCCTGGTTGCCTAGGAAAAGCTCTAAACTTATGGGCTGAACATACCGACGTTTGGAATAAACCGACAAGGAAACACTTTTTGTTGGCTGTAACTGGTATCTCTCTTGTTCTGCAAAGTCAACCACAATATTTACAAGAATTTGTGTCAATTACTGAGTGGCTCATCAGCGAAACATCATCGGCACAAGTGCTGTTATTGCATGGACCGTTTCCAATGCGGGCACCAATGCAGGCAGCATCCACCCTGTGTAGTAGTAGGTCTATGTATAACTTGTACAAATCAGTACTCAGAATGCCACCTTGACTGACGCCTTGAAGGATGTCAAATGTATCTGACATGGCTCTTTCCATTTAACCTTAGATGAGGCACGGAGGTGGATGCTTTGGATAAGTTTCTAGTGCTTGTCATTAACCCCTGCATGGTACAGCCTGTGAAGTAGGTGTGCATAGTCCACAACATCAAAGACTGATTTTGCATCAATAAGGATAAGCTGGCCAGTCTGGTTATTATCCTTGGCTTCCCTGTAGAACTCCTCCACTAAGAGGGAAGCATTCAGTGGCGAGGTCACAACCTGTGAAACCCCTTTATGAATGAATTTGTATTTGTTTTATTTTATTAGAAATCTGCTTCTTGAGGATGACTTCTAGAATTTTTAGAATAACAGGAAGTGCAGTTATGCCTCTGTAGTTTTGGACAAGAGATATTAGACCTACTTTGAGTGCATCGGGAATGTGACCAATAGAAAAAATGTGCTACACTATCTCCGGAATGAGTACTATTACTGGTTCTCCTGTATAAAGCATATGCTCTCTCGTTAGTTCATGGACATCAGCAGCTTTGCCGGTATTAGTTGATGCAATAGCTTCGGTAATTTCTGACAAAGTGCTGCTTGAATCCATCTATCACATGGTCACCTGAGTAGTACACTGAATCACAGGGCAGATCAGTTGCAAAGAGGTTTCTTTTCTTTCTCTGCTTATTTACTAACAGATGAAAGACCTTTGAGTCGAACTGTCTTGCTTGCAGTATATCAGACTTATCCTTGATTGTTTAGCGATGGCTATTCTACGCGCCTTCCTAAATTTGTGTTTACAGTCCAGTTGCTTTAGTACAAGACAGTTGTCCTCACTTTTTGGTCTTCCCTCAGTTATCCAGATCTTATTAGCAAGCGAAGCTCCTTTAGGGCACTATGTGTGGCGCTTTTTGCCAGTTGTGGGTAGGGCTGCGCAATACACTGATACCATATTTAAAACCAATATCACGCACTGACGGTTTCAAAACCGCTTATAAAACATAAATATCGGGGGAAAATATGAACATATTTTCGGTTCTTAGTATCAGCATTGTTAAATTGTTAAAAATGAAACCACAGGCCTTTGAATTTTGGTCCACCCATCCCAGTACCACATATTCCCCTATTATATATATATATATATATATATATATATATATATATATATATATATATATATATATATATATATATATGAAATGCTCCAACCATGCCCCGTTGGTTCTATAGGCCAGCGTGTGTAGCCACAGAAACGATCAGAATGATAGAGTCCGTAGAATGCCTATTGCGCATGTGCACCAATGAGAGATAGCCTACCCACGCTGCACAGAGCGTGTGTGGGGAATGGCATTCTTGTATATAGTATTTTGGGGAATCCTTAATACTAGGCCCTATTCATTCATATTAGTATGCATTATTACCAGGATTCGTTGGGCAATACGAATCCGCTTACAGAACAGAAATCGGTCCGGGAATTGTAGAGATATCAGGAAAATAAGAATTGGCTTTTTAATTCTATTAGATTGGTTTAGATCGCCATCGCACATGTATTGGTATGGTGAAGGTAACGTGACATCATAAACACATGTTGCTCTCCTGCTATCCCCTCCACTTGATGCACGATGATTGTTTGAGCTCTGCTATGGTGACTGCTGATCAGTCACAATATAGTATATAAGGAGTCACACTGGGTGCATTTCTTAATCGGTTCGGGGCGTCAGCCCAGTATGGAAGACATTCCAATAGCTTACTATGCAGAGCTCGTCTAATGCAATCTACACCAGCATAAGCCGTATCAGCCAATGAGGCCGGGCTGGGAAGATGCCGCCGACGTAACCTCGTCAACAGCAGTTTTTGGAACTGTAGCTCCTGTGCTACGCTGTCCCCATAATTCCTCCTCGGAATCCGGCAACCGCGCAAGGCCCTTGCCAGCCCAACGATGCTGGTTAGCTAGCCTCGGGAATGGAGAGGAGGGGCGCACCACTGGCGACCACAAATACCGATTTCTAGAGTCAGTGAAATGACATCGTTCCAGTGAGGTCGGACGACCATTGCCACCTAAAGCGAACACCACTGTATCATCCTGACTGTTGGTGTAGCCGGTATGATGCTGCATGGCTTTAGCTACTTAATTAGTTGATATAGCGGCATAGCAAGTCAAAAGCTGGCTTTTAGTTGAAGGCTACTACCATGTAATATCGTTAACCAAGTAATAAAGTAAGAGATGTATTGGTCTGACTGTATTTGTATCTTGCCAAAGATACCTATCCTATCTTTATACCATAGGTAACCCTGCAAAGGAGGCACCCTAGCGCAGCCAATTAATTTAATATAAACCAACGCCTCGTGCGGGCCAATAAATTGGTTTTGCGAGAAGAAAATGCCTCAAGTGGGCCTCCATCACAGGAAAACGCCTACTAATCTGAAGCGGGGGTGAGAGTGCGGCTGAAGCCGTATATCCCATTTAGACCAATGCAAAAGTGTATTATATTATCATAGTGTTATCATAGTTTAAGAGATGCACGCTGGTTTACGTGGAGGCGGAGCGCCAGTTTCAACAGAATCTGACACTATCGTCTCTTATGCTTATTGCTGAATTAGTCGATGCCACGTTATTGAGGAGCTAAGCCAACCTTTAGTTATTTGACCCAGACACATAGGAAGTTTTTGCCCCGAACGGCTTAGTGCCTACTTAACGTTTGTAACAGGTGGTCTTCCTGGCGGATGAGCCTGGGTAGCCTTTCTTGTCATGTAACCAGTGGACTACTCCTTCAGGCCTATGGCGCATACATGTTGCTGGTTGAGGTGCTCAGGAAGCCGATAAGGGACTTCCAATCCACGTGTCAGCACAACCACATATAACAAGACATGGACAGGATAACACACAAAAGCATTTAGAAAGCAGCGTATCTAGCTATGGCGAATGCTTGAGAAGCGGGTAGCAGACAGTGGTGACCTTCCAAGAAGGCTTGGAGAGCTGATTGGCATCTCCCAGTCACCATAGCATTGATCTGTGAACCGCGTTTTCAGCAGACGCCAGCCATGGTAAGAGCGAACCATGTGAGGCTTGCTCCCTGGAGCTAATGTTCAACTGCATTTATGGTTATGTAATTACCCATGAAGTCCACTGCTAGGACGTACCTACTATAATTAATGTTTGCACAGTGAATCCTACTTATGGCTGAAACATTACCGGTGAGGGTATAATGGAAGTAAGTGAAACATCGACGTTTTGATTCTCACTGTCAGCAAACTTCTGCGATTTCTTGGGTTGGCACTAACCAAATCGGCGGAGGGGCTTGCCAGACAATTAGTGGGCCAGATGGCCAGTGAGTCGCAGAAGAGAAGCTGCTCCAGAAGTAATTTAGTAGGCCTTAAGTTGGCGGCCAATTATGTAATTCCGTCGTGCTTATGTAACGTAGCAGCACCGCCGGGAAAGAGGCTTTAATACTCTAAAACAGCACTCCTTCATTTGAGCAGTTGTTTCTAGCTACTCTGTCCTACAAAATATCTGAGCTTAATAACAGCTAGGATTAATCGCCATATCTCGAGCAGTATTGGCACGAAAGACGACTCTAGGGTGAATGTGTTGCCGTATTTTAGAGAGTTTAAGTGCATGTATTAATGAAGCTATCTAGTATAGGTTTGGCGTTTGCACATTTAGAAAATATATAAATATTTAAGTAACCCAAAAAGTAATACAATAGAAAATATACAGAGATATAAAACTAAAACGGCACTCACCATATTTGTACGTCAATACAATGTAATACAATGTAATACGGTCAAGCTGACCTACGGCGCCTACTTATAATCGGCACTACATAAAATGAAATAACGATACTACACTAAAACAAGCGCCTATTAGTCATCAGCGCAATGTGCGTTCTTACAACACGAAAGTTCTGGTGTCGCCTGTTAATCATCAGTGTACATTAAAAGCAGTTGGAGAAGTTGGTAGATGGCGCCTGTTAGTCATCAGCGCACGTAGACATCTGTTGGTGAAGCGCCTGTTAGTCATCAGCACATGTGGGCGTCTGTGGGCGAGGTTGCTAATAATAGTGATGTATTCAGTGTTATGAGCGCTTTATAGTAATTGGCACTAGAACATAATATAACTGTTCAATTTAAGGGCCAGGTAGAAGAACCCGAAACTTGCTACTGATTAAATTGCCTCTATTGATAGAGAGGCTGGTGATGGATCACCATAGTCTACCATCTGCTTCTTCAGCCTCGCCGTAAATAGAATACGTTGCTTATTCAATGCTTTTGTGTATTTTCTGTCCTTGTCTTGTTATTTGTGGGTGTGCTGACACGTGGTTAGAAGTCGCTCATCGGCTTCGAACTCGTCGCCCATGAAGCATGTATGCGCCGTCGGCCTGAGGGAGTAGTCAGATGGGTACGTGCCGAGATGGCTAACTGGGCTCAAGCACCAGGGAGGCAGCCCGTTATCAAAGTTAAGTAGGCCTAATCTTTTCGAGACATAAACCATATGTGTTTGGACTCAATAACTAAAGGTTAGCCTAGCTCCTCAAGAAGGACTGCCAAAATAACTCGGCACCGACTAAACCAGCGACTAACATAAGAGACGACGGTGTCGGATTCTGTTGAAGCCGGCGCTCCGCCTGCACGTAAATCTGCGTGCATCCCTATATAGAAATACTTGCACATATAATTTAACATACGTTAGCATTGTTTTAGATGGGAGTGTGGTCTTGGCCGTTTCTCCTTCTCCGTTTCAGCGTGGTAGGCATTTTCCTGTGATGGATGACCGCGCGAGGCACTTTCCTCTCGTAAACCAATTTATTGTCCCACTTGAGACATTAGTTTATATTAAACTAGTTAGCCACGCTAGGACCCCTCCTTTACAGAGGTACCGATCATATAAAGAAGGATAGGTTAGGTATCTTTGGCGACATACAACACAGACGACGCCAACATCCCCACGTTATATTATCACAGGAAACGATCATCATTGTTAAACCAGCGTATCTGAATTTTACGACGAATTCAGAGGGACTATTTTTCTGTTAACTACTTGTCATACAGACTACTATATGCTTTATATCATCTCGTTTTACGTGAATTAATATTGTCTGGTATGAGGAGAGTAGCGCTCGTGTCCTTTTAATTTCCAATTCTCTCTACCACCATATTCTTGTGGAAATCACTGCGCCGATGGCTACTCAATACATACGAGATACTTTTCTCGATCTCGAATCGTAGGAGATCTCGCGAGATACGAATGATGCTGGGGATGTCAGAATCGCCATAGCAGTTCAAAAGGTACACTCTACGATACAACTAAGCCAGCATAATTTCAAACAAAAATTTCAGGATGCGCTCTACATCATCCCATATCAAAATAAGTCTTAGAGCTACAATGACAGAATTTTTCCGGTGGATGCTTTATATTGTTATGTCCTAAATGGGAAAGTTTTATCAAAATATCATAAGTATTGTAATTACTACAGCTTGCGGAAATGTTGACCAACCAAGGAAAATTACAGGATTTTATGTCAAAAAGTTAATTCATTTGATTTCATTCCTCAGGCAATGTTTAAGTGAGAAAGAGTATAATTATCCAAGCAAATAGCCATTTGTTTCAGCTCTTGAGCACACTCCAAATTTATGAAGATAGACAAAGTATTTCCAAAGATAGAGCCTGCGAGATAAAACCATCTCGAGATTCTGACTTTTATCAAAAAAGGATAAAATATTCTCAGATCTTAGCTTAGATTACCAATATTTATGTATTCCAGGCTTTGAACGCCTCGTCGGATCCATTATATTATGTTAATCCCGAAGTCGTTACCTATTGGGAGGTTCAAGAATCATTGAAATCGCTTCAGCGATTCTGTTGCTACTATCATTTGCATACACTCCCATAAAATATGTATCTATTCATAGAATCGCGATGACGTACCCACAATCAAATTTCCCATAATACCCTGGGAGCGACGCCATTTATGGAGGGGCTAATTTAACATTACGAGAAATGGGCCGTAAAACGTTAATTACATTTTCTTTACTATCTTGCAAAATTCACTCGTGATTTGATGTTTTCTGATACCGGGCGAGTTTATTACCGATACTCAGATACAGGATTTAATGGTTTGAGCTTCATGGAAAATGTAAACAATGCATTGCTTTGGGCAGTCGTCTTTAGCATGTAGTAAGTTTGCCCCAACTTTAATGGCGGCCGATCTCAAGATGCCAGGATGTGCGAAACTATGAATTAGTCTCGCGCCTTCAGTTATCCCTTAGTGGAAATGAGATGACATGCACCAATTCACCTTTCCAGAGTGCCCACCCATCATATGCCGTCATAATGAACAGCGTGAGGTGTACAATGACATCATAATGAATGACGTCATGAGTACGTCCCGAACGCATATTTGAAGACGGTCTATGCGTTGTTGTACAAATTGTTTGCTTGTACTATTTAATAAATGTTCTGTTGAATATTTTGAAACTAATTTGACTAGGCGCTGTTGCTGCCATAGGCAGCAACAGCACCAAGTCAAATTAGTTACAAAATATTCAACAGCTTCCCTGTATAGTTTTCAGGAAATTGATAGCTAGGGCATTTGGAGATCGATCAGTCCCAAAACGGCGAGGTGTGGTGGAGCTTAGCTAGTGATGGGAGGGGCATAGCTAAAAAAGGTCCATCATTGTCGAAACATGTTCAGAGCAAGAAAAGCATTATAATCAGCACTCCGCAACAGCCACTTGCTGTCCATAGCTCCGATGCTCACTTCATCAGCTTTGACAAGGGAAAAGCTAAACACAGGGGCGGATCCAGTGATTTGGTTGGGCTTTCTCACCAAAAGACGGTCCATCGGAAATTCTGAATTTCGGTGAAACCATTTCCCACATTATGAGTTATAAGCAACTACTTTATATTGCAGTGCTAATAATCCACACATACGATTAAACAATTTGACTGAAAAATATCCGATTTCAAGGCATCACGCTCTTCCCATCAAAGGTGTGGTTCATGGAATCTCCATCGGAAAATTTTGAAAATAAGATGTTCTGAGAAACCATTTCCCGCAATCGGAGTTGTAAGCAAATATTTATATTTCCCCATAACATTGTCAATAATACACACATCCGAGTAAAGCGGTCTGACTTTCGTGTCAGCGTTGACTGAAGAATGTCAGATTTCAAGGCATCAAGCTTTTCCCATATTATACCATGGGGAAAGAGAATATGCCTACTTACATGATTTTATGGTTTTGCCATGATAGGCATCTAGCCTACATTAAAGGATAACTAATCCCATCTCTTGATAGCTGTTCATGTGATCTAACACGCCGACCGTAATTTTAGGCTTTTTATCACGCCGCTAAGGAAAGATATTCAGGATTTAGTAGTTAAATGTTGGTACATTTCTACACCTTATGATGGCTGTCATGATTTACTTTTCAACCAATCAGAAAAACCCTAGTGTGTCCGCCTCGGTATATACGCTCAGTCATAGAGGCTCCAGCTATAGTTTGGCAATGAGGTATAAAAGCAATCCTACAGGTAAGCTGTTGAATATTTTGAAACGAATTTGATTGGAAGTTGTTGCTGCCATAGGCAGCAACAACTTCCAGTCAAATTAGTTTCAAAATATTCAATGGGATGAGCATTACATAATAAATAATGTGATGCATTGGAGCTTACATGACATCACACACAATAGCTTGAGGAGACAAAATGGTGTCGATCACTGTTCAACATTTACTCGATATTACAAAACAGATAATTGCGATACAGATCAGGGAATCCGACAGGATATGAATGATATGGAGTCTATAAACCATATTCTATCGGTGCAATACAACATTTGAGATGAGATTAGCATTGCTTTAAATAACAGTATTATTAGCTCAGCTGGCTAGAATGGCCAAGTGAGCTTATGCCCTTGCAATGGACCTTTCCAGTTTTAGATATGCCCTGCCCCTCTCTATCTAAGCTCCACCTACATGTCGCCGTGTTGAGATTGATCGATCCCCGAATACCCTAACTATCAATTTCCTGAAAACTCTACAAGTAAGCTGTTGAATATTTTGTGACTAATTTGACTTGGTGCTGTTGCTGCCTATGGCAGTAATAGCGCCCAGTCAAATTAGTTTCAGAATATTTGTAAAAAAAAATTTAATTAGTAAAGCCATACAATTCTTACAACAACTTACCGACGTCATTCATTATGATGTCATTCTACACGTCGCATAGTTTATTATGACGTCATAGGATGGGTTAATAAAGTGAAAAGGTATATTGTCTGTCAGCCAGCTGTTATCCATCCGTCCACCTATCAGTCAGACCATCATCCACCAAACTTTGCTTTCAAATGTATCTCATCATAAACCACGTGGCTGATTTTTGGCAGATTGGCCTGGATATTGTGATAGGCAAGAGAACTATTCAGAATTTTTATTGGCCAATATTTTTCGACGACCATATTGAATTTTCCAACAATTTTCTGGAGTCCTTTAAAACGCTACCGCTCCTTAATCAATATCTCAATTTCAACAGAGCTTGATCGTGTCATAGTAGGCTTAAGGACCTCTAATTGGAATTTAGATTTTCAATTTTTTGGCAGCTATCTTGGATTATTCGAAAATTTTCCAGAAATCCTTTAAAAGTATCTTCTCCTAAACCATGTGGATGATTTTTTAAATAAAATTTGGACGGATCTTATGGCTCCAGGATTTTATTCACAATTTTGATTGGAAGATTTTTCCAGCGGCAATCTTGGATTTTGAGACCATCTCTGACTCAAGTTTCTTGAGAACACATTCTGTATAAGAGTTTACTGTAGGGTGAATCCAATATACAGGAGGGGCTGGGAGGGCGGTTCTTTTCTACAGTGGATGATCATTCCCCATGGAAGATTTGAAAATGAGATGTTCTGAAAAGCATAGCATTCTGTTTCCTACATTCCGAGCGATGATATATGACAAAATTTATGAAGTTTTTACCCTAATATAGGAATAGTAAAAGAAATTAGGAAAATACCTGAACTATACTATGCTTAATTGTAGCCCTGCTAATAATTTAAGCATTTTCAGCCATCAAGTTACCAAATAGTTATAAATATGATGGAATGTGGCACTTAGTTAATATTGTCTCACGTTGGTACAATACTGCCGAAGAGTTGCAAGTGGCATAACCTGCTCTTTGTCATCGAATCAGTCGCTTTGAATAATGCAAATATTAGATGCCGATATGGGCATTATGACACGATTTGGTATAAATTGCTTATAAGATGGGTGAACACACTGACACTAATTTACCATTGATTTCAATAGCAAAATTGACCATTGGCTTAAATTATCTGGAACCTAAGTCAAACTGACCAAAAGCATTATTTAGAGATTTCCCGAGAATTTCTAAAAAACCAAGATGACCACCGAAAAGGTTACCAATAGCACAATAAGATCCGTTAACCCAAATTTGGTTAAATCAGGTCGTTGATTAAGAAGTAACTAGCATATTAAGGCAAATGTTGAGGGACAACGGATGGATGGTTACCATGCCATAAGACCACATAGCCTTTCTGACAAGGTGGACTAAATATCTGCTGTAGCCACCTACCAAGTTACGACTAAATAGCTCTAAATATGATGAAAAGTGCACTAAAGAAATATCTTTCCCCCTTGTATCCCATACTGTGGGAAATCTCAAAGGGTGGTAACTCTGGAGTTTGAGATCGAATCAGCTTCATTTTGGCAATGCATATATTAGACGTTAAGAAGGCATACCTCGCAGAGTCATAAAATTATGACCCAGACAAATGCATAGATGGTAAATGGACAAATGACGAGACTGTCCTAGTTTTAGTACATGCACACCTTCTGTCTAAGATGTATGCACATACCAAATTCCATGATCATACATATAAGTCTTGAAACTACTGCCCAGACAAACACCTACCTAAATTGTATGCACATTTCCATGCATGCCGTTTTAACAGCAACTTACCTGCATGGCTAACATATTCAATGTGCCATACTGGTAAACCACTAGCAAAACCGTGTGCATTGAGACCTTTTTCACTTTTTTCATTTCCACCTCGCTTTGACATAGGGAGTTTTACCATGGATGTTGTTGACAACTAACTTTGATCATGACGAGGCCAACCTATCTGGAATGGGGTGGGGTGGGGGTGTAGTCATGACACAGTGATAGTTTTGCTTCAGGAATACTTAGGTTCTACAACCAGTAAGTCAAAACATTCTGAAACTAATATCCAATATGAGCCAACAACATTCAATACCCAGTTAAAATCTCAACATTTGAAGCAGGTTTTTAAACCCTAAAAAATCCAGATTTGCGCCCTGAATACAGTGTTACTACATTTCCTCATTCAGTGAAGGATGATCTCTTGAGTGGCATCTTGTCGACGGATATAGCCCGGTTATTGGCAAGATTACATCATTGTGAGTCTGACTATTTGAATGCAAGTCCGCATGAGCGAACCATGCGAATATGGAGCGTGATCATCTCTGTCCTGACCGCTAAGGACATTCGCCTCATGTGTGTAGAATTTCTGACTGTCCTGCCACACCCAATCCCGAAATATCATACAGTGTATACAACCATTAAAAACATGCAGTAGATCCTAAGATACCTTGATCAATACAGCCATGAAAACCCTACAGGAGATCGTAGTGTACCTAGATCAACCAAAAATACTGGTAACCTGCGACGAATGTGTCTACAGTTGACCTGGCTTTGGAATGAGAACCCATTTTCGAACAAAAAATCATATGCTTCACAACATCCAGGCTATGGAGGTAATTGGGAGAAGAGATAAGAAGACAATTACTGAACATCAATGGTATCAGCCAGTCAGCCTATGGGGACTGAGAAAAGAAAGATTTATTGGAAGCTCGGTTAGATTTTCCATCACAATTCATAGAACCAACCTAAACGCATTCATGTCCGTCCACAAAGACAAACAGATTCAGCGACTGCTGGAAATAGCAAGATCAAAGGCAATGGCAATGGGTGGCCCTCCGAAGTACGATGTGGCACTATGATCTTATTCTTTTGACAAAGAATGTCTTATGACCAAGGCAACAAAACGCAGTATCGACAAAGAGTTGGCAAAATGCAGGGAGAAAGAAAATTCATGTACGCTGCGTGTAATAGGCACAGTCAGTACCCCATACTCTGTGGACGTAATGGCAAATGTTCCAAAAATCAGTATCGAGGAGCTTCACAGCATCGGCATATTCTGTGATGTAGTGTAGAAATACGTCCATAATTTATCCAAATGAGCCAAGAGAATAGATCGCGTGCTCGATTCATACATGATGAAGTGTATAAAAGATTCTGAGCGATGGCTAAATGAAACAAAGTCACCAATAGAACTTCGCACTATCAATCGGCAAACACAACATCCAGTGGAGATGAAGAGGGTTTGGGCCTCCAGTAAAAAAGAAACTGCATGACTCACCAAGCCTAGCGCTACTAGTGAGTCATACTACTCGAGAGACAACGATCCCTTGCTATACTGGCATTGCTTGTCTGTCATCAGAGGTATGTGAGCTGAATTTTAATGTAGATGAGGCAAATGCTCGAACAGTCCCTCATGCAATGTTTGCTGTCATACATGGCATCGATAGGATAAGCGTGCTATCATCTGATACCAATGTATATCATTCGTATGATGTACTACTGGAATGGCTTGCATTCTTCTGGGCGTAAAAGCCTGTGTCGGCGAATCTACCAGGTTCACTCCAATACACACTTTGGCAATCTGCATAGGAATAGATCTTTGCCATGTACAACTCGCAGTACAACTGTTAACTGGTTGTGACTATATCTGTAAATTTAGGTAGGTGCTAAATATTCTGTCCTGAAGGCCGATAATATTTGCCAAATTTCGGCCCGATTCCTTCAGCGTTTCGGGAGAACATGTTTTCATGAAAAAGCTAGGCCATCCAAGATGGCCGCTGGCGCATTATGGTGTTACCATAGATACTGTTTCATGAGTTTCGAATCAATCTATCAAGCGGTTTCTCCAAGAGAGTTTTAAAGACATTTCTAAAAATTAGCCAAAATCCAAGATGGCGGCCGGACAAATTTGCACCATCAATCTTCTTTGAAGAAACTTGGATCTCTATGTCCTAAGGATTCATGCTGCCAAATGTAATTGTAATCCGTCAAGTGGTTCTTGAGAAATCATTTAACCATTTAATGCCTAAGCTAGCCAAAATACAGCCGCTGCAGTGGCCTAGAGAAATGGCCATTTGCAGAACAAGAGATAACTATTTCTTAAGATTTACGACTGAAATGACTGGCTCTATAACCAAGTCAGTTATTCTGGTGGTAAATCTTTAAAATAGTCTTGTCTTGGTCTGCAACGGTACATGTTCCATGACATATTTGAGTGTTAAACGGTTAAAGAAAAAATTGGCGAACCATTGGTCGCCATGACATAAGCTCACATGGCCTTTCAGACCACGTGATCTAATAATTCAATGACCATAATATAGTTTGGGCATCCAGTTTTAGCTATGCCCCGCCCATCTCCAACTATGCTCCACCCACACATTGCCCGTTTTGTGATTAATCGATCCCTGCACTCTCTAATTCTCAATTACCAGAAAACTATGCAGGTAAGCTGCTGGATATATTGAAACTAATTTGGCCGGGTGCTGCTGTCCATGGCAGGAACAGCGAACAGCGCCCACTGAAATTGCCTTCAAAATACTCAACAAAATAATTATCAAACAGTAACTACACAAAGTTGGTACGACTTGATGGACTATCACGCGTGTATAACGGACTAAATGTGTCATTCATGACATAATTGATTATGACGTCACTACCCGTGACGTTGTTGATTATGACGTCATGTGATTGACAGAGAAACTGGATTTATCAATTTCATCATTAACACATAGTCTCATCGGACTACAATGGCTCGCCATACACTGTGTTCAGCCCTACAAGACTTGATCTATGCTATTGAACAGAGTTATGTATCCCGTCTGAGTTGATCATCAAAGGTATATTCTGACTTCCTCGCGAGAAATATGAGTTTCCATAAAATGAGATCAGCCTTGCGTTCAATAGGGTAAACTTTCCTGAGCGCTCTGTGCATACAAAATCGGCTTTTTTCAGTTTGTATATTATACGAGGTAATTTATCTGAAAACAACAGATTGTCATAGTTTGCAGATTTATCAAAACGTTTTAAAATGTGGTCCCTCTTGAACCCAGCGTGGGTAGCCTATACACAGCCTCACTGCCCAGTACTAAGGAGATAAGATGCGTTTTAATAATTTATTTTTAAATCTCATAAAATCTAACATTTTCACACAAAAGATTTACCAATCAAAATTCTGAATAGAAGATTTATAGAGCCTATCACAATAGGATCCGTTCAGCCAAATTTGCCTAAAATCCGCCAATCAGTCTAGGAGATACGGACGGACAGATGGTCGCCCTAGCATTAGCTTACTTGGCCATTCAGACCAGGTGAACTAATAATAATGGCAATGCCATAATAGTGATCAGAACATTGAGGATAGATGACATTTTATCTGTGATCATATAATAATGGTGATGTTTGTGGTGATGATATGCATGATAACATTGTGTATAGAGTTGTGAAACTGTGAAAATAATAAAATGATAGATTTGTCACCCACCTCACTCCTAATGCCCTTAGGCTAAGAAAGGGCGCGCTAATCACAACACCACGCAGCCCACAAAATAATGACTGCTCCCTCTTGACCTCTGATCCCATACGAGCAGTTCTTTATGAAAATGTCTACGTCTTATTTGATATCACTCCACTCAGAACTTTAAATGGCGATATACACATAGATACATTGATTTTCTACTACTTTATCGTTATATTAGGGTAATTGGTAGTGCATTTATACAATGTTATCCACTTACATAGACGGGCGTGGATTGAAAATTACTAACAATGAAAAAACGGTTTCGCCTGAAATATTCTGTGTACCTCTCGTTCTAATCTCAATCTAAAAATAGAGACCTGTCCGTTTTGACTGACTGACAAGGCCAAAGCTGGTGGTGGTGGCGGTGATTTCGGTTTAACTTGGGCCGACTCCGCTCATAATGCGCCGTTCATGTTCTCGCGAGATCCCATATACTATGCTAACAGGAGCGAGAAGCCACGCTTCTATTTTTAGATTGGCTAACTTACACGTTACGACCGCCGTCGGAAGTTTTCGCAACTCCAACAGATAAATATTTAAAAATAATAATACTATCGTTTTTATTTTTTATCGTTTGATTATTTTTAATACATACATAACACGCAAACAGAAATCTAACATCTATTTACAAAATAGAAATTAGTAAAGCAGGCCCGTAATGTATCATAAAAGATGGCAGCCACCGTAGACATTTTTCAGACCATAGACACTTTTCAACCTATTCCAATAGTTCTTGGTTCGTGAGCGAACAAGGAGATAAGACTAGCATTTTGAGCGCTTTGATGCGCTGTTAACGCACGAGTGGTTAATACAACTCTAGTCATATATCGAACACGTGTTTCTAACAGCTACATTAATTAAGCTATTTAAAGGAAATTTCACCTTATACAAACCATTCACGTGATAAGATTTGTCACCCATAATCCATCCCTCATATTTTAGCTTTTTATCGTGCCAACAACGAAAGATTCTCAGGCTATTAGTAGCTAAATGTTAATGCATTTCTACAGTCTATGATGGGTGTCATGATTTACCTTTCAACTAATCAGAAAAACTTAGCGTCTCTGCCTCAGTATATATTCCCAGTCATGGAAGTGCCAGCTATAGTTTGGCAATGTTGGTATAAAAACAATCATACAGCTAAGCTGTTGAATATTTTGAAACTATTTTTACTGGAAGTTGTTGCTGCCATAGTTAAATTAGTTTCCAAATATTCAACGGGATGAGTATTAGATAACAAAGAATGTAATGCATTGGCACTTACATGACATCACACACTATCGCTTGAGGAGACAAAATGGTGGCGATCACTGCGCAACATTTACGCGATATTTCAAAGCAGATAATTGTGATACAGATAAGGGAATGTAACGGGATATGAATAATATGGCATCAATAAACCATAATCTATCGTTACAATATAACATTAGAGATGAAATAGCATCCCTTTAATCAACACATTAATGTCTTTGTTTGCGTTTATTTGGACACAGGCAAGCACGTTCAGATGGCTAGAATCCTTTTACTAGCACTCATTCCAATACTCGGTTTGGCCATCATGTCAGTTCTGAAGCTAGTTGACGTCGCAAAGAAGAACGCTAAAGCCAATCAGATGAGACAGATCATCACGTTCAGTACAGAAGTGGGGAACCTAATCCATTTCCTTCAACGGGAACGTGACATGACAGCTTTACATCTCAGCGGTCGTGATCAAGGCAGCGAGACGCGGACACTTCTTACGACTACATACCCTATGACAGACAAAGCCCTGAACGCAGCTTCCATGTGGTCAACCACCAGTGAGCTTATTCAGTTCAAAAGCAAAGAGCAGTTTGCAGAATATCTGGGGAAACATCGACATGAGCTTAAGAGTAGAACACATTCAGCAAAGGTGAAAGACGAGATCAAGTTCTACTCATCGTTGATACAAATCTTCGTAAGATGGCTCTATAAATCTATCCAGTCTTCAGGCGGAGGGAGTGTCTGGCGCACGCTCGTGGCGTACCAGCTGCTAATCATTACGAAGGAAGACATGGGCATCGAGCGTACACTTGGCGGAGTGTTCTTTACGCAGGGTGGCTTCGAAGACATCACGGATTATCTTTGGTATATGCAGAAATACTATGTTGGAAATGGCAACTTTATGGCCGCAAAACGATTCTCACCCGTAACTGAAACATACCTTAATGAGCTTCTACAACAACAAACACAAAACATAACAAATCATGTGCACACGATGCGTAGAGAAATCACAAATTTTGGGTATGGCATGCAAAACTATACACCATCCTGGGAACGAAGTGCGTGGTGGTTTGATAATATGACGAGCTACCTCGATATGCTATTCACTGTCCAGCTTCGATTAGCGGAATATGTTGGAGACACAATGGCAAATGCTATTTCTGCTGACAGGGGAAGCATCAACGTTAGTATCAGCTTGCTCGCGCTCATCACGATCATATGTCCATTAATTGTTCTGTTTGTTAGAGCCATCGTGACAGATGTTCAAAAATACGCCATGTCGTTATCCTCGAAGACCAGTGCTCTTGCTCATGAAAGGAAACGAACGGATGCCCTAGTTTATCGGATGCTGCCTAAAATCGTCGCTGAACAACTAAAAGAAAAAAAGACTGTTGATGCCGAGCATTACGAGGATGTAACAATATTCTTTTCCGATATCGTTGGATTCACGAGGATTTCATCACGCTGCACACCAATGCAAGTGGTGGGCATGTTAAATAAGCTCTACCTTACGTTTGACACACGAATTGATATGTATGATGTCTATAAAGTGGAGACAATTGGAGATGCGTACATGGTAGCATCAGGTAAGTACCACAAGCATGATACTAAACACTACTATTCCATGGAATATAAATTTTGAATAGTTCGTGTCCCGTAGTCCGCGTCTGCTCTGACGGATATATGCAGGACCGGATTACGGCAAGGACTAACGGGAATAGGGCCCTGGGGCCAAGAAAAATAATGGGCCACCAATCGCCTCAACTCACGAACGCTTAATTATCCGTCCGTTTTATGTGAATTATACGGCTTTTCTATTTGATAAATATTCCGTTGAATATTTTGAAACTAATTTGGCAGGGCACCGTTGCTGTCTTAGTTTCTAAATATTCAGCAGGTTCTCTGTATAGTTACGATGAAATTGGGATTCTGGGTATTCAGAATTCAAAGTATATTATAAATCGATCCTAACACGCGCAAAGAATGGGCGGAGCTAAGCTAGAGATAAGAGGGGCTTAGATAAAAGTGGATTTATCCATTAGTCTGGGAAAATTAATACTTACTTTCAGCAAAAATAGCACCCCATCTGTTCGAATCGAAAGAAACTGAGTCTACCAAGAAATACCCACTAATTTAAACATCGGCATACAATGGGCTATGTTGCCCATCCTTGGGGTCATTCGTGCCTCGCGAGATCTCCTTCGATACGAGATCGAGAAAATCGTATTCTCGGCATGAAGCCACGACCATAAAGCCAGGACTCGACTTTTAGATTGAAAATATTCAACAGAAAGTTTATTAAATAGTAATGTGTCAAAATATTCAACAGCTTACCTGTATAGTTTTCTGGAAATTGATAGTCAGGGACTTCAGAGATCATTCTATCCCAACACGAGCGATGTGTGGGTGGAGCTTAGCTAGAGATGGGCGGGGCATAGCTAAACATGGAAATGTCCATTGACACTTGCTGAAGATGTGAAGATCACTGGAGGGGTCCATTTCTAGCTATGCCCCACCTATTTCTAGCTATGCCCCACCTATTTCTAGCTATGCCCCTCCTATTTCTAGCTATGCCCTGTCTATTTCTAGCTATGTCCTGTCTATTTCTAGCTATGCCCCTCCTATTTCTAGCTATGCTCTGCCTATTTCTAGCTATGCCCCACGTATTTCTAGCTATGCCCCACCTATTTTTAGCTATACCTCTCCTATTTCTAGCTATGCCCTGTCTATTTCTAGCTATGCCCCACGTATTTCTAGCTATGCCCCACCTATTTTTAGCTATACCCCTCCTATTTCTAGCTATGCCCTACATATTTCTAGCTATGCCCCACCTATTTCTAGCTATGCCCCACCTATTTCTAGCTATGCCCCACATATTTCTAGCTATGCCCCACCCGTTTCTAGCTAAGCCCTGTCTATTTCTAGCTATGCCCCACCTATTTCTAGCTATGCCCCACCTATTTCTAGCTAAGCCCTGTCTATTTCTAGCTATGCCCCACCTATTTCTAGCTATGCCCCACCTATTTCTAGCTATGCCCCACCTATTTCTAGCTATGCCCCACATATTTCTAGCTATGCCTCACCTATTTCTAGCTATGCCCCACATATTTCTAGCTATGCCCCTCCTATTTCTAGCTATGCCCTGTCTATTTCTAGCTATGCCCCACGTATTTCTAGCTATGCCCCACCTATTTCTAGCTATGCCCCACCTATTTCTAGTTATGCCCCACATATTTCTAGCTATGCCCCTCCTATTTCTAGCTATGCCCTGTCTATTTCTAGCTATGCCCCTCCTATTTCTAGCTATGCCCTGTCTATTTCTAGCTATGCCCCTCCTATTTCTAGCTATGCCCTGTCTATTTCTAGCTATGCCCCTCCTATTTCTAGCTATGCCCTGTCTATTTCTAGCTATGCCCCACGTATTTCTAGCTATGCCCCGCCTATTTCTAGTTAAGCTCCATCGACTTTTTACGCATGTTAGGATCGATTTATATACTACGAAGCTTGAATTTGCAGAATCCCAATTTCAATGTAATTATACCGTTAAACTGTTGAATTTCTTGAGACTAAGTTGGCAGCAACAGTGCCTAGTCAAATCAACAAATTCAACAGTATGATGGTTATTACATAGTAAATACATAAAAGGCATACACTTCGACCACTTGGACAACATTTCCAGCTCCATGACAGAGTATTCTCTGTCAATCATGATTGTGATGTCAGCCTACATGACAGAGTATTCTCTGTCAATCATGATTGTGATGTCAGCCTACATGAGACGAAATTGGTTATGATTTCATATACTTGAGTGACAGATTGGATCACTCTATTCTATTAAGGCAGCAACAATGCAGTTGCTGTCCGATAATGAAAAATAGTCAGCAAAGACATTTCATCGGCCCGGCATGCCCATATATCTGACTGAATTTGGTTCAAAATAAACATAGGCGTTCTGATCGAAGGAAATGTACGACGAGGTTTCAGCCGGCACATGGATGGGGGGGGGGTATCGTCCTATCGCACGGCCTCACCCTCCCACTAACGCTCTCGTATCGAGTCCCGTGCTTGCACACTTGATGTCTACGCTAAGTTCGAGAAACTTCATAAACGAGGTCAGTCAACTACCGCCTAATAAAATTGTTCGGTTATTACCATCCTACTAATATACTGTCAATCACATACATTGACATTCGTGTCTCGCAAGCTCTCCATCGATATTGGCACGAAGCAACGCCTCTAATTTTAGATTTATAGCGAGGTTGAAGTTGGCAGAAATCTGATTGGCTACCTGAAAACTGGCAGTCAAAATAGCGAGAAATCGCGGGTTTGCAAGTACGGCCTCGAACAGCGAAACGATGTGAGTAGGCATATGTTAGTACGATGGGATGGGGTATGCAATATGGAGTGTCTTTCTGAACCAGATACCTTCCTAGGGTTATTAACCTAATCTCTATTCACCTCACTCCCTTCCACTATGCCATGTCCACTGATCAGTGCAGGAATTACTGAGATATCAGCTGTAGCAGCACGTAGGTCTACTGTTATGTGGCCTTAACTCCTTTTGTGTCAACAGCGCCTCAAAGCGCTCAAAATACTGCTTGATATATCAATTAAACATTTTGACTATTTTTGTCAATTTACCAATGAATTTCTTTTCACCTGCCTGACCATTAAAGGGGTAATGGTAAAGCAAATCATAGTTTTTACTTAGCTAGTGTCTATCTGCCGGCCGAGAAAAGAGTATTTTTGAAAATTTACCACTAGAATTACTGGCTCTGTAACCGAGCCAGTCATTCTAGTGATAAATATTCAAAAATACTCTTCTCTAGGCCTTTCAAATAGCCATGTCTGAAGACCACCGCAAAGTTGGTTTTTAGTCAGTTTGACCATTGACAGGTTAAGTTGATACAAGAGGGATTAACGCCGCCATAGCATCTAAAGTTGCCTCATCATCACCTATCAGATGGCGGCATTCATCTATAGCTACTATTCCAGCAATTCAGTCAAATTTGTGATACGAGTTACACATGTAATTGGTGATTGCAAGAGGAGGGAAAGAAAATTGAATTCCATTAAATTTGGTATATTAGTTAGACATATTTGTTTGCGTATTGTGAGTTGATATTTACATTATGCCCCGCACGCACGCACGCACACACGCACGCACGCACGCACACACACACACACCATACCCCCAAGTCCCCAACCTACCCACACCCCCGGAATGAGGTATTGTGGGTAGGGGAGGAGGAGGAGAGGGGTAGCGGAGCATAATGTAAATATCAACTCAAAATCAGCCGGTGAAAGCATGGGATATACGATGGCGTGCTATCGTTATGGGCGGTCCCTGTCAGCGTCGGCTGTCGCCGGTGAGATGCACCCATCATCCAAGGGTGTGTGGGTGGGGTGGCGGCACCAGGCTTAACTCTATGGTCGGTCCTGGGGCGATAGACCGGCGACGACTGGCTGAGCTGGCTACATACCATTACTGACCATGTAGCGGGTCAGCGGGAGTATTTTGTTCCCTTGAGCCCGGGCATGCATTCGTGCCCAGCGGGTTCAGGGCCACCATACTATCGGATGTCATGCTCCAGATGCCCGTTTGTCCCATGGACCACGTAGGCGACTAAGAATGGTAAGGAAAATAGAAACTTCCCTTAGACTCAGAAGAGTCAGAGGAGAAATTTATTTCTCAAGGCTGACTATTAAGGGAAAGGCTGGTAGTTAAGAATGCGGATAGTGTTGTCCTCGAGAATTTGGTGACCCGGATGTTAGTGGGTCTCTCTCGACACGAAATACACTAAGACACTTAACACTACAAGTAAGGATACAATTGACGATAAGCTTAATGATATAAGTAAAGATAAAATTAGAAGGACGAAGGAGGTTACGCACAACCTGCTGTACAATTCGGTGCCATGGGTGGCTCCAACTGCAGGCGGTCTTCGCTGGTAGGTTGGGGTCCGCATGTGGACCCCACAACAGGTTATCTTCACCAATAGGTACGCCGGCACCCCGAAATTAAGGTGTGTTCCTCAAATGAAGGAACGGTAAACAAGCAAGATCACTCCGAATGTCCGAGCGAGTGGTCCTTTAACATAAAGGTAGTTTGAAAATTCATGGGTTTATTTGTTTATTGTTTTATATTTGTTTGTTGGTTTACGTTTAGATTCACATATAACTAGTTAGTTTTAGGGTTTGAAATACCACTAGTTGTATTAGGAGTTCAAAATACAATACCACTAGTCATATTAGGAGTTCAAAATACCACTAGTCAGCTATAGGGTTTGAAATACTACTATTTAAGTTTAGAACGTGAACATAACTATTTAAGTTTAGAACGTGAACATAACTATTTATGTTTAGAACGTGGACATAGCTATTTAGGTTTACTATTTTAGAATATATACTAGTTATGTTCCATATATGCACACAAGTGTTAGGCGTAAACAGTTATAATTATATGTATGTATGATTACTGTATTCTGCGGCTGTAGTAGTAGAAACATCCTACAGCTGCAATCAGTCCTTCTTCGCTTTTGCCCACTGTGTCTTGTCCTCAGCCAAAATCCTTAGCTTCCTCAGGTCCATTCTTGACTTGAGTGTACCTAATCCTGCTTTCTTGAGGTCACCTCGTAGCACGCTTAGCATATTTATGCAATGACGTCCTCTCCTGTGCGACTTTTACAGACACCAGCGACGTATTACACATCTTGTATAGTGCATCGTTAGAAATTATGCTCTCTGGCCATCGGTGCCCAGTGATGGTGTGTGGGCGTTTGCGGTGGCAGGCGTCAAGTTTGTCTAGAGCTGCCTTTGGAGATGCCCAAATGTCACAGTTATACATCATCAAGGATACGCAGGTTGCATTGTATAAACGCAGTCTTTTTACCAAGGGCATCTTTGATCCACGAATCCATAGCTTCCAGAAGGACTGGAAAGCTATGTTCCCCATGATGCAGCGTGCAGCAATGCCAGCAGTACTGCAAAGCAGTGAGCCCAGGATTTTACTTTTCCTCCCTGGTTCGCCGCCATGGAGTGGATCGTCATTTTCTTTAGTTTCATGCTTTGTATATAGGTATATGTGGGTGAACTCTGTTTTGGATTCATTCATAGAGAGTCTCAATTTTTAGTTTGCTTGCAGCTATTTGGAGAAGTTCGTCAAGAGGTTTCTTTTCCTCATCTATAAAGTCCACATCGTCGGCATATTCCATCTCTAGCGGCATGACCAGTATTGACACCGGGTTGGGGGTTGGGTGGGGTGGGGGTGCGAGTGGTTTGGTCTTGTGGAGTTTTCCCGCACGGATTTCAATGCAGCAGCCAGGTAGCAGGTGAAGAGCACAGGGGATAGACCATCTCCCTGTGGGGAGCCGATTGATGACTCTAATCCACAGACTTCACTGACTTCACTCGTACTCTCAGCTTTGTGTTTGCAAGCAGTAGTCTCACTAGCCGTAGCTCATCTTCATTGCAACTGGCCTTGCATAGTACGTCTAAGATCTTTGAGTGCTTAATTGTGTCGAAGGCTCGTGACATGTCAATGCCCATTTTGTGGAAATCACAGTGTTTGGACATGACTACCGGCACAAGCATGCGTTGAGCCCATACAATGTCTGTACAGCTGCGCCCACGTTTGAAGCCACTTTGACATGATCCGGTGAAGTCGTCGATCTTGTCTCGGATGTGGCATAGAGTAACATTGGATAGGGTTTTCCGTATGCTGGAAAATCCTATAATTATACTATGTAAATATATACCCGGATTATAATACGCCAGGGAAGGTTAGCCCGGAAGTCTTGAGGGGGAGGGGGGGGGGGGGTGATGAGATTATAACAGAGATTTTGTGGAAGTTATAATGGATGGTATGCGAGGGATATAATGGAGGGTTTGCAGAGGATAAAACGCATATTTTACCGAGGTTATAACGGATGTTTTACGGAGGTCTTATGGCGGTCATAACGGATGTTTTGTAGAAGTTTTAATGAAGGTTTTACGGGGCTTATAACGGAGCTTTTGCGGATGGATGTTATGTGGGGTGGGGTGGGGGGCGTTATAGCGGATTTCTTGCAGAGGTTATAATGGATGGTTTTTTAAGGTTATAAAGGATATTTTGCGGAGGTTGTAATGGATGTATTGCGGGGGTTTAAGAGATTCTACGGAGGTTTACGGGACTCCACACAGATGTTGCAGACACTGAACTGAAGTTTTAACAAGGTGTTTAGGGTCGGATCTAATGGAAGGAAAGCAACGATGTATGGAGAGATACACTATCCCAGGAATAAGCCTATACAACTCCGGAGGTTTAGGGGAGTGAACGCTGCAGCATTACTATTTGACAGCATTGTCCTAATACTACTGATTAACATGCAGCAAACCCAGCTGAGAAAAATATGTTATAATCATGACGAGCGGAACGCCTACCTAATGGTTAGCAATCTAAGTAACCCCGGCTCTTCTGTGACTCATGTGGAAATGATAGTATAAGTCCAGACGTCAGCCCATAGAGGCCAAGTTAGTAAACTCAGTCCAGACTAACCGCATATACCATTCCAGCAGGAAGCCATCTTGAAGCCTCCGTACAGTTCTGCTCGGTGTGTGCGTGCGTGCGCGCGCGCGCGTACGTGCGTGCGTGCGTGCGTGCGTGCGTGCGTGCGTGCGTGCGTGCGTGCGTGCGTGCGTGCGTGTGTGTGTTGGGGGTGGGGGGGGGGGACAACAACTCAATCGGCTACACTAGCATTTCATGTTGCTGGTTCCGTTTGGTAAAAAAACCAGATTTACGTTACCAAGAAAGCCTAGTTTGTCAAGAATTTGGCCATGGTTTATGGTTTATTTCCTTATACTATCCTACCTACTAAACACGTATGCCTGGTTTAAGAATCAAATTTTTTAGCCAATCCCTAAAATGGGAAGTGATACTAGTAAGTGTTGATGGCACGAAGGAAGTGAATGGAGCACAGGAGATGTTAGCCCTCCGCAAGTCCATGCGGCTTCTGAAGAGGACAAGCAGGTACAGTTGGAAGGTCCTATCTAAGGAGAAGACATGGTCCGAAGACCGGAGGATAGAAGTTGAAGGTAGTTGTCTAATAAGTTTGTGCCATCGTGAAAACACCTTGTTGCAATAACTCATGAATCCATTTCCTCACTCAATCATATGACGTCATAATTTACTACGCGACGTGTATGCTGACGTCATAATCATTACGTCATAAATGACTCGATTATTCCCGTCTTTAACGCTTAATTGTCCGACACATTGTACGAATTCTATGTTTTTGTTTTTTAAGAAACATGTTGTTGAATATTTTGAAACTAATTTGACTGGGCGTTGTTGCTGCCATGGGCAGCAACAGCACCCAGTCAAATTAGTTTCAAAATATTCAACAGCTTACCTGTATAGTTTTCTGGAAATTGTTAGTCAAGAAGTTCAGAGATCGATGGATCCAAGTACGAGTGATGTGTGGGTGGAGCGTAGATAGAGACCAGCGGGGAATAGCTAAAACTGGAAAGCTCCACTGAGGCAGCTTCTCTGAACAACTTCCGCAGAAGAATGCTTAAGGTAACTGAGGATCCTTTAGAACTTTTATAAGATCCTTAGAGCCGCCTGTATGGTATGATGGAGGCTGCTATATTTAGTAGGGTGCATTGTGTATTTTCGCTAAAAAAAATTGGGGGATTAGTAAAACTATATATTTTTAGAAAGCACTCGGTGTCCCAATTCCAAAAACCAATGTTTGCATTTTCACCGATGTCTTCACGGCGGCCATCTTGGATTTTAAAATGGCCGCCAGCCATATCCTCCGAAACCTGATATGTAGGCAACCAAATGGCCCAGATTCATAATTTTGATGTCTATAGCTATACTTTCTGGGTCAAGAAATGCACTGGTAACATTTATAATAACATTTAAGGAACGGGAATGCTGTTTTGACATATTTGACCTATATAATATGTAAATCTGCAAATTTTGCACCTTTTATGATATATATATATATATATATGCCATGAGCAACAACTTCATTTCCAAGCGTCAGTGCCAGTTGTTTTAGAAATTTGCCATTGAAATGGCTGGCTAGATTATTGGGACAGTCATTCAAGTGGTAAATTTTCAAATATAAATATTGTAGCCTACAAAATAGACATTTCTGGACCAATCTTGGCCATTAAAGGGTTAACCCACTCTATATCTGTATATGTGATATTTTAGCAATGATAATGTGAATGTTATTGCTACATCAGGCAACAACAACCTTTAATCAAAATCTTATACAGCTTTTACATTAATCTACAATGTTGCTTAGTAACAGGTTGTTTACTAAATCATCACAGAATTAACTGTTACCCTTTAAAGATTAAATTTGTTGAAGAAACCGTTAGCTTTCTCATAGCAAATGTCCAGTTGCAGACCATGAGATTATTTTAGAAAATTTACCACTGAAATGACTGGCTTGGTTATTGAGCCAGTTATTCCGGTGGTAAATTTGAAAAAATATCTTATATTTGTCTGAAAATGGCCATTTCTCAAAACCACTGCAAAAGCTGTTTTGTCCAGCTTTAGTGTTAAAGAGTTAAAAGGATTGAAAACAGCAAATGTTGAATTGTAAAGAAAGTTAAAATCTGCCACAGTAAGTGTTAACAACATGGCCTGTTCTGTTCTTTATTATACTATTGATTAGGCCAGCAACTATACTCAAGCTAGGGTCAATTCACATTGAATTGTGGTGATAAAGATCAACGGTCAACGCCATTGATAAAAGTCAAGCCATGAACCATTTTGGTATAGCAGACAAAATTTATAAAGGTTGTGGAATTAAACTAGTGTACTAGAAAGCTGTTGAACATTTTGAATCTAATCTGACCTGAAAAAAGCTGTTGCTGCGTACTTTATCTGATCGGAATCAATTTGCCATTGCAACTAATGAAAGTAATAAATTATTCTCAAAATATTTAAATTCCTATTTGAAATTAAGCAAACATCAAATCTGGTGGACATTTGGAAGCTAATTTCACTGGAAACTGTTATATTGTCCCATGGTAGATGGGGTGTGGGGTGTGGGGGGTGTTATCTTATCATAGAAAGTCATGCTCTCTAAGGAAATCTGTTGACCACTTTAAAACTAATTTCACTGAAAATGTTGATACCTATGCCATGTATGGTAGCAAAGCTTTCAGTCAAATTAGCTTCAAAACATTCAACCAATTATTTCTTACAATAAGATTAATGTTTGTTATATGGCATGTCTGGGTTGAAAGGGTTAGGGGAAGAAATATACATGTACAGCTATGAAGGCTGTGGAATTAAACTAGTCTTATTATTTTGGAAATAAGTTGACTGAAATTTGTTATTGCATATGGCAGCAACAAAATTCAGTCAAATTTATTAAAGAATTTTCAGCAGGTTTTATATTTTATATCTGAATGGATTCAGTTCTGTCAGCATATAATATCAGTGGTTATAGTGATATTTTATTTCTACTGTATATCTCAATTTGCTTGACTGCATTACACCTTTTATTATGACATTGATGTTCACATAGTCCTTCATAATAATTATCAGTCAAAGAAACTAATGTAACTGAAATGTAACGTTAGTTACATTATGCAAAGTAACTGAAATGTAACTAGTTACAGTGCTCAACAAATGTAACTGTGACTGACATAGTGCAATGCAACTGTAACTAGTTACATTTAAATGTAACTGACCCCAGGCCTGAGTAGAATGCAGCTCATATTTTGTATCACGTGACATACTAATCCGAGTCTGCTCTGACTCAACCCACCCCTGCGACAGATATTTGGACAGACTGACAGGGCGGGGCTCCTCGTCAGTCTGTCCAAACATCTCTCTCAGGGCTGGGTTGGGTCAGAGCAGACTCGGACTAGTGACACACTTCGCGAAACATTCCACACGTTTTGGCTCCTGCTTGTTTCGTGCTCTATTTTTCCCGGGAAATACCAGTCGAATAAAAAATATACTCTACGGAGGCAATTTAGTCTCACTTCTCGCCCAGTCGAATACGGCCTATGTTATCTATTTTGAAGGACAGGGCATGATTTATCTGACATCGCGTCTCAATTTGCTACACATATTTAAGCAGTTGCTATACATTCTGCAACATGCATAGCTGTATCTGCTATGCAAAATGTGTACGTGATTGCATTTTATCATTGATTTTCAAAATTCTATCATTAACCATTTTAACAACCAATCCCTGAAAAAGTACATTCTTTACAATGAATACCATATTTTGCTGAATATTTTGAAATGAATATGACTGGAAGCCATTGCTGACTAAGGCAGCAATGGCTTCCAGTCATATTCATTTCAAAATATTCAACAGCTTTCCTATTTGTTTGCTCTGAGATTGAGATACGGGTAATTTATCGGTGAAAGAGTTGATTGCTATACATTTTTGCCGATAGCTATACAATTTATAGTTTACATAGCAATATATTCTATGCAAATATCAAATTCTAAATTATGCCCTGAAGGATAATACCTTACATAAGGATATATACTGAGCCAAAAAGGTTTAGAAATAGTGAAGTTTAGTTTGTTGTATTAAAACTATGCGTCCATTTATAACCAAATTTGCAGGCATGTTTCGTCAATGTAATGTCTCGCTGATCATGAAGAAATGAAAATCATTTCTTGCATTTCTCGGCCGCACGTTTACTGCATGTGAAAATGCATTTTTCATGCACTGGCCGACATTGGCGGGTAGCGAAGGCAAAAATGTACCATATTGCAAAAGCAGATAACGAACGTTAACAGAAAACGCTTAAAAGTTTACCCTACCGAACATGGCCCGCCGCCCTGGGCTACCCGAAAATCAGCGCCATGAAGCAATGGGAAGACTCGCTGCTGGGCAGAGCGTTCGCGCTGTTGCTGGACATTTTAATGTTCACGCCTCAACCATTTCCCGTCTCCGCCAACGTGAGCAGGAAACTGGACATGTTACTGACCGACCACGATCAGGCAAACCGAGAGCAACAACACCACGAGAAGACCGCTACTTAGTGACGTCATCACGACGTCACAGATTTGAGACTGCGCCGCGGCTGTCCCGTAATTTGCACACCTCTACCGGCACTACAGTGCACGCACAAACTGTGCGAAACAGACTCCATGATGCTGGACTGCATGCCCGTCGTCCACTTGTTGCTGTTCCGCTTACAGAGCGTCACATCGAGAATTGGTTTGCATGGGCAAGAACTCATCAGCGATGGCGTGCTCAACAATGGAGCCACGTTTTGTTCAGTGATGAGTCGAGGTTTTGTGTGGATGTGGCGCATGGTAGCCAATGGGTTTGGCGACGTTTAGGAGAACGGTATGATGCAGCCAACATCATTCAGCACGACAGATTCGGTGGCGGCAGTGTCGTGGTGTGGGCTGGAATCCATGAAAATGGCATAACAGATCTTATTGTGATTCGCGGAAATTTAACGTCTCAACGTTACTGTGAAGAAATTGTCGCCCCTGTTGTCATCCCTTTTATGCAGCATCATGCAGACTTTAGGTTCCAGCAAGACAACGCCCGTCCTCATTCAGCTAGGGTCACCAGTGATTTCCTTGAGGCTAACAACGTTCCGGTGTTGGACTGGCCAGCGCGATCACCGGACCTGTCTCCTATCGAACACGTGTGGGACATTCTTGGCCGTATGGTGCGTGAGAACCATCCACATCTTCACAACGTGCGGGAGCTGGAAGCTGCACTGCTCCAGGAATGGGGTGCGATTCCTCTTCGTGACATCAGGTGCTTATTTCGAAGCATGAGAAAGCGATGTACGGCGGTGGTTAATGCGCGCGGAGGTCACAACTGGTATTGACAGCTCAGTGTCATTATTTAAATTGGACCCTTCCGTTGAATGATGCCGTGTTAAAGGCGCGATGCTAGCATTACAGTAACAAGAGACTGTTGTTCAAATTGGAAAATTACCTATCAACTAAATAATATATTTGAATCGATTTATTGTTTTAATTAAATAACATTTATACAGTAATATTCTCAGTGTTGCTAAGCCTTTTTGGTTCAGTATATATAGGATAATTGAAGGATTTTGTCATCACTATGGCGATACCTTGTGTATTACCTGCTGTTCAATTTCTCCATCCAATAGCTTCATATAGGTTTAACTGTATGCTTGAACCTCTTCCGCAAAAATACAGGACTAAGCTTCAGTTATACCAGCAAGTTATCTTGTATTGCGTTTGTAGATAGTGTTCTTGAAATCCCGTTTTCTGCCATTTCCATCGGTAACTCTACATGCAGTATCTGCAAACAGCTAGGACACACACATAAGTTCGGGACGAATTCGTTGTTAGAGCCCCTTATCGCATTCAGGGTTGGTTTCTGCTAATATCATTCGATAACCTCAGTCTCTTCCACGAGGCTCATCGCCTGTGCGTGCGTGCGTGCGTGCGTCCGTGTGTATATTATAGTGTGGGGCGGTATCCTGTGTCATGTAAAGTGCATGTGTACTCAATAACTGGGATAAAACATAAATAATTGTAGCAAGCTTACTACAAGAAGACCTAAGTCCAGTTTTATGGACTACTGTTATTACGTAGTCATAATACAAACATTTCTAATGAGGAAAGTTAAAATGCATTGAACCGTAACAGGTCTATATAATATGACACGCGTGAAAAGAAATGTTCATTCACTAGAAAATAGCGTGACCATGTTGGTTATGTTATCCGTGTTGATGACGTTATCCCTGGCCCTATAGTATAACTTGTTGCTTTTATTGCTTATGACGGTAGTAATTCATGAATCCATTTCCTCAGTCAATCACATGACGTCATAATCAACTAAGTGACGTGTAGAATGGTGTCATAATAATCACGTCATGAATGACTCAATGTAGGTCGTATCAAGCGCTTAAAATAGTCCGTCAGGTTGGCGTTTAAGACGCTCTAAATTGAGTCATTCGTGACGTAATTATTATTACGTCATCGTACACGTCACTTGTAATAATTGTATGTCTCTAATATTTAATAAACATGCTGTTGGCAGCAACAGCACCTCGTCAAATTAGTTTCAAAATATTCAACAGCTTGCCTGTATAGTTTTCTGGAAATTGATAGTCAGGGAGTTCAGGGACCAAAAGATCCCCACACGGGCGAAACGTGGGTGGAGCGTAACCAGGGATGGTCGGGGCATGCTAAAAATGGAAAGATCCGTTCTAGGCTGTACTAACATGACGGGGTTGTCAGTTATAGGCAATAAAACTAACTTTCTTTTCTCATTAAATATGTTTGTATTATGATTGCATAACAACGCTAGAATCAGCCATGTAAGCCTGACATCGAAACTATCCACTATTTGACACACCTTTGTATATAATAATGTATCTGAATGTTTAATCATTTTGTAGGTGTTCCGCATAGGAATGCCAGGCAACATTTAATAGAGATTGGTACATTGGCGCTTGATCTAATGCATCATGTTTCATACTTGGATGTTCCACATCTACCTGGCACAAAGATGCGTCTCCGGGCAGGTATACATACAGGTAAGAGAAGTAGAGCATCTCACACGTATTGCCGTTTTCTATCAGATTTATAACACTCGTTTAGTAAGATTTCAGTGGAACGAGCTGTAGATATTATTTATCAGATAAAATATTATTTCGAATTTTCATGCTGATTCTGGCAATTTTCTTGATATTTTACATTATCTTTTCGTTACCGCTGTAGACTTCACTACTATTCTTCTTCTTTTCGTTCGCTGATCATACCGCCAGTCCTAAGTGACTATCGACATGATCATAAGCGTTAAGTGCGTGGATCCATGGTTTATTAGAGTGCGCCGTGCGGCCTGGAACCTCCGTCTTCAGCACTCGAGGTTTCTGTCAGGGTTACCTCACCCTTACTTCCTTTAGTCGCCTCTTACGACACGCAGAGGATACGGAAGGTGTATTCTAAGCCCCACCTACAGGGCAAACTTCACTACTATGAGTTCTGCGATTGTGCAGCAAATTATAGTGAGCAACCCAACATTTAAAAAATTTGCATATGCTCTTCTGTTCCATGGGTTACGTAAAACCTTTATGCACACACGCACGCACGCGCACACGCACACACGCACACACGCACGCACGCACACACGCACACACACACACACACGCACACGCACACACACACACGCACGCACGCACGCACGCACGCACGCACGCACGCACACACACACGCACGCACGCACGCACACACACGCACACACGCACGCACGCACGCACGCACGCACGCACGCACACACGCACACACGCACGCACGCACGCACGCACGCACGCACGCACGCACGCACGCACGCACGCACGCACGCACGCACGCACGCACGCACGCACACACGCACACACGCACACACACGGGGCGCGCGCACTCGAATATTTCAGTGGTCCCGCTTTGCAATCCGGTGTCCGGATCAAGTCAAGCTTCGGATCTATGGCTATCGCTGAAACTTCTAAACCGATTTTAGCACAAGAAATCCGGCTTTTAAAAATGTGATAAAAACTTGAGAGCAAAGTGCACCCTCTAATGGCCCTTTCCATTTTAGCTATGCCCTGCCCATCACTAGCTAAGCTCCACCCACACCTCGCCGTGTTGGGATTCATCGATCCCCAAATGCCCTAGCTATCAATTTCCTGAAAACTATACAGGGAAGCCGTTGAATATTTTGGAACTAAATTTACTGGGTGCTGTTGCAGCAACAACGCCCAGTCAAATTAGTTTCAAAATATTCAACAGAATATTTATTAAATAGTAAAGACATACAATTTGTACAACAACGCATAGCCCGTCTCCAAATATGCGTTCGTGACGTCCTTATCAGCGTCATTCATGACATCATTCATTATGATGTCATTCTACACATCACATAGTTGATTATGACGGCATATGCTGGGTGGGTACTCTGGAAAGGTGAATTGCTTTTGTCTGTATTTGTCTATCTTACCGTTCCCCCCACCTTATGTCTTGCTATTTTTGTTTTAAGGTCCAATTGTGGCTGGTGTTGTTGGCTCTAGGATGCCACGTTACTGTTTGTTCGGCGAAACTGTGAGCCGGGCCAGCAAAATGGAATCCTCTGGTTTACGTAAGATAATTAACTCTTTGAACGCAACAATCCAAATACAACAAATCGTATAAAAATGGGCCTTTTCGGTTTTAGCTATACCCCGCCCATCTCTAGCTAAGCTCCACCCACACTTCGCTCGTGTTGGGATCGACCGGTCCTCCCTGAACGCCGTGACTCAATTTCCAGAAAACCATACAGGTTAGCTGTTGAATATTTTGAAACTAATTTGACTGGGTGCTGTTGGTACTTATGGCAGCAACAGCGCACAGTCAGGTTAGTTTCAAAATATTCAATAGAATGTTTATTAAATAGTAAAGACACAATTCGTGTAACTTATGTGTTTAAGACGGACTAAATCAGGTCATTCATGCTTAATTGATTATGACGTCATCCTACACGTTACGTAGTTGATTATGACGTCATATGATGGGTGGATAAACTGGAAAGGTCAATTGAGGGATCGGATTTCCCACACATGTATTGTGATGTCATAATCTATTACGTCATATGTAGGCTAACGTCACAATCATTATGACATATTATTGCTCCGTCATAAATCAGGAAATACACATCACGCGTACGAATTGTATTTTTTTAATGAATTTACACGTTAATGAATATTCTATTTAATTTATTTAACTAATTTGACTGAGAGTTGTTGCTGCCGTAGGTACCAACATCGCCCAGTCAAATTAGTTTTTAAATATTCACCAGCTTACCTGCACAGTTACCTTGAAATTGAGATTCTGGGAATTTAGGGCCTAAAGTATATAAATCGATGCCAAGACACTCAAAACATGGGCGGAGCTTGACTAGAAATTGGCTGGGTATAGCTAGAAATGGATCCGTCTATTATTCTGTTGAGGGTTTTTTAGAACTAAATGGGTGAATCCAGTCTTAGCTATGCCCCTCCCATCTGGCTAAGCTTCAACCACGGTTTACCCGTTTTGGGATCAATCGATCCCTTCACTCGCTGAATCTCAATTACCAGAAAACTACACAGGCAAGCTGTTGGATATTTTGAAACTAATTAGTTTCAAAATATTCAGCAGCATGTTTATTAAATCGTAAAGCTATACAATTCGTACAACCTCGCTGACTATTAAGTGTTTAAGACGAACTAAATAGAGCCATTCATGCTGTAATTCATTATGACGTCATCCTACACGTTTAAAACTCAAATTTCTCCAAGAAAAATGTTCTCATAGAAAATGTCAATTTGCAGACCAAGAGAACTGTTTTTGGAAATTTACCACTGGAATGACTGGCTCGGTTATCGCTTGAGTTGGTATTTACAAGGATTCTATAGTCTGTATAGCTTACAATAATACATATTTTCAAAAGAATTTACAGAAATGGGGTAACCTGGAAATACCGTAGGGCAACCTAATTTAAATGGTGTTCTTGCCCCTGTGGCCAATACAATATTTTTTATAATTTTCGAGCCCTGCATTCTGCCACATTCACACTAAAACACCTCTCAAATAATGGCATATCAAGTTCAAGTTCACGTGTTATTCACTCAGGCTTTACATAAAGCATATGGAGGGGAAATATTTTACAATTAATATACTGGCGGTAGATATAAATTACATATTTCATATTGTTAGAATTATAGCATTAAGATGTAACAGAGCATCAATATGTCTCATAAATCCTATGTGCAGTTTGTTATCGCATTAGCATTGTTTAACTTTAATTAAAATGGTCGTATACTCTGACAATTCTAGCCTTTTCTTAGCATGGATAAAGTGTTTACAGAGGTTTTTTTAGCACAAGCCATTTGATTGACGTGAGAGTACGCCTAATTATTTTACTATATTGCAGCTGGCCGGATACACATCAGTGCGCAGACTAATGCTGGTTTGGTTGCTACGCGGATATTTACAACAGAATTACGCGGCGATATGGACATCCAGGTACTGCCAATTAAGGATATATGCACAACAAATGAGCATTTCCAGTTTTAGCTATGCCCCGCCCATCTCTATCTAAGCCCCACCCACACCGCGCTCGTGTTGGGATCGATCGATCTCTGACCTCCCTGACTATCAATTTCCAGAAAGCTATACATGTAAGCTGTTGCATATTTTGAAACTAATTTGACTAGGTGTTGTTGCTGCCTATGGCAGCAACAGCGCCCAATCAAATACGTTTCAAAATATTCGCCAGAATGTTTATATAATAGCAAAGACAGACAGTTCGTACAACGTGTCGGACTATTAAGCGTTAGCGACGGACTATTTCGAATCATTCATGACGTCATGATTATGACGTCATCATACACGTCGCTTAGTTAATTATGAAGTCATATGGCGTCAGATGATCGATGGATAAACTGGAAAGGTGAATTGTGGACCCTACTGATTGATGAATCCAATCTGTCACTCAAGTACTGACGTCATAATTAATTAATACAACATAATAGATTGACGTCATAATCATAATTGACAGACAACACTCCGTCGTGAAGCTGGAATAGTCCTTCCGGTGTACAAATTGATGAATCCTATCTGTCAGTCAAGTATATGCATGCCGTCTTAATGAATTACCATACGTCACATGTAGGCTGACATCACAATCATAGATGACAGAAATACTCCGTGATGAACCTGGAATAGTCCGCCAGTTATATGAATTGTATGGTTTTTACCATTTAATAAACATTTTGTTGAATACATTGAAACTAAATTGACTGCATGGACGCTGTTGCTGTTATATTCAACAGGTTAGCTGTATAGTTGCCATAAAATTAGGATTCTGGGACTTCAGGATTCAAAGTATATAAATCGATCCCAACACGTGCAACGGTACTTAGCTGCCCTGATAACGCAGCTTACTGGGCCGATGCTGCGCCGATACCGGCACGGCGTCGGCCCATTAAGCTCCGTTATTTGGGTAGAGATTGACCGAGCATAGCTACAAATGGTTTCATGCATTGTATGTCTTTGTCGCGAAAATGAACGGTATACATCCTTTGTGAATTCGTAATTAATTAACATTCTGTTGAATATTTTGAAAATAATTTGACTGGACGCTGTGGCTGCCATCGGCATCAGCAACAATCAGGCAACTTAGTTTCAAGATATTCAACAGCTTACCTGTATAGTACTTGAAAATGGGATTGTGGGAAGTTAGAGTTCAAAGTATAAGAAAATCTCTCCAAACACCTCCAACGCCTGGGCGGAGCTTAGCTATAGATGGGCGTGGCACAGCCAGACTTGGCATTCGTTTATTTAGTAAAGAAGACAAACACCTGTAGGCCTATATGCCTATAATTTGAAACTATATATGCAAAACCTGGTCAACGCAGGGGCAATATGCAGCACCAGCACCCAGTCAAAATTTTTTTTCAATATTCAACGGCTTACCTGTACAGTTACCTTGAACTTAAGATTCTGCTAATTCAGCATTCAACGTATATAAATCAATTCGAACACCTCAGTGCTTAGCTAGAAATGTATCCCTCTGTCACAGATTATGCCTAATCCATGTATAACAATCAACGACACATTAACTATATTACTGGTAAATGTTAAGTTTGTAATTAACCCTTTCGTTGCTGAATGCAGAACCGTATTAAGTCTATTTATGGTCCAGGGTTAAATAGCTATGTGGAGACACGCTATCAGGTGTGTCAAGAAGGGAATGGCTACTGCTGCAGCGCTGCTTCTACTACTACTACTACTACTACTACTACTACTACTACTACTACTACTACTACTACTACTACTACTACTACTACTACTACTACTACTACTACTACTACTACTACTACTACTACTACTACTACTACTACTACTACTACTACTACTACTACTACTACTACTACTACTACTACTACTACTACTACTACTACTGCTGCTGCTGCTGCTGCTACTGCTACTACTACTACTACTACTACTACTACTACTACTACTACTACTACTACCACCACCACCACCACCACCACCACCACCACCACCGCCGCCGCCGCCGCCGCCGCCGCCGCCGCCGCCGCCGCTGCTACTTCTACATTTTTTTGGTGAAAATCCGACGCTGACGCAGTCGGACACACCTCACGGAGGAACTAAATTAATAGTATATGAATAACAATACAAACGTAACATATCAAAACAGTGCAAGCTAAAATACTCTATTACAATATACCACACCCATGGCATAACTACATAGGAAAAAACCCCTTAATAAAGAGCTGATAACATAATATAATTCAACAAAGCCATTACTATTTGCACACCATGTAGTAGTAGGCCCAAATGGCGAGCATAGTTACCCAATAAGTGGTAAAGTGACTCATCAATAATTAGCAGTAAGTTACTGCTACTCATTGACGCCATTGAGCCGATTCATGACCGGCAGGCTAAGTAGATCATATGTAGTTTAACGTAGCACACCGTATAGTATTGGGTCCAAATGGCGAATGCAGCTCGCCAACTAGTGGCGAGGTGACTCGTCAATAAGTAAAAAAGGTCACTCATTGACGCCAGTTGGCCGATTTTTAAATACCGAGCAGGCGTAGTAGCCTTTATGTCGTAAAATGCACAAAGCAAAAGTATACAAACTATGACTACATAGATGGCACTCTGGGTTCACATTTTAAATTTACTTCATTGTAACTTTTTGTAAATTACCCTGGAACAAATACACCTACAGTAAACATTTACAACAGGATGTTAATTGTATATGTGTAAGATGTCATACTCTGTTAACCTAATGAACTCGAAAGTCGGATCACCTCCAGAATATTGACGCGATGCTCAATTGATATTTAAATATACCGGTTCCCAAGGTTAGGTTATTCGTCAAAATTATCATCTCCTAAGACAATAAAAATTTTAAATAAACTCAATTAAATAAAATAAAATACCATATATCAATATATATACAAGTTCTGCTTCTGCTATTTTTAGATATCCATGTTCAATTGATACTAAGCCAGTTTTGCACCATATATCTTTAAATCTACTTTCTTTTCCATGTTCCACTAGCCTGTAAAATTCATAATGAATGCAGTTTATCAACAATGATCGAAATATAGCTTGTATGGCTCGTTGGTGGTTGTTTCCTGTTTTATCTCTGACCTCTGAACACCGATGTTTCCAAATGGCCCACACTCCTACAGATATCAGGGTTACTAACAATTCTTTCTCCTTGCTATTAATGATTCGTCCGATAGTTGAGCAATTTTTGAACATAATTGTTTCAGCCATTAATTTTACATATTTGATTCCAAATTTAGCAAGGAGCATATTGATATAGACCCAAAAGCCTGTAAATGGAGTAATCGCCATGCCAGGTCCCTTGCGTTTGCTGGTAGACAAGGTAGATGTATTGTTTTCCACGCATTTTTCCAGTTCTTTGGCGTGCATCCTAAAGTGTTCCAATGCCTAACTGCAACAGGAGTCTGTCTCCAACTTTGCATTAGCATTCCATACCAGGCTCTAGATGCCATGTTGTATTTTATATGCTCTGACTTAAATACTAATGTTGGTTGCAACATATCTCTGTTGCCATGTGCTTTCGGCAATTTGAACCATTCACCAGGTATTGCATTCTTTATTCTAAGAAATAAGCGTTGGGCATCAATATGCCTCATTGATGTTGCTCTTGCTACATCCTGCATCACGATCCATTTGCGAGATTTTGGATTAACTAAATCACGTAAATATTGAATGCCATTTTTGGCCATAGAGGGCAAATATAATACAGCATCATTATCAAGAATCAACTCGTTGCACCCAAAGACGTTGCTCTAAGGCATCTTCCCAACAACTGGGTTGTGGCATTGATCGTGTAAATATCTTTAAAGCTTCGAGCTGTTCTTTATATACGTTTGGTATCTTCTGATGGTTAGGTGGCAGTTTATTTCACAAAAATAAACATTCTACTGGAAATGGATCTACGTACCTTTGTAGAAGTGTCCTTGCAACACTTGACCAAGATGAGTTTGAAGTGAGTAACTTATTCAAGAATTTCAGTTTTAGCGAAGCACACTTTGCTAAAACATTAACCACAATCCAGGCCTCCATCATGCTTTTCATTGGTGAGGATTGACTGCGATACTAAATGGGCTTTGTCCTCCCATAAGAAGGACAAAAGTAATGTGTTGATCTTTGACTCTACCGATTTCGGCATATGAACTACAGAAGCGGTATACCACAGTCCAGATAAAATTAAATTATTACGGACAAATGTCCTGCCGAATACAGTTAGGCGACGTCGTTTCCAATTTACTAATGCACGCCTTAGCTTGGATAGCCTTTCTTCCCAGTTTATTATTACATCCTGTTCTCTACTAAAGTAAACACCCAAAATCTTTATGACATCATCTGACCAGTTAATATCCATAACATTATCAGTTCTGTCCTTCCAAGCGAACAAAAATAATCCCTTAGATTTGTCTCTATTGACTTTAAGCCCTGATTGATGCCTTTTGAAAATCTGATAATACTCCATTTAAAATTCTAAAATCTGATTTTTACCTGCAAACACAGTCGTATCATCTGCATATTGAGACACCTTTAGTGGCCTTTCTACGCCACGTATACATATTCCTTGAAAATCATTACGTTGCCTCAATGTGACCCCCAACGATTCCATAGCTATGACGAATAGAAGCGGAGACAATGAGCAACCCTGTCTGACACCTCGTTCCAACACTACAGGTTCAGATAGATGATTATTTACTAAATAGCAACTTGTTATATCAGTATATAAAATATTGACCCATTTAATAAATCTGGAACCAAAGCCAATATGGTCTAAAGACTTAAACAAGAAGTCCCATACTAGTCTGTCAAACGCCTCGTTATCAAGTGCTATTATTGCTGCTGGGTTGCAATCCTTTTCAACTAACTGAATAAGGTCTCGTATAAGCAATGTGTTGTTTAATATCGTTCTTCCTGGTACAGAGCATGGTTGATCATCATCAATTACTTCGCCTAGGACTGCGCCAAGTTTTAATGTTAGTGCCCGAGTAATAATCTTATAGTCTACACAGAGTAGAGAGATTGGCCTATAATTCTGTATTTTATTTGTGTCACCCCTTTTGTATATAAGCCGAACATATGCTTGGGCCATCGATGGAGGGAGATGCCCTTGCTTAAAAATGCTAGCTGCTATTTCTTCTAATACTGAACCAAATATGTGCCAGAATGTTTGATAAAATTCGACTGGAAGTCCGTCGCAGCCAGGAGACTTTTCTAACTTCATACCTTTGAGGGATTTTGTCAAATCAATAATTGTTAGTGATTGGTCACAACTTTCGCGACATGCATCTGGAAGTATTTGCGTTATATTAGCTAAAATATCTCTAGTTGCAGTTTCATCACTTCCCTCAGATTTATACAATGATTTGTAAAATTTGGATACTGTTTCCATCATCTCTGCATTTGAGGACACTGATACATCATCATTAGTCTTCAGTGAGCGCATTAATTTCTCTATACCTCTTGCTTTTTCCAAGTTACAAAAGTAACGTGTAGGCTTTTCACCTTCGGTGTGCATTTTGTGCTCTTGCCCTTATTTTGGCCCCATCAAAATGATATTGCTCTATTTCATTTAGTCTACCTTTTAATTTAACTAATAGTTCGTGATAATTATATTCTCCATCATTAATTTTCTTATTAATTTTACACAACGACCGCTGAAGCGCCTTTTTACGCTTTCGCATTTCTCGTGCTTTCCTGATGGAATACTGCCTTGAAATATGTTTCAGGTCGGATTTTACATCCTCCCACCAGTCTGTTATACATTCATACAAACTTCTCTTTTCATCCCAATGCCTCCAACAACTTTCTACACATTTGCGATAGCAACTATCTCGTAACAACGCTACATTAAGTTTCCAAAATCCATCTCCTCGTTTGATCCAGTCAGCATTGTCTAATGTGATGGAAAGCATATTGTGATCAGAGAAAGTTACTGGTTTTATGTTAGTTTTACACATGTAACCTTTCAATGATCGTTCTACATAGATCCTGTCCAATCTGGATGCTTTCTTTCCATCGGTTGAAAACCAAGTAAAGTCCCTGCCTTCTGGATTTTCAATCCGATAAGTGTCTAACAAGCTTTTATATTCACAGATGTGTTTCAGAATATTATAAGATGTGTCATTAAAATTAGACCTAGCGTTTCTGTCTTTAACTTCATCTAATATATAATTAAAGTCACCGCCCATAATTAGGTTTTCAGGCGTTCTGTCTTGAATTATTGTGGAAACATCATTTAGAAATTCACGACGCAATTGATGAGAGGTTGGCGCATAAAGGCACATCAAATTTAAACTTGTGTTTAGTACATCAATTGATACACAAATCCATCGTCCATTTGTATCTGATGACGACGATATAACATCAACATAGTTGAGACAGCGGGGCAGGATAAGAATGGCCACTCCCGCGCTATTATCTTGTGATAAAGAATAAAAAATCTGCCCTTTTGAAATATCTTTGAGAGATTCATACACTTCAATTTTTTGAATTTTGGTCTCTTGTAGAAAAGCAATATCAACTCTCTCATTTGTTAATTCTTCAAGCAAGTGGCGCTGCTTGAATTCGGTATTTAATCCTCTGCAATTGATGGTGCAGATAATCATAATTTGTAAAATGATGTTTACAACCGCCATCATTAGATTAACTTGATTTGGGTTTTTTAGCTCGTTTCTTAGAACATGTACCTAATTTTCCTGCGAATTCAATATTTCCTAGTTCTACCACAGACAAATATTCATATTTGGAAATATCATAATCATGGCGCAGTAGACGATATTTCACGCCTCGCGCCGTTACATATGGCACTAACACTTCACCCCCTTCTGATCGGTACATTACCAGTTCATCTTTCATCTGTGAACTCTGTGAACTCTGTGTTTGAATGGACACATCTGATTCTGCAACTGACATTGTATCATCATCCATATCATTTACTTCAATCTCAGATTCTGAGCTATTGTCTTCTTTATGACGCTTATTGCTACTTAAGTTACATTTGGCAGGAGCGTCATTTACCATATCTTCAAACTGACTTAAATCAAGTGGGCTTAGCGGAAAATCGACTGAACTTTCTGTCTTCTGAGTCCTAAACTTATCCTGTCCTAATTTTAATTCATCTTCTAAGAAATTGTAAACTGGCTCTTCTGTAAGATCGTCATTTTCCTGCGTGTCTTTTACAGCCACGTTTCACTCCACTGCATTTTGATTATTTTCTTGACTTAAGGTTATACCCTCCTCTAACACTTGAATTTCATCAACTGTAGTTACTTTAACAGGATTTGATGATTTGTTTTTGTCATTTTCAGTGGCATGAACCACAACAAAAGATTCCGTAGCGATTGCTCCAGAAGCATTTGACTCAGTTGCATCCTTTAAAGGGCGATTATCTCCTGATACTTAGGGCTTGTTTTGATTTTTTGGACAGCGCCATTTAAAATGGTCAACTGAACCACAGAGCAAACATTTGTTTCGATTGGGACACTCTGTTGCCAGATGGTCAGTATTTAGGCAGATCCGGCACTCTTTAATTTGCCCTCTATACCATAAGGGCAGGACAAAGCTGCCATCAAGCATCAATCTGCTTGGTAACGGGCTATCCACTTTATCAAGCCAGATGCGTCTTACACAGTTTTCTAACATTCTGTCAAACGGATACGTTTCCCGTTCAATCTTTTGCACTTTGCCATACTTCTTGAGTTCATTCATGATTCTGTCATCTGGAATTTCTAGTGGAACTTTCATCTTCACTAGCAACGTATCTGACTCGATTTCCTCTACGTTACAAACTTCTGTAGTTCGGATCGACCAGTGAGGTACCGGCTTTACCAGCTAAGCTAGGTGTGCTCTGCCCCTCTAGGAATCGTTTCCTGAACACGCCCCTCTGGGTAGAGCTATAAGCGTATAGAGGCCTATGGGAGAGAGCATGTCGAAATACGACTAAGTTCATTAGAACGCATTATGCGCATGCGTGCGCCAGGACGCTGTTTCTATGGAGTGCGTAGTTGTGACCTAGATAGGATGGCGCTTATAGTGTACCGAGCTGGTACTCTGTAATTCTTATTGATTTCTGTTCCCGTTAAATATGGCATTAATCAAGACCATAATTCGACGGGCTTTCTAAATCTGAAAACCATTTCAAAATCGGTTGAGAAATGGCTGAGTTATCCAGGAAAACTCTTCTTGATTATCTTCAAAATATTGCCCTGACGTCATAACCACATGGACATAAAGCTTCTAGAATGTTCTAGAACGTTCGACGACGCTATTATTAGCTGTGTGCTGATTGGCTGTTGCTCGAACGATGATTGGATGAAGCCTGCGCCTGTGACGTCATGGAGAGTATAAAAGGAGAAGCGATCCAGTGATCGGGAGAATCCTCGGCCAGGGGCCGAACAGGTTGGACCTGTACTAGCTGCGATCAACAGATATTACGCATATGACTTCAGTTTCTGCCGCGTTTCCATGGCTACCAGTAGCCAACACACCGCACTAAAACAATTTTTGTAACTCCCTATCTGCGGGAGTAATTTGGAACTTTTGATAATCGTTCACGAATACCACATCTACATTCGGAACACAAACTTCCGGTGAGGCCTTTGTGGCCTGAATATGTGAGTCTACAGATGTAGAGGCAGGATGTTCTTTGATGGATGACTCGCCAGATCTGCCGGCCACGCCTAGAAGTGGTATTTCAATCGTCACCGCACACATCGTGTCGGTTCTCTTGACTTTCAATCGCAGCAAGTAAACTCTGTCCGGTGCGTCTTCAGAGCTGGTTGATGTACCCAGCACCATGAAGCTTTGTTTTGTATCTTCATTTGCCTCTGACAACCCCCGATTGTGACGGGTTGTTTACACCTTCCATCCATGACATCGGTGTACAGGAACTTTCTTCACTACATAGTACTATGGTATCTTTTACTGACTGCTCATTAGACATTCTATTAGGCCTACAGCACTAAGCGATGCACTCCCCCCATGAGTGTTCTTGCGGAACTCTTGTTTGCGGAAAACAGCTTGCGGGAACCACCCTGCGGGAACTTTCCAGTTTCCGGAGAGCGCATCATCTCACGTCAACTACAGATCTATGTCTCAATTTCAGTAACACAGTAGCCTAACTTGGGAATGACTACCGAGTATTCAAGTAACTATACTTCACCGTTTAATTATTTCTCTATATAGGTTTTGTTAATTATCGTGTATCCGTACTAACGGTTCTGATGACTAAAAGGAACCGTAAGGGTCTTAGGACCAATAGTTATAATTTCTGTGTTTGTTAAATAGTTATTTTCATTTTCCTCAATGTGTTGCTAACCGCACTATAGTAGGTTCGTCAACCTGTATTACTATATATATATCTTAATCATTGCCACCGTATTGTTTGTTCTGGTTAGATTACGTAGGTATATGGCCAGTGGCCATCCGTTAAATTGTTTTTCTTAAGTTATTGGAAATATAGGAATGCAGTGCAGGTAGGAAACACTATACAGCAACATTTATATATGCAGCATTTTCTCCCGCCACCAACAAGTTTTCACTGAGGTCGCTGTCCGTGCTATAACTCTGTTTAGCCTGGCATGCTACTGACTAAACCTTTTCTATTCAGCTCGATAGGATAGGTTCAAAATGATTAGAGACACTTTCTTCATTACATACTGTGTAATATATTCTTCTCTTCCGGCAGTGCGATAATCTAGCCCTGCACTCCGGTAAGACTCATAACCCCAAGATTTTGTCTCTCTTCATATTCCTCTTAGCCTTGTGGCATCTTAATTGTTTGGACATCCCTATCCGCACCATGGGCTGATCCGACTCTGGGAAATTATTGGGGTTTCCGAGCGGTGATGGCTAGGGTGCAGTATCACATACACATTCCCGTGTATCTTCGGATACTTAGTAGATAGTACTTTAAGCCAATGTAGGAAAGCACTGCGAAAACACATGTATTAATTATTATCTTATTTACTGACAACCCTCCCACACTGCAGTGCAAAACTGGCAACTTGTATATAGACCTAATGACAGGTTAAACGGTTAGTTCCATAGGACCCGGTGACGGGCGGGATACATATTCTCACCGAATTCTGTTAAAATGTCTGGGCATGATATTTAGATCTGCCACGCCCTTACGGGAAGGACATTTGTGGTGTGCATTCGTCTCTCTTACCCCACCATAACGATAGGAGATATGGCCTAATAATGCTTCCGTGAAATGTAAACCATATTCTGTAATGTTTCATGTGGTTGCAAAGCGGAATATCCAGATTCTCACACAGTTCAGAGATCCCACTAAGTAACATGTATGAGCGCTGTCTACAGTATTGATGTCCGCAGGCATCTGTTCTCCATGACAGCCATGTCTAATAGCTAGGTAGATATCGGCCAGTTGTGGCCTAAACTAATTCTTGTTCTGAAAACAACTAAATGGAATTAAGCAAAGCAGAAGGCCTGCAGAAATAAAGCGGCAACTACTAATTCAGCATATTTGCAATCACATAAGACGGTAACGAAAGAATCCATCGGGAATCTTCCGTTCCGTCTTCACATAAAACAGTATGCACCCCTATAGACATAATCTCACTAGGTATGGTCTTTTCTTTCTACAGTATTTTTGTTTGAAATATTAGAGTGGGCCCATTTTTGCCTACCATTCTTCTCCCGCTTAAAGCCGTTGCGACACCTTCCCGAGATGGAGGCCCGCACGAGGCACTTGCCTCTCGCAAGGATTCAGCGATGACGGTCCACGCCAGGATAATACTCCTCACCCAAACTAGCACTAGGAGTAGTGCCCGCGTGAGGCACATCACTTTTTCGTCTGAGATAGCCTTCTTCCTTTCAGCTTAGAGGTATAATAACTTTTATTAAGTTAAATAGCTATGTCTCGTGTACGGGAGCCTCCCTTGCGGGGATACCTCTGTGGACCTACGAGTCTGTGTGGTACCTCCGGGAGCCCATGTTTAAAAGTTCATCTACCTGCCTCTATGTCTTGTATTTTCGTATGCTCTTATTGTAGATTTATCTAGCATATTTTTCAATTAGTTAGGTAAACTCATTGTATAGACTTATATTTTTAGGTCACCTAATCAAATCTTATAAGTCCATAGATCACGAAATTGCTATGGACAGGCATACTGGTGACACAAACTCTTGGGATGAGACCGTTGTGTTTAATGTTCGCGACAATGGTCGCGTGGCCCCACCGGAACGATGAGTTCCACCGGCCTTAGGAGCCGGTTTTTGTTTCCCGCAGGGCAGTCTCGTTCAAGGTCTGTCACCCGAGACCGGATGCTAACCAGTGTCATCACTCGTCGTGCACTTACGGCGCAGCGAGTCAACATGAGACATCGGAACGGCCCGACACTACCCGGAGAGCTACAAGTGGTGCCCGATGTGGGGCTCGAAGAACAACAGTAATAACGTGCAGCGAACTCACGCCCACACCATATAGTGAGCTCAGTTCAATACCATCTCCATTCAGTAAGGACTCCCTCGATCAAGAGGTAGCCTCCTACGACGGATTCTCAGCACACATGCTCACCGACTATGCCAGAAATTCTGCGGAATCAACAACTCCGCACTATAACCTGTTTTCGCCTGTTAGCGATGGCACCTTTCGAGATGCTTCACAGGCGGGAACAGAATTTAGAACCATTTCGGACGTTCGCGACAGGCTAACTCCAATAGGGCCGAATCGTGGACGACTCCGACAAAGACCCGACTACGGGAATATATACAGCCCTTCAGACTATTATCGTTCACCTGTGTCATCTATGGAGACAGTATGGCCGGGTGATAATCCACCACTTAGACAACCTCCCGCACCGCCCCCTTCTAATGAAACGCTATATTCAAGGGGAATACCGCGGAGTCATCGGGAGGAATCGGCACCACCATTTCGCCAGTATATTAGTCATGCCACATATCATAACCATCAGCCACTTGCACCACCGCCATATGAGGAACAACAGCCCTCACCGCGGGAGAAATGACCACGCTCTCTCCACCACAATCCGCCTTCCGTTCATAGACCCATGCTGGTCTATGTCTCAACAAATGGGGCAGTCTCAGTAAATTGGAGTATGCCTGTCCTAGCTTCACGGCATTGGCATCGACGGGAGACACCAACACCACCACCACCGGCACCACGACCGACTACAGTACAATCCTCACTTTCTCTGGTACCCGCACCACCCGGATTTCAACCACTTCACTCTTCCCACAGTTTTGGCCGAGTCATCCTCCCTCCCGAATTTAGCGGGAAGAATGACTGGACCAACTATAAAATCCAGTTCGAAATAATAAGTCGGACTAACCACTGGGACGATAGACAGATGGGTGAGTATCTTGCAGCAAAACTTTCGGGAAAAGCCCTGCAAGTTCTTGCGGACATGGGAATGGATTGTACACCTACCTACACCCAACTGGAATGAGCACTCACTGAGCGATTTGGCAACACAGCTCTCGGAGAAACTAGTCATCTGCAACTTAAAAATCTTCGACGATGCGCGGGAGAGACTCTTCCCGAGTTAGCTAGCCGAATTCGAAGGCTAGTCACCCGCGCATATCTGAGCACCAATACGGAGGGCGTACTTCACCTGCATCTCGATACTTTCATCGATGCATTAAGCGGTGAACCCGTTCTAAAAGAAAAACTATTTCTCAGCGACCACGGAAGTTTGGCCCAAATTACGGCAACCGTGGTTCATATCGAGAACTTTCCAGAGTGGGAGAAACATAACCGGCGCCAACTTCATCCTATGAATGAGGGTGCAGCTATCACGCCGGCTAGCAGTGCCTCCCCCCCCCCCCAGCTCAGCAACACCAACAGCACAGACACCACCACCATCAGAAACGCAGAAGACCAGTCAGAATCAAGCGCCTGGAGGTAGGGCCCGTGCCTGCAGAGTAGGGTACAGTAGAGCCCCAGGGCGCGGAAACCAGCGAAACAACAATGGCAACATGAGAGAGCGGATAGACGAGATTAATAAACAGAGCTCCGCACTCACCAATTTGGTAACCACACTCAGCACTAACCTCGCCACCACACAGTTTAGAACAGCAAACACTACCAGCACCGCACCGCCACTGAACACCTGTTTCGGATGCGGGCAGCCAGGACATTGGAGGGAGTGGTGTCCTAACCGACCTCCCTCCACAACGCCTGCTCCAGACCACAGCACACCACAACCAGAGAAACAGTCAAACTCCTAAGGGTACCGAATTACACTGAGCCACCTCGGTGCCCGTATCCTTCTCCCGGCTCAACTGCGGCTTTATGCAACAACATTCAGTGACTAACCATCATCCACAGAAATCATCTTTCACACCAACACCAAAATACACGGCTTCCAATATGTCCGTGCCTACGTTGCCTCCCCCATCCGCAGCAAGGATATCCCATTCTTTTTCCACACACGACAAACCTTCTTTCCTATGTAAAACGGCAGTAGTAGGTTGTAGTACCTCCGCTGAAACCACGTTTCTGAAAGCACCACATCCGGCCACCAAGACACCAGATTCTCGGTTCCCCCTGGTGGTATGCAGAACACCACCCCAATCAGCATCATCTTCCACATCCACAGAGAGTAGCGATTCGGGAGAGACGATTCATTCCGCCTCATGGATTCGCACGCGCCGACATGGATGGAAGAACGCACGTCCATGCAAACCACACTGTTTCTTTTGTGCTTCAATAAAACATCCTATGAAGCATTGCCGGAAATGGCTTGCACAGGTAGAACTTATCTGTCATCCCGTACACGCCACTGTCTTTACTAATACTGCTCACACAGAAACGACAACAACGCCACCACCATTGCTACCCCCAGCTCCATCTTCACCGCAGCCTACACCCCCGCAGAGACGACGAACTGGCCCATTCCTCACTCAGCCACCTGCAACATTGCGAGAAGCAATACGGAGACAGTCAGAATATATACAGAGTGATGCTGCTCCCCTGCCATTATTGTGGACAGCATCATTGGAAACTCTTCCACAGGTTCATCGTCAAGTAATCTACAAATGTGCCTGTCTGTTTAGTGGCGTTTCTACAAGCTCCACCATCGACACCGGAGCTTCTATTGCCGTTTTTAACCAGCGCTTGTATGAGAGCATCACACCTCATAAAAAGCCCCCCCCCCCACTTTAAGCATACAAATATTTACCTACAGACGGCTACGGGTGCAGATGTACCCGTGGCCGGTGTGGTTAATCTAGTCATTCAAATAGAGGAAATGCAATTCATTCAGAGAGTTGTCATCGCCTCCATTCACAACGATGCCCTACTTGGCTCTGATTTTCTCAGTGCCAGCGAAGCCATCATACACTGCAGAAAACAGGAACTCGACATACACGGCCGACGGATACCTCTCGGACCAGCATCGTCACTATACGATACGTGTGCAGTAATACTATCAAGTACTTCCACGGTTGAGCCGGGACAGGAATGGATCCTATGGGCCACCGCACCACAGTTAGGACAACACACACATCGCCATGCTGGAACCCGACCCTGATTATATGATCGCCTCACAATGCGCAAGTCCCCACATAATAGTGGACAACACTGATAAAGGGAAGATACCTTTAGAGTGTTCAATGGTACCGCAGATCCCATCACCCTGGAACCAGGAGTACGCTGCGGCCATTTAGTGGACATAATTTCACTGGAATCACCTGCACTTTCTGACACAACACCACCACTAACTGATGATTTACCTGAACATCTACACGATTTATATCTGCGTGCCACTATTGGATTATTGCAATCACAAAAACGAGAAATTCGGAAATTATTACATAAATATCGCAATAGTTTTTCCTCCGGAGATATGGATCTCGGAGAGACTCATCTCATACGACACCCCATCGATACAGGCAATAATCACCCCGTATGATAACCGGTATGACGTCTTCCCATTCACAAAGAAGCGGAACCACACCAACAACTAAATGACATTTTGCGAACGGGTATTATCGAACCCTCAGCTTCTCCATGGGCTAGCCCTATAGTGCTAGCAGGCAAAACGTACAGAACTATTGACTACCGCCACCTTAATGATCTTAGCGGTAAAGATGCTTATCCATTACCACGGATAGATCAGGCCTTGGATTCCTTGTCTGGAGCCAAGTGGTTTTGTACCCTTGATTTAGCTAGCGGTTACTGGTAAGTAGCCATGGATGAAGCTGATATGGAAAAGACCACATTCGTTTGTAGGGACGGTCCAATTCCGCAAGATGCCCTATGGGTTGTGCAATGCTCCCGGAACTTTTGAAAGACTCATTGAGCAGGTATTGACTACTCTGCAATGGGAGATCTGTCTCTGTCACATCGACGACGTAATCGTCTTCGGACCCACGTTTGAGCAAACCTTAGTCAATTTAGACACCGTGCTATCAAGATTCCACATGGCTAATTTGAAACTCAAACCAAAGAAATCCCATCTCTTCAGACAGAGTGTCGAGTTCCTGGGACACGTCATATCCGGTGATGGAGTGGCTACACAGCCATCAGAATAAGGCAGTAGCAGAGTGGCCACGGCCCTCTTCGGTTATGGAGACACGGAGTTTCCTTGGCTTATGCCAGTACTATCGCCATTATATCCAACATTTCAGCGAGATTGCTTCACCCCTCTACCAGATTACCGAGAAAGATTGACCATTTGAGTGGACGAGTGAGTGTGAAGTCTCTTTCAAGGCGCTGAACGAACTCTTGACGACCGCCCCAATTCTTGCTCACCCTAATCCAAACCTCGATTTCATCTTAGACACTGATGCATCAGCTTTCGCTATCAGCGCAGTTCTATCTCAGGTCACCGAAGATGGAACAGAGCAGGTGTTGGGTTATGGTTCACATACTCTGAATAAAACGGAGAAAAGATACGCAACCACCAAGTGAGAATTATTGTAGGCGGTCCATTTCGTCAAATATTATAAACACTTCCTGTGCGGGGCACCCTTTTACACTCCGTACAGACCATGCCTCGCTACGGTGGCTCAGGAACTTAAAAAATCCGGAGGGCCAGGTAGCGAGATGGCAGGAATCCCCTCAGGCCTATAACTTTAAGTTTGTTCACCATCCCGGCAAATTGCATGGAAATGCCGACACCCTTAGCAGAATCGGCGCAGAGGCTGAACACGAAGAGGCCGACACTGTGACACAGTCAACACAGCGATCTCCGGAGTTCCCTGAATTGCTGTGCGCAGAGTGGAATCCGGAGAAAATCGCACACCACCAAACAACAGACATGAAGACACGAAATATATACGCGTGGATTCAGGAGGGGGTACGTCCTCCTAAGGAATCGGTGACACCTTTATCCCCCATGGCTAAATATTATTACCAACGGTCGAAGAATGTCAATTAATAAATAACGTTCTGTACATTAATGACCGTTTGGTAGTTCCGGAAAGTTTTTGAGAACAACTACACGATAACGCCGGACATTTGGCCATGGAAAGGACTGTTGCCCGTATCAAACTGAGATTCCACTGGATCGGGATTCGCGATAGTGTCAAGTGATGGGTTGCCAAATGCATCCCATGCCAAAGACGCGCTGTTGGCCAACACCATATCGCACCATCGCAAATTAAGATTGTTGGTGCATCGTGGGAGCGAGTGGCTATCGACGTGCTCGGACCCTTGAATACGATGGATGACGGAAATAAATACATCCTCGTATTACAAGATTATTTTACGACGTGGGTAGAAGCATTTGCTTTGCCGGACCAAGAGGCATCCACCATAGTGGAGGTCTTGGCCAGCAATGTGTTCTGCCACTTTGGTATGCCTTATGAACTGCACTCCGATCAAGGAAGTAATTTTGAGAGCCGGCTCATATTAGAGCTCTCCAAATTATTCCATATCGTCAAAACAAGGACAACTCCGTACCACCCTGAAGCGACGGGATGGTAGAGAGATTCAACAGAACTCTTGCGGAGATGCTTACCAAGGAAACACGCCTTGATTGTAGAGATTGCGACCTATGGCTCCCGTATGTGCGCATGGCTTACCACACTTCAGAACATTCCAGCACGGGATACACCCCTGCTCGGTTAATGTTAGGCCATGAATTAGCCTTACCTCTGGACCTGGCCATGCCACAGATACCAGGGGAGAAAAATTCACCATCTCTCTATATTGAACTCTTGCGGCAAAGGATAGAACAAGCCCACGAGCTAGTGAGAGAAACACTATCCACCGCACACCAGCGGCAAAAGACATGGCATGACCAGAAAGTGCATGGAGATCCATATGAAGCAGGAAGAATGTTTTGGGTACATGATTCACGATGGTCTGCAAACGTGCCAAGTAAACTTAGTTACCATTGGAAAGGCCCCTATGTGGTAGTAGGTAAGACGTCGGACGTGACCTACCGCATTCGTGCTTCGGATGGCCTGACCTCAGTCATCCACTTCGATCGACTTAAACCTTGTGTCAGTAACGACACAGCACCAGAGCTCGGACTGGGCGTTTTTCATGACACCGGTACCCAGACAGATATTTCTATGGAAATTAGTATTCCAATGGTTAGTGCAGAGCACTGCGGTGTCAGTTCAGCCCCAGCTCTACCAAGCCAGAACATGGATTAGCAAGCGGCTAATGCTGACGACGATGACGAGATATGTACTCGCCCTCTCCATCCTCAGCACGGTCTACTAGATCTGGGAAGTCGTATCTGAAGAATTTTGTGTTTGTTTTGTCCAAGGGACAGGATGGAAAAGTTGTTCCTCCGATCTCTTCCCACTCCCACCCACTTCATGCTATGCCCCACCCCAATCATAGAGTTACCACAATCAGAAGCTGAGGCTGACCCAAGCCATGCTTCCTGTGGGTGGAACATGTGGTGAATAGCGTGGAAGTGAAGAGGCTGGATGAAGCATTGGCGTGTCTAGAACCGCAGAACCGTACAACAAGGTGTACCCGACAATTCCCAAAATCGCGAAACCACAATCCCCCAAGGGACGGCCTCTCCGAAAGTCGCACGCACGCCACCACTCCAATTTGCGTCACTTATATAAACACCAAGTTCGGGCATCACCAGCCCAGTCCAGTTCACACTCCACTCGTCATCTGTCGACCGTCAATCTTCAGGTATGAGAGAGACTGCTGTAACAGAGGAGGTGGCATCCCGCACCGCACCGACCAACATTACCTCCGCGGTGGGCAGGGAAGCAGCCTGTTCAGCAGACTCTCGGCTCGAATTTTCCCGGTGTCTAAAAACTATGACAGGACACCAACCGTCATGTAATGGGAGATGACCACATCACCCTATCCAAAGGCTTCCCCATCCAATAGGCCTACCATACTCCCCCGTGATCAGTCAGAACATCACACAACAGACAGAACGTCAACACTTACAAAGAACACACCTGCCTTCAGGACTGGATACATCAATTCATCATTGCGCCTACATCACAGACTTGCTCAGTTATACTCAGCATAACGGAAACATTCAACATCGGCAACAACAGCATTTAGCAGCACCTACCGGTCCTAATTAATTACCGGTAAAGATATAAATGTTCCTGCAATAAATTCCTCCCACACAGCACTGCAGGAGGAGTAATACCTCCCGCAGACTACATCTCCCATAAATAACAACAGACTTGGCGTTCACCAGCATGGAAAACTGTATTGCGCCCACTTCGCTTAAAACATTTGCATCATACAGCAGCCCGGAAATCCCGACAACAGCATTATCATCAACAGAACGCAACCAACAAATCTCCCGCACACACCTTCTTATCCAGTTACGGGAGAACTGATCATATGGCTTTCAAGAATGCACCACAGCCATCTACAGTACGCGTCATGAGAGAAACGCTTGTCCAGCGTCCTCCCCTACCCCTTTCGCCCGACATCGTACGGAAATAGCTAAACTACATACGTCATCTACATGTAAAAACAGTCAATATTATTAAGAGAGCAAGATGCCCACATTGTCGTCAGTCAAGAGTAGGATTTTGCTACCGAAAAGTTGAATTCGACAATGGTTTGATCAAAGTTACGACAGCATCCACCAGGTCATCTTCGCTCTAAAGTAACTCTGTCCCGCCCACTGGCTCGGCCATTACAGAGTGAATTACCCTCACGGTTCGATAAAGTTGACATTCACGCCGCAACCCTCTCCTACCATCCGCAGAGAACCACTCACGCATAACAGATTTAAATCACCAACATGACAGAAACACAGACACTCAGGTTGACTGTATTCACAATCTCTGAACGAAGGCATTGTAATCGTAAAAATTGTGACTGACACACATGTTTGCGATTTGTACTGTAATTTAACTATTATTAAAATGGTACTAATGTGTTTGGTCTAAGCCGGGATGGAGCTAGTTCAACCCATCGAGGAGAATGCTTGGCCAGCCCTCCCGCTCGGAAAACACAGCTATCTTGACGGGATCAGTAAAGTTGATCTACTGCATGAATAGACCTGTTTAAACCACTCATAAAAATTACTTGCAACTTTACTGTTAAATTTTTGATTAAGAGCACATCTGCTCTACCGTGCTACAAATCATTAGCGCACTGGCCGGTAAAACGGCATAAAAAATCCTGCAGTAAAATCACAGAGAGAATTTCAAAAAGATTCTCTCCTGTGCGTTCCAGTCTATAATCAACATGGACTGAGAACTACCTATTACAGACACTTACCAAGATGCATGTTAAAGAACTCACGCAAATACGGGACATTATAAAGATCTTGATGTAACATATATATTTTTCTCTCTCGCCTCTGCAACAGACTACATCTCAGCAACAGCATTTTGACCGTCGCCATAGACAGCATACACGGTTCCGATCAACCACATGCTTTTTAGAGCCACGTGACATTTACTACTATTTCCAGTGAGTTGGATCAAACGCTTTAAACACATGAGCCGCCCAAAAACGCAACTACCACAGCGTGATGGAGGACTGGCGAGGGTGAGTCCGGGAGATTACCGCTGACGTCACCTGGCTCCCACGCACCCTATCAGGCACTCCAGCCTAAAATTCGAATAGGCAAGTTTATAAGCATCCAACCTGGAAAACCGCCTCACGCTAATAAAAAAAGGTGAGGCGCCGCAAGGACAAAGTAGTACCGCGTTTCTATGTTGATCAGAGGCTGTTAAATGTGCGAAATAAAGACAAGTTTAATGAGCCATTCTTCCTATAGTTACAACTACTCCCCTTATATGGGAGGAATTACTCCTATGACGTCCAGGCGAAAAGCAAGGAAATATTCACATAAGAATGACCGAATCAACTTTTTAGGTGTGGTCATCCGCTGCCTGTGACGTCACCAAATAGTATAAAAGCAGGAAGCGCGCTCTGAAACTTTGTCTTCCCGTCAAAACTCGACACTAGGGAAGATCATAGCATTAGGCTTCTTTCGTGTCGCAAACTAAATTCTGCTGTTTTTCTTATTATTATATTTGGCCTGAAAAGTTATAAAACCATGAAGAGATAGCGTATTAGGTTTTGAATAAAGTTCCCGCAACTAACTACCATGCGGGAACGAGATGTCACTTCTTGAAGTTCCGAAGCGGTTCCTGTGTAACTCATTGTTTACTAGCGGAGAGCCATGTACCAGAACTTTCCTGAAGCAAAGTAGGAAGCATAAATCTCCCGTAAAATCCAGGGCAAAAGCTCCCGCACCAGTTACTAGCCAGTCAGCTACGGTTACCACACCCACCACCGTAGAAGCACAGACAGTGACAGCCAGTCAGCCAATCTCAGTGGTGATTACGACACCTGCGGGGATAGACATTTCTAGTTATCCGCAGTCTCCATCTCCACCAGAGCTTACCATAGATGAAGGACCGGGACCATCACAGCCTGTGACAATCAGCATAACTCCGACCCGTGTTATTCAGCATCCGCCTCCTTGCTATCCTGACCCAGCAGTCAGGAAGGGAACCATGCCAGTACGTCCATACGCGGGAAAGAAACGGATCACCCACACACAAGATATCCATCCCGTACTGAACATTACTGCTAGTCGTCTGCTAAAGTATGCTAAGTTCCGAAAGATGTCGTCTCCTGCTGTATCCATTCCATCACCACGTCTACAGCCGACGGTACAGCTTCCCGCCCCCACCACGACAACTACAGCAACCAACGCCAGCTACAACCGGCATCATCACATCAGCTCCCGTCACCACCGCATCAACAACATTGGCAACTACTAGTACCGCCGCTGCTACACGGACGGATATCCTGGAACCAGCGGTAACTGTGAGAGACATCATGGATGCCCATATTTCCGCCACCATCACTTCAGATGTTTCGGACAGTGCCAATAATAATAAAGATGAAAGCATTTCAGCAATGACAGTGCATCCACCGTGACCTACCACCGTTAGTCGCGGAACCCAAACTCGATGGGGAAATTTCGCTGCTGAGGTGTAATCATGTGTAATTCAGCAGAAATGTTAATATGCAATTAGTGGAAATGTGTTAATTATTACTTTATTTTCTTGACATATTTTTCTTCTTATTATATATGTTAGATCAATTGGATCCCGTCCCTAGGATGACTATACGGTTATCCTACACAGCTGCACACTTTAAGTGTCCGGTTGTGTCTCATACAAAATAAGCACTGCAGACTCTAATGTTGTAAGGATGTCCTGTGCGACATAAAGAATACAACCGCCCGCAGTGCAATAACGTCACAATCACGTCATGCAGTCTCAGCCGCGCTAAGGCTGCCTGATAAACCAGTTTTAAGTTAATATTATATATCTTATTTTCCTTATTAATTTTCTTCCTGTCTTAGATGTCAGGGCGGATATGGGGTCAGCGAGAGCTGCCCGTTGTGGACCCGCAAGGCAGGGCCGCAAATAGATATTTTAGATATATATAATAATAATACTTGGTGATACGTGTTGCGTGCCACATTATTTATCTGGGTTACGCAGGTAATTTGGTGTGATTAATAAAAACATACCCCATAAGGGTATGTTACATAGGTAATATTTATATACCTTGTCTTTTTGTTATTATATTTTTATATAAATTTAAACTTAAATTGTGGTACCTTGGAGCTTGAGTGTTCTTTGCGGAGATTATGATTACCGCACTAATGGGAACACCCATGCGAGATATTGTTTAGGATCATATACTAAATAAAGTTATAGCACGCACCGTAATATTAATAATAAAAAGAACACACAAAAAAGGGGCCTGGAAAAATAATTCCAGGTCAAAAATTGAAAACTAAAAGTATGCCTCCCCTCCTCTTGGCACCCCTATGTGCTCTGTCTCTTGAATACGCATCTATGTGTCACTACTCCTCTCCGGCCACACGCCTACCTGGGAAGTCTATGAATCCCGCCTAGCGTACGTCCGTGCATCGATCCGCCATGCGTGATCGTTTGCCACGGATGTCAAACTAGGAGGGGTGGTGTAGTTCGGTTCGACCGGTCGGGTACCGGCCGTACCAGCTAAGCTGGGTATGCGCCGCCCGTCTAGGATTCGTTTTCTGAACACGCCCCTCAGGGTAGAGCTATAAGCGTATATAGGCCTATGGGAGAGAGAGCGAGTCGAAAAACGACTAAGTTCATTAGAACGCATTATACGTATGCTTCCGGAGAGCGCATCATCTCACGTTGACTACAGATCTACGTCTCAACTTCAGTAACATGGTAGCCTAACTTGGGAATGACTACCGAGTATTCAAGTAACTATACTTCACTGTTTAATTATTTCTCTATATATGTTTTGTTAATTATCTCATATCCGTACTAACGGTTCTGATGACTAAAAGGAACCGTAACTGTCTTAGGACCAATAGTTATAATTTCTGTATTTGTTAAATAGTTATTTTCATTTTCCTCAATGTGTTGCTAACCGCACTATAGTAGGTTCGTCAACCTGTATTACTATAAATATCTTAATCATTGCCACCGTATTGTTTGTTCTGGTTAGATAACATAGGTATATGGCCAGTGGCCATCCGTTAAATTGTTTTGCTTAATATATAGGAAATATAGGAATGCAGTGCAGGTAGGAAACACTATACAGCAACATTTATATATGCAGCATTTTCTCCCGCCACCAACAATTTTTCACTGAGGTCGCTGTCCGTGCTATAACTCTGTTTATCCTGGCATGCTACTGACTAAACCTTTTCCATTCAGCTCGACAGGATAGGTTCAAAATGATTAGAGACACTTTCTTCATTACATACTGTGTAATATATTCTACTCTTCCGGCAGTGTGATAATCTAGCCCCGCACTCCGGTAAGACTCATAACCCCAAGATTTTGTCTCTCTTCATATTCCTCTTAGCCTTGTGGCTTCTTAATTGTTTGGACATCCCTATCCGCACCATGGGCTGATCCGACTCTGGGAAATTATTGGGGTTTCCGAGCTGTGATGGCTAGGGTGCGGTATCACATACACATTCCCGTGTATCTTTGGATACTTAGTAGATAGTACATTAAGCCAATGTAGGAAAGCACTGCGAAAACACATGTATTAATTATGATCTTATTTACTGGCAACCCTCCCGCACCGCAGTGCAAAACTGGCAACTTGTATATAAACCTAACGACAGGTTAAACGGTTAGTTCCATAGGACCCGGTGACGGGCGGGATACATATTCTCACCGAATTCTGTTGAAATGTCTGGGCATGATATTTAGATCTGCCACGCCCTTACGGGAAGGACATTTGCGGTGTGCATTCGTCTCTCTTACCCCCACCATAACGATAGGAGATATGGCCTAATAATCCTTCCGTGAAATGTAAACCATGTCCTGTAATGTTTCATGTGGTTGCAAAGCGGAATATCCAGATTCTCACCCAGTTCAGAGATCCCGCTAAGTAACATGTATGAGCGCTGTCTACAGTATTGATGTCCGCAGGCATCTGTTCTCCGTGACAGCCATGTCTAATAGCTAGGTTGATATCGGCCAGTTGCGGCCTAAACTAATTCTTGTTCTGAAAACAACTCAATGCAATTAAGCAAAGCAGAAGGCCTGCAGAAATAAAGCGGCAACTACTAATTCAGCATATTTGCAATCACATAAGACGGTAACGAAGGAATCCATCAGGAATCTTCTGTTCCGTCTTCACATAAAACAGTACACACCCCTATAGCCATAATCTCACTAGGTATGGTCTTTTCTTTCTACAGCATTTTTTGTTTGAAATATTAGAGTGGGCCCATTTTTGCCTACTATTCTTCTACCGCTTTAAGCCATGGTGACACCTTCCCGAGACGAAGGCCCGCGCGAGGCACTTGTACTTTCACAATGATTCGGCGATGACGGTCCATGCCAGGATATTACTCCTCATCCAAACTATCACTAGGAGTAGTGCCCGCGTGAGGTACATCACTTGTTCGTCTGAGATAGCCTTCTTCCTTTCAGCTTAGAGGTATAATAGCTTTTATTAAGTTAAATAGCTATGTCTCGTGTACGGGAGCCTCCCTTGCGGGGATACCTCTGTGGACCTACGAGTCTGTGTGGTACCTCCGGGAGCCCCATGTTTAAAAGTTCATCTACCTGCCTCTATGTCTTGTATTTTCGTATGCTCTTATTGTAGTTTTATCTAGCATATTTTTCAATTAGTTAGGTAAACTCATTGTATAGACTTATATTTTTAGGTCACCTAATCAAATCTTATAAGTCCATAGATGACGAAATTGCTATGGACAGGCATACTGGTGACACAAACTGTTGGGATGAGACCGTTGTGTTTAATGTTCGCACGTCCCCACCGGAACGATTGAGTTCCACCGGCCTCAGGAGCCGGGTTTCGTCTCGTTCAAGGTCTGTCACCCCGAGACCGGATGCTAACCAGCGTCATCACTCGTCATGCACTTACAGTGCGGCGAGTCGACATGAGACATCGGAACGGCCTGACACTACCCGGCGAGCTACACTTCGCCTTTTACAATAAGAACATCTTCTAGAACCTTTTCTTTGACCCCCTCATTTGACACTGTTACATTCCATACAGTTTTAGAAACATTGATAAGCCCCTGCAAAGCAGCAGATCCCGCGCCAATGACGTCCTTTAACCCATGATACACGTCGATAGCCGTGACACCCCAACCCTTAGTTGTTATCGTAAGGCTTAGGGTACGCTTATAGGTTGCCATGGTGTTTTATAAAAAGAGGAAACCCATACTACTACAATATATAATACAAAATATAACACCAAGACGTCGGGGAAAGAGCTAAACACTAAATAAATAGTGTCCCCTTTTGAAACCCTGACGTCTACCAACAAATATACGAATGGAGAGTACAGTCGTATATTTGTTAGTTTGAACCACTTTCTAAGTAGTTCACTAACACCTAACCGATTAAAATGGTTCCCTAATGCATACTAACATATTACAGACATATATTTGTTAGTCTGTTCGAGTTGACAGGGGACAGCCAACTGACTATAAAGATTTATATAATCAAAGTACTAGGCTTGCGCTTACAAATGACAAAGGAATTAAATCCACTCACTCAAGCGATCTTGCCAAATACAATGCGCTAGCCAACGAACTATAGAAATATCATACTGGCGCGGGGAGAAAAGTATTGCATTGACCACAGTAAGAGGACACCTATTAAATGGCCGAAACCGCCAGCTAAGAGGAGTGCCTTTAGAAAATGGAGACACACAATGCGCTACAACCAAGACAAGAATTTACAAATTAAACATAATGTTTGAAAGGAAATACTAATACGAAATATATGTATAAAATTTATCTACAAAATCGCGCTAGAAACTAGCAAATTTGGGCAGCAATTGCAGAGCTAAATAAACGCGTGCGCTCACTACTACTACTACTACTACTACTACTACTTCTACCACCGTTACCGCCGCCACTACTACTACTACTACTACTACTACTACTACTACTACTACTACTACTACTACTACTACTACTACTACTACTACTACTACTACTACTACTACTACCACCACCACTACTACTACTACTACTACTACTACTGCTACTACTACTACTATTACTACTACTGCTGCTGCTGCTGCTTACGAAATGATATATCTTTATTACTTTTTCCAACAGAGCAAAGGATCTATGAAATCGTATTGGCTGCTAAAGAAAGAGGGATTTGAGGAAATACTAGCATCCATAGAGCATTGTAGGTCAATGGACAAACTAACAGGTTCAGATCTTGATGTCGACGAATAAATATTACTCTCAAGCATAGATATTCAGCTATAGACCGCTCATCCCCATAACTTCGCTATGGGATGAGTTGTGTTGAGCGTCGGTGCTGTAAGTTAAGTAAAACGCAAGTGTGCATGACAAAGTATCTAGGGTCAAGTTCGACTAGCTAACGATTGTTATCTATTGTTAACTGGATCCCAGTCGAACTTGAAATAGTTAACTATTCTCAACCGAGCACCCGAGCTCAGTTCCAAATGGTTAGAACGAAATTTGCGTAAACTTCAAAATGGCGGACACCCCTCGCTTGTCACGAATAGATGCATATATATATATATATATATATATATATATATATATATATATATATATATATATATATATATATATATATATATATATATATATATATATATATACAAGTGTAAATATTTCACTAAATAACCTAGGCTTTATGACATTTTATTCGACTAGGAAATGGTATTTGAAACAAAAATAAGATTTTGTTAGTAGTATGATATTTTCATGTAGGCTAAACGAGATCGGCGAGAAAATACTGAACTCTGAAATGCCGAGAGGATGCGTGATCTAGACAATATATTCTATATCTATGGGTACCAACGAACTCTAGGCTAAGCTTGGAAATGTTGCCGAGGTAATCCGATCGAAAGTATCACGTGCGTACTGTACAAGCATACGAGAGTAAAAGAGTGTCATTTCCGAACGCAAAAGCGTATAATCGGATTGAAACGAAATATGAACACTATTCCATAGTTACTGTACTCTAGTTAAAAGCAGCCATATTTATTTACATTGCATGCACACACTTTTACTCTCGCTCGACGCGGGAGTACTGAGTCGGATAATTTGTACCACGTGATACCGTAATCCGATTATACTCTTGCCGTTCGGAAAAGTGATCGGGGTAATCGGGGTGCCTCGACAATGAACCCAAATTAAACCATAGTTAACTATTCCGCATCCGACAGGGCATAGCAAATGCGCTTGTTTATGTTCAATAAACCAGCAAAATGACGATTGCTGGCCATTCAAACTTGACCTAGATTGCATCGAACCGGTAGCCAGTCTACACTTGATGACTTAACGTCGAACTTTCAAAAGAATAGTGGTAGAGGATTTATCCTGTTCTCCCCATTGTAGTGTGGGTAATATGTTCCTCTTGATTCAAGCGCACGCGTATATAAGTGAAACTTTCGCGAGATCACGCCCATTATATTTTTAGATATGGAGACCTGTATCCAGTCAATTTAAAGACCGGTATCCAGTCAATTATCCCAGAAGACAATGCAACGTTTTAACTTCCAAAACAGAGAAGGACAGGATAACCCCTCTACCAAGATTAGTCAAGGAAATGTGTCGCTTAAACTTTTGAATGTAATGATACCACAATGCGTCTGTGCACTAAAATTAAGGTGTATTGCGGTTGATAGGGTGACACAAGCTCATAGTTACCTGTTTTCGTAAATATCATCATCTTGAATATCATATTTGTTAACGTTAATAAAATTGGGTTCACTATTTTAATGTAATATTTTATTCGAATGATTAACACAAGATTAACATTAACATTAAGATGAAAATAGATTTTGTAATGTTCCAATATTATCATATTATAAACGAGATTGGCCGAGAAGACACAACCGGAAATCTGTTCGCCATGTGAAGGGTGAAGACAGCGTGATCACTCTAGAGATTATGACCTCTAATGTATTACTTGAGTCAGATTATAATGATTAATGGTGGAATCCAGGTTTAGCTATTCTCCGCTCATTCCTAGCTAAACTCCACCGACACTTTGCCCGTGTTGGGATCAATTTAATCCCTGAACTCTCTGAATCTCAATTTCCAGAAAACTACGGGTAAGCTGTTGCATATTTTAAAACTAATTTGACTTGTGGGGGGGGGGGGGGGGTTGTTGCTGAATATGGTTTCAAAATATTCAACGGAATGTATATTAAATAGTAAAGACACAATTCGTACAACAGCAGTTAGTCCGTCGCCAATTAAACGGTCGCTACGAACTTAGCTACCCCACAGTGGCCGCGGAGTGGCTCTCTGCAACAGGGTGGGGTGGGTGGGGGCTAAAGACATTATTAGGCCCCCCAAATTATTTTAGGGGGAGCTTTAGCCCCCCCCCCCACACCCTCCGCCTCCCCCGGCTCCGTCGCCACTGCTACTCCATTCATGAGGTTATTGATTATGACGCCAGCCTACACGTCACGTGGTTGAGTATGACGTCATCTGATTGATGGATAAACTGGAATCCTCCATCTTTATTTAGAATTCAGAAACGTACACGGTACGTGCTTCTTTTTGTTCATCGTAATAGGCTAGCATATTCATTATATCGATATATCGATATATCAACTATTATTTTGTAGTGGAAAAAATTATTACTGGCTCACCCATTGATATGTCTTGTCAAAAGCCCCCTAATGGATTTCCGGTAGTGCACAGTGAAATTTAGAAATAGCTTAATCAGGGATTCTCATTAAGGACCTTTAGAGAGTATATAACGCCAAAATGCAACTTGGGACCCCCAAGATTAGTGGCAGTGGGTCTTCTGGGACCCCTGAAAATCTTGTATGATTATTAAATATTAATTGGTTGTAGGTTGGGGGTTTTTTTGCACAAAAATAACATTAATATCTAGCATGGGACACCCATATAATTCATAGCTGTGAGTCCATGGTACATTTTATTTTTAGCATGGATGAGAAAACTTGCATTGGAACCCCAGATTTTCAGTTTAGGACCCCTGGATATCAGCTTGGGATCCCCACCTTTCAGAGTGCTGGGTCCCTGGCACCCCCAGCAATTAGATACCATGAGAAACACAGAACTTAATGCGTTTCCTAAATGAAATTAAACACATTGTTGAATATTTTGGACTTATTCCGATTGGAATTTCTTCAAATCAAATTACGTCCAAACTATTCAACATAACATTTCTTATATTGTGTTTCAAAATTGTACAAAAAATGCTAAATTTAAAACTCATTTGATTGGGGAGTTTATTGCATACTGTAGCAATAGCTCCCAGTTAAATTAGTTTCAAAATATTCAACAGATGTTTAATATATTGTAAACTCCCTAATGGAATGCAATTCGTACATTTTCGTGATATATTTTTGTGACGTAGCTGCATTATTTTGATTGTGATGTCAGAAAACATGCGACGTTATTGAGTATGACGTCAGATATTTGAGTGACAGATCCGATCCGTCCATTAACAGAATATGTATAACATGTGCGGATCTATATATATATATATGAGTGTGACATCCCTCTAAGCAGCAACTGCAAACAATAAAATCATAATTTAGTTTTAAATAGATTAACTCGAGATACCCGTGTAAATGGTTAAACGGGAACACAGACACACGCACGCACGCGCCCGTGCGCACACGCGTGCGCACAGAAAAGGGTCACAGCACTCCAAATGATGCTTTTGTATAACGAATGAATTCACTTTTCACTATGCCCCACCCTATTCTAGCTAATCTCCGCCCATTTTTTGCCATGTTGGGATCAATTGAGCCCAGATTTTTACATAATCCCCATATCAAGGTAACTATGCAGGTAAGCTGTTCACTATTTTGAGACTAAGTTGGCTGGGTGCCGTTAATATGTACTATGGCAGCATTAACAGTGCCCAATCAAATTAGTTTCAAAATATTCAACAGAATGTTTCTTAAATAGTAAATCGATCACTTCGATTTACAATTTATACACCTGAAGGACTACTCCAGGCGCCATCTTCATAACGGCGTATTTCTGTCAATTATGATTGTGACTTCAGCCTACCCGTGACGTAATTGATTATGACGTCATATATATATATATATATATATATATATATATATATATATATATATATATATATATATATACTTTATCTACATATCGGATTCATCAATTTAGATAAAAAGAAACTATTTGCATGTTTTTGAATTCCTAAATATTTTGTTGCGGTATGAATCCGTATGATATCATCATGTGGATAACATTTAGCTGCTGATCGTCAATAGCTCGCAACAGCTCATTCATATATCATCCTATTAATGAGATGCACGTGTGGCGTAATCTGAATCCACATGGTTGACAATTCACACGATGACATCATATCGGTCAAAATTCACGATTTTAACCGAAATCTTAACAACGATAGAGTTCGTGAAACTGTATCAAATTCTTTTTAATTTTTAAAATATAACAACCTGTATTTTTGAAAATTTACCACTGGAATGGCTGGCTCGGTTAATATATTTTCTAGCGTTTTTACTGAAATCTAATTCTAGTTTGCGATCTCCTTTAACGATCATATTTTTTGTTGATTTAATTCTGACGGTGAAGCGCGAAAATATCCCTCATCAACATACCACGAAAATGCAACCATACAGAAAAACCGTTGTATATTTTGAAATTAATTTGACTAGAGCAACGACTTCCAGTCGAATTAATTTCAAAATATTCAACCGAAGTAGTTTTATATTGTAAAGAATTTACTTTTTCAAGGATTTGTCTGTGAAAGGGACACATGACGTAGTCGGATAAAACCGGCCTCTGCAGTGGTATTGAAGAATGTCCAATTGCAAGCCAAGAGAAGACCGTTTTTGAAATTTTACCACTGAAATGACTGGCTCGGTAACCGAGCCAGCCATTCCAGTGGTAAATTTTCAAAAATACTCTTCTCTTGGCATGCAAATGACCATTCGATAAGGAAATATTTAGATTTTCTTGACCAAATTTAGACATTAAAGAGTTAAATGTATTTGCACGCGACTCCTCGATAAACATTTAAATAATGCAGTGTTTGAAACTTTGCATAAATTCCACGGTATCTGGATATATTTATGTTCTAATGATGATGACGACGATAACGACGAATGTTACTTCTACCGCCCACAAACAAGCTGCGAGGTCTAACGAGAACCTGAAGCTTGAAACAAAATACTGGGATCCATTTCTAGTTACGCCACGCCCATTTATAGCTAAGCTCCGCCTACATTTTCCGCGTGTCGGAATCGATTTGTAGCCTGAATTCCCAGAACTTAAATCTCAAGGTAACCTTACAGGTACGCTGTTGAATATTTTGAAATTAATTGTGAACTGTTACCGCCTATGGAATGTTTATTAAATTGTAAATTCACCAAAGACATACAATTGATACCCTTTCGTGGCGGTCTTCGACACCGTGACAGAGCTATGCCATTTTGAGTATGACGTCAGCTAACAATGGACCGTTCCAGTTCTACGTATGCCCAGCCCATCTCTAGCTAAGCTCCACCAACACTTCGCCGTGTTGGGATCGATCGGTCCCTGAACTTACTGACTATCAATTTCCAGAACACTATACAGGTAAACTGTTGAATATTTTGAAACTAATTTGACTGGGTGTTGTTTCTGCCTATGGCATAAACAGCGCCCAATCAAATTAGTTTCAAAATATTCAACATGGCAGCTGCAGCACCCAGTCAAATTAATTTCAAAATATTTAACAGCATGTTTATTAAACCTAGTAAGGACATACAATTCGTGCAACAACGCTTTATCCCGTCATCAATTTTGTGTTCGTGACGCACTTCGCTCGTGTTGGGATCGATCGATCTCTGAACATCCTGACAATCAAGTTCCAAAAAACTACACAGGTAAGCTGTTGAATATTTTGAAACTAATTTGACTGGGTGTTGCTACTTCCTAAGGCAGCAACAGCGCCCAGTCAAATTAGTTTCAAAATATTAAACAGCATGTTTATTAAATAGCAAAGAATTATAAAGACATACAATTTAGACAACGTGTCGGACTCTGAGATTTGATGACGGTCTATATGGAACCCTTTGTGACGTAATGATTGTGACGTTATCATACACGCGCTGAGCTTATTATGACGTCAAACGAGGTCAGATGATGGATGTATACTCTGGAAAGGTGAAATGTTGTGCTCTGATTGATATTTTGTATATAACAACATATTTAATATAGTACTGAACCAGTATGGGTGTTTATATATAGGTATCTACATATTGTATACTATTTCATTGGCCATCTAGAATTAAAATTACTTTGTTTTCCGTTGTAATGTTATGCGGTAGCAGTGTGCTATAAATGTAAGTGTGTTACGCTGTTAGTGATTAGTGTCTATCATGTCAGTGTAAAATTCAAATATTAAAGAATGAAACAATAAATTCATATGTTGTGTGTGTATTCTTTTAAGGAGGCTATCGCTGAGCGAGCTACACATTTAATATATAAAACCATTGTCCATAAAACACTTTCAGTGGGTCAATACTGTCATTTTAACATCCGGTCTTTTATATACGACTAGTCAAAATCCAAGTGAAAACAAATCTAACGGTACAAATATTCTCCGTTTCGCTGAGAAAACAGGATATTTGCTACTTAGCTGTTGCTTGCGATTCATCGGTGGTCTTGTATAAACAAACTAGATGCGCAAGGGGCCTGTATCGCTCACCTGGAACATAGGCATTTCAACTAGAAAGGTCATCGCATATAAGTAGAATCCTAAGGTTTTGGCGAGAATTGCAACAAGAACTAGGTCATCCAAGATGGCTGCCAAGCAAATCGACCCATCAGGTTCTCTTGCCCTAAGATGAAATTTCCCGAGTTTCACATCAATCCGTCAAGCGGTCTCGGAGAGGATTTTCAAGGAAGTTTCTAAAAATCGGCCAAAATCAAAGATGACCACTTGGCAAATTAGCCGATAGACTTAGTTTGAACAAATCTGGATCTCTATAGCCTAAAGATGCTTCCTGCCAAATATATTTGAAATCGACAAAGTGTTTTTCGAGAATAATACATCCTAAATTTCCTATTGCTTTAGTACAGGACTGTTTGGCGGGAAAATGATCCAAGGTGGACACCAAACCGCTTGTCGGACATTTTCGAAAATGGCAAATTTGGAATCAGAATACCCATAACCCTATACAAAGCCAAGTTCTACCTCAAGATCCATTAAATAAAAAAATATCCAATATGGCCGCTAAACACGCTACACAATGATTAGCCTATGGCAGCCATATTTGTATGTATCAACTTCCCTTGACCAAACTTTAATGGCCCTTAGTCCCTAATCATACAATGTTTGCGAAATTTCGGCCCGATCCATTTAGCAGTTCTAGAGAAGTCGTTTTCACGAAAACTAGCTCATCCAAGATGATCGCTAAAACAATTGACCAATCAAGTTCTCTTGAACAAATGTGGTTCACCTTTTGCCCTAGACGATGTTTCATGAGTCTTCAATCGATCCCCAAATGGTTTCGGAGAAGATTTTTAAAGACGTTTCTAAAAATTGGCCAACGTCCAAGATGGCCACCAGCCAAATTGGCAACCCAGCTTTGTTTAAACAAAACTGTATCTCTATGCACTAAGGATGCTTTTTGCCAAATATAATTTAAATCGTCCTAGAGGTTCCCGAGAAGACATTTTGAATTTCACATTGCTTTAGTTTTGGAGTTTTTGGTGGTAAAATGATCCAAGATCAGCCAAACCGTTTACCTGCCAATTTCGAAAACGGCAAATTTGAACTCAGAATACCCAAAAGCCTATTTTAAATCAATTTCGGCTTCAAAATCCATCAAATAAAAAAATCCAATATGGCCGCCAAACGTGCTACATTTTGATTGACTGACGACGGTCATGTTTTTTTTACATATTAACTTCACTTGAACAATCTTTAATCGGCCTAAGTCCGTAATCATTCCCAAATTTCAGCCAGATCCATTTAGTGGTTCTAGAGAAGACGTCCTTTTCGCGAAAAATATTTCATTCAAGATGGCCGCCAAAACATTTGGCCAATCAAGTTCCCTTGAACAAACGTTTCTACAAAGTGGCCAGAATCCAAGATCGCCCCCGGCCAAATTGACATGACCAGTTTTGTTTAAACTATATCTATATGCCCTAAGGATCGCAGTGGTTCTCGAGCAGACATTTTAGATTTCCTATTGCGGTAGGATGTGAGCTTTTGGCGGGGAAAGGGTCCAAGAAAATTGCCAAGCGGTTTATTTGACAGTTTCAAATATCGCAAATTTGAAAACAGTATGCCCAAAACCCTATATAAAATTCATTTCGGCTTCAAAATCCATCAAATAAAGAAATCCAATATGGCCACCAAACACGTTCCATTTTGATTGTCCCACGGCCACCATGTTTTTTTACGCATCAACTTCCCTTAAGCAAACTTTAATGAGCCGTAATCACTAATTATATCTCCCAATGTTCGGCGCGATCCGTTCAGCTATTCTGGAGGTCGTTTTCGCAAATATTTGGTCCATCACGTTCCCTTGAACACACTTGGATCAGTTCTTGCCCTATATCATATTTCATAAGTTTTGAATCGATCCCTTAGCAGTTTCAGAGGTTTTTCATATATTAAAAAAAATCGGCCAAGATCCAACATAGCCGCCGACCAAATTGGCTGATCGGCTTCCTTTGAACAAACCTGGATCCATATGCATCATGGATGTTTCCAGCCAAATATAATTGAAATCGGCCTATTGGTTCTTGAAAAGTTGTTAAAAAGATGACGGGTGGATGGACAACAGACTGGCGACAAACGGTTGCCACGGTATAAGCTAAGCTTACTTGACCAATCACGCCAGATGAGAAAAAAATTATTACCCAGCTTATTCATAGCGGACAACCTGGGTAACACAGTGACCTCGAGTGACATCAAGAACACAGCTAAAAAAAAGGCACATAATTTGATTTGAGATGATAATTCATCAGTTTTTCTTGAACATGCTAATTGCTGGGTATATATTGTGGAGTATATCTTGTATTGAGTGTTTGAAGGTTGCGCGTGTAGATTTCCTGCAGTCATCATGCTGTTGTTAATTCACGGTATGCTGTCAAGTTCTCTGAAAGTGCATCAAATTTTGAACCTTGAAACCGTAGTTATACAGTTTGCCCAATCTACTGCAAAAATAAATATACCTGCAGGAACCTTCCTTTTTCCTGTTCCTGATCTGACATCAAATAATAGACCCCACCCATATCAGGTTTTCTCAGGACATTATTGCAAACACGCATAGTGTAGGCAGGAACAGCGAACAACCGATAATGCAGTTGTGAACATAGATCCGGGTGAAAAATGGCAACCTAGAACACAATGATTCTTAGCTGTAATTGTATGCCACATCCCCGTTAATACGCTAGCCTCAACCACCACATTATAAACGGCGTTTGTTAAAAAAAATGTGTTCATTTACTATTATAGTTAGTTAACACAGTTGGTGGATTTTGCAAGTACAAGATGATGGCACTTTAAGATGTGTGGTATTACGACCACCCATCTAAACGAATAACCACTTGGTTCCAAAATCAGATGGTCGCTATAGGCAGGTTTCATTGTAGAGCTAATGGACAGATGCGTTCTATCAAAAGAGAACTTAATCCCTCGTGTGATAACCGTGTGATAACCGTGTGATAACCGCGCCTCAAAGGGCTCAAAAGCCGACATATCAATTAAGCCTTTAATTTGTCACGAGTTTTTAAGCAAATTGAAATTTTTGCTCAGTGAATGACCATTTGCTGACTGTTTTTTTGTAAGTTTATAACTGGAATTTAGGAAAACCCTATTTTAAGATGTGGTTTTTTTTACCGGTTTGACGATTAAAGGGTTAATGGTAAAAATATTCTAAATTTTTGTTTATTCAGTGTCCATTTGTTGACACAAGAGGGGTCAATAAAATCTTTCATTTTCAGTATCGACACGGTATCGGCCTAGCATCGGCTCAGTAAGCCGCGTTATTAGGGGATGTTATTTATGATACTATCGTGACAACACGACAGAGACACACAAGCGGGTAGTAGTATAGCTAGAGCGCTGTCCGAACACGCTGATTGGTTGAAAAGTCGGTCAGGGCGGAGCCGCCCGACTTTTTAACCAATCAACATGTTCAGACAGCGGGGGCGCTAGCAATTTTTTCAACCAATCAGCATGTTCGGACAGTGCTCTAGCAATATTTTCGATTGTTTCATGAGCTAAAAATAGAATGATGACGCACAGGAATATTTTGGAAATATCAGCAGGTTTTTCCCATATTGGTCACTGAAGAATTTATTTATAACTCCCTGAAAAAAACAACTTACAAGTTTGCACCTGTATCATGAAGAGTGTAAAATTTTCTAATAAAATCGTCATCATCGAGATAGGGGGTGGGGGGGGGGGGGTGGGGGGGGGGGGGGTTGTGTGGATTTGAATAATATCATATCTCGTGAATGTAGGAATGGAAGTCTTTGGATGGAACTTGCCCTAGATCGTTGGCGATTTGGATAAAGAATAGCTTCTTTAGAGAGTATTATTTCACCTATATTGTTTAAAAGTTAAGAGATGTTAATGGAGGGGTGATAGAACGAAATTTAGATTTAAGAGAGTAAGTTTCTATACAGTTCCTTAGACGGGATTGAGAGTGTCAATCCCTTAGACACTCCCCCCTCCTCTTCTCATCTTTTTATTCATTCTATCTTACCTGTACATATGATTGTTCTTAGAGTACTAATTTCCACACAACCGTAATGTAGCCGACAGTAAATTAGGAGTGATTTATTGTATATTCCTGTATTGTGGTTTTGTGAATAAATTGAGTCATGATGACTAATGATTCTGACTTATTTCCAGCTTATATACCAGCTTATCCTGGTCCTTGCCACTTGACCATTGTCCAAAATGCTCACTGGGCTTGGGAATAGTTTCCAAGTCAACTAGACCGCTACATTACTGTTGTCATTTTTACACAACTTGTATAGTTATTTGTACAGTGCAATTCGAACGGATTTTATAATTAAGAGTATCAACAGGTTAGAATTTAATTATTTATTAAGTATGTATAGTGTATTTATACATTGAAACAAGTGGTGTATAATAGGTATTTTGGATCAAATGAATGTATGAATGAATGAATGAATGAATAATGTTATGAATGAATGAACAATGTTATGAATGTACGGACGGGTGGATGAATGTATGGTCGGGTGGATGAATAGATGGATGCGTGAGTGAATGAATGAATGGATGGAGGAACGGATGAACGATTGGATGACTGGATGAGTGAATTGATTGCTAGGCAATGGCATATAGGAGTAAATGTGTTATTTTATGAATGAATGTCTTCGTGAGTGCACGGATGGATAGATGAACGGAAGAATGAGTAGTGTGTCTGTATTATCATGAAGTCCGTGCATAGCAGATGTACGATAGCTGGATGGTAACACCAACTGCTTCCTCTCTACTTCATCTATATCGGTGACCTTGTAGAGCACTCCTCTGCATAACTTGTACTGGTTAAAACATCTTAGTAAGCTGGATACCTGCTGATCTCCAATGAACTGAGTTCTGTCAGGTCTCGTTCCACTTCTCAGATTCTTGATAATGTGTAATAGAGCTGGATCTTTGGACTGTGCACTTCTCCACTCTCTGGCATTCATGTCACGAATATCGCCTGTTACTTCTGTCTCATCTTCAACTGTATCAGCTGAACAGCATAAGCTCTCTACCATATTTGGCACATGGATGCTATTACAGATTGCTCTGACAGAATCCAGAGAAATCTGCTCCACCTCATCAGGACTCCACTCTGGCGAATGGGAGAGCACATCTGCATCCACATTTGTTTTTCCCGGCCAGTACCTAATGCTGAAGTTATAATTCGCTAATCTAGCCAACCATCTGTGTCCTGTAGCATCAAGATGTACGAGTACTAATTGTATATTTGTGAATATATTGTCTATGGAAGATTTCTATAGGCTCGTCCATGTTAACCCTTCATATATATAAGCTCTTGTTCATTCAGAATATAGCGATGTTGCTGAAAGTTGTTGCTATCTTAGATAGCGACAACATGCAGTAACATTGTGTTCAGAATGGACACGGTTTGATCACACCATGGCAGATTTGCATTAGGAACTGAGTTTGGCAGTAACATGGTTAATTCTAAATTAATGTCCTAAACCTGAAGGAGTTATGTCCTCTGATACTTTTATGATTTTCACACTTACATGATAGAGAATTGATTGGTAATTGACCATCACAAAATGGTTGGTCTGCGGTAATATTGTACCACACACGCACATGTATGCATACACGCACGCACACACATATTATAAGTTATGCCCCGATGAATGTTATGTATTTAAACTTGAGTAACGACCTGCAATATAAGATAGGCCACAATGTTTTAATTGTACTTATGTTATGTATTTATTATGTAATTATATGTTTACTAATGTTTTATATGTATGCTAGTTTTAGGGTTGTCTTCGTGACAATATGTCTTGATGAAATGATGATCAATACAACACGACTCTGACCCGTAACTTGTGTTGGGTTTACCTCATAGCGCCCCAAACCACCCGGTTACAGTAATACAAAGCCTATGCCGTTTTTAAAAAATGAGGATTTCTTAAGAGGAGTGCTCTTACGACAACCCTCTTAAAGAACCACCACATTTTAGTGTGAAAGGGCTCTGTTTATTATAGACATGATTGACCACAGAAAATGTATTCTCACTGAAAGGGGTTCTTACGCGAGAGAGTGGTAACTGTTAATTAAATTATGTTTCCGAATGCTAGCTATCTAATCAAGGTTGCACTTGCCTACCTATAAAAATGATTAAATAGTTTTGACTGCTAATGAGATTCCCGCTAATTTAGTTCGTGCTAAAGCCTCACTTATGTAATCATATCTTCTCGCGCGCAATGAGAATAGGAGGGGGGAAAACCTGTCTATCTTTTGGGGTGGATAGGACCGAGTAAGGTGGTCCTTTCCATCATTTTTGCGCGCAATTGATTCTTGGCGCGAAAGTTTTGCACGCAATTCATTTTTGGCGCAAAAGTGATTACCGATAAAAAGCGAATGTAATTATTTCTTCCTCATTAGTTTTTCAGAAACTTTGAATTAGGGTGAGGTTTGTTTTAGTCTTTCAGAAACTTTGAATTAGAGTGAAGTTTGTTTTAGTTTTTCAGAAACTTTGAACTAGAGTGAAGATTGTTAAGGAAAAAAATGAATTAAAATGAATCTCGCTCTAGCCTGGATATATTTGCCTGGGGTGGCTTCACCTCATTAGAGGTACGGCGCCTACCCGTAACGGCAGATGCAACCACCCAGACAGAACCAGAAGACGAAGTGGTCCCAGAACCGAATGCGGAAACGAATGTGAAGGCGTATTACGCACCCACAGTGGAAGATCATACACCCACATCAGCACCTGGGAGCGAATTGAGAGAAGGAGAAGACATCTTCAGCCAGATTATGATTTCTGACGATGATGAGAAAGAAGAAGAAGAGCTAATGATTCAGCATCCCTCAAGCGAAAAAATATTCAACTAGAGGCGAAGAGAATGAATGGGGATTCGAAGAAGCAGAAGATGGATATTCGACCAGAAGTGAAGAGAACGAAGGGAAAGTCGAAGAAGCAGAAGATGGATATTCAACCAGAGGCGAAGAGAACGAAGGGGAGGTCGAAGAAGCAGAAGATGGAAGCAGAAGATATTGACTCTCTTAGTCATTTTTCAGATGACGACTTTCTGAAGTGGTTGGAAGACAACCCCTTTGTCTTAGATTGCGAGGATGCGACTCTACATAGAAGTGTAAATCTATCTCAGCGTATGCATTATTAAAAAATAATCGTTTTAAAAACCCTTTATTATGCGAGAGGGAAGATTTTGGAAAAAAATTACATTTAATTGAATTTTCTACTAGATATTTTGAAAATAATTTCACTAGGAACTGGTGTCCCCTAAGGTAGGAACGACTCACAGTGAAATTAGTTTTAAAATATTGAACATGTTGTCGACAAAACGAACCTTTCTGATATGGAGTGTTGAAAAGAAGAATGTTCCTTCTTATGCTAGCAATAAGATCCAGTTAAACTAGTTCCAAAATAGAGTCAAACCTGTCTAGAACGATCACATACCTTTTGGGGTAAAAAAAGATGGCGGTTCTTTAAGATAGGTGGCCGATAAATCGTATTTTTCCGAGATGGAGTGTTAAGGAGGATCTTCCTTCTGATGCTAGCAACAAGACCGAGTTAAATTAGTTTCAAAATAGAGAGTCAAACCTGCCTACAACGATCACATCCCTTTTGGGGGTCAAAAGATGGTGGTTCTTTAAGAAAGTTGGTCGTAAGACCACTCTCCGCCTTAAAGAATCATCTTTTAGCCCTAAAGTCTATGTACCATGAGAAATTAGTTCTAAAAAAGCAGCCGTCTGTCTTCTATTTCCATAAATTTAAAGTGTATATGCCATCAGAATTTTGATAGCCAATTATCTTACATACAGTGAAGCTCAGAAATAACTTAACATGTTTCCAAATCAAAATAAAACATACTGTTGAATATTTTGGGAATATTGGATTGGAAGAGATTGCTGCCGTGTATATATGATCCAATTATGCAAAGTTATAAATGTCATGTTATGCCCACTTTAAGCTCCATATATATGCTAGTTGTTATACACATGTTTGACTGTATTTATCCTTTAGCTGTCAAGAGTCACTTGCAACAAGACTGGTGTACATTTTTTAAAACAATTTTAGTGGAAGATATTGCTGTCTTCGACAGCAACATCTCCCACCAAAATTGTTTTTAAAATGTATACAGGGGGAACCATCAGGCCTTTGTTTTTGTTTTTACCGAATTATATGAGCCAGAGCCTGCTTACTGCCAAAATATGTGACTTATATTGATAAGCTTTGTAATATTTTGAAACTAATTTGACTCTGAGATTTTGCTAGCAAAGGGAGCAACAACTCCCAGTCAAATTAGTTTCAAAATATCGGAGAGCTTATCAAAATATAAGTCACTTTATGTCAAAGCTTTCTAGGCCCTTATATATATGTATATATATTATATATATATATATATGTGTGTGTGTGTGTGTGTGTGTGTGTGTGTGTGTGTGTGTGTGTGTGTGTGTGTGTGTGTGTGTGTGTGTGTGTGTGTGTGTGTGTGTGTGTGTGTGTGTGTGTATTTGTGAACAATATCGAAATTTTCTAGAGCCGTATATATATATTTGTGAATAATAATAAAGAAAAACACAACCTGTGATTTTTTTATTCTAAAAGATCCATTTTCGTTTTATTCTTTTTCTTATCATGTGGACATTCCTAAACCTCCCCTCCCTTCCCTCTCGCCCATTTTCTTACCTCCATCCCTCCCGCTTACATAGGATATAAGACCTTCATTTCAAACAAATTAGTTTCTTCATAATAAATAGACGGAGGAAAAAAGAGATGTAATCACTTGAACGAATATATTAATCTATTTCGAGCTTTCTCCCTTTATCTTTCCGACTTTTTTTTTTTTTTTGACGACGGTTATAGAATCTGGTCATTGACGTTTCATTATTCATAAGATCTCGAAGATAATTGATAATCCATTTAAAAGAATTCCCACGACTTCGTTGATAGCCGAAAAAGATCACAAATTTACTACAAGAATTTGTAAATGGATGCTGTACTATATTGAGTTATATATAAACGCAGGTCTAAGATGGTCTTTTATGAGCTTTTCCATGGTGGACGTCCAAAAGTGTCAAAGAATTCCGACTTTGTTTTAAAAATTTTATTCTTCTTTCGCAAAAAACATGCTATCCAATGAATCCCCTTTCCGTTTGACTTGTCTGTATTCACAATAATACATCCATTTCGTGGTATTTCCTTAGGTATCTTGTCTCGAGCATAAACTCCTAGGAAAAGCTTTCTCATCTTTTCATCTTTTCATCTTTTCTTATGATTTGGGAAATGCATTGAAAACATTCCATTACCCTTAGTCTTTACCTTATACATGGTTAATTCTAATAGTCTGTGGTCACGTCACGCTCCCGTGAAATTAATATTTCGTTCTCAAATTCAGCATAGCAAATCTGTCTGTCTGTCTGCCTACCTGCCTATCTGTCTGTCTGTCTGTCTGTATATAGTTGTCTTGCTGGCTGTCTGTTTATTGGTATGTCTGTCTGTTTAGTGGTCTGTCTGTCTTTGACTTTCTCTCTGTGTATCACCAGTACAAATTATGTACAATACCTTCTGGCACAAACATGTATTTGCTGGAGCACGTTCAGCGAACACAAAACCCAATTAGAGACACGCCTCCTCAGTTGTTATCATGGTTACTGTGTCACAGCTTCGGGCGATTGCGAAGCAAATCGTCCTTAAAGGATATTCTAAGGCCAGCAAAGCCGACCTGTTCCAGATAATTTGGCATGCCTGTGCCGAGGAGTTGCAAAAGTGACTCTCCCGAGCACAACAGACTGGGAGGTTTCCGGCGCTCACCAGAGGCGACCCAACGAACTACCATAAGAAAGCATAGCGCTGCCGCGAGCTGCGTTAGCTAGATGAGGAGATGACTGCCAGCTTACAAGGCAAAGCTGTAGCAACTCGGATGGCAAACCATCCACAAAAATGCCTACCTCTTCTATGGAGAATCAGAAGATGGCTGTGGAGGGAGCCGAGATCTGAACCCTTAGCCCGGAGTATGAGATGAGAAGGTGAGCACCTGGGTGAGAGGGAGACCGAGGAGAAAGGATGGCGAACAGTATGCTGGTCATTCTTCAGAGGGCTAGAAGGAGACATTACAGGTCGGATCATGGAGAAGCTGCAGACTGTACAGAACACCTACCTTCGGTATACCAACACCTATCGAATCCGCCGCATCGACGATGGTAGGGTAATGCTCTTCAACACGAATGCTCCAGGGAGTCCATGGATGAACACACTAGAGGCAGCCCAGACCTGGGTGTCGGCCAGAGATCAAGCCTGCCTCGACCAAGACAATATCGATCGACCCAACACCAAGTGGGCCTTCGTCCAATCAATCAATGTTGAGGTCACGGTTGTCATTGACCACCAGCCTCTGTTAGGGACAGGGCCCCTCCCAGCCTGGCTCTGATGGAGGAAGGCAATGGTGGCACTCGATACCTACAAGGACAACATGTGTTTCTGGAGATGTCTAGCAGTCCACCAGGGCGCGAGGGCTGATAGAAGTACAGCTCCTGCATGAGAGCTTTTAAACAGTTCTACGACCTGAACAGGCCTATGTCTGACGTGCCAAAGACGTCCCTGGATCAGCTGGACAAGGTAAGAGTTCTTCGCGAAGACAGGGATTCACATTTACGAACCTACCGAAGAGGGTAGCTGGCACCTGAGCAGGAAACCGGTCCACTATCCGAACATTATGACCATTGGTGTATATGACCACGACGCCTTTCTCATTAAAAGCATCTCCAAGCAGGCTCAGACTTTCATCTGTGGGCACTGTCAACAGCAGTTCACCAAAGCATGTCATCTCCAGCGCCATGCTGACTGCGGTAAAGCTAGAAAAACAACCATTGAGTGCCCCGGGGAGAAAGTAGGAAGCACCGCAGTCAGCATACGAGAAAGCGTTCTATCCACCACAACCAGCCAGTTCAGCGGCTACTCATTGGATTGAATACGAGTCGAAAAACTGAGGAACACACATACACCATGTAGAGTGTGGTCACGGTGGCGAGCATTGGATCGAGGGTGCTCCCATAGATGGTTGTGATCCGACAACTGACACAGTATACCAGTTCCACGGCTGTCACTGGCATGGCTGTTCAGGACACCAGCGAGGTGAGGAGGCCGACAAGACAGTCACGAGAGACGCGAAACTGAGAGCATCTGGATGCATGCTTGTGGTACAGTGGAAGTGCTGTCAGAGTGGAAGCACTGTAAGCAGACGTTCAGAGAGTAAGGGGTGCGGACATTCTCCGACTGGTTGCGACACTACAACAACTTGGACATCAGCCCATTCATCGAAGCCCTAGAGCGCATGCGACAGTTCTACACAGAACGAGGTATTTACATCCTGAAAGATGTTGTATCCCTCCCGTGGGTGTCACTACAGTACCTTCTTCATGGAACAGCTCAACACATGCCAGATGTTTACCTCTGTGCCCCAAGCAAGGAAGCCTACGAGATGCTGAAGGCTGCAGTTGTCGATGCACCCAGCATCGTGTTCACAAGATACCACAAGTCTGGTCTGACCCGAATTCGTCAAGGCGAGCGTGTCTGCCAGCGTTTCCAAGGTTATGATGTGAATGCTCTGTACCGGTCTACAATGGCCTAAGAGATGCCATGTGGTAAAGAGATTGTAAGGCAGTGGCGACATAGAACGCTTTAAGGAGGATCTCCTAGCAGATCGTTGGTTTGGGTTCACCGAGGTGGACATAGAGGTGCCCAATGCCATGTGGACGACGTTCGAGGAGATGCCTCCTCTCTTCTACAACCATGAGATCCCGGTAGAGGTGATACCTCCTGAGATGCTCACGTATCTTGAGAAAATGGGCCGGAAGCGCCCCACCACACACAAGCTGGTCAGGGCACTCTCTAGCAAGAGGAGGCTCCTGTATGCACTGACACTCAAGTGGTATATTGCCCACGGTCTAGAGATCACTGCTGTCTACTGCACCATAGACTACATCCCACAGAAACAATATGAGTGGTTCGTAAACGTCATTGCACAGGCTCGCCACTCAGGAGATGTAAATAAGAGTAAAGCGCTCTTGGCAGATCTCTTCAAACTCCTCGACAACAGCAGCTACGGGAACCTAATCTAAGTGCTAGAATGCCATAGCAACACAATCTTCACCAAGGATGAATGCACGGTAGATAGAGCCCTGTGCAGTGCATGGTTTGAGGACCCTGAGGAGATCAGTGAGTCCTACGAGTTGCAGAGCCAAAAGCCCAAAATCACCATTTTGGCGGCCCTTCCAGGTGGGGATAGCCGTATATGAGCTCACGAAGTTGCGAATGCTGGAGTTCTACTACGACTTCCTTGATCGCCATTTAGTTCATGACAGCTTCGAGTACCTGCAAATTAACACTGGTTCTGCCTATATCGCCATAGCAGGATCCAACCTCGATGAGGTGGTACGCCAAGAGATGCGAACAGAGTATGAGGCCTGCAAACAGGACTGGTTGGCATGGGACAAATGGTCTGGTCAGACTCCGGGACTGTTCAAGCTCGAGTTCGAAGGCACTCGTGGTATTGCTCTCTGCTCCAAGGGATACTACATGGAGAGTGCAGACAGCACAAGTGCAATGGAATGACAAGCGAAATGCTCGACCAAGGGGATGTCTAAGCGGCAGAATGATGCCTCCTGGCAGAGGTTCTACAGCTCCCTCCATGGTGTAGTGGACAGATCCACCAATCGAGGCCTCCGTATGTACACCCAGGGTATGGTAACGTATGAACATGAAAAACTTGGGCTCTCCGCCTACTACGATAAAAGATATGTGCTACCGGATGATGTCCACACCGAGGCAATTGAGTATCAACCGACAGTCAGTGCTCGGTGTAGTCACCATCTGGAGGATGTCTACTTGACGTAAGCATTCCGGGTGGAGGTAGATGGGGGTCTGTAGGGATAAGCTGGAGCTCCTCTCGTACAAACGGCCACCAGAGCTAGCGACATGTGAGCGGCGAATGGCTACCATGGGAGGATGCCCTATCAAGTGAGTGAGCTCGGCATTGGATCTCTCCACCACCCGCTGGGACAGCCATCTCCTGAGCATACTGATGTGGGAACAGCCTCTCTGCCAGTGTCCGATTCCACCGCTTGACAATAGCCTGGGCACAGTGAGGTCCCACCTCGCTTTGCCTAATTGCCACACCATATTTCCGCATGAGGGCCGCAGTTTCACCTCTAAACTCCATACCCTCATCCACTTGCAGCAACTCTGGCCACTGGAGGGAATTTTGCAGGTCCTCATAGACACTCCGGAACCGTCAGCCATCTGACCCATGGACTTATCAGTGAAAGGCACCGCTGCCTTGTACCTGCTGGCTACATCGACGATGGTGAGGGCATGCTTGTAGGTCTTGCATGTTCCTCTGGAACAGACCCGATCATGCAGAAGTAACAGCACATCGGCCTGATGGACTCTGTTCGGGACAGGTTCATCGAAGTGTGCAAACCGAATGTGCCATGGACGTGGTCTGTAGATCTGCGACATCGCATGTCTGGTAAGCCACTGGCTAACCATCTCCAAGGTGAATCTATGACCCTTGCGACATGCAGCCTCGAGCAGCTGGTGAGGCTCGCAGTAATAGCTGCTGGGCCAGTAATAGAGATCTTCAAGACAGGCTGTCAGGACCTCAGATTTCATCGTTGACGTCGACTCCTGTCCTCTCCTGTACAGCTCAGGCAAACTCTAGACAGGTAAACAGAGGACCGTCATTCATCCGACCATCGATGAACACCTCTTCGAATACCTGTAAACACCGTGATCTGATCTCTGCAGCACGAGTGCACTCAAAGAAAGGAAGCTTATAAATAAAGCCTTGCCAGTTAAGGGTCTTGATGAGGTCATGCAGAGAAGCCATCCTATATAGTCTGGCTTAAATGTTCGGCATCCCAGATGACTGCAAGTGCTATCACAACATATGGGAGCCATGGACCGACAGCACCAAAGAATGTACCTACTCCTGAAGCATTGGCTGGAATAGCTGCATAGATCTTCTCAACTCCATGGAGAGCATTGTTGGAGATTTTGCCCACCGTCTCACCAGCCTTCATCGTGAACAGAGTGATCAGAGCCTCAACTGCCACTGGGGGCCAAGAGGCGCCTTCACATAGGTACAATAAATCCCTTTGGCTCGGTGGATTAGTCAGCGGGATTCCGGCTCTACATCTTCACTATCATAGTCCTTATCATAGTCCTCATCATTGCCCTCATCCTCGTCATAGTCATTGTCATAGTCCTCAACTGGATCCTCGAAAGCTTCCGGTTCTTACATCATCCACTGCTATACATGTGCTTTAAAACTTGCTATATATAGACATGGCATCCGCAATCTTGAATGCAGGCATGTTTGCCTTGGCGAACAGGGGTCTTAGCTTCGCTGACCATAAGGCAGCGGAGGTAGAGAGAAAACGCCATAACCAGGTAATGGAGAAGCTATCTAAGGAGAAGTTTGAGTACAGCAAGACACTCGAGCATATGCACCAAAGGGAGGCCCGCCGACGGCAACAAAGGACTCAAGCCACCCAGAACATCAAAGATGCTGATGAGAGTTTTGATGAGTACTATGAGGCTGTAAAGCTCTCCGAGCCAACGCTCGACTATGAGGCATTAGGAGGTCAGAAGACAGCCGAAGCCATAGTAGTAGTAGGATCTGGGACAGCTGCCGGAGTTATGCTCTATGTGCGTTCAGGCTGAATACCTACATTTTGCGAGAAGTGAACCTTGCTATATCCAACGTACAGCACCGTTACTCCAACCGGGTGCATGCCCCCTCATTCTCCGTGCAGGTTCCCAACATGAAAGCTGACCTGGTTGCCATGGTTAGGTGGGATGACCCTCCCTCCGACATGGCACTGAGCGTTGAGCGCTAACTCGAGATCCTCGTGGCCACTGGTTAGGCGGAGTATGGCATATAACTTCATCTCCTGATGATAGAGATAACAATCAGCCAGATTGCGCACCTCACCAAGAATGTTGGTCCCAGCCACCACAAGTTTGAAGTCGTCTAGCTCTCCCACCTCCTGGACTACCCCTCCTTTCTGAACCAAGACTGCTACAGCTACACAATCCGAGGCACCTCGTTGCAATGTCAACTCTAGATGCTGTTTAGCCGTGGCCTGGACCTGTTGGTGCTCTCGCTCTACATGTAGGATTTGTTGTCTAGAGCCCGCTCATTTTAGTTCCTGGTCGTTCTCATCATGCCAGAACTGAAGTCGTGGAGAGATCATCGTTACATCAGTAAGATGTTCAGTGTACACCCAGAGAAACAGTTTGTCCTGCATCAAGGCCGGGTTCATGTGTATATTCTCAAGGAGGGAGAAGAGTGGCACTGCAACAGGTATTTCTACGTCTGTTTGTAAGTCAAATTCTGTGAAGTGGTCATTACATCCGACGGCATAGTACTCTTTCCCTTTTGCATAGTCGGAAGGTCCACGAGCCAGTGGAGCAAGGACCCAGTACTCCTCGTTCACATAGGTGGTGTCCAGGCTGTTGTTGCTCTGCATAATCTTCCACCTGCTCACCACCTGTTGGAGCTCTCCCTCCTTCGCACTTGTGCTCTTGAGCTTGAACTTAAGTGTCATGCTCCTAATCTCATGGATCTGTCCCAAGAGGGCGAAGTTCATGAGCTTCCCCGCTGTGGATAGAGGGTTTGCATCATGGATACTAGGTCGAATGGCTGTCAGACAGTCCTTCCAATTCCAAGGATCAGTGTGGCGCGAGGACGTGGGTTCAACCCCCACATCCGGATGCTGTACATACTGCTGCATGTTTAACGTCTAGGTATATACAGGTTTTAAACAGCGATGTTTGGTAAAGTTCTCCAGCAGATTGTCTTCAGATGGAAAAAGAAACCTGTATCACCATCCAAGAAGAAACCAGTATGGCTGCCGATTGACAGGGTCTGACGACTACTTCGTGACGTCAACATTATCCACAAGCGAGCCAAGGTCCCACGTCTGTCTGATGTGGAGATACTGACTGCTATAGAGGAGACCACACCAGCCTGTAGTATGAAGGAATTATTGACTCGGATGCTCTACCAGAAGCTTGACAGTGCCAAGGGCAGGGGACTCAGCCTACCCTTCAAATCAACCAAGAGTCACATCATTCTTGCTCTTCAAAACGTTAGGGTTGACCACAAAGATCTCCAGGACTGGCATATTCGATATCCACACTGATGATGAGCACCGGGTGCTGGATCCTCTACAGGCTGGGGCTACAGTTTACTTCTGAGAGATCAGTACTGCTGTGACTGAGGGCCATGAAGCTGGACAAGCCACTGCTACTCATGAGGGGTGGACCAGGGGCTGGAAGGAGGCTGTTGAGCACATCTTCAACGAAAGAGGGCGCACGCAGCTGGTGAGAGATAAGGCAGCATTTAGCATATTCCCTGAGAACTACAAGGACTACCTCATCAAACCTGCTCGCAAGTCAGATGCCAATAAATCGTGGCTGAAGTGGGTCTTCCATGAGAAGTTTCAGAAGAAGATGGTCGTACCATCTGATCCTCAGTGGATAGAGTTCCAGAAACAACTACGGGCAGCGGAGTCAACCGACGGAGTTCCTCATAGCATTCTGACGAATGTTCTCAAGCTCCTGACGAAGTTCCTCAAGTTCTGGCGAAGTTCCTCAAGCTTCTGAAGAAGTTCCTCGACCCTGGAAAAAGCATCCCACTGCTACTACTGTTGACTCATCTTCCTAGCTAATGCTTTCGCTTTAGCTTCCTGGCAGGATCCAGCTTGTAGCTGACGTTTTCTGCTTTCTCCAGAGAAGGCTTGAAGTGTGACAGCTCAACTGCCTCCTTGTTGCTGAAGATGAATTGGTACCATTTAGCAGCCCTCTGTACACCTGTGATAAAGTCCTGTTTGGTCTCCTTGAGGGTCAGGCTGTCATATAAGGTCTCGAGCAGGGAGCGCCCACACTTGGAGCTGAAGTTCAGCAACCGAGCATTATGGTGGAAATCTGGCGAGATCTCACAGGTGTACTTCTGAAAGAGGATGAAGACAGTGATCTTGGTGTGATGGATGCATCTGGTGATGTCGCTGAGGTAAGTGACTGTCTTCTGGTCCATTGCAGCAGCATCGACGACTAGAACAAGTGGGTCGGTCAGTCAAGCTGCTAGCAGCTTCTCCTTTAGCACCTGTAGTTTCTGCATTTTGGCTATTAGGCCCACTGGTCATTGTCGTCGAAGCCATCAGTGGCAGAGTCGGACACCACGAGTATGTAGTGCTCACATAGTTGTTCTGCCAGCAAGGCATACGGTAAGATGGGTTTGTTCCATGTCTGGATGGTGCAATGATCAATACCACCTTCCCAGCATCGGCCAGTCTACTGCTGTATGGTACGGACATGTTGCGCATGCACATGAAGGATGGCCAGCACCTGTTTGGCTGTAGCCTCATCTATATCTGGGAGTTTAAATGGAAGCACTTCCTGTATAAGCTCTATTGCCTGCAGGACTGGCATCATTGTACCTCCGGCCGAGACAAACGATGTGATGGAGGTGTCGAGCATGAAATCCCAACAACAGCTGGGAAGGTAATGCAGAGGGCCTGTGTCCGTAGCAGTGTCCAGAACATCGAGTATCCATATGAGGCAAGCACATGAGGTCATGTCTATTTAAAAGGTCTAAAACAGCAGGCCAAAGAACCCTGACTTCTTCACCTCAGGGAGTTGGAGTTTAGAGGCAGCCCCTTTTTCACCATCGATGCTAACATCACTGACCGTGATCCTACCAATCTTTAGATTATTTCCATTCAGTCGGAAGGAGCGTCTGCTTTTGAACAGGTTCTGAACGAGCTCATGGGCCTGTGATTCAGCGAACAGCTTGATGGCTCCTTCATCACTCGTCCCAATGGCACCTTTGACAATTAGCCTGTCCTCGAGTGTCATGCCTTTGCATGTAGCAGTGGCACTGTTAAGGGCCGAGGCTCCTATAGATTCTACATTTCCGATGAGGTTTCTGACCGGTACGGTACCATGGATTTCACATTGTTTACCCTTCTCATCGAAGTACTTGAAGGAGATGGGGGCAACAGTGTCCTCTGAGCTGAGGCGTGCCTCACCTAATTGGGCCAACTCCCCAATCTCCTTGCTTTCCAAGTATGTAAGTGATAGTGACATTGTTGGGTATATATAGCAGCTTAAACCTAGTCATATCCAGCGGGAACCATTGAAACAGATGGGCACCTAGTCGTAGCCAGCGGAAACAGATGGGCACCTAGTCAGTCGTATCCCCACTGAAACAGATGGGCGTAGGTAGACCACAAAGTGGGCCAAGGAAATAGGTAGCAGTGCTCAGTATACTGGCCCTCCCTGCAGGGGCATGACCTGTGGGCTAACCACCATTTCTTGGCATTGGAAATCCTCAGACCGCATGTTCAACTATGCGCTACTGATTCTGGCATAGCCCACCATACCTCATAGGCTACTGTTATCTCATGGACCTGTCAGGCTCCCATTATATATACCTGTCTTAAAGCGAGACATAGGCCACGATGATCTCGGCCATAGCACTCGTCGCTAGCCATAGAACCGTGGCTTCCATTAGTGAGATGCGTTCCCCCATGATCTTGACAGCAGCAGCATAGGAGGCGATCTTTGGGATGGGATGTGTTATTCCTAGACAGTGGTCGACAACTGTACTCGTCACTGTAGCAAGGACATCGGCTCCAGCAGCAGGAATAACCTCATTACCACCCATTATCTTCACCATGGCCACTTTCGCCGCCAAGTTACTGGCGTAGCCTGTGTCAGTAGCTGCTGGGTCTTGCTTTTGACCAGCTTCTCCACCTTCTGGAGCCTCGCCTGGCTCTCCGGGAGTTGCTTTACAATCTGTACCATTGACGTCATTGTTTAAGCCATGAGGATACAATGCTTTTAAAAGTGTACGTTCTACCTTGACAGTGCTAAGCAGCTCTAACCAGCCTGCATCTGTCAGCTGCTTAGATTGGTACTCGGGAGTATCCATACAGTTCTGTGCTATACATAGCGGTTTAAACCATGGACCTATGCACTAAGTACTATGACGTCTTCCGCACTGAATTGAAGGGCTACAAGACGATGTCACCAGATGAGCTTGCATGGCTCTCTAGCGCTGAGGTAACAGAAGAGCTGACAGCCATGGAGCTCCACCTAGGATTTGGTAACGGGTAGATCTGCTTCATCGAATACCTCATTATCGGTGGCAGTGTCATAGAGCAGCTCCTGCATACTAAGGGATTCTACAAGGATCGGACGTATCTGTCGGACATGTTCCAGCAGTTGCAGGCATCCATGGCATCCTCCGACTCTGAGTTGAATAAGACTCTGCGCTACTACAAGCTGTAAAAAGGCTGTACCACCGAACCATACAGTCCATGTGTATGTATGCTGCCAGCGTGTTTGGGGGCTGTTGGGCAGGCCAAGCTAGTTTAGGCAATCTCATTTGCCACAACTCCCGCACCGGAGAGTCAGGATGATCTATTGCCCAAAGAGCTAGATCTACTAGCACCGGAGAAGACTGGTGACGAGCACAGCAATAGCCAGACCTGACACCGCTCGTAGGGCTATCATCCTGCTAGCACTGCCAGGCGAGGTGGTAGGTGTCAGCACAGGTCGCCGTTTGTCATCCAGTACTCTGTGTATTGGAATGACAGTCGGAATGATGGTAGCAGTGGCCCTCATAGTAGGCCACGGGGTCCTATGTGTCATGGGCATCGGAACGACATGGGCAGCTGAGTTGATGTCAGTGTTAAACCTAAAGTGGCCACCAGGGGAATTTCCAGCGACCATCATGTTGTTATAACCCCTGACCACAAGGTCCTCGATATTCACGATCAGGTTGCTCGGAATAGGCTGCAGGTGTGGAGATATGGCAAAGTCCATCTAGCGGCAGACCTTCTGTAATGCGTGCTGGAACTTGGCAATGAGGCTGCTAGGGTCTGCAATGATGATCATATCCTCGATGAGACTGCTGAACATAGCCCGCACCGCTTTGCCACTCACCCCGTCTATGGAGTGACGCAGCTTGGTCTTGGCTGTCAGGAGGCAGTAGCACAATGCTTCTAAGGACTGGTTGATTCGAACGATCCCTGCTGGTGTGAGCCCTGAGGTTGTGTGTGGGACAAAGTATTTTCATGCCTCTGGATGGTCCTACCTGATTCCGGTGATATGCATATTCTGCACTAGCAACTCGGCCTAGGAGTCTGAGTCAAATGAGAACGTTGCCGTCTTCCGATGACCAATTTTTTTTGGGGCGGGGGGGGGGTGGGGTGGGGTGGGGGGGGGGGTTATACGGGAAGGCTGAGTAGTCTCGTCTCGGGTCGCCATACATAATGTCTAGAGCACTGTTGTCTCCACCGTGAAAATGATAGCCAGAGTGGGTGTTGAACTCTCATTGTAGTCTACTAGCTGCTGAGAGGCTGTAGCTGTTGAGCTATGGATCAAAGTCATTCGTGTCAGGCAGGCTTGCACCCAGCTCATGGAGAATTCGTCTCACCATGTCGTACACATGGAATCTGAGACAGCTGGCAATGAGCACAGCTTCGGGGGTACCAGAATAGGAGTGCAGCAAACCCGCGCCAACGCCGCATCCTGCTGTGGCATACCACACAGCAAATTTCAGCTGTTGGTTCCAGAATGAGAGATTCAGACCTGCCATCCAGGTATGAGCTTTCTTCGCATGTTCTGCTGTACTTTACTGTCTCGTGGACGACATTCTGTCTGATGGTGTCAATCTGCTGGAGTCGCCAGCCATGTACTGTACCACCCTCCTCAGGTGCTACGGTGGAATATATTTCAGGTTGTTTTCGCCACTCCGATTTAGCCATGGTATGCCTAGGTCGTAAACTCGTGCTAGCACTGCAATACCTGTAGGATCTGTTGATGAGTCATTGTGGAATTCATCTGGGAGAGCCTGGCGAACCGAACGAGCCTATTGGTGTGGAGACCATCCTCTCGCAAACACACCTCATCCAGCATGATGTCAGGGGCCAGCTGCTTTCGCAGCCATGACATCTGGGACTTCACCTTGTCCGCCTGGTAGTACGCCCACCATTGTCAGGTTTTCTTGGATTTATACTCCTGCACCCTCTCCTCTTCCCACTGCAAATCTTCTACAGATTCGTCACACTCGTCATCCAAGTAATCATACAAGTTTGACCCTACAATGCCCTCCTTCTGCAAGATGAGGCTCTCATATTCTTGAACAGATTTGTAGTCCCTTCGCCTCCTTGCCTCTCTGGCGTTCTGTTCATACCAGCTCACCCGCTGCAGTCGCTCGCCTTCTTGTTGACAACGCATTTCCTGTACTGCTATATCTACCATCCCGGAAAAGGTGCGTGGCTGCTCCTCTATCCCCTTTTTCAACATCCCGGTGAATGCCTGATAGGTCTAATATGATATCATGATGATAGGTCAATGAGCAGTAGCAGCATGACCTTTAATTTGGCATCCGACAGACCATCCATGCTGGCATAAAGACTGATGATGGAGCTGTCAAACAGGTGATTCACATGGGTGAACATGTTGGGCCTGATCGCTTTCCAGTTTGCTGGTGGCTCCTGGCAGATATTCTATCAGGTCTAACCCGACTTCAGTCAGGGAGCTGTGGTAGGTACTTCCCGGTGGCGGATATAACACATCGGCGTGTACGTACGTGGTGGAATGCTGAGCTACCTTGAAGAGAACACATTCTATGCGATACTGAGCCACACGTCTACCAACTAGACATGGTCTGATGACATTCTCCCTGTTTTGGAGTAGCAATCAGACAATCGGCATGGCTATGCTCTCCGTTTAAACTCCCTATATACACAATGGAGCCCACATTTGCTCACTCGACCGGTCTAGCTGATCTCGTGGACATGTAAGACGATGATGCTGCCAAAGTTAAGGAAAGCAATGGCAAATCGTTCGTCCTCCAATATGGAGCAGACTCCAAGACATACTCACTCCATTCCATCAGTGGAGATGATGTAGAGCTGCTCACTCACCTAAAGGATGTCTCGAAGGAACGTCTGGGTCGAGTGAGGGATGGTAGCAAGATTGTGTTCCGCTATGACTTCCTGAAGAATAAGTTTGTCATCCACCCCCTGATAGAACAGTCAGCAAACAAGGTTGAGGATGTTAACACCCTCGTGTCGAGCTCACAAGTCCGCAGACAACACCCATTGTGCTAGAGCTGCGGCTTCTAGCTGGTGGTAAAGTGAAGCAGCTAAGACCTACCCCTAACGGGATGAAGATCAGCATTGAGGCTGGTGTAGCTCGTGGGGGTATGCGCTGGTCCGTTGTCTTGCTCCACTCCATTGCACCAGTACAGGATGCGTGTGAGGGCTGGTTAGCTATGGTTCTCGGGGTTATGAATCCTGTATCGCAACTCTCTGGAAGGTACAAAGACCGGCTTCTAGAGCCGGTGGAACGATCACATTCCAGTAGGGCCATGCGACCATTGCTGCCGAGATTGAACCTCACGGTCTCATCCCAACTATTCGTGTCACCGGTATGTCGGTCCACTAACCAGTTCAAAATTCTGGACATGATGATAATAATTAAAAGAATAACAACTATACAAACAATGGTACTTGTTTCCTAGTGAATGAGCAAAATAATACAGTACATAGAACCAACTGGTGTTCTTTCTACGTGGGCTCGCCGAAGGTACCTCACAGATTCGTGAATCCGCAGAGGTATCCCTGCAAGGGAGCATCGCAATGAGGCTACTTAAATAGTTTAATATAAACCAATTATACCCCTAACACTAACAAAATATTATTGTTGCAAGAGGAAGGTTCCTCGCGCAGGCCTCCATCGCAGGAAAATGCCTTCAACACTGAAGCGGAGGAAAAGCGCTGGCAAAAAGGGCCACTCTTTTGTTCAAACAAAAAGTTATGTGCAGTGGGTCAATCCTAGTGAAACTATAATTAATGTGATGCACACTGGTTTATGTGAAGACGGGTTGGATGATTTCTGAAGAATTCATAGGTCACCGTCTTATGTAGGTCCAGAGAAACTGATGTAGTAACTTAACTACGTATAAAACGTTACTCACCCAACAGAGGTCTTGAATCGGCCAGTGGAACAAGCGGCAGATATGCACGGTTCAGGTTCCAAGGTACGACTCCCGGGCGTCCGTAGAAACGGCGGGAATCAGCTAGCCCGGCAGCCGCGAAACCCGAACTGCGGAATTGCGGGATACCGCCAGCACCACACTCTCCCCCGTTTATAAAAACATGCTTATTTAATTAAAAATATTATCTTTTAATTAAAAATCCTATCTAAAAATCTACTCTTTTAAAAATCTGCACACCATGAAAACACACAGGCATTGACGTGCAACTGCTAAAGGTAGCAAAAGAAATTGCCAATTAAAAAAATATAGGTGTCGATCCATCTAGAAGGAAGGAGCGGTTAATAATAAAACAGATGGATCGATCAACAGCTGCTGGACGAGGGCCAGCGTCACAGATTTAAAAATAGCATAGCATCCTAACTAAAATTAAGGACAGTGGTTTTCCACCACCGCAGAAAACTGACAGAATTGCCGAATTGATAAAGAAGTAATAAAAATAATCTCACATGAATTTAGTTGGAGTGTTATCTGAAATTAACTTAGGTGAGATTCGAGGAAACTTATGAATATTGCAAATTTTTAAATTTAGTGAATATTTTTAACCTTAACATTTATGATATACCTCTTATATAATTGAAACTGATCTGAATCCACAAATTTAGGAAATCCGGAAAACCACTATCCCTATCACAATAAAGATATCTGAATGAAGCTAAGCGGAACGGATAATACAGCAGAAGAAAGAAACATATGAATTTGCGCTATGACTAACGCGCCAATTACTTCGCGCATTATGGAATGGTAAGCGCAAGAAATGCATCTGTACGATTTATGCAGTCTTTGCTGAATGCATATTATAAATATGCTGTCATATGCAAGACTTCTGCATTATAGAGTAATGCACATTATAAATATGCCTGAGTTATGCATTATAGAGTAATAATGCATCATTGCATCATTTTAACATGTAATTGCTACACGTTTAATAAATGAAATACTTAGGTATGGCAATATATAATATGTTGGCCTAATATAAAATATCTGAACTGACCTATGTAGAATTAATATACCTGGGCTATCCTATAAAATATCTGTTCGGACCTAATAAAACTACATATAATATATTTGAGCTACCCTATAAAATATCTGAGCTGACAAATGTAGAACTGGCATTAAATAGCTAACCTATACATGATTTCACTATACATAAATGAGTTTGCATCATAACATATGATGCATATACTAATAAAAGCGTGTACATGGATTTAATCCATATACACATAACAGAGAGCATTATTATGACCACACGTCATGACGGACAATAATTGCAGTTAACAATACAATGCGTATGATTAATGTGTAACAATTTACACATCATTTGACAACACATATTTGTAATGTGTAATCAAGAAATGCGTAAATATAACCACGCATTACTACGCGCAATTATTCACGCGTCATTTGCAAAAACGCGTAATTATAATAACGCGTTCTGTGAGTCATACAGCGATGGACCCCTGTTGGTTTTTTTGGTATCTCACGGAGTATTATTGCTGGAAAAAGCCACTATGTGATTATATGTCCAACTAATTTAGTGTCCCAAAACTAAATAGAACATCACGATTTTGCTGTTGCTGAACTAAAGCTAAGATTGAAACGGAACATAAGCCAATGATCATAAATGTTTTCCTGACAAGTTGAATGTCTTCAGTGTCATGCAGCATATTAAAATTTGAAGTCATAATTTCATATCATCTGGATTACAGTAATTCTTTTAATGTTGAATTACTGTTACCATTGTACATTATCACATTACTATTGTGGTACTGTACTACGACCGAAAAGCTAACTGCAGTCCGCAACAATACCATGACCATATGAATCCGGAATAAGACGAAACCAGAGGAACGTTTATTCAGGTGGACAAGTAGGGTCCATGAAGACTTATATAGTCTAATTCACGAATGCTTAAAGATCATTCTAATACATTTCATAATCTAGGAACCTGTTAGGAAGACGGCACTGCCTTCCTGTTCGACTCTGAATGGTGTGAGTTTGGAGTTGGTCATCTCTAGGAGATGTGTGATGTATTTCCCCTCGGACCTGACACCTCATGCGCCTAGGGGAAAAAGTGTGATGCAGTTCCCCTCGGACCTGACACCTCATGCGCCTAGGGGAATTGTGATGCGTTTCTCCTCGGACCTGACACCTCATGCGCCTAGGAGAGTGATGCTGTGTTTGTGGGACGGGTAAAACAGAGTCGATATCCAGGTCATCTGTCAAAACAGCATCCAGATCATTATGCAGAATTGATGAGGATGGATCAATACCATATGGAATGGTTTCATCCGAATCCTCTTCAAAAATGGAAGCACGGTTATCATCAGATAACCTAAGGCCATTATCGGGGGATAATAAGTCATCATCATCGCCATGATCTTCAGAGCTTATAGCACGTCTCATTCGCAATATCCAGAGAGGTAAATCACGATCTCTGCACAGCTTTAATCTATCATGGTGAACAACTAGTTCCCGGCGTTGGTTTTTGATACCAAACAGTGCTTCTGACAACTTTTTATAAATAATAAATGGACCAGTCCAAGGAGGTTGTAGTTTACTGGACTGACCTATTTTAGTTGCAGAATTAGCAAGATAAACTACATCACCAACATGATAGGCATGCTCATGCAAACGTAGATCATACTCTTTTTTCTGGCGCTTCTGAGCCATTTTAAGGTTATCCCGTGCTATCTCATGAGTTTCATGCAACGTTTGCTGTAACTGTTGGACGAAGTCACTGGCATCTGAAGGGGCATTCTCTGTAGTCGCAGACACCGGGCATTTGCACATTATGCCAATAGGCTGTAGTACTTCTCGACCAAGCATCATCATGTTGGGAGTATACCCCGTCTGTCGGCTTACAGTAGATCGTATAGCTCCTGCGATGAAAGGAATACACTTGTCCCAATCTTTCTGTCTGTCATGCTCTTGCAGGTAACACCGTATACACTGCAAGACAGTACGGTTTATACGTTCAATCTGTCCATTCGAACATGGTCTATAAGCTGTGGTGCGTGTTTTTGAAATCTCCAGTAGATGGCACAGTTCCTTAAATAGGTTGCTCTCAAAGTTACGACCCTGGTCGGTGTGTAAGAAATATGAACAGCCAAATGTGGTGACAAAACGCTCCACATACGTTTTGGCTACCAGTTCTGCCCCTTGTTCAGGGAGCGCATAGCACTCAACCCATTTAGTGAACTGATCTATGATCATCAACACGTATCTATTTCCCAGTGTAGATGTGATAAAGGGGCCCAAAATGTCCATATGTACCCGTTCCAAGGGAAACCCAGCATGGAACTCGCCCAGAGCAGCTCTAGGTCGGATGGAAGCTTTTTTGCTACAGCTACAAATCCGACAGGATTTCACATACGCCACCACATCACGAGAGTATCCGTGCCAGATATACTTAGCCTTCACTCTCTCTAATGTCTTCTGCTCACCCATGTGACTGGCAAGCTTGGAATCATGACAATTTTCCAAAACCAGCTTCTGGAGAGACTTTGGGACTACCAGCAGATTCCGTGTGGTATTTGCTTCTACCCAGAGATAGTGCAAAATGCTATCGACAAAAATCAATTGATCACAACGAGCCCACCAAAACTTGACAGCTGGACTAGCTAAATATAGCTCCGCGTCAGAAGGTGTGTGTGACTGCTCAATCCATGATACAACTGTCTTCAGATCAGGATCCTCCAACTGACGCTCCCTTAGATTTTCCGAAGAGAATGCGTCTAACCAGTTTGACCTTCCGATAACCTGGTATGTTTGGGGGACACCATTCAGCAGTCCATCTGGATCGTCGCTGTCTGTGTCGCTGTCTGATAGGTCATTATTACTCAGTTGAAGTGCCCTTATGGTTTGAAAAGCCAAAGGAATTACATCATCAACATCTTGTTCAAATTGAGACCATTGCTGCTGAAGCTTGGTACAATATTTGCACCCACCACATGGTAACGAACTAAGAGATTGGCCAGCTTTATAACAGTGGCAAGGTGAAAAATCACTTGGAACTCGTGATAGACCGTCAGCATTAGAGTGCTGTTTACCGAGCCTGTACTGCATCGTCATATTATATTGGGACAGTTCTTCTAGCCATCTAGCTAGTTGTCCTTCGATGTGCTTGAAACTGAGCAGCCACGTGAGACTGTGATGGTCAGTCCGCACAATAAATGACCGTCCTAGCAAGTACATAGGCTACATAGGTACTGCCTAGTAAATGCTACCACGGCCAGCAACTCTGCGTGTAACACAATATTTACGCTGAGCCGGTGTCAACGTTCGGCTCGCAAAACCAATAAGCACCTCTTTCCCATTCTGAATTTGGGATAACTCTGCACCAATAGCCGCCTCCGAAGCATCCGTATCCAGTATGAAGGTACCATCCGGTGTCAGATAACCTAACACTGCAGGGTTGGCCATAGCACCCTGAAGTGTTTCGAAAGCTACCTGATGCTTTAGAGTCCAGTCATACTCTACTTTGGAACTGGTAAGTGCAGAGAGAGGAGCAGAAATACCAGCAAAACCCTGTATGTGCTCTCGGTGGTAATTCATGAACCCTAGGAAAGATTCCAGCTCTTTCCTGGTCTTAGGAACAGGCCAATTAGCGACGCTTTCCATATTGTTTGGCTTAACAGCGATTCCCTTATCACTCACCAACTTACCTAAGAAACAGAGTTCTGTACGGAACAAATTACACTTCTTAGGTTTTAATTTAAGGTTGTGCAACAGGAATCGGGAAAGGACAGCTTTCAAGTTGGTCATATGACTGTCAAAATCAGTCCCTGTCACTACCACGTCATCTAAATACGCAAGACACTCGCACCAGTTAAGACCTTGCAATACCAGCTGAACAACCCTCTGAAAGGTAGCCGGGCTGTTGCACGTACCAAATGGCATCCGGACAAATTCAAAAAGCCCATATCTTGTGATAAATGCGAGCTTGTGGCGGTCCTCTGGGTCAACCTCGACCTGCCATATCAAGTGTGCTGATGAACTTAGCACCACCAAGTGCATCCAGACATGTCTCAATGTTTGGTAGGGGGTAAAGGTCTTTGCGAGTTATACTGTTCAGAGCTCGAAAATCGACGCAGTACCTCACGGTACCGTCTTTCTTCCGAACTAATACCGGGGCTGACGACCACTCAGATTTTGACGGAACTATGATACCTTTCTCTAACATTTCCGCAAGGTGTTTCTCTTCCTCATTCTCAAAACCAAGAGGAGTTCGTCTAAGTTTAGAACGAACAGGTTGTGCATTACCTGTGTCAACCTTATGTCTTATCCCCTTGAACAAACCCAAATCAAGATCATCTTTTGCAAATGCATCCTGATACTCGATTAACATGGATTCAACTTGCGAAGACTGCGTCTCCGATAAACCCGATGTCGACCTCACATACAGCTCCTGTAAGAACACAGGGAGGTCCACCTCAATGGCTGTAGAAGTCTGTAAACCGTCCTGGTTTATGGGATTACCAGCAAGTTGAAATTCTGTTCTAGGGTCTAAAACCTCCTCAATTTCTGTGACAATACCAAGGTTGTGGTCTTGTTCCAGAGTAATATATTGGGCCGACAGGTTCCTTAACAAAATAGGAATCTGCGAATCTTTGGCAGTGGCCACTGTATGAGGTGTTACCAGACCCTCCAGTTTAGATGAGGGCTGGAGCACAACATCATTCTGTACCTCCCGATCCAGAACACCTGTGGTCTTCACGGCCTCAAAAGGACCCACGACCACTTTCTGCTTCAATGTTACCCGAGCTACTTGGGCTTCCTTCCCATGAGCTCTCAACATTGAGGCTTGAATCGGTTCTCCATTAATTGACAGACATAGTCTAGTTAGATCAATGGTGGCCTTGTGTGCCTTCAAGAAATCCAGGCCTAATATAATCGGATCATTAATATTGGCAAGAAGTACTGGCCAGTTGAATATCATAGAGCCTAATGCAATTGTGACTGGCTCAACACTTTCCGCAGGGATAACATTGTCTCTACCTGCACCTTTCAATGCAATAGACTCCAACCTCTTTAAAGGGTAAGGTAATTTATTTGCAAAGAAATTGCCAATTACTGTCACTTGTGCCGCAGTGTACACCACTGCATCAACGGAAACACCATTTACTTTAATGGGAATGACTAGTGTCATAGGGTCACGATTAAACTCATACATGCGAACATCATATGATCGCACAGGCGAAGATCTCGGTGAAGCAGAAGGTGATGGCGACCGTTTACGCCTCGGCTCTGGACACTCACGGGAAAAATGCCCCTCTAAATTGCAATTAAAGCACTTTCCCGATCTGAGAGGAGGAGAAGGGGAACGTGATGGAACGACCTTCCCTCTTGGAGGAGACCGACCTCGACCGAATTGACCAGATATAAGATTCAAAATCTTAGCCACATCTACCTTCATATCCGCCATATCCTTCCTAAGTCCTTCGACTTTTTATCTCCAATTTATCTATCCTGCTTGGAGCCGTTATGCCTCTCAACTGCTCAGGATTATCTGCCTCCAACAACCCAGAAGCATCGTCCGGAAAACGGACCTTTCGAACCTCAGGTCTTCTGGAACCCATGATCAATCTTTGATTATGGATAGCTGCATTGACCATTTGTACAGCCTCCTCCAGGGTGCTCGGATCTTTATCCATAGCTATCAGAGCGGCTCGTTTATGCTCAACACCCCGTAGGAATGCATCAATGGCAATAGTCTCGCCCAAACTCTCTGAGGCATCAGGGTAACCATCTAAAGTGAGCTCCTGAATGATGTCTGCAAATTCTTCTAAAGAGTTACCCTCTTGTCGAATATCTTGCATCTTTTTTCTGATGATGTGGGGCAGATCTTTCTTCCCGAATCTCAACTTTAATTTCTCACATAAACTAAAGTAATCATTCTGGACCTGCCCAGAACAGATGCAGTAAAACTTTAAGGCCTTGTCCCTTAAAGCTGAGATGAGCATGTCTAATTTATACATATCAGACCAACGGTACCTTGAAGCAGTATGCTCAAACTGTATGAAAAATGGTTTCCACTCAAATTTTCCATCAAAAGTTGACATTTTAGGTGGAGGAGGACCATCAGAGTAGCTTCTACGACCGGGGGATGACATTCTAGAGTCATTGTACGAAGAGCCATCCCAGTAAGCTCTACGAACTGGTGATGACGTCCTAGTGTCATGGTGAGAAACTGATCGCGACTCCCTCTTAGGTTCTCTAGGGGTATATACCCCCCTAGGAGCCAGGTTATCAACTAGGGTATGATCACCCCTTTGTTGACTAGTTGAGTTAAGGAGTGCCTTGTATTTGATACCTTGAGCTAACAGTTCCATGTTCAGTCTAGCTACCGTCTCTTCCAGGGATTCTTCCCTTGGGTGTGAGTCGACCCCACCAACAGCGCCCTCATCATTGATGTCGAATACAACTTCCCCAGCATGGAGCAATCGTGCAAGGATTGTAGCTGTGGCAGGCAGATCAGGATCTGCCTTAATGTCGGCCAGGGATATGAAACCTCCTCTGGACTCACGAAAATTTACTATGCCAGCAGCTCGAACTTTACCAATATTATGGAGTGCACCAAGTTCCTCCACGGTTGCAGTGTTAATACACAAAAGTTTCGTCATTATGGGTCACCGGTTGTTTTATACCAAGGAAGCGAAATTAATATCCGCTAAAAAAGTAATATCACCTACTGAAATGAGTCGTAAGCGTATGCTTACTGAAATATATAAATCACTGAGTAGTGATGGTGGTGCAACTCCGGAGAACGTCTAAATGAATCTTCCGAAGCCAAACCAAATTCAGTAACGTACCTGCATGCAAACCATCCTTCAGAAACTCGAAAGTATAATGATAACGGACGCGTTTACGTGCACTAGATTTTTTACGGAGTATTAACTCTACACTGCACTTGATGGTGTGTACACCAATATCTGCATTAATTTTCTCAATTCTATCATTGAGAAGAGAGAGTTGGTCATGCAGTTGCAGCTCTTGGTCTTTGAAGGAACAGGGATTCAAATGGTGAAGTTGCTCATTATACAGGACCAGAGAATACGCCGGGATATCAATAAATTTCACCGTTTGGCCGTAATGCCTTACTATGTCTATCGCACGTTGATAGTGTTGGCAAATGCGGTCTACCGCGAGTTCATCATCGGCTGTCCTTAAATAGACAAAACCGTCGCCTCGTTTCTCGGTAAGGTCGCACGTTCCGGCCCAGATATAGAAAACGATCCGGTGAAATTTCTGAACGGCGCTGGCTATTCTCGACTGCAGAATATTGACCAAGTCTTGTGTAGTACCACCGCTTTTACACCAATACTCAACAAACCCAGTTTGGTCAGCTCTTTTCAAAATGAAACCTTTACTTGTACCCAACAAAATCGCTTTGTGGGTAAAGGACTGATCCAACGAAAACTGGGTGCGAGCCAAAAACTCCTCAGATTTAACTTGAAAAGGAGGCATAAGCTGAGTATTGTTTCAACGGAGTAACTAGCAATGTGATTATGAACTTTTTGAATTAATAATAACAAGAAAAAACCCCAAAACAAATAGTGTTCAGTGTAATTAGTAAACCTAATATTACAATTGAAACATATTTGTTAATTAGAAGGGAGATTACCCTCTAATGTTCAAAAAGTTAATAATAATGATAATAATAACAACAAAAGTGATTTATATCACTTCTTTATTTCAAATAATTCTGAAATAAACAAAGAAATTGAACTGTAATTAACATATAAAGAAATATCGAAAAACCGACGGTTAAATTACAGCTCAGAATCGCGTACATATGACACTGAAGACAACTAACAATAACAATCCAGAAACTATAGGGTTGTCATTCCACGGAATACTGACATAGATGATAGGAACTAAGCACGAAAATATACCTCAATTCATTACAGTTCAAATAAATAACATTGAATCTTGAATTTATGACGTATATGACGTATGTATGTAAGGTATATTAATCTATATACCCGACATTTGCATGCCTAGTATAAATAAATAATATATATTTAACTATAACTCACCTATCATCCGTGATTGTTAAATACTAAAAAAATAACTATCAATAATCAAAATGGCGGCCAAAGTCTGTAAAATTGACGTTCGGGCAGGACTAGAGTAGTCCTTATATTTCCGAGAATTCTATCTTTTTTTTTCAGCAAAATCGTGAGTAGAATTTAGAAATAACTAATAACAATTTTTTATTTAGGGCCCAAAGTACTCCTGACACCATTTGTAGTAACTTAACTACGTATAAAACGTTACTCACCCAACAGAGGTCTTGAATCGGCCAGTGGAACAAGCGGCAGATATGCACGGTTCAGGTTCCAAGGTACGACTCCCGGGCGTCCGTAGAAACGGCGGGAATCAGCTAGCCCGGCAGCCGCGAAACCCGAACTGCGGAATTGCGGGATACCGCCAGCACCACACTGAATTGGTAGTTGCCGCTTCTATTTATGCTAAAGTCTAACCTACCATTTAGTTGTTAGATACGTTTCCAAGCTTTGGCCGCAAGTGGCATCGATTCCTACCTATCTATTGACACCTACGTCTAACTGGACAATTTGCAGTTCACATAAGTAATTTAGAAAGCACAATAGTATTTATGGTGGGGAGACAGATATCCATTGCTAGTGACCATCACGTGAGGGTGTGGTGGGTTCACTGTACTGAGTTGGATGGAGATCTGCGTCTCATCCGTCACCCATGTGTTACAGAATTAACATTTTACCTCTCATTAGGGTTAGGTTCCAGAACGCCCAGAGATCCACTGCAGGCCGGTGTTACATATAATATAATTTCTTTTCGCAGTGCTTCCTACATTGGTGGTGATTTCTAAACTAACTGGTATCCGAAGATACTGGGGAATGTATGCTAAATCGACACTAGGATCACCGCTCAGAAACGTCAATAGTTTCCCAGAGTCGGATCCTGCCAACGTGTCGATTGGGAGTCCAGACAATTATTAAGCCGTGCGGCTGGAGGAGCGTAGAAAGAGACAATCACTCGATATTAATAAGAGGCCCTGAGGTAATTGGCCAATTTACACAATCTAGCTGGTGTGCGGGGTTACATAGCTGTCACAGCCAGGAAAGAGGCATACACAAATGTCTCTTATGGAGAGATTGTCCCTAACTACCGTAAACCTATCCTATCGAGCTAGAATATCCAGGTTTAGTCAGTCACATGTCAGGCTCAAGCAATGTGAGCATGATCAGTGACCTCAGTGTAAAATTGATGCTGGGGGAAATAGTGATGCGGATATAGTGTTGCTGTATAGTGTTGTCTAGCGTACTGCGTCCTAGAGTTTTTATATAAACAAAACAGAATAACTAGGATGGCTACTTGCCATATACACAACTAACTAATACAGTGCCAACAGTATATCAGGTCATAGGACCTTACAGTGCTCGTTAGTTTTAAGCATACCGAAATAAGGATAATATATACAGTATGAAACAGAAAATATATAAATACAGTCTTTAAGACCGGGAAGGCACCTATTAGTCATCAGTGCCTATTACACAAATAATGAATAGCACAATAGTATAGTTACTTGAGTACTGTAGTTCGGTCGGATACCGGCCGTACCAGCTAAGCTGGGTACGCGCCGGCCGTCCTGGATTCGTTTCATGAACATGCCCCCCTGGGTAGAGCCATAAGCGTATATAGGCCTATGGGAGAGATAGCATTGCGAAAACAACTAAGTTTGTTAAAACGCATGTTGTGCATGCGCACGCCAGGATGCTGTTTTTGATATAGCGCGTAGTTACAACCAAGATAGGATGGCGCTTTTAGTGTGCCGAGATGGTACCCTGTAATCCTTATTGATTGCCTGTTCCTGTTAAATCTGGCATTGATCAAGACCAGAATTTAACTGGCTTTTCAAATCAATAAACCAAAATCGGTTGAGAAATGGCTGAGTTATCCACGGAAAACCCTTCTTGATTATCTTCAAAATCTTGCTGTGACGTCATAACCACGTGGACGCAAAACTTCTAGAATGTTCTAGAACATTTGGCTGCGCTATTATACGCGCTGATTGGCTGTTGCTCGAACGATGATTGGTTGGAGCCTGCGTCTGTGACATCACGAGGAGTATAAAAGGAGACGCGATCCAGTGATCGAGAGCATCCTCGGCCATGGGCCGAACAGGTTGGACCTGTTTTAGCTGCGATCAACAGATATTACGCATATGACTTCAGTTTTCTGTTCTTCTCCCGTAGCTAGCAGTAGCCAACCCACCGCAGTAAGAACAATTTTGTAACTCCCTACTTACGGGAGTAATTTGGAACTTCTGATTATTGTTCACGAATATCAATATCTACTTCGGAACACAAATTTGTGGTGAGGCCTTTACGGCCTGAATATATGAGTCTACAGATATAGAAGCAGGATGTTCTTTGATGGATGACTCACCGGATCTGCTGGCCACGCTAAAAAGTGGTATTTCAACGTCACCGCTAAAAAGTGGTATTTCAACGTCACCGCACTAATATCGTGTAGGTTCTTCTAACTTTCGCCCGCAGCAAGTACACACTGCCCGGTGCGTCTTCAGAGCTGGCTGACGTACCCAGCACCATGAAGCTTTGTTTTGTATCTTCGTTTGCCTCTGACAACCCCACTTGTGATCAGGTTGTTTACACTTCCATCCGTGCCATCGGTGTACGGGAACTTTCTTCACCACAGTAGTACTATCGTATCTTTTGCTGACTGCTCGTTAGACATCCTATTAGGCTTACAGTGCTGAGCAATGTATTCCCGCCATGAATATTCTTGCGGGAATCTTGTTTGCGGAAAACAGCTTGCGGGAACCAACCTGCGGGAACTTTTCAGCTTCTGGAGAACGCATCATCTCACGTCGACTACGGAATAACGTATCAATTTCAGTAACATGGTAGCCTAACTTAAGAATGACTACCGAGTATTCAAGTAACTATACTTCACAGTTTAATTATTTCTCTATATGTATTTCGTTAATTATATTGTATCCTTAAGAACGGTCCCGATGACTAAAAGGAACTGTAACGGTCTTAGGACCGCTAGTTATAATTTCTGTATCTGTTTATAGTTATTCTCATTTTCCTCCATGTGTTGCTAACCGCACTATAGTAGGTTCGTTAACCTGTACTGATATGTATACCTTGATCATTTGATACTGTATTGATTGTTCTTGTTAGATTATGTATATATATGGCCAGTGGCCATCCGTTCATATGTTTTGCTTATTCATAGAAAATATAGGACTGCAGTGGACGTAGGAAACACTATACAGCAACACTTATATATGCAGCACTTTCTCCCGCCACCAACAATTTTCACTGAGGTCGCTGTCCATGCTATAACTCTGTTTAGCCCGGCATGCTACCGACTAAACCTTTTTCTATTCAGCTCAATAGGATAGGTTCAAAATGATTAGAGACACTTTCTTCATTACTTACTCTGTAATATACTCTTCTCTTCCGGTAGTTCGATAATCTAGCCCCGCACTCCGGTAAGACTCATAACTCCAAGATTTTGTCTCTCTTCATGTTCCACTCAGCCTTGTGGCTTCTTAATTGTTTGGATGTCCCTATCCGCACCATGGGCTGATCCGACTCTGGCACACTATTGGGGTTTCTGAGCGGTGATGGCCACGGTGTGGTGTCAGATACATTTCCCTTGTATCTTTGGATACTTAGTAGTCAGCACTTTAGCCCATGTAGGAAAGAACTGCAAAAACATATATTAATTATTATTTTTATTACTGAACAAACCTCCCGCACCGCAGTGCAAAACTGGGCAACTTGTATATAAACCTAACGACAGGTTAAATGGTTAGTTCCATAGGACCGGTGACGGGCAACATACGTACCCCCACCGAATTCCATAAGAATGTCTGGGCATGATATTTAGATCTGCCACGCCCTTGCGGGAAGGACATTTATGGTGGGTATTCGCCTCTTTTACCCCCACCATAACGATAGAACAATGGTCTAATAATGCTTTCGTGAAAAGTAAGCCATGTCTTGTAACGTTTTATGTGGTTACGGGGCGGGATGTCCGGATTCTTATCCAGTTCGGAGATCTTGCTACGTAACATGTATGAGCGCTGTCTTCAGTATTGGTGTCTTAGGGCATCTGTTCTCAGTGACAGCCGTGTCTAATAGCTAGGTAGATACCCGCCAGTTGCGGCCAAAAATAGTTCTTGTTTTGAAAACAACTAACAGCTGATCAGACAGGGATAGGTTCCTCGAAGGGGTTGGTTGTACCAGCGGCAGTGGGCCCGCAAGGGTCCGGGGACACGAAAAATCATTGTTATAGTGCAGAGGAGATACTGAAGGCCTCCGTGTCTAACGAAGGATGAATTAACACCTTACTGTGGTACCGTCTAGATGGCGTATTGTTCGGGCTACTGAGATTTTTGGTTCATCCAATCTCAGTAAGTGGACATGCGTGGGACGTGGATGACAGTCCACATCCAGGGTGCTACAAGGCTCTGCAAACCCTTTCAAAACATGGTGTGTCGGAGGCCCTGCAGGCAAGGCTGGGAAAAATGGTCAAAGTTCGTATTCTGTTGGCAGATATGTACCGATCAGACCGTCGGTTGCTCCTGAGCGTGAGCTCAGATCATGATCGCTATCGGCTGGGTCGCCGGCCGGTCGTCTTGATCATGTCAGTTCATCTGTGTGATCATGGCAAGTGTTCGCATTGCGAGTCATGCCTCCTGTGATCAGAGGTCATGAAAAGTGGTTCTTTGGGAAGCAGGAGGGTATGTGTGTGAGACAGTGTAACCTGTCACTTGCCGGGCGGGTGGAGCAGTCTGGCGCCCATGTACCCATGGGGTGGATGATTTGTCTAGTACGATCTGCGCAGGGCCTCTCAGCTAAGATGACGTAAAAGTATGATCTACGCGAAGGCCTTAGCTGTGATGCGTCTAGCAGACATCACCTCTGCCGTATGCTCTATGCGGGGCTACAGCCCCTTGCCAAGATGACCCTATTGGCGCCCAGTACTGTGTTCGCTCGGCTCGGGAGTCGTCAGTGTGCATCTTGACTCTGTTCCAGATTCTGTTCCCCTGATTTGGACAGGTCTTTATATCAGGCATATACGGAGAGGTACCTAGCCTGGGCTGCATCCTGTGTGGGGAACTGGGCGTCCGTCCGGCGTGACGTGGACAGTGAACTACACCGGGAAGGCCAAAGGGTACAAATGAATTAAGCAAAGCAGAAGGCCCACATAAATAAAGCCGCAACTACTAATTCAGCATACCAAGAATCACATAAGACGGTGACGCCCGTCCCGTCTTCACGTAAAACAGTATGCACCCCTATAGGCATAATCTCACTAGGTATGGTCTTTTCTTTCTCAAGCATTTTTGGTTAAAATATTAGAGTGGGCCCATTTTTGCCTACTACTCTTCTCCCGCTTTAAGCAGTGGCGACACCTTCCCGAGACGGAGGCCCACGCTAGGCACTTGCCTCTCGCAAGGATTCAGCAACGACGGTCCATGCGAGGATAATACTCCTCACACAAACTAGCACTAGGAGTAGTGCCCACGTGAGGCACATAACTTTTCGTCCAAGATAACCTTCTTCCTTTCAGCATAGAGGTATAATAACTTATATTAAGTTAATTAGTTAAGTCTCGTGTACGGGAGCCTCCCTTGTGGGGATACCTCTGCGGGCCTACGAGTCTGTGTGGTACCTCCAGGAGCCCCATGTTTAAAGGTTCATCTACCTGTCTCTATGTCTCGTATTTTCGTATGCTCTTACTGTAGCCCTATCTAGCATATTTATAATTGTTTAGGTAAACTCATTGTATAGACTTATATTTTTATGTCACCAAATAAAATCTTGTAAGTCCATAGATCACGAAATTGCTATGGACAGGCATACTGGTGACACAAATTCTTGGGATGAGACCGTTGCGTTTAATGTTCGCAACGATGGTCGCACAGCCCCACCGGAATGATTGAGTTCCACCGGCCTTAGGAGCCGGTTTTTGTTTCCCGCAGGTGAGTCGTCATGATACACCGGAACGGCCCGACACTACCCGGCGAGCTACAGTACCTATTGGTCATCTGTAGAATAAGAGTTCATAAATCACGGAAATTGATATGCTACAGTTGAGTAGCATGAGGTGGCACGATTCTGAAGTTGCAGGGAAGATTTCCGCAAGCAGACTGTTGATGCGGCTCACTCTCAAGACGGTGAAGGAGAACAGTTATAGAAAGATGTCCATTAGATAGTCAGAATAACTGATACATAAATGTACACAGTATATTGTAAAGTGTCTGTCCTGCGACGGTAGTTTGAAAGTTGCCCGTAACATAGAGGGCTACAGTGGTAATTAAATATGCATGTACATAACTGGGTACACCATGCGGGATACGTCGCATAGCTCGTGTGGCGCACTGGGCAGAGTCCCCACTAGACTGTGGTCTAAAAGTTAATTATAACACACGACATGCTGTGCGGAAGTTTGATGCCACTTTTCAGCATGGTCCGGAAGATCCGGTGAGTTATCCACCAAGAATCACCTCGGCTCTACACCCTGTAGAATTTTCATTGGGCCCACAAGGCTCATCAGCAAAGAAGCTTCTCTGTGAGTGTTCCGGAAAGGGAGTGCTTCTATTTAATTAATTTAACATCGGATGGCTGTCTGAGAGCTTCCAAAATTGGTGATTGCGGACCCAAGGTTGCTCACCTGCGCAGGAGATCTGAATCCCAAAGGGCACTGCTGTGGTGTAGGTACCACAGTCAGTTAGCAGCTAGCCCAGGTCTAGCACTGCGTCGGTCCAAGCAACCTAGCTGTCATGTCGGCTGTTCTTCGCCGAGTGCTCTCGATTCTTGATTTTTGGCTCCTTTTATACTACTCATGATGTCAGAGGCAGGACGTTCCAGCCAATCAGAGGGCGAGCAGTAGGCAATCAGCGTGCAGTTAGAAAGGGTGACGTGGCGATCACGTGATCAGCACATTCCCCATTCATTTAATACATACACGCGATTACGACGTCAAAGCAATAGTTTGAAAATAATTTAAGTGAGAGATTTTAAAAATGTAAAAGGTTCTGAAATCCTCGTTTCATTCCGGTCCTGATTCGATGAGAATGGATTGATTTAAAGAAATCACCAGTACAAACTCGGTATACTATAAGCATACACTCTCCCAATACTGACACGTTTTGCCACGGAAGCTCCGACGCATGCGCATGCGCATGCGCGCTATGCATTCTTACGGACTTTAAACGAAACCTCTCTCATAGGCCTTATACATGTATACTATCCTACCCAGGTGGGCGTGCTTGGAACGTAACCGGAGTGGTCGTCCCATACCCAGCCTAGCTGGGCCAGTCCAGCTGATCTGCGCTACACCGGCACATGGCTCGATCTGACAGATTTAGCTCGACGGGTTCACCCTGTTTGGTTTAACCATCCATGTATAGGATGTTGGTTACACTACTGCTTATACCTGTGGTGGTGGCTGCCTCATAGACAGCCATGATATTTGATGTCAAGTGGGACCACTTCCGAGACGAGCCTAGGTACAATCCCTTCCATGACCATTTATGGAAAAACATCTATGAACAATTTCATCCACGTGAGGAAATTGAGTCTGTCTGCCACTTCTACGGTGTAGAAAGGTCTGGATGTGGTTGTCTGCAGTCGAGGCGGCGCCAGATCCTCTGTATCACCTGTGAACATGCCAGGGTCTATCATGGTTACAGATGGTAGGCACTTTAGCGTTCTCCCAAGTGAGATTTGCCAAGGTAGCTGGAAGGCCCTGTGGGTAATCCCCTCATGCCGATGTGACACTGGTCGCGACTACGTGTTTGTCTGATTTAGGGCCCAGCGAGGTATTCTTGTTCTAATTCGATAGCATCATCCACATCAAAACTGTAGATCGTTAGAAGATGATCTAAATACTGCCATAGTTTTGTCATTGCCATTGCTGTCAGTGGATAGCCTCTAACCCCTAAATCGTGTACTGTTGGTGGTTTTCTGGCGAGTAACTCGTCTACTACTATTGCGAATGTTAGGTCAAGAGAACTTCTCCAGGACTCAAGTGATCTATTTGCCCAGTCTTCCAGGTCATGTAATGACGCTGACACCTTTTCCCGCCGTGCCGTATAGCCTACACCATGCATATAACTCCATAGTTCTTCGGGGTAGCCCATGGTTGATCAGATTCGTCTCTGGAAGATTAGACCCTGTAATGTGTGGATGGTATTTCGCTATGGATACTTATCTCTAACTGGACCTGTTTGAGCTGATGGGTGTGGTTCAGTGGGGCCTGGGTATCTCGTATGTGTTTGTGTGGCCTCTGTCTCAAATTCCTAAGCCTCAGGATTTGAGATGGTGGTTGGAGCCGCGGATCGCGGATTGGTGGCTACAGGAGGGTGGTGGTGGTATTTTTCTAATCCCGGCTATACTACTCCACTAGTGATAGTTTTGTCCAGCCAAATTCGTTAATCCAAGGTCGATTGCACGTGCACAGTTTCTTAATTTGTGGCTAGTTCAGTTATAAACTCAGGATTAAATGTGTTAACTCGAGGACATGAACCCGGGACACGAGACGCCAAGAGCTAGGAGGCATCTTTTCGCTGCCAGCAGGTAAATATTTGAACCTCCTATACTAAATTACAGAGAATAAACCTTGAGTTTATTCACTTCCGTATTAGCTATTTCCACTTCCGGTTATGTGTTCCCTTTGCTTTGCGAAAAGGCAGGGATAGTGGAAATACAGTCCATTTTTATAGGGACCTTTATGATTCAAGTTGAAGTAACTGGTAAAGAGCCGTCTCGCTTTATTGTCCGTTAAGTCATGCCATACTTTTTAGAACGCAATGCTGATCCAGTAGAAGCAAGTTGACTAGACAGCAGTAATTTGCAGATAGCCAGCACTGAGATGTTATTTGTCAAGTAAATCCTGGTTTCTTATAGGAGCAAGTTATCGAGTTTGCAGTTTAATTAGCAGAGACCCAACACTGGAAAATTTCTTGTTGTTCAGTAGATCCTGGTTTCCTGAAAAACCGCATTGCAGATAGCAGTCAATTTACACATAGTCAGTACCGATTTTCTTATTATTTAATAGATTCCGGTTTGATAATAGGAGCACGTTCAGAGTTTTTACAGAATCATTTCCATTGTAATCAGTTTAGAATCGCATCACATGGCTAGGCACACTAGTTAACATTAGGGCACGCAGAAGATGAATTGTTGATTATTTTACACTACACTAGGAGAAATTTATCAGTTATATTTACTATTCAATAGCCATTTGTAAAGTACCACTGCCCATGCTAAGACGGCACCTTCCTACCTTCGCAACGGTTTGAGCCATGTGACGTCATAATCTATTACGAATCGAGTAAGTGCCTAGTACGTCCGGTCTCCCCTTTGGTTAGGATACGATAGGTGAAACTAGATTTTGTTCCAGTTTTGGGATGCAAGTAATCTAATTACTGTATCTAAAATTATTATTCAAATCTTTCTAGATTTAACCTTTTGGCAAAACAGCATCCTGAAGCTAAATTGACTAACCCGGTTTCACAATAAACCAAGCGTAGCGTTAACGGTAAAGGACGGGTCTTAACACAGCGTAGTATAAACCTTAATTTTACGTGATTGATTTAGCTAAAACTTGACTTCCGTCACCGTGATTTAGAACCGTTCAACTTATCTAAATTCAGTCCAGAAACTCGGACACGATTATAGGTCAACGGTCGCGGTCATTCGATTAAGTAACCCGTATTCGCCCGGTAGTCAGAGAGGTACTCTGCTTTTAATAGAAAGGTGACTTTCAGTTCCTGACTACCAAATTTCAAGATCTTTCTTAAACTTTTATACCTGAACTTATTTACCGGCTGTCTGGAATTTAGCTGATAGACGTCCCAGCCCGCTTACTTATGTTTTTCTTAGAATAACATTCAAGTAAAAGCATCTTGATTACTTGCCAATAAGCGGTACAAGATTCTCTTTTTTTTAAACACGTTCGGCTAGGATTGTAGGCCCGACGTATTTCACTTTTGTTGCTAGATAGTGTCCACATTCTTTCTTAGCATTTATTGATTATCAACAACAGCTAGCAAATATTTACGCTGGATAGAATTTTAATTGGAGCGTTGCTGCCATATTGTTACCAGCACGTTTCCAAGATAACTGTATGCATTGTTTCCCGATAGTGCGCTCGCTCGCTATCTTTTACCGTACAAAATCTGAGCATTGTTAACTGTTGCCAGATTATTTATTCAAACAAGTAGTAGTAGTAGTAGTAGTAGCAACAGAGCCAGATATTTCCGCTACCAAAGTACTCACTGGCACCCTTATTCATTGAAACCTGTGTACATAAGTGAACTTTGAGCCAGACAGTTACATTAACCGTTTGATTGCTGAGTTTTTGCAGAGGACATATTCCAAGCGTTAAATCTCTGGACCTGCTACATATTTTGAAAACAATTTGACTTAAAGTCAGTCAAATTGTTTTCAAAATATTCAGCAAGTTAAGACTTTTTTGCTCATTGAATTCTGGCTTGCAGCAGACAGTTAGTTAGAAAATTATGTCCAGACATTTACAGTGTACGTCAGTTCCTTACATTCCCTCTTTGCTGAGCATCGCAACTCTTACCGATTAATTTTGATTCCTGTAAAAGTTGCTAAGAGTTGGTATATCTACCAATTGACCTTTCCAGAGTATCCATCCATCGTCTGACCTCGTATGACGGCATAATCAGCTCAGCGCGTGTATGATGACGTCACAATCATTACGTCACAAAGGATTCCATATAGACCGTCATCAAATCTTAAATAGTCCGACACGTTGTATGAATTGTATGGCTTTGTAATTCTTCGCGATTTAATAAACATGCTGTTGAGTATTTTGAAACTAATTTGACTGGGCGCTGTTGTTGCCTTAGGCAGCAACAGCACCCAGTCAAATTAGTTTCAAAATATTCAACAGCTTACCTACAGCTTACCTGTAGTCTTTTGGAAATTGGTAGTCAGGGTGTTCAGAGATCGATCGATCCCAACACGACCGAGGTGTGGGTGGAGCTTGGCTAGTGATGGGCGGGGCATAGCTAAAACCGGAAATGTCCATTGAGACAGGGTGTCGGGAATGTAACCCAAGAGAAGAAAGAACAAGCAGAATATGTGAACAAAATAACAAAGGACATGAATACCACCACATCTTGGTTTGTGGTTATTTTATTTTAAAATTGATAGGAAGTGTTGCCATCTTGCTAGAATGTTGATAGTTGTGTACAAATCATCATAGAAGCAATCAAGTATTGAAGGATCGATAGCTGATTTCTCAGTAGCTGTGCCATACACATCGTTCACAATGCAACATTTATTGGTATTGCCGTTTCTCATCGGTATCTTGGTATGGCTAGGACAATAATTGCAATGCGTTCACTGATGTATGCAAAACCTGACTACTTGGTCCATCAGTTTTGGTCCAATTACAAAACCTATCCTCAGTGATTTGTTTCTTACTGTTTGAGTAAATGTTTAGTTTATGGCTTGACAGCAAGCGGCGTCTACACGAGTGGATACCTTTTGTTCTTCATCATCATAATCATTATATGGTACGAGAGTAGTCCATTATTTCTTGAATAGATGCGATATGAATGTTGTAATAATCGTAATCTCTTGATAGGTTTCTCTTTTCGACGAGCTGGCTAAACCGTGAACGTTTTACGCTGCTGCGGCGGTAGTGAATTCAAATGGTGCTCGAGGATGTTGAACGCAGTGGCTGTTTCGTTGAAAAGAAATTGTCGCGATTTAAGTTTGTTTAAACTGAGTTCATTTTGTTATATCTTTTAATTAGATTTTTTTGCAATTAGATCGTTTTAATAGAATCTCTAAAAATCAGCACTCACGTTCATGGTGTATGTGTGTGCGTGCGTGCGTGCGTGCGTGCGTGCGTGCGTGCGTGCGTGCGTGCGTGCGTGCGTGCGTGCGTGCGTGCGTGCGTGCGTGAGTGCGTGCGTGCGTGCGTGCGTGCGTGCATGTGCGCGCGTGCATGTGCGCGCGCGTGTTTGTGTGTAATTTCTCTCTGTTGTTAATACTCAATATGTTCATTAGGCGAACCTTCAAAATGGAGTTAAAATATTACCGAGCAATTAAATGTTCAATATTGTGAATATACATGTATTTGAGGATTCAATAGACAAGCCAAACCAGACTGGGGGTCTGGGTCCCCCCCCCCCCCACACCCTCCACACCCCCACCCCACCCCCGGAAATCTAGAAGTTCTCAGATGGCTTCTCATGCATTTCTGGAGGTAAATAGGGGCTCCTATTGGCCATTAAATTTTTATGTTAGTCAAATTTTTCCGAGAAAGTCTACATGACATTATATTAGTCCGAATAACATAAATTCGTAAAATAATATTGTTGAAACTTACCAATATTTATAATTAGAAGAAATTATGCTATTAATCAATTTGTCATGTTTCCCAATACCCTTCGAACAAAAGGAATAACAAAATAATTTTCTAATGATATTTACTGCCAAACTTTTCAGAACATACAAATTGAATTGAGTTGGCATTAAAGTAGGGGAGCCAACATGCTAAAGCCATTATTTAAGGAGTTTGCCTATCGGAAAGTAATAGCTAATAGCTATTCATTTTGTACACCGCATGTATGTTCTTTTTATGAAAATACTTGTTAGCAAGAATATCTGGATTGAAAAGATGAGATATTGCTATATTAAGGGGCACGCCCATATTTCTGTTTGAGATTGCCATTGGGAAACCCATGGGTTAAAATTTGAATGGCAATGCTAATGAATATAGCATGTCAGCGTTTAATATTGAAGAGTACATGAGAAAGTTTTGAAGTGATACATTCATTATTTCTTGGAAAAATTTATTTTCACTCTTGAAAGTTAGATTTTTTTCTGTGTTTTTGTTGTAGGCATGGTTAATTATAAAATATGCCCCAAATACTTTTTTTAATTTGTCTGTATAATAATTTGTCAAGATAATACCATATATATGCCCTAACCTTTAGGATATTGCTTAATGTAAGTGGCCGAAGCATTGCAGAGATATAGAGCCCCAATTACCCTTACCCCTATCTTTTCACACCAATTAAAATTGAGAAGTCAACGGAGCTGTCACCTCGTGAATTTATCGAATTATATTTTTTAGCTAATTTACGTCATTATACTATTTGTACAGTAAGCAGAAGTACGTTTGTATTCAGTGATCTTGTGCAGATGGTCTATAGTGGCTACCTGATTGTGGGACCACATTATGGTGGCTCTCCAAGACATGTGGTTATAAGGCGGCTCATTTCAAAATTACCAAAAAAGGTTACAACGTCAGTTAATCAAGTCCACTATAGTGGATAACATATTAAATGGCCACACGCTTTATTTGTCACCGTTAATGCTATTTAATGCTATTTAAGATGGGTTGACTGTGTAAACATTAAACCAACAGCTAGCCCCCGCTGACCAAAATGACGTTGACCATATGACCACAAATGACCTTGGCCTTTCTTAACTAATTACACTGCTCTCGTCGTCACTTTGGGAACAAGAATAGTAATAAGCTGAATTTAATTGTATGGATTTTAGCTTCTCCTTCGAGCCTGTCTACCGTAGTGGGAGCCATGCCCTGTGACAAACAGAGTCTCAACAGACAATCATTTCATGCAGCAAAAACAATCCAATCATCTATCAAAGAACATTCTGTCACTATCACAAGAAAAGTATATGATGAGAACATTGCTGACATTAATATATCATATGACTGTGCAAGCAACCTGGTAACAAAAGAACTGTATACTCATGTGGCATGGTCAATTACCAATTCTGGCTTTGAAATGAACAATTGTGGGCGTGTCGTTTTGAATCGCGATCTACATGAGCCTGTTCTTAATTTAAGCCAAGACAGTATGTATGGGACAGCAGGTGTTTCAATGCCGCTTCCAAAACACGTGGATGTAGGATTGTATATTTTCAAACAAAGTCATAGCAAAGAGCTAATTACACTTCTTAATAAGTTTGGCAACATTATATGTTATGCATATGCGCAACGGTATATAACTCATGTAGCAGAACAGATAAATGATAATACTGAAGTAAAGGGGGTATTCATACCAGAACATATGCTGCCAGGTTTGTTTACATAATTTGCTTTTGACAATTTAGATTTTCATGAAAGTGCTAAAGACGGAACAAACCTGCATGCTACTATACATATTCAATACCATTATAACCAAGACACAACTGCAAAACAGAAAGCGATTTCTTTGCCACAAAGTTTCGAAAAAGTAGGAAAACAACAGTTAAGGCTTCAAATCCATTCACTGTAGATGTCACCCATTTAAGTCTGAAAGAGAGAAAACAAAGACGGCTTTTAACTGATACAAATTTACCTGACACAGAAGATAATGAATACAAGCTGAATGACACAAACATAGTTTGGATGCTGTCTCGAATGATACCAACAAACCTTAGGCCAACCGATGACCTGAACATAAGTCCAACATGGACAACCTTTCAGAAACAGAAGTACAATGTAGAAGAGTCAACAACGATAGGATATGGACCACTATTCCCAGAATCGCCAACCAAACGAGAGGTTGTTCAAGCAACACTGAATTATGTCCTGACAGCAGATGCATTGATCTGAGATGTTGTTGTTACAGCAGATCAAGCTATATATGACATTGTCAAAGGTCTGGCAGCAAAATTCCCAGATAAATATGGTTCTATTTTAAAGCAGTTCTACGTGGATTCCACATTCTAATGAACTACATGGGTGCCCTCGGTAAAATGATGACTGGTAGCGGAATTGTAGATGTAATGGAGAAGGCTGAGTTATGCAAACAATGAACAGCAAATAAAGTACTGGCAGGTAATGATTATTATAAGATGGTTCGGTGTCATTCTCTTACTGCGGAAGCAATGTTTTCATTGAAATGGGAAGCATTTGAACAGTGGATTGTGGAGAAAGGTGATATCGAAATACCAAGTGGTCTACATTCACCATTGGCTGAGTTTGCAAAAGATCCAGGTGAAGAATAATTCGATGATCTGCTAAGATTTATGGAGGATATCAAGCTGCAAGAAAACTGGGATGAGTTCACCTCGACACTCCATACAACAGCCAAATACTGGGATGCATATACCGATGTGGTAACCATTGTTCATAAAGAGCTGGTAATTGTCAGAAACACTTAGAGGAAGCTGACACAATCCTACCATTATTAGTGTCCATGAAGCATCATAATTACACGGTATGTCTTCCACAGTACCTTCGTGAACTGAATGAACTGACAAATACACACTCGAACGTGTACAATCAGTTTTGTGTAGCAACTTCACAGTAAGATAGACACCAGCTTCATTCAATGGCATGTGGACAGACATTTAGCAAGGGGGAAAACATCTATGTTCAAGGGAGTCAGTCTTAATGAATCCGCACCAGCCAAGTATGTTAAAGCAGTACCTTTCATGACTAAGGTTGGTGAAAATGTTAAGATAATGACCCACCTAAACAATGAAGAAGATTTACAGCTAGCTACAAACAGGAAGGCCATTGAAGAAAAGGAGATGATTGCAAGAGTCGTGGGTGTAGCGTCGATCGGCTGGACGGGTACGGGCCGTCCCAGCCTGGCTGGGTACAGAACAACCGCTCCGGGTACGTCCCAAGCATGCACCCTCCCCCTGGGTAGGATAGTACGTGTGTATAGAGCCATATGAGAGAGGTTTTCTATGAAATGGCTAAGTCCGTAAGATCACGTAGCACGCATGTGCGCTCGTCAGAGCTTTCCTGACAACACGTGTCAACATTGGGAGAGAATGCATACTTAAAGTGTACCGAGTTGGTGCACGTGATTTCTTTAAATCACTCCATTCTCGTCGTTCTTGGTACTCAGGACAGGAATGAGACGAGGATTTCAAAAATGTTTACCTTTTTTAAATCGGACCAGAAATGGTCGAGTTATCCTTAAATGGCTCATTGAAATTATTTTCAAAATATTACTGGGACGTCGTAATCGCGTGTATGTATTAAATGAATGTGGAATATGCCTATCATGTGATGGCATCGTCACCCCTTCTCGCTGCACGCTGATTGGCTACAGATCGCCCGCTGATTGGCTGGGCGTCCTTGCTATGACGTCACGAGTAGTATAAAAGGAGCAAAAAATCAAGAATCGAGACCACATTTCGGCGAGAGAGAGAGAGCACGTGGTAGGTTGTGTGGCCAGAGCAGTGCTAGACGTCGGCAACTGCTTACTGACTGTGGCTCGGCTTTGCAGCAGTTCCTCTCGGAATTCAATTCTCCTGCACTGGTCAGCAATCAAACATCCGCATCACAGTTTTTGTAAGCCCTCAGATGGCCATCTGGGGCAAGTAAATAAATAGAAGAGACGTCCTCACTACCAACACTACAGACGAGTCTTCCCGCGGATGGGTCTCGCGGCCCAGATGTAATCTCTACAGCATGTAGAACAAGTGGTGATTCTTGGTCGATAGCTCGTCAGATCTTCTGGACCACGCTGAAAACTGGTATTCAAACTTCCGCGCAACATGTGTGTTTAATTAACTTTTAGGCCACAGTCTGGTGGGACGCTGCCTGGTACACCACAAGAGCTATGCGATGTATCATGTACAGTGTATCCCGTTATGTACATGCAACTGTAGCCCTCTATGTTATGGGCAACTTTCAAACTACCGTTACTGGATGGACACATTTTAACATACTATTTAAATTATTATATTGGTTATTATGACTATCTAGTGGATATCCATCTACAGTCGTTCTTCTTCACCGTCTTGAGAGTGAGCTGCATCAACAGTTCGCCTGCGCAGCTTTCCCAGCAACTTTAGAATCATGCCATCTCATATTATTCTCATCTGTAACGCAGCATCTACAGTGACTTATGAACTCTTTCCATACCAATGACCAATAGGTACTCGAGTAGCTATACTATTGTATCATTATATTTATTCATTCATTCCGTTATAGGTACTGATGACTAATAGGTATCTCCCCGGTCGTCTGAGACCGCTTTTTATAGTTCATATCTTTTTACCTGTAAATATTAATCTTATTTTTGTGCCTACCACTAACGAGCACTGTAAGGTCCTATGACCAGATTTACTGATGGCACTGTAATAGTTAGTTATGTATATGACAAGCAGCCATCCTAGTTATTTTGTTTTACAGCAACATTGTATCTGCATCACTATTCCTCAGCATCAATTTTACACTGAGGTCACTATTCATGCTCACATTGCTCGAGCCTGACATGTGATCGACTAAACCTGGCTATTGTAGCTCGATGGGATAGGTTTAAAGTAGTTAGGGACAATCTCTCCATAAGAGACATTTGTGTACGCCTCTTTTCCGGCTGTAGTGGATATGTAACACCGCGCACTGGCTAGATTGTGTAAAATTGGCCAAATACCTTAGGGCCTCTTATTATATTGAGTGACTGTCTCTATCTACGCTCCTCCAGCCGCAAGGCGTAATAATTGTCTGGAACTCCCATCGACACATTAGCATGATCCGACTCTGGGAAACTATTGGGGTTTCCGAGCGGTGAAGACCAAAGTGTTGATTTTGCATACATCCCCCTCTGTATCGTCAGATACCAGTTAGCTTAGATAACACCGCCAAAGTAGGAAGCACTGCGAAAAGATATATATTATGTAAAACCTGCCTGCAGTGCATCTCTGGGCATTCTGAAACTTAACCCTAACGACAGGCAAACGTTAATTCCCCGACACACAAGTGACGGATAGGACGCAGAACTCCATCTACCGCTGTATGATGACTGGGTGCGGTTTTGGAACCCACCACGCCCTCACGGGAAGGTCACCAGAGATGGATATCTGCCTCTTACTCCCCACCATAAAATACGTGTGCGCTTTTTAAATTGCTTATGTAAATGATAACTTGTCCTAGTGATGGTATACGTGGTTGTGGTGTGATATGTAACCGGATCGCTATATGATTCTGAAGCTGTCACTCTGTAACATGTCTGCACGCTGCCTTTCTGAGGGAGATGTTCTGTAGGATGACCTTCGGGAAACCAAGCATCTTCGCCAGTTAGACTCATGTGTCAAAAGATAGGTAGGAATCCCTGCCCCTTGTGGCCAAAGCTTGGAAGCAAATCTAACAACTAAACAGTAGGTTAGAATATAGCAGAAGGCCCGCATAAATAAAGCGGCCACTATCAATATAGTATCTTGGACCTACATAAGATGACGGCCCTTGAATTCTTCGGAAATCATCTGCCCCATCTTCACGTAACACAACATGCATCACATTAATTATAATTTCACTAGGTTGACACACATTACACTTAGTTTTTGTTTGAACAAGAGAGTGGCCCTTTTTGCCAGCTCTCTTCCTCTGCTTCGGCGTTGAAGGTATTTTCCTGTGACGGAGGCACTTTCCTCTCACAACAACAATATTTTTGCTAGGAGTATAATGGCTTATATTAAACTACATAAGCAGCCTCGCTTTGACGCTCCCTTGCAGGGATACCTCACGGATAGACATGGGTCAGTGAGGTACCTCTGACCAGCCCACGTGAACAAGACACCAACTTGCTTCTATGTACTGTATATTTTCTCTCGTCTACTAGCAAACGAGTACCATTGATTGTATAGTGTTTATATTTTTGATTAATTATTACGTCCAGACTCCTAAATTAAGTTATGAACCATCATACCGGTGACACAAATGGTTGGGATGAGACAAGGTTCAATCTCGGCGGCAATGGTCGCATGGCCCCACTGGAACATTATCATTCCAGTGACCCTAGAAGCAGTCTTTGTACTTTTCAGAGTCGTGTTACAGGATTCGTTACCCCGAGAACCATAGCTAACCAGCCCTCCTGCACATCCTGTACATGCAGTGCAACGGAGTGGAGCAACATCACGGACCAGTGTGTACTCCCGCGAGCTACATGAATGTTGTAAGATTTGAGATGATAAATCCCTTTTCAGGTGTTGACAAAGACGATTCCTTGATAAATCTTGTTACCGGACAAAAAGCCAGAAACACAAGTTTGGCTTTTGCGATTATAAAAGGAAAAAAGGCGGTTAAAGGGGCAAAAGCAAGCAACTCGTATAAGGTTCTACCACCCATTATAACACCATTTTCAGAAACAAAAACAAAAAGGAAGGGCACACAGATAAAGAAAATATAACAAAACGAAATAATAACAGTGACTCGTTCCTTGTTTTATAGCCAATGAAAACTGCAGAGAAGTAAGAAATGAGGCATTCAGCCATGAATGGACAGAATACCCATCTTCTCTGTTTGAACCTGATGTGCAACATGGCACACACAAAATGAGAAATGGTCGTAAATCAGATTATTATAATGACATGAAAACATATGCAACAATGGATGAGCATTCTTACCTGCCGGTTTGTGATATGGCAACCACACTTCTTGTAGATGATATGTGTTTCCTATAGAAATTCCAAAACCTTGGCACTAGAACATTTGAAGAATTCAAAGGTGTGTATCTCAACAAGATAATCGCTATGAAGTCTGATGGTTGTGACTTAATACATTTTGTTGGAGATAGACATGACTTTGGGCCAACAAAGAGTTTGAAACAAGAAGAACGACAAATCAGGACTAAAGTTGAAACTGCAGAATACATTCCTGCATCAGGGGTTCCTGCATGGGCCAAGCTGATGGGGATTGAGAAATCGAAGGCAAATATATTGGACTACCTCTCAGATGAATGGATGAAGCCAGAGTCGGGACAAAAGCTGAATGCTATTACACTAGTTTTAGGTGGAACATTTAAGAACTCGTGTAGAGTGGTGTCAGTGACCATAAATGGTGTTGTTGACATTGATGAATTATTCTACTTGGACCATGAAGAGGCTGATATGCGCCTCATGGTGCATGCCGACTATTCAGTGACCAAACTGACCATCATCGTGTTGTAATTTACTCAGATGACACTGACGTGATAATGATGGCCATATACCATAATACCGTGAGCATTTCGAAAGAAATGTAGATGCTACGCATGGGGAAATTTCTTCCTATTCACGACTTGGTAGTTCGTCTGACAACAATGCTGAATCACATAGCCACATACGTCTCCTCCATCTTACTCGGCACCTATGTCATCACAGGTTGCGACACTATCAGCTACATATTTTCCAAAGGAAAAAGGAAGGCATTGAAAGTTGTAATTTCCTTGATGACGGAAAATAAACTACAAGCATTAGCAAGCTATGGCGAAAATTGTACGGATAAATATGGGGACGTGATTGGAGATGTTAGACTAGTCGTAGCCTCCTTATATAACAAAAACCACCGTCTCATCATTGGACATTTTGAGAGAACACATGTTTGCGTCATTCAGAAATGATTGGAAGGTCTGTATCAGATTGGGTTCTTACAAAATTAAAATGGAAAAGCCTCCAAAAAACAGGCATAAAACAGTTACCAAAATCATATTGTAGCTGCAAGAAATATAAAGGCAAACCACTCTGTACAAATGCCTGTCCTTGTGACATAGCTGGTGAAATCTGTGTTGCAGCCTTTTGCTGCGGGTCCGAAGGAGAATTTATGTGGACTTTTAAGTCTTTCAAATATGGCCCATGTGACTGGCATGCAGGAAGCATGCACACACACACACACAGATAATACATACTCACAGATATACATACAGTCAAACCTGTCTATAGCGACCACCTACTTTTGGGACCATAGGATGGTGGTTCTTAGACGGGTGTTCGTAAGACCACCCATCTCTAAGAACAACGAGCCTCTGGTTACAAAGGTTATTAACTGCATTAATAGCCATATTAAGTGAACAGATTTCTTCAGCAACCACTTATAATGGCCCATGAAGTGGTCGCTAAAGAGAGGTTTCACTGTACATATGTTTTCATAATACTGCAATTCTTTTGTCCTCCACATGATCTAAGACTACCTTGTTTCTCTATCAGGCCTGTCTGCATCTATGCCTATTGTTCTGGATAAGTACTTTACTTAATTCTTAACTGCTGTGTGTGCATATATGGACAATGGTAAGTTTGCGTTTTAATGGTAAAGCGTGATATTCTAAAATCTGAGATGTTTGCAATCTACAAAATACTAATTTGAAACTTGTGAAATTGTATGTTTTAAGTCTATTTGCATACCTTATCTAGAATAATACAATTTCCTTGAATCTATCCCTTTCCTGACTTTTGTGAAAACAGTGATTTTAATTGTAATTTACGTATACTGAGGCACACAATGGGGGGTAGGGCTGTAAGGGCACCCAATGTCTTATAACTGTTCATCCCTGAGTCATATATAGGCATATTATATCTCAAAACGAAGGGGAGGCGTGTGCGTTGTTTTTTGGAAAGGGTTGGTCCTTGTGAGTGCAACAGCTCGCCAATGGTTCATTATTTAGTAATTCTGCTTATAGCAAAATAATTACAAAATTTCAATAATTTGAAATAAATTCCAATTTCGTAAGAATAAAACGGCCAATTGTCTTGAGTGCTTATACTTATGTAATGTATACTGAACCAAAAAAGTTTAGCAACACTGAGAATATTACTGTACACATGTTATTTAACAAAAACAATAAATTGATTCAAATATATTATGTAATTGATAGGTCATTTTCCAATTTGAACAACAGTCTCTTGTTACTGTAATGCTAGCATCGCGCCTTTAACACGACATCATTCAACGGAAGGGTCCAATTTAAATAATGACGCTGAGCTGTCAATACCGGTTGTGACCTACGAAACATGGCCGCAAATTTGGTTATAAATGGACGCATAGTTTTAATACAACAAACCAAACTTCACTATTGCTAAACTTTTTTGGCTCGGTATATGACCCTCTATATGTTTCATGACCAAAATCGGAGTTGCTTTTGAGATTCGTACTTTATTCCACTAAAATACATATTCTGTCACAATGCAGAAATGGGGTTGTCAATAGAGTAGTTAATTGGCAAAATCTCGAATTTGTAAGACGGATATTCATAACAGGCATTTTCCAAAAACTTATGCTAAGAGGAAGAGGAAAAATCACAGATATAAACTATTACTTTCCGATAGGTGGTGATTTTTTCAACCTTGGCTCCCCTACTATTAAATAATAAGAGATTGTGTGTTAACTGTGATGAATATTTTGAAATTATTTAACCGGACGCTGAAAATGTGCGCATGCATGCACGCACACACACTGGGTCGGTATTTAAGCGGATTCTTCTAATCAGTCATGTTCAATGTCAGTAGGTTATATCTTAAAATCATTCATATCCATAAATTGATATCCTAAAATCTGTACAATTACAATAACTGTTACGAAAAACTGCTTAACAATAAGATGTTATCCATGGACGTCGCTAGGAATATCATATAGGGGAGGTTTTATTAGGCGTGTTCATCTCACCATGGGTTGGGACGGGGGAGGGTGTTACGCCACACACACACGTAGTTTGGAAAACTAGATGCTCCCAGAGTGCCTCATGCATTTCTGAAGGCAAATTTAGACATTTAGTTGTCTGTGAATTCATTCAATTTCCCCCCATTTTCCCCGAAAATAAAAATAGTTTATCTCGATGAAGCATTGGTCAATGATCACGCAGAACGTTTTTGTGCAATATACAAATCTGCGAAGAACATTCAAGTCATTGTGCAGCGGGAAGGGGGAGGGGGTTGAGGTATGCGCATGTGTGATGAATTATTTCAATTTTATTTCACGGGGAAAATGTGTTCAAACGTAGGAGAATCGGCTAGATTGCTTCTCAGTCTCATTTCGAAAAATAAGCGACTAGTAGCGTTGGCCGATACAATTGACCCAGAGTCTCTATGGATATTTAGCGATTTAATTTCTTCTCACAGGTGGGTGTGATCATTCGCACCCAACAACTACCACCACCACCCATCCACAACTCTCAAGTGACACCTATTTCTCATGTTTAGATCCGACCGTCGCCAGGTCATTACGGTATTTGACAAATTAAAATTAGCCACTAAGACAGAATACTTTCGATTTCTGAAGGAAAATATCTTATTGACCTTCAGATGGCTGCCAAATTACAGTTTTCTATTGACATGTAGGTCTACACAATCTGTACAGTTCCACACAATGTCGAATTCTAATAAACATGGACTATTGTAGGCCTACAATTTCAAATTTCCAAAATATGTGTTTATTGCTGAATACAATACAATTAACGAGGTGAAAGCTAACAGAAATTCAGTCACTTTGAAAAGCGTGAGCTTAAGTAGAATTAACATACTGCACCATATAACACACAGATAATACGATTAAGGTGAGGGAGTGGACGGTCACCAAATTAGCAACCCCACCCACCCTCAACTTGACACAATCGCCCGTTTATGCAGTGTGAAATTCTTCTTATTCTAATAGATGGCGCCAACATTTTGAAATCTGTATATTTTCAGATCGGTCTCTAGCACAGATGGTTGTCTAATTATTCTATTTCACAAGGGTTGGAGTGTGGTTAGTCTGAGTTCTCAGACTCCACCCTACTCTGACCCGGTATATCAGAATCAGCATAAGGTGCACTCGGAGAACTTAGACTAGAGTAGGAGCGGAGCTGATACCATCCATCATCTGACGCCCTGGACGATCGCCACCCTCGCAAGAATCCCCTATTTGGGCATAGACATGTTCAACTTTTTCACACTCGAGGGCCCCCAATAATGGGAGTAGGTGGGTGGGGTGGTTGTGGTGGCAGGACAAATGCCTAATTTACGCCACTCAACATGACCCTGCACAAGTTATCTGCCTCTGCAAAACGAAAGTTCTGATATGGCCTACTGCTGCTGCCGCTTCTGGCTTACAAATGTACAAATATCGATAGTCAATGATTTTACTTTTTTGAAAACCTGTCTAGAACTGAAATTACTCCGCCGCCAGTGAGTAAAGTTACTACATAACCAACAGTTAGAATGATAGTGCAACAGTTATGGTACAGGATTATGGATGCAATTGGTCGATACTCCAAGATTTTCATATAACCTTTCAAATTTCATATAACCTTTCAAACCCATGACTGGAGTAAGCCTATGCACTCATTTGTTGGTTCTTGAGGAGATACATTCAGATAGTTACCCATGCCATCCAAATTTGTTTCAATGTTAATGATAGAGACATTGGTGGCAAACGTGATATGCTCAGTGTTTTCTCTGTGATCTGCCACATCAGTTGGAATTGGCTTTGAGGTGTTGTTTCGCTCACCACAGATGAGTGCTATGGAGTCATCTATAAGATCCTATGTGCTCAATATGATGAGGACACACATACACGCAAAACCAAAAGGCAACTTGGCAGCATATGACGTCATAATGAACTGCTTAATGTGTAGAATGACATCATAATGAATGACGTCGATAAGTACGTCACGAACGCATATTTGAAGACGGTCTATGCGTTTTGTACAAATTGTTTGCTTTTACTATTTAATAAATATTCTGTTGAATATTTTGAAACTAATTTGACTGGGGGCAGCAACAGCACCCACTCAAATTAGTTACAAAATATTCAACAGCTTCCCTGTATAGTTTTCAGGAAATTGATAACTATGGCATTTGGGGGATCGATCAATCCCAACACCGTGAGGTGTGGGTGGAGCGTAGCTAGTGATGGGCGGGGCATAGCTAAAAATGGAAAGGTCCATTCGGTTGTGGCAGAATACACAGAAAAAACTGCATGTTTAAATGGAAAGTCAATGCGCCTATTGAAATGTATAAACACCAATCAACTATGAACCGAGACGAGGGCTACAGAATACCAGCGGTCTATCCATCAATGCTGTCACATGACTCTACAAGAACTAACCAGTGACCACTAGTTAGCAAAAGCTCCACTCAAACAAATTCAACATGTCGGAGAAGTAACTGATTTTCCGTATTACTTTGATATATACCGGTACTGTCAGAATGGCATCTGTATCTTGGTTTCCCACAACAAGTTATTGCAATGGGACACTGGTATTCAAGTTGAATTGGCGAACTGGATCAATGGCTTCCTAGTGGATAGGAAGCAGAGCGTTGTTGAAGGAACTTTATCCAATTCAACATCCAACTTGTCAGGAATTCCACATGGAACATGCCTTGTCTAATCCTTTTCTTGTGCTAGATTAAAGAGAAGCATACAACCTTCAAATTTTAATTGCTACTTTGCAGATAACATCTTGTTTTATCGATCCATCCTTTCAACCAACCCACTTTTATATTTGATGGGGCCAAGTTCTGAATACTTGCTACAAAACCATATCTAGACATTCTTTTCAGTGAGGAACTGAGTTTTACAGATCTTATCAGTAATATATGTACTAAGCCAAGCAAGATTTTGGGCTTTCTCAGTAGAAATTCCAACAATGGTTCTAATAAATTCAGTGAGACTGATTACATTAGTATGTGTTGGTCAAGGCTCGAGTATGCTTCAGTTATATGGGCTTCATACTTGAGACAAGAAAGCAACTAATTGAACGTATTTAGCATACATTAAGTCAGGTCAGTTTGTAGCAAAGCGCTAGAGAGCAAGTCAGTGTTACAGCTATAATGAGAGATGTGGAATGGGAACTGATGGTTGTATAATGGACAAAAATGTCATCTGCTCCTATCAAATTGTAAAAGGTATGGTGCCGATCCCCGCTCCAACCCCAGAGTATTTAATTTCGGGCAGAAGATCTAACACATAATTGCAAGGAGTACAAATAACACTACTTTTTTCAAGCTATTAGGGATTAGAATCTCCTAGCCATAGAACTTAACTATCTGCCAGCTGAATTCCTGCACACTACTTTTTCCAGTGTGCGAATTCACCTTTCCAGAGTATCCGTCCATCGTCTGACTCCATATGTCGTCATAATCAGCTCAGCGCGTGTATGATGACGTCACAATAATTACGTCACAAAGGGTTCCATATAGACCGTCACCAAATCTCAAACAGTCCGACACATTATATGAATTGTATGTATTTGTAATTCTTTGCTATTTAATAAACACGCTGTTGAATATTTTGAAACTAATTTGACTGGGCGCTGTTGCTGCCATAGGCAAAATCTTCAACAGCTTACCTGTGTAGTTTTTTTGGAAATTGAGTCAGGGTGTTCAGAGATCGATCGATCCCAACATGAGTGGGGTGTGGGTGGAGCTTAGCTAGAGATGGGCGGGGCATAGCTAAAAATGGAAAGGTCCATTGGAGGGTTATGATGTGTTTACAATCTAATTAATATTCTGTTGAATATTTCGAAACAAATTTGACCACTAAAAACCTGCCTCAAAACGCGGCAGGTTGTTTCACCGACATCAAATGCCCGCTAAATGACAAGATACTGCAGTTTCACCAGAAATCAGTAATGTTGGAAACGAATAATAAAATCGGACTTGTATTTAAATAATTTTATTTTAATTTCTTTTGGCAACACAATTTTATAGCTCATTGTCGTCAATAATAGTACTCATAATTACAATAATAATTAACAATAATCATTTATTATTATTATTATTATTATTATTATTATTTTTATTATCATTATCATCAGTACTTTATATCATTAAGATGTGGATTACCATTATATAAATAATTTATTAACAAGTAAGGACTGTCGTAATAAACATAGAATACAGCCAGAATTCTTTTTAAAATAATATTTACCACCACCCCACCACATAGCAGTACAGCTTGTACAGGCTAGTTATCAGAACTATCTGTTATATTTTAACCGTGTGACTGATGAGTTTTTGCAGACGACGTATTCCCAGGGGTATATATCTCTGGACTTGTGTCAGGCATCCGACTTTCGTCCTAAACCTTCAGGACAAACGTCAGGTATACAAATCCAGTGTCGTGGCTTTCCACGCTATAAATAATCTATATCGCTAGACTTGCTAAGTATTTTGGAAAACAATTTGACTGAAAGTTGTTGGTGGCTAAGTCACCAACAACTTTCAGTCAAATTGTTTTCCAAATATTAAGCAAGTCAAGAGTTTTTGCTTACTGAAATTATTCTGACAAAGCCGTTTAAATTTTATGCATATGCTGGGTAAGACATAACACTTTGAACCTGAATTACCGGTTTTGAAAACTTCTTTACAATTTAACTCTTTCAATGATAAATCCCTGAAAAGTTAATACGATATAAAACTTATTCTATTGAAAATTGTGAAATGAATTTGACTGGAATACATTGTTGCATCATGCAACAACGGCTTCCAGTCAAAGTAGTTTCAAAATATTAAACAGTTTTCCTGGATGGGTGCTTTGAAAATGACCTATGGGGAATTCATCAGTGAAGGGGTTAAGTATTATTCTGTTGAATATTTTAACGCTAATTTAAATTAGTTTCAAAATATTCAACCGCTTTCATGTATAGTTACATTGAAATTGAGATTCTGAGAATATAGGATTCAAAGGTTTAAAAACATACTTCACATATAATAATTTTTTTCTCTTAACCATATTATTATTATTATTATTATTATTATTATTATTATTATTATTACTATAACATAGCATTAAAGTTGGGTTTGTCCATCCACATCATTTTTTTTGTTGTAAACCAGTAATCCAATTTGATTCAACTAATCACACAAAATATGATGTTCCGCAATCTAGAAATTACCATATGTTGTCTTGATACGAAAAATGATGAAAAAGGCGAGGTTTAGCAATCTATAATTTCTCATGTTAACAGAATATTATATCTAAATGTATTCTGTTGATTATTTTGAAAATATATTTTGGCTTCAAGTCAGATTATTATCAAAGTGTCTAACAACTTTCCTCATGATTACTCTGAAATTTAGACACATAATACAGAGATTTTAGCGTTGAGCTACCCTTCATCATAGGCTGCCTAGGGTGGAAATGAGGCAATCTATTTTAGGCGTGTGTGACCACCCCATTTGGTCACTAACAAATTGACCAAAAAGGTATTATGGGAAATAGGATATTACAATTGCATGCCTTGAATAGAGGCAGTTATTGCAACTTTAGATTGCTTAGAAACAGCCCTGCAAAATATTGCAATTTAGAAAGTCTCTGTCAACAGAAACGGTATGAATATTATTCTACCATTGATTTAAATGTGGCACATGTTTCTCCTATTGTCTTAGCCCTTTAACATTCATATCAGCCAAAAATGGCTTCTGCAATGGTCTTAGAAATGTCCATTTGCAGACCAAGAGATTATTTCTGAAAATTTACCATTCCAGTGGTTTATTTTCAAATATAGTCTTCTCTTGGTCTGCAAATGGACATTTTTAATGAGAAAATTTAAATTTCCTTGAACAAATTCAAGCGGTAAATGGTTAGTTAATGTGGATGAACCTTTGATTTAAGATTCTGGAATATAAACAAAACAAATTGCTGAATTCTGCAAAATCTAACACAAACATAATTAAACAACGGAATAACTGAAACCAATAGCGTACACTTTAATGATATGTATAAAAACTAAAACAATCAAAATTAAATTTAAAAAAAAATTGAATTTTTTCAGAGCCACTGTGCTGATTTTTTGTACGTAATAAATTATGCCAAGTGATTATGCCAACATAAAATTGTCCTGTAAAAATTACATTAAAAACGAGAATAAATTATTTACTTACTTTATACAACACAAAAATAATTATTTTAAATGATATGATTAATTAGATAATCTTAACACTCTGGAACAGTTAACGACAAAGACAAATGAGTACGTCACAGAACATAAACTTAAGACAAAAAGAGTAATGATATAGCATTAGCACATAATATCAGCTCAGTGACGATTAAACTCAAGACAAATAATTATTAAATTATGGTACAGCGTGTCAAGACTACAAACTAAAGCTAAAGCTGACCAATCATCAGGTTGTTAACTGTGTCTGCTGAATTTCTGCAGACTACATTTTCAAATTGGGTTTAACTCAGGATATGCTGATTATTTTGAAAACAATTTGACTGAAAGTTGTTGGTGGCTAAGCCACCAACAACTTTCAGTCAAATTGTTTTTTAAATATTCACCAGGTCTAGAGTTATTGCCCATTGAAATTAGAGGCTACCAGCTTGCAGCAGACTGGCACTTAAAGAAAGGAAAAAGATGATGACTCTTATTTGCAGAATATTTATCTAATATTAGGGGTGCACTATACTGCCTGATATGAAATTCCGATATATGGTACGTAAAATTCACGACATATATTGATATTAGGTACGACTTATGTTGTAAGAAATTGTACTGATTGTATATCATGAGTTTGGAAACACTAACACTGGTTATAGTGTCAATGCAAAGCAGCGATAAAAGGTAAAATATTTCAAAATTAATTGCTTGGAATCTTCTAGTCAAAGTAATTCCAAAATTTTGACAAGTCGCCATAAATTCTTAATGATTTTCCATTTTTAACTAATGAATTTTAAATTGAATTGAGATATGTAAAAATATTGTCTCATCGTGAACTGATAACGACTTCCCTGTAACACGGGTGAATGGACTGAAGGTGAAATACTTAGTCTGCAGAAAATACTGCTTTCCTAATCAAAGTTGCAATGAAAAATTAAATTTATTTCATCACATCAAATCGTCTGTAATTTGCCAATATTTAAAACGGGCAGGAAAACAGCTTGAAACTGTCCTAAACATCTCTGTATACAGACGTTACATTTATTATTTTATAGATATAGCGCAATAATGGTCTTGGGGTGAATGAGCCCAATGGTATACAAATAACTCATTAATCAAAAATGTTGTGTTTATCATTGGAGTAATATTTACTGAATAGCTTTGTATTACTTTAACAATTACTACCACTAAATGAAAGAAGACACCACCCAGCCCAATGTTAACAGCATTATTTGAAAATAATATACTGTATGTTTCACAACCGCTAGTTTTACGAGGACACACCCAATTGTTGTCTCGCATATTTAAAACTGATCTCAAAGCACCACTGTAATGATGTAAGCACTAAGTTTTAAATTTAAATTTCAATAACAAAATACATATTTTTTTAATTTGTATAATAATTATTAACAAACTACAATATATATTATTCATTTCAAATTTTATTCATTTCAAATTTTAATATATGTATATTAACCAGTCTTAAAATAGAAAACAATACATAGTCAGTACCTAATACTTACTAATTATTGCCAGAATTCTTATCATAAAGGTATCAAATTTCTGTATAGAAATTAGAAAGCGACATCGAGAAAAACCATTACGTAGTATTTCAAAAGCATATAATACCTGACTTGCTTTATTTCAGATAGGTTTTCTAAATGAATTCAAATCAACAAATCCATAAAATTATAACTGTAACGATGTGTAAAAACACATTAAATTGTGAATGAATGGAAAATAGATGAAATGTTTAGATACACAACAGTAACTGGTCTTTATCCGTAGCCATCTGACTGCGGAGTTTCTGCCGACAACATATTCCAGGGGTTGTATCTCTGGACCCGTTAAATATTTTGAAAACAATTTGACTGAAAGTTGTTGGTGGCTTAGTGACCAACAACTTTCAGTCAAATTGTTTTCAAAATATTCAGCATGTCCAGAGTTATTGCACATTGAAATTAATGTCTGGTGCAGTAGTGGGCCAATTAACAGACCCCTATTTCTAGCTATATATGTCACGCCCATTTCTAGCCAAGCATACATGTGTTGGAATCGAACTGAAACTTAGAACCCTGAATTCCATGAATCTAAATTTCTAGGTATTGTCCAGAAACAAGGTCAACTAGTTACCAATACTATGATTAGTAATGTAAGGAGAATTTTCCATGAGCAAACACGTCTATAGACAAGAAATGTAACACTCATTGGGCTACTAAGAGATCTTTAGTAGTTAAAATACGTAGGTCATTATAACCCTGTAAAGCCCAAATTTGTTCACGCAAATTCCAATTGTCTCAAAAAATATCTGTTTGCAGACGAAGATTAGTTTTTAAAAATTTACCATTGGAGTTGCCTGGCTTATCGACTGGCGAGCCGAGCCAGTCATTCCAGTGGCAAATTAAACAAAATAATTCTCTCTGTCGACAAATGGACATTTCTTAAGATTACTGCAACATTAGCTTTTGGCTAAACAGTTGGATAAATTAACTTAATGCCGAAATAACCTATCAATGTTTTACCTTTTCCGAGTGGCGCCTCGTCATAAAATATACAGGGGTCATAGTTTGAGTTTCTAAAACCAAATGAGCTCGCTTTACACGATGACAATATTTCGGTATCAATAATACCATTTTGTCACCATCTGATGTCAACCCATTAAACCCTCTTGTGTCAACTTAACCCTTTAATGGTCAAGTTCGTAAAAAAAACCCCACCCTCTGCAGTGAATCTTGAGAAATGTCCATTTGCAAGCTAAGAGAATATTTGTGAAAATTTACCACTGGAATGACTGGCTCGGTTACCGAGCCAGTCATTCCAGTGGTAAATTTTCAAAAATACTCTTCTTGGTCTGCATCTGGACACTGGATAAGCAGAAATTTGAATTTTCTTGACCATTACACTTTTGATGAATGCCCATTTGAAAGATAATAGAAATCTAATTTTTTTGTGCTAAAATTTCGTTATAAATTTACAAAAATACTCCTTTGTGGATGCAAAAATTAAATGGTTAATTGAAATAAATAGTCTTTAGAGCGCCTTAATGGGCTGTTGACACAAGAGGGGTTTAGAAGTAAGGACAAAGCTATTATTTTTGACAGGATATGAACAAACAGACAGACCAGACAATCATCACAATACCTCGGACGAAAGACTGCCATACACTAGAGTTAGTTATGTAACACTGAAAAACCCAGACACCACAATGATTGCTTGTGAAATTCTAATTTCTGACCAGCAGATGAACACCTAGTTCATGCGAACGTCTCATCAAGTAAAACAATGTAGTATAACAATCATATATATATATATATAAAGAATCTACTCATTCAAGGGGCAAAATTCGTTACGAATAGGCTTGCGCGATTACGTGAATAAATCAAAAATGGTGATTATTTTTTAAATCGTGAATTTGTGTATGATTAGAAATGAAATAATCGTGAATAATTCTACTGCACAAAATATTTCAAAGCCTAAAATTTACATTTTGCTTAGCGAATGCATGTCCATTTGCAAGACAAGAGAAGACTATTTTTTGAAAATGTATCATTGAAATGTCCGGCTCGATGAGCCAGGCATTCCAGTGATACATTTTCTAAGTCTTCTCTTGGCCTGCAAATGGACATTTCTAAACACCATCGCAGCTTTTGTCATTGTTATATCGGTGTAATTTATAACCAGCATGATTAATCGAGTAATCACGATTATTCTTAAATAATCGATCGTGATCACTCAAGGTAATAATCGCACAAGCCTAGTCAAGATTATGAAATCGTTTACTCGACGAATGACGATTTGCGGCTCAAATGAAGAGCTATTAAAAAAAATTTACAACTAGAATGGCTGGCTCGATATGCAAGCCAGTAATTCGCCGTAATTTAAAAGTATTTTTCTCTTGTCCTTCAAATTATTTGGATTTTCTTGAAAAATCTAGTATTGATCAGACAGGAAATATATTCGACATGTATACAGAATGAAACTGGTTAACATCGTTAAAGTAAATGTAACGAAAATTGTCTTTATATTGGTAACATCGCGCAACAGTTCAATTTGGTCATCTTTTCTGGGTCCTACCTTTGAGTACAGGTTGGGAGCTAAGTCAAATACTTAATTATTTGACTGTGTGTAGTGAAAATATTATTGTAAAATAGCTAGCATATGCGTGACGCACAGATTAAATACCCACGTACATATCAAATATACACTCTAAACTTGGGAAAACGGGTATCTTTAATAAAACAGTCCTGAATACGTCATGAATGCTATAGATTTAAACGCACGCTCACACTCACAATAATAATCATAAAGAAAATAAACTTAAATAAAGTTACATTTTTATATAACCTTTCACAAGCGCATAACAACAAATTCATAACAAAGCATATAATTCAGTAGTTACCCCTTTCAACGACAAACCCATGAAAAAGTACATTGTTTACGATTAATACGATATTCCGTTGAATATTTTGACATTAATATGACTGGAAGCCATTGCTGCCGTAGTCATATTAATGTTAAAATATTCAAAAGTTTTCCTGTATGTTTGTGCCATGATCGAGATACATGGAATTTATCGGTGAAAGGGTTAACACCGAGTGCCTAACCCTGTCAACCCAATTTCCCTGACATTGCACATTGGGTATTACAGCCTATGGCCCTGTCTAAGGTAGGACGATGTCATTTTAACTAAACTGGGAGGGTCAGGTTAGACTGGTAAAATTAGGGCTCTAAGAATACAGAGTTGGACCAAGCAGACAAGTTATATAATTATGCTGATAGTAAAAAAATCACAAAAATATAAAAATTAAATTTTTGTTCAACAACAGTATAAATTCTTTACAAGTTCTTCGCGTTTAACAGAAATCATTGAAGTTTTCAAATATTCATGAACGGCACTTTTTCCATGATCAAAAGGGTAATCCAGTGCCCCCGTCTTCTCAGTGGTCTGCGGTCTAAATGAGGTAAATACTACTACACTTTTACTGAGCATTGTGGGGATTTATTTTCAAATTATTAAACAGTATTTGCTACGCACATTACAATGATTAAGTTCACAGAGTGAAAGTTTGGCTACAAGGATTGCGTGTACACCTTATTTGCATATGTCTATATTTGGCATGGAAATATTTGACAGAAAATATATTTCAACCCTTTAAACGCTCATTTCAGCTGTAAGCGGTTTCTGCAGTGATCTTGAGGAATGTTCATTTGCAAGCCAAGAGAAGACTATTTTGGAAAATTTACCACAGGAATCACTGGCTGGATAACCGAGCCAGGCATTTTAGTGGAAAATTTTCAGTCCTGTATTTTTGAAAATTTACCACAGGAATGACTGGCTCGATAACCGAGCCAGTCATTCCAGTGGTAAATTTTCTTCTCATCGTCTGCAAATGAACATTTTCCTGAGAAAATTTTTAATTCCTTGAACATGTTACAGGGTCAAGCCGAAAAAACCCGGCTACAGGTCTTGACGAATGTCCATTTGCCGGCCAAGAAGATAGGTTTTTCTTTATACTTTATCACTGGTATGACTGACTGGCTTGATATCCGAGACAGCAATTCCAGTGGTAGGGTTTCAAAAATACTCTTTTCTTGGCTTGCAAATGCACATTTACTAAGGAAATAGTTTAATGGATGAATCCAGTTTCAGCTATGCCACAGCCATCTCTATTTACGCTCCACCTATGCCTTGCCGTGTCGAGCTCGATCGATCCCTGCAATCTCTGAATCTCAATTTCCAGAAAACTATACAGGTAAGCTATTAAATATTTTGAAACTAATTTGACTGGGTGATGTTGTTGCGTAACAGCTACTAGTCATATTAGTTTCAAAATATTCAACAGCATGTTTATTAAATAGTACAGACATACCCTTCTGACGGACTATTAAGCATTTGAGATGAAATCGAGTCATTCATGACGTAATTGATTATGACGTCAGCCTACACATCACGTAGTTGATTACGACATCATATAATTGATGGATAAACTGGATTCCTCCATTGTCTGGACAAATCTTGACCACCAAAGGGTTAATAGTTAATCCGGACAAAAATGTGTCTGCCGAGGCTTTAATAAATTTCCATTAAAAGAACAAGCAAATATTTGTGAAAATTTTACACTAGAATAACTGGCTTGATAATTTAGCCAATGGTAAATTTTCAAAAAGTTTTCCTGGTCCGTAAATGGACATTTTCTATGAGAAAATGGAAAATTTCTTGACCACATTTGACCAGTATATTGGTTAATAATAGGTTAGTTTCCGTTAACCCTTGAACTGTCAGTATCCCAATTTCACGATAACAGGAAAGTTGTTATATACAGTAGACCTAGTTGTACTTAATCCTGTTGTTGTCCTGTTAAAGCTCTCAGTCAAATTAGTTTCAAAATATTCAACAGAATATTCCCATTATGTCATAAAGAATTTGTCGTTTCTGGTATCATGGTATTAAAGGGTTAAAGCAAATAACAAAATGGGACTATTAACTGTCTGCTGAATTTCTGCAGACTACATTTTCGATGGGGTTTAACTCTAGATATGCTAAATATTTTGAAAACAATTTGACTGAAAGCTGTTGGTGGATAATCCACCAACAACTTTCAGTCAAATTGTATTCAAAATATTCAGCAGCTTCAGAGTTATTGCCCATTGAAATTGTTGTCTGGTAGCTTGCAGCAGCAGTTTGACAGTTAAAGCTAGACCGATTCATTATATGTCTATCATAAAAGCATGACAGCTCTGGCCAAAAATGGCTTCATCAGTGGACTCGAGAAATGTCCATTTGTAGATCAAGAAGACTATTTTTGAAAATTTACCCCTGAAATGACTGGCTCGCTCATTGACAAGTGAGCCAGTAATTCCAGTGGTAACTTTCCAAAAAGTCTTCTCTAGATCCTAAAATGGACATTTTCCATGAGGAAATTAAAATTTTCTAGAACAAATTTGAGAGTTAAAGCTGAAAGATGGTAAAATGTTCAATAATTAAATGGAATAACTTCATGTGTCTTCAGTAGCTGAACATTCGAAATCAAGTGTCTCTCGACTAATTTCCGAGGGCAGGGTTCAGCACATTATGATTGTGACGTCAGCTTAGTAGTGACGTAATTGAATGACGTCGGATACCTTCATTGAGTTTTGATTATCGATAGCTTTCATACATAAATGTGCTCGCCACGTTCATACACTAATGCCGCCTTCAGTGGTCAAGAAAATTGACATCTTTCCTAAGTGAATGGCCATTTGCATGCTATCAGACGAGTACCTAAAAATAAGGAAATTTATCACTGGAAGGTCTGTCTCGGTTATAGAGCCAGGCATTTCATTGATGAATTCTTAAAATTACTCTTCCCATGAAATGCATTGAGAGAAATAGCCATGCATTAATATAAATGCTCTGTCAGAATAGCAGACAACCATTAGATTCTTAACTGTCTGACTGCTGAGTTTTTGCAGACGACATATTCCAAGGGTTATATACCTGGAGATGCTAAATATTTTGCAAACAATTTGACTGAAAGTTGTTGGTGGCTAAGCCACCAACAACTTTCAGTCAGAATGTTTACAAAATATGCAGCTGGTCCAGAGTTAGTTCCCATTGAAATTATTGTCTAGTGGCTTGCAGCAGATAGTTACATTGGAATACTTCAATGAAAATCTGAAACAGACCCCTCCCCCCATTAACACATTTAATGGTCAAGCTGGTCAGAACTGGTCTCTGCAGGGCTTGTGAGTAATGTCCATTTGCAGGTCAAGAGACGTCTCCCCTTGGTCCAGCAAATGGACATTCAATAGGTATCTATTTTAAAGGCAAATATTTACACAAAAATGCTTGAAAAAAAAATTATTAAAATTATATACACCTAGAGGCTTAAGTTGTGTACCTCAATGTTAATATATGGTTTCGTTACATAGAAATTTATATTTTTTTACGATACGCCTCTAAAAGTATACGATTTTAGTAAGTTTATTTTCAAGTATTACGGTGTGTATATGCACCTTTAACTGTTCTGACCAATCTTGACCACTAAGGCATTAAGATCTGCATTGTATATGTTAATCGATATATATATATTTCTTATATCAAAGATATGTAAGTCGTAGTAAGAATAGTAATAATAAATATTTGCAAAATTTGTCAGGTTAGATTCTTGTTTGCTTATTGCAATGGTCCACTCATTATCAATGCCATTACCTTGCATAGCCCATACCACAAACCTCTGTCGTTATCCTAGAGTAAAAGAGAGAAAAACATAATAATAATAATAATAATAATAATAATAATACATTGAAATTTATACATTCCATAACTAACAATAGTTTGAACATTCAGGATTGTGGAGGTAGTTAACCGTCTAACTGCTGAGCTTGTGCAGACAACATATTCCAGGCGTTATATATCTCTGGTTCTGCTGAATATTCTGAAAATAATTTGACTGAAAGTTGTTGGTGGCTAAGCCACCCACAACTTTCAGTCAAACTGTTTTCAAAATATTCAGCATGTCAAGAGTTTTTGCTCATTGAAATTATTGCCTTGTAGGTTGCATTAGTGAGACAGCTAACTCTTTAATGGTCAAGCCGGCCAAAGACGACTTCAGCACAGATCAGATCAACGTCAATTTTCACACCAACAGATTATTTCTGTCAAATTACCCACTGGAATGACTGGCTGAATAACCGACTTAGTCATTCCAATGGTAAATTTTCAAAGATAATCATCTCTTCGTCTGCAAATGAACATTTTCTAATGAGAAAATTGGCGTTCTCTTAACCATTAAAAGACTAACTCAAAAAGAACAAAGACAAAACAAAAGTATGACAAGGACATAATTATGATGTGCTCTTAAAATTTAATTCTTTATCCTATCTAACATTTTTTCATATTTAGTCAAAGCATTGTGTGTTTGTTTTTTGTACAAAATAAAGTAGATTTCAACAAAGCTAATTTTCATGCAATTAATATATGCTAATTTTTGCCTTTATGCATTACTTAAATTTTAATAATTATAATATTGTTTTCAATTCCGCAACAAAAATAGTTCTGATTGGTAAACGCTAACCCTGGAAAGTCTTAATTTTAAGACAGCTAGCTATATAAGAAATGCTGTTGAATATTTTGAAACTAATTTGACTGGAGCTGCAACAGCTCCCAGTCAAATTAGTTTCAAAATATTCAAAAAAATCTTCCCTACATCATAAACAATTTGTGGGTTCTGGTCTTGGAGAAGTTAAAATATTCTTTATCATCCAATTATACGGACAATTAAAAACTTTTTTCAGGTTAATTACAGATATCCTTTATTGATATTATAACCACCTTAGTGTATTTTTTAATAATTTATATTTGGTTGCCGTGATCTATTTGTGTAATTTTCTAATCAACAAGTCTAAACATTATTACTATTATTTACACCAGTTTATAACAATTCAACATCTTGTAATTTTGTATAATATTTTAACACGTATCTAATCACATAATCTAAGTTATTTAGGTTTATTATTATTATTAATAATAATAATAATAATAATAACAATGATAATAATAATAATTACATTTATTCTATGTATACTTATATTACATATCATTTTTAAATAGAAATATTTCTAAGAACTATTAATATATTTTTTATAATTAACTCTATACCTATTATATACAAAAACATAGGTGAGTTTACCCTCGAGAAAGATGTAATAAAATTTAATATGATTAGACGCTGCTTTGTATTTCAATACATACATTCTAAGTGAATAACGACGTGTAATTATTAATTTGAAAATTTGAAATTTTAAATAACAAACTCATTCTATTAAAATTTCTGCCATTTTATTTGTCACTTAGTATACGTAGCATATATTAATGTACTGAAAGGGAGAAACCTGTTTGAAATTTTTTCTATAATTATATGCAGCAATTGGGGGTGGAGTTGGTTCATAATAATTGTTAAGAAACAGGGGGCAATTTCATGAAGGGGGCATAAGTTACATCTGGTATTATTCATGCATTTTACAATAGGGCTTACATTAATCAAGAACAGTATTTTATACCTTCTGTGAATCTGGTCACATGGGAATATTGGTAGAGTTTAATTATCTCCTTATTATACTTCTGTGAATCTAGCCCCATGAACCTATTGGTTGATTATTAATCATTGATCGCTCAAGATAATCTAAATTGCTCCTTTGTGAATGTCTCTTTTACTGACCAAGAAAATACTATTTTTGAAAATGTAAAACTGGAACGACGGTGTCATTTAACGAGGCAGTCATTTTAGAGTTAAATGTTCAAAAATACTTTTTCTTGGCCTGCAAATGGACATTCCAAAAGACCACTACAAACGCCTGTTTTAGTGGGCTTGACTTTTAAAGTGTTAACTCTAACACGCAAGCTTACCAAAAAAATGTCTTCTGCAGTGGTCTTTAAAAATCCTCATAGGCTGTCCAAGAGTACTTCTGAAAATTTACCACTGTAATGACTGGCTTGATAACCGAGCCAGTCATTCCAATGATAAATCTTCAAAATTACTCTTCTCTTGAACAAATTTGGGGATTAATTGAGGGTTAAGTAGCAATATTCAACAGACACATAGTTAAAGCTGGGAACATCAAAATAATAATATTTTATAATTCTTTAAGAATAGTGTAATTATAATTTTCTGATAGCAATAACACTATATGCTATATACTGCTAATGTAACTCTTCAGCACCTGATTTTGTAATTCAAAAAATGTATAACATTTTGGGAATACGCTAAGTAAGAAAAATATTTTGACTTGTGTAATACGTGTGTATGTTAAGTACTTAATAATAATAATAATAATAATAATAATAACTGCAATGCAAGAATACAAGTATACAGCTATATTAGGTTCAATAATACTTCATATTGAAACTAGTAATAAAGAAAATAATGTTGAATATTAGATATTTTTAGATATTAGATATTTTCCCTTAAAATAGAGACTAGATATGTGTCAGTTCAAGACGCTGATTGCACAGTTCTTGACTGAGACAATGGAAATAATAATATTTAAATTAATATTTAAATATAATATATTAATAATACAAGTAGCTTCTTTAAATGTTGACTTATTTATGAGCAGTTAGTCTCATATTTATGCTGTAAAACTACCCTTTTTTCTATTTTATTGTTGCCATAATATTTATTAACAATAATTTAATTTATTAAATGAAAATTAATTTCTATCACCATCATATTTTCATAACACTTATCTAAACAGTCATCCTTATGGATCACAAAACTAGTACAGTGGGTAACATATATATAATGTTTTATAAATTACACAGTAACATTTATTGTTAAATAATTAAACAAATTTAACTAGAGTATCAGGTCATTAATGAACATTATCAATTTAGTTATAGTTCTTAATCACCTCTCAATAACGATTTGGCTAAGTCGTATTTACAACTAGATCTAACTCAAATCAATAGATTATTGACCCTTTAACACTCAAATTTGTTCAAGAAAATTTTAATTTTCTCATAGAAAATGGCAATTTGTAGATCAAGAGAAGACTATTCTTGAAAATTTACAACTGGATTCAGTGACAAATTTTCAAAAATAGCCTTCCTGGTCTGAAAATGGGCATTTCTCAAGACCACTGTAGAAGCCGCTTGGCTGATATGAGTTGTAAGGGTTAACACTCACATGAGCCAAAAACTTCTTTTGATGTGCTTTTGATAAATGCCCATTTGCTGACCAAGAGGGCTATTTTTGAACATTTATCACTGGAATGACTGGCTTGATAAGTGAGCCAATCAATCCAGTGGTAAAATTTCAGAAACAATTTATTGGTCTGCAAATGGATATTTTCTCTTAGAAATAAATTTTCTTGAACAAATTTGAGTTAAAGCATTAAAGATTGGTAATTATAATATTTTTTCTGTATATTTATTTCACTACTTAAAGCAAACCCATTTAATTTCTATTCTCATCTTATTCTCTTGTATCGACTTAAATTAATTCACTTTAAAATTTTGCTTTACATAATGTTTCAATAATATTTACAGGTGTTTTTCAAAATTCTATATTCAAATTTTGAAATAATATGACTGTTGCTACAACTACGAGTATTATCATATCAAATGGCAGGTTTAATGGTTACCCACTGAGACAGTTTAATATAATCTCCCACCGGACTAGAGAAATGAGCAGAAATATAACATATTATTTAACCTGGGTTCCTTTAGAACGTGGACAATCATCCTTATGACATTATGTAGATATCCTAACATAACAAACTATGGATTCCTGATCGAGAATTGCCATTGATACTGGCCGATTGTTATATTTGCTAATGGCGCTCGGCATTATGAAACCACAATACTCAACCAGTATCATCTGCGATTCTCGATCCAGTATCAGGATATCACATTTTGTAAACACTGATTTGCTATACCTCGACAACTATCATACTAGCACTATAATTATTCAAATTTGTTGGAATTTTATGCAATAAGTAGGTGCAATGCAACAGCTTAACCATTTGAACCCGGAAAAAACAACTGCAAAAAATCATATACAATGCTAGAACTATTCTGCTGAATTTTTAAAAACTAATTTGACTGGAAGCTGTTGCTATCTATGGCAGCAAAATCTTCCTGGTAAATTAGACTAAAAATACTCAACTGCTTACTTGTACAGTTATGCCTCATTGGTATGTGGAAAATCCTATGCCTCGTTGATATGGGGAAAATCCTATTGAGACATAAACCAAACTTGTTATTCAAATCAGAATTATTTTCCGATGACTAACAAATCTAAATAGCTCACCTAATGAAAGGTAGAGCCTCAATTTTTTCAAGCATCACTAACAATTCAGTGTTTTCTTTTTGCAGCTAATATTATTAGTGTTCTTATTTTCATATAGAGGATAATCACTAGACTAACAGCATAAATGTAAAACATTAGTTAAATGATTTCCAGCCAAAAACATACTTCACTTCGCAGTCATGAATTGCCAATAATAGCTTATAAACCCCACAAAGCTCCTAATGTATATTACTATTCTGTCAAAATATTTTCTGGTTTGATGAAATGATGCAATGCCAGCCACGACAGTCATTACAGCAGCTATCAAAACATATCTACATAGACAAGCTTTTTGATGATAATAATCAGGAGTCACTGTTTTTAAATAGCACGAAGGCACTGATATGAGCATAAAAGATATCAAGTCAAAAATTAAATTGTCTCTCCAGACAATAATTATAATAACAAGTGCTGAGAAAAATAGTGTGAAACACACCTATCAAGATCTTTAGTCACAACAGTTTTGGGTAAATTCCACTTTTCACAACCTAGAATTAGCGAGGGCATTTTCAATATCAAATGATCACTTGGTTTATGTTTATAAGATTAGATATTTTCTACTTATTTTAACTTTAAAAAATCTCTTGAAGCAATTTGATAGTGGGATAAACAGTTATTAAAACTCATAAGATGATACTATTGTACACCCAAGAACATCTAATTTAAACTCATTTTAGAGTAAAATTTTAGTTGTTGATCTGAAAACATGTTTAATAGTTTAGTAACCTACTGAATTATTACACAAAATTTAAACACTAATATAGCTATTGAAAATGATCCGAGTTCGCTACAAAAATACACACACTATTTATTCAAACAAATGTGGCATTTCATACATTTGCCATATTGAAGCAATTTGTGGATTTTTCATAAAAATCCACAATAAACAGACTACATTTGATATTTAACTACCTGCTGAATTTCTGTAGACTACATTTTCCATGGGGTTTAAATCTGGATATGCAGAATATTTTGAACACAATTTGACTGAAAGTTGTTGGTGGCTAAGCCACCAACAACTTTCAGTCAAGTTGTTTTCAAAATATTCAGGCCTCGAGTTATTGGCCATTGAAATTATAGCTTGCAGCAGTCATATAGTTAATTCAATGAAATGTAACTACATGGTTTGTGATACAACTTTACAATTTTTAAATTTATTAAATGTATATAGTTAGCAAAAGTTTTAGCTTGAGATCTTTAAATGGAAAACTTGTCTAATTCTATTTTATTCATATTTATGCTAACGTATCATTTCACAAGTATCATTCCGCTCGATGCTAATAACCACTAATGGGTCTATGCCCGGGGTCTCACAAAGCAATACATGACTGTATTTTGACAAAGACCATGTAATTTATGAATTATTCAAAAGATCACAGCTTAATGACTGGTTTGTCACAGACAAGATGACAAAAAATGGGACAGACACGATTTACAGAAACAATCTAATAAAACGGGTCACTTGGACAGCATTGTACATCACTTTCAATTTTAAAAATTGGAAATAATAATGAGGGTAAATTTTCGGACTTCTGTGATCAAAATTTCTCCAAAATTGTGTTTGTTGTTTCACCATTAATAATATGAGCGCTTCTCTGAGGCAAAAGTGATGTTAAGAATTGGTCGTCAATATGGAAAAAATCTTAAAGCTTTAATACTTTCAAATACAAAAATTCCTGATTTTTAAGAAACAAAGCAAGTTCTGGTAAATATTTTGAAATTAATATGACTGGAGTTTCCAGTTATATTCTTTTCAAAATATTCAACCGCTTTCTTACTTGGTAGCCTAGGCCGTGTTCTCACTGAAGTATGGCGTTATTCTTGATTAACGCTCTAGTGAGAACACAGCCCTAGTAATAGATACAGGTAATTTATCGGTTTAAAGTTTAATGGTCAATGTAGCTAAAATAACCTCTCCAGTGGTCTTACTAACGCTTATCTTCAGACCAAGAGAGTAAGTTAGAAAAATTATATACACTCCAGTCGAATCATTCTAAAAAAATTTTTCACTCGGAATGCAAATGCAAACCTCTATGTTCATATTCAATCTTTAGGGTTAAAGATGAGGGTAATTAACCACTTAATGGTCAAATTTGGTCAAGAAAATTTAAATATCTGCCTATTGAATGCCCATTTACAGGTCAAGAGAATACAAGTTTTGAAAATTTATCACTCGTTTATCGATCCAGCCATTCCAGTGCTAAATTTTCAAAAATTGTATTCTCTTGGCCTGTAAATAGACATTCCATAAGACGATATCAGAGGCTGGTTTTTGGTTGCCATGACCACTAAAGGGTTAAAACAGCTTGTTATGGGTACGATTTAGCTACATTAACTTCACGTTTAAATGGTAAGATGATATAAATTTACAGCACTGGTTATTTGAGCCGACGCCATCATATTTCAATTTCTGTTCAATATTTTCAAACTAATTCAGTCAGAATCTTTTATATTTTATTTTTAGATTAATTTTATTCTGAGAATATTTAGCAAATTTCTTATTTATTGTTATATGATAACGATGTACGAAAATTTGATGACCATTATCACAAGAAAGAAAAGCCATATTTAAACCAATCATTTTAATCATTTTTTTAATGCAACAAGGTGCCTATTAACCTTTTCACTGACAAATCCCTGAAAAATTATATTCTTTACGATATAAAATTTATGATCTTGAATATTTTGAAACTAATTTGACTGGAAGCCGTTGCTGCCTAAGGCAGCAACGGCATCCAGTCAAATTAGTTTCAAAATATTCAACAATTTCATTGGTGAAAGGGTCAATGCCCAAGTCAGCAAAACATGGCAAGGCATTTGCTCTTCAGAAGACTCTATTTGTAGGCCAAGATGACTATTTTAAATTCACTGCCGAAATGGTATGGCCAATAACCTAGTCAGTTATTTTGGCATTAATAGACTTATCTTAATACGCAAATGGACTGGACATCTACTAAGCAAAATATTCCTTCTTCGCCATACTTAACCAGTAATTAATTAAATTAGTGCTGTGTTTATGTGCTTCGCATATTACCCTGTTATGGAAGTCCGAATATAAAGATATACATGGAATGTAGAATACGATAATATCGCTAATCAGGGGGAAAGGAGAGCTAACATGCATGAATAATTCTAGTTACTATAGCTACAGAAAATGTCTTTTGTGGCCAGAAGACGATGGTTCAGCGAGACAGTAACCCTTTAATACACGAGATTGGTCAAGAAAATGTGAATTTTTGCTTAGTGAATACACGTTTGCAGGACAAGAGAACTGTTTTTGAAAATTTACCACTGGAATAACTGGCTCGGATATCCAGTCAGCAGTTTCCAGAGGTTAAATTTAGAAAAATGGCGAGCACATGTACATTCCTCAACACAACTGGATATAACGGTTTTGTCCGGTTTGACCATTAAAGGGTTAACCCTTTTATGGCCACAATTTGTCAAGAACAATAAAAGTTTGTATTAAGTAAAAGTCCATTGGTATGTAAAGACTATTTTTGAAAATTTCCCACTGGAATTATCTTGGGCTGCAAACGGACATTTCTCAAATCCGCTGTAGGCTGGTTTTGACAGGCTTGACCATTAAAGGGATACAGTTTCTGAACAATCATCATTTCCCAGTCATAAAAAAAAACAAGTGACCATTACGGACAAGTTTGAATATATAAACTCAATACATAATGTAAAAATACTGTATAAGATGACCAATGCGGGGTGACTAGGTAACTTTAAAGCTTTTAAAATGAGGATTTCTAAGTGTGTATATTGTACATTTAAATGTTTTTAAATTTATATTAGTTACATGCACAAATGGAAGGTTAGGAAGAGCGTTATCCGGTATACTAATTCGTAAAATTATATATGACTAGTTATTATAATAGATATAATACTTATTATTAATAGTAGTAATAATTAGTTATAATAAATTAATTTCTTTGGCATATTAATATAATGAAAATAATTTTGCACCATAATTTGTTTTAAGTGATTAATTTGTAATATTATCATAGTCTTTTTTAAAATAGATAGACTACCCATATTATATTGTATATATTTCTTTTAATTTATGGAAAACAAAAATATCAGTGGTGTACAACATTTTGATATTGCACAATGTAGTATGCAAACAATGATATCCATGTGCCCAAAGATTACCGTATCTGGCAAAACTGCTCCAGCTTTATCATCACCTTGGAAACTGTTAACACGCTTTTTAAGAACAAATATCTACTCGTCTCGGAAATTGTACACATTTCGCTATTATCTGGTGAAGATCTACTTCGAGATCTGTTTATTTACGTCTGTTCAATTGCCAAGTTCAAGATAATACCTGCTTTTTCTACTGACAAATGTGTAGCCATTGCCTTTTTTCTGACAAAAAGTGGATTTGGTTTCAAATCCTGCTATTTCTTCTACTAAATGTGTATATTCTCACCAACCTGAACAGGGGACCACCCGTCTAGAGATGACACGAGATGCTGGTTGCTTAAAGGCCCAAAATCCCACCAAAATACTTCAAATTATATTTGCTAAAATTGCATACCTTTCGAAGCTTAAATTGTGTACATAAATGTAATGAAAGGGAATAAATCTTAACATATGATTGCATTCTGGATAAATCAATATAATTATTTTAGTTGTGATGGCAAATTTGGGATACATGCATCTAATTGAATTTCACAACGTAAAAGATTATACTAACTTATACGGAATGAAATCTTATGTTAAAAGTTATTCCGTTTAAATACATTTATCAGTCAAATGGTTTTCAAAATATTCAGCAGGCAGACGGTTAAAGACAAATTACGGCCAAAAACTTGCAAGTCATATCCAACAACAACTAGTCTCGCCTGCCCATTCACACTCATACACCGCAGTGACATCTGCAAAAATTAGAACTTAGTCTTGGCCCAAGCAAGAACATTGAACCCGTTTGAAAAATATTTCACCAGTAATACTAGTTATCAAGGCAGATACACTGATAGACAGACACAGACAGGGTATTCGTGGGAGCAATTACGTATCTGGATATCCGAGTGCAAAACTATCCAAGAAAATTAGGCGTCATACCGAGAACAAATTCAGCATAGTTATTTTCAAGAACATTGCAGTCAAAACCTATTTTATCTGGGCTTCCATATTTATCGCATATTTTGCATACTTTTATATTGTGATTATTCTTTTCATCAAAATGCTGTACACCATGAGTAGGCTTGCGCGATTACGTGATTAAATCGAAAATCGCGATTATGTTTTAAATAATTGAATAATCGTGAATACTTTCTATTGCATAACGTATTTCAAACCCTAACTTTTAATTACTTTTTAGCGCAATCGGTCATGAAAAATGACATTTGCAGGGCAAGAGAAAACTATTAAAAAAAATATATTATTGGAATGCCTGGCTCGAGAATCAAGCCAGGCAGTCCAGTGATACATTTTCAAAAATAGTCTTCTCTTACCCTGCAAATGGACTTTTCTAACCACCATTGCAATTTTCGTCATTGATATTCTATTGTTGTTATGTCTTGGTAATTTGTATCCAAGCTTATTAATCGAGTAATCACGATTATTTTTTAACAATCGATCGCGATCACTCAACGCAATAATTGCACAAGCCTAATGGTGAGGTATGTAATTTTGTTTCAAAATTGTTTTGGATTTCGTGAGTGGATTTTTAGTACTGTACAAATCACATTAATGATCACTAGATAACTCTCTGCGACAGGCAGAGACCAAGGGAGGTAACTCGTTATTGTAAATAGGGCAGAATATTTATGAAAACAGCCCACATAGATACTAAGTCATAAACATCTTCAAACCGTGATGCCTATAATGAGCAAAGTCATCCAAATGGGTCACATCTTGTGTTGAATATTTTGAAACTAATTTGACTCGGAACTGTTGCTGCCTATGTCAGCAACAGGTTCCTGTTAAATTTGTTTCTAAATGGTCAACAGCTTACCTGTATGGTTGCCTTGAAAACGATTCTTGTCAAACTCTCAGTGTCTCTAGAACTCTCTAGGTTCAAAGGCCTAAAATAAACTGAATTCATGAGCCAGTCTTATTCAATTATTATTAAGGTGATTATTTAAAAAAAAATTCAGTCTTTTTATTATTTCGTCACGAATGCATAATTGATGACGGACTAAAGCATTGTTGTATTCAACAGCTTACCTGTATAGTTTTATGGAAATTGATAGTCAGGGAGATCCCAAAATGGGCAAAGTGTGTGTGGAGCTTAGCTAGAGATGGGAGGGGAATAGCTAAAACGTCAATTGGATAATAAAACAACATTTTCCATAACAAAGTGGCCCTATGAATCATACCTGTAAGGGGTGGGGAGGGTTGTAGTTTAAAGACCCCTCACTGTATTTCCACTTATAGATTGATATATTCTGTGGCAAAACATTACCTCCCTTGGTCAATTTGAGCGGCAGCAGATTATAAGGATACACAGTTCAAAACAAGAACAGATTACAATAACATGATTATCTATAAACAACAACAACCATAACCATAAAGAAACTGTAGCATATCACATACAGTACATGGTTCGCACTCATTTCAAAATGCAAAATTCAATGACATTTCTACAATTTACTGGCTTGAGGACTAAATAATGGCATTCAAACATGTTTTTCTCTATGAGTCATTGAAATAGATAACATTGTCGAGACAATAAAATCACTTTGCACTCTAAAAGATCAAGTCTAAAAACATACATTCCGACTTAATAGATATCTGGTTGAATATTTTGAAAGTTATTTCACTGGAAGCCTTCCAGGTAGATTAGTTTCAAAATATTAAACACATGATTCAAAGGATTAACTTTCCATTACTTATTCGAAAACGTGTTGATTTTCCAAAACTTCTATGCTTTCGTTTTGATCACTAGTACGAACCCTGAAAGTATTATCTACCTTACAATGTGGCCCAAAGATGACGGCTCATTAAGAGGTAGTCCCCTCATAAAGAACCACCATCTGTGGGCCAACAAAACACAGGTGACCGCGCGAGTACTTTGACCCGTACATCCTAATGCGGTTACCTGTCTGCCACCTGAATTTCTGTAGACTATATTTTCCATTGGAGTTTAACTCTGAATATGCTGAATATTTTGAAAACAATTTGACTGAGTTGTTGGTAGCGGTCAAATTGTTTTCAGATTATTCAGCTGGTCCAGAGTTATTGCCCAGGGAAATTATTGGTTTGCAGCAGGCAGACAGTTAACAATGTATAACAATTAATACTCAAATTAATAATATAATTAAACATCCAACCAATTCTAAGTATTTCGCATAATTTCAAACCATTTCGCACATTTAACGATGTTTCATATTGAAATTACTACGGCTTATTATTTAAATTTATATATGATATGTTCTTTGCTACAATTGCTAAAATTTCCCGCCAGGTTTTTCTTTAATATGGCGAAAACCTGGACGGAAAACCTGATGAGGGTGCGACTACCGCATTAGCGGATTTTTTCATCGTGACAGTCGATACAGGTATGCCGACTCCATTGTTACTTGTGTGGTTAGCGAGTACCCCAACCCTCATTTTTGGTGAGTATACGTTCTGGCCGGCAACAACAGCCGCGGCGGCCGCAGCATTTGACGGATCAAAATATGCACTGGTTGGAATTGCGGGCGATGCGGCCGCTGCTGCCGCAGTCAAACCAACATATGGTACCTGGACTGGCTTCATTAGCTGTCCGAACGAATATGCTGTGAGCGCCTGTGGTGGCATTTGAGGAAGGTGGTGGTGCTGAGGGATTAGAGGGGGGTGGTGAATGGCGGCAGGTGTGTAGGAGGCAACAGATGGGGTGATGTTGGGATCAAGGTTCAAAGACTTATGCAACTCCATGCTGAAGAAAGAAAGTAACAAAAACAAGGGGAGAGTTAAACAGCGATATTTAACATATTGAATAAAATGAATGCACTATATACTGTGTATGAACATGTATGTAATACAAAGGTAGAAATGCACATGGCATTATTTCTGCGCTTAAATTATTCAATTATTCCAATAATTTCAGTGAGCTTAGCAAAAACAGAAGGGTGAACTTAACCAATTAACTCGTACAAGCTGAAAACAACAAATTCTGCATAATGCAAGGAATATTACATTAAATATTTTGAAACTAATTTGACGAACAGTCAAATTAGTTTCACAATATTTAACAGCTTTCCTGTGTAATTATTTTAACCCTTCCACCGACAAAGTAGTTTAAAAAATTTTTTTAAAGTAGATTCTCTCCAATGCATAGCATATTCTGATGAATATTTTGATGTTGAGATGACAGAAAGGCATTGCCTGCTGAAGGCAGCAACAGCTTCCAGTCATATTAATTTCAAAATATCCAACAGCCTTCCTATATTCTTGTCTTGAAATTGAAATATGGGAAATTTATCGATGAAAGGGTTGAAATTGAGGCACTGGCACCTCAACAGTAAAACTCTGAGACTAAGTTCACTGTAGTCTGCTTCCAAAGTTCAAAACAATTTGACTGAAACTTATTTCTGCCTCTGGCAACAACCACTTTGAGTCAAACTATTTTGCCGCAATATAAGCCATTAAACTTATTACAGTTCATTTTCCAAAATATCCAAATTTATATTAAAATTTCTCATATATTGAATTCTACCTTTATATATAATAAGACCGAGACACAACACAGCTGCAGTAGCGTGTGGAATGGTTTATTATTGTCGTACAAATTGAAGACGACAAATAAGGTTCACAACAGTAATTGGGGAAATCTGTATAATATTAACCTTTACATCGATGAATTCCCCATATCTCATTTTCAAGGCAACCATACAGGAAAACTGTTGAACATTTTGAAATTTATTTGAATGGAAGACATTGCTGCCAATGTCTTCCATTCGAATTAATTTCAAATTGGTGAACAGAAGTTTTAAATATCACAATACATTTTGTTTTCAGGGATTTATCACTGAAAAGGTTAAGAAGTGTGTATGCTGAATCACATTTCTCTTCTTCTGTGAGGCATTGCACATCGTGAGGCATTGCGCATCGATGCTATTTAAATCAATAATTTATACAGGTATAAAAGTTCAATTTCACGATAACTATAATGAATAGGCACTTAATATTTTAAAACAAAACCTTATTGAGATTTGAGGAGCCTATTAACTTCATTAACCATTTAACGGTCAAATTTGGTCTAAAAATTTTAATATTTTTTTTATTGAATGTCTATTTACTGGCCAAGAGTATACAATTTTTGAATATTTATCACTGGAATGACTGGCTCGATAACCGAGCCAGTCATTCCAGTGATAAAATTTCAAAAATTGTATTATCTTGGCCTGTAAACGGAAATTCCACAGGACCATAGTAGAGGCCGGTTTTAGCCGGTATGACCATTATACGGTTAAACAACCACCCCTGAGGAATGACAAGGAATGGTCCATCGAATATTTTGAAACTAATTTAAGTGGAACATTTTTCTGCCGTAGGCAGCAACCTAGTCCAGTCAAATTAGGTTCTAAATATTTAACAGCTGTTCTGTTTATTTGTTTTGATATTGAGATATTGGAATTTTATGGGTTGTCAGGATAATAGCTTTATCTTGAGTTAATCATTCAAATTTTGAAATTTCTTTTCATTATACATCTGTCATTTTTCAGAGAAAATATTTCAGGGCTTATATCTCTGGACCTGCTAAATATTTTGAAAACAATTTGACTGATGAAAGCTGTTGGTGCCACCAACAACTTTCAGTTAAATTGTTTTCAAAATATTCAGCAAAAAAATTTGTCATTCCGCCTTATTTCACCGAGTCAGTTTGGTTGGGCTAGCATTGCAACTCTAGTATACGGTTGTCGCCGTAGTGTGATTATAACGCCATGTAACAAATTTGGTTGGGCGAGTTCTGCAGCCCTCTTGCTGTGACAGATTTTGATGTCATAATAAATCCAGTGGATTCAATATTCAATTATGACTTCACAATCATGTCATTCCAAGGAGTTGTACACCACGAGTCGGTGTGTTCACGAGCGCGAATATTTTCACTTCGCCTAATCTTTTGTTCGGTCACGTTGTAGGTTTGCCCATAGATATCTATGGGCGAACATACCACTTGACCGAACAAAATGTTTGTTGAACTGTAAATATTCCCAGCATGACAACGATTAACAATACTAGCCCAATCAAATATGCTCTATAATTACTGTAGTATTTAGTCAAATCTTCAATGATTATTTTGACAACTATTTCATCGAAATTCATTGTTACCTTTTGTAGCAACGCCATTCAGCAAAATAGCCTACAAAATATTCAGTAAATATCAGTTATATCTTGGGAAACTAAATTTCTGCCATTTTGCAATGGCATGGGGCATTACCTACATCCAACTAATATACCAGTATTAAAATTCCAAGCTCATGCTATATATAGGTAAGCTTTTGCAGACTGAAAAAAATAATTTGAGTGGAAATTTTTTTATATCAATATGTATTTTTTACTGCCACAGATATAAGAGAAATGTGTCGGCATCAAGGAGTCACAATGCTAAAGAATCATTGAAATGAAACCTTTCCTTGAGTCGCAAAATTAATACTGTAACTAATACGCTACAAGAACAAGATTTTCACATTTGACCCTACGGATAACAAATAGATTATGATGTAATAAGAATATTTTGAAATTAATTAGACTGGAAGTTCTTCCTGTCAAATTAGTTTCAAAATAGCCAACAGAATCAAAACAACATGAAGAAGTTGCTGCGTTTGCTTTGTAAACTTGGAACGCCAAAATCTTTTTATAATCTGGTCTATAACGGAAAGATTTCATTTGATGATGATAATGTCAATTGCCAGTATATATATAAGGTCAAGTTAAACAAGCTTTTCACCTGCATATGAAGCATAAGGTGCAGGTAAACAAAAAATGTTGAGACACAGAGCTAGCGACGTCTGTGCCTGCACACAAGTAATTGTAAAAATTACCATTCTAAATGAATGAGTTATCGTGAACAGTCTGCACCATAGGCAAGCTTGATGATTGAGAGGGTGGGGCTCAAAGATACTTCTTGGTATGATGATGAAAAAATAGAACAGAAGTGGCAAAACTTGGCACAGATCTTTGGCATGCTTCGCAACCACATTGTATCTCATCATCGCCAGACCAAAAACAAAAAAAATTTCAATACGCCGTCTCCTAAAATTCAAATTGTTTCACATTTATAGCAGCGAAGCCATAGTGCAAACTTTTCTTCGCATCTCCTGCAAAATAGAATGGAAATATTACAATCATTGGCGTACATGCATTGATAAAATATCAGAATATTAGTGCAACGTTCCATCGCACCTCATTCCAATCATAGCCAGGTAGAAAGCATGTAATCCCTTTCACGCACAATGTGACAAAAATGGCATCTGCAGTGGATCATTTGCAGACCAAGAAAAGATAATTTTTGCTGAAATTTAACTGTTTGACTGCTGTAAGCCACCAGACAATAATTTCAATCAGCAATAACTCTGAAACTGCTGAATATTTTGAAAACAATTTGATTGAAAGTTGTTGGTGGCTTAGCCACCTACAACTTTCAGTCAAATTGTTCCAGAGTTAAAACCCATGGAAAATGTCGTCTGCAGAAATTCAGTAGGCAGACAAGTAATAACCGAGCCAGTCATTCCAGTAGTAAATAAAACAAGAATCTTATCTTGGTCTGCAAATGATCATTTTCTGAGAAAAGATTTTTGAACAAATTTGAAGGTGAAGGGATTACAAAACCTGTATATTAAATATAATAACTGTTAGTGCTTGATATATACGAATATACAAAACAGAGGAGTTGCATTACAGCAATGGCATGTGTAAATATGTATAATTACATTCTGCATACATATAGCAAGGATATAGTGTTTTCTACAAAGCTCATGCACTCGTTAGCGCCAAATATTGTCTATATTCAAGCTAAAAGGAAGCATTATCCCCCTAACTGCTGAGCTTTTGCAGACGACATATTCCAGGCATTATATCTCTGGACTGGCTGAATATTTTGAAAACAATTTGACTGAAAGTTGTCGGTGGCTAAGCCACCAACAACTTTCAGTTAAATTATTATCAAAATATTCAGCAAGCCAAGAGATTTTGCTCACTGAAATTATTGCCTGGTGGCTTTCAGCAGCGAGACAGTTATATAAGCTGAGAATTATGAGAAATAGTATTCAGATTTTCATTGGCACAAATGGCTACAACAATGGGGAGAAACGTCCAGGTTTGAGTGCCGATATTGAATGAATGTAATTATCATTTTGTTGGGTTCGAAAACTCCCATTAGAAACATTGAATTTAAATTAGATAATATTAAAATTTCTAAAATAGATTAACACTATATCCTTACAAATAAGATTCTAGTAAATATTTACTCTTTTACTCTTTTGCTCAATAAATACAACTTTGATAAACAGCAAACAGCTGAAAATAATGCAACTAACTATTTCAACCTCGGGATCCCAGTCTCTGAATTTTAAATACAAGTAAGGTTTTATTAATTTTTGGAAACTAATTTAACTGAAAGGTTTTACTGTCTAATTTGAAAACAACTTTCAGTCAAATTGTTCTCAAAATAGACAGCACCACTTTTCAGCTAAATTACTTTCAAAATATTCACCACACTATTTCTTACATTGTAAAAAAATGATGTATTAAGTCGGCATGGTTGAAAGAGTTAAGTCACAAAAGATTCACTGCACAATGGGGGCAACCCTAAAACTCAAAGGCTACGATTCATAATTTGCATATGAAAGAGTGATAATCTGCATAAGAATGAGCAAGGTCTAAAGCGAGATACACCAATTTGGATCGAATTGAAACTGGATGATCACAGGAAAAGTCCCTAAAGAATTTTGAAATTTTGGAATCCTTTCACTTCACTCCAGGTAATGATGGACAAAATTAATGAAAGATTAAACTTGATTTTAGTGTATGTGATAATAGTTTATTGTTAATAACTGTCTGACTGCTTCAAGTCAGCAGACAATCATTTTAATGGGCAAATACTCTGGATCTGCTGAATATTTAAAAAGCAATTTGACTGAAAGTTGGTGGTGTTTTAGCCACCAATAACTTTCAGTCAAATTGTCTTAACAATATTCAGCAGATCTAGAGTTAAACCCCATGGAAAATAGTCTGCAGAAATTCAGCAGCAGACAGTTAAAATCTGAATTGTGAATTCATCATGATTGCCGTTGTAAAGAGCATAACAAGATAATTACAATTATTTGCATATTTTTTAGGGGTGCTTGTATGAATATACTAGCTTATTATTTTATTTATTAATCGATCGCTACGTTTGCTTTCAAAATATTCAGCAAAAATGTATTAATTTTTTCTTATTTGGTCTTTCCCTAAGTGAGAAAATATTTAAAAACCTGAATATGTATTACTTATGCGAGACAAGGTCCTACTTGTAATATAAGATGTCCTTATCGGGAGTGCATAAAATGAATTTAACCCTTACCACTCTGATGTCAAACTTGATGAACTGGTATTCAATTTTCAATAAATTTGGTGAAGATGTTGCTGCTGCGGACAGCAACATCGTCCACCAAAATTGTTGACAAATGTACACCAGTTTCTTTGCTATTGACACAGTAAAACATAGAATATTCACACAGTGATAAGGGTTAATACCATCTCACGATAGAACGGTGGTATTGATTGGCTGTCAGATTGCAAAAGGATTTCAACAGCCAATCAAGATGTTGGTAGTGAGTGATATTTTGGTAAATATGTTGAGAAAATTTGGCTGACATTTAACAGATTCAATGAAACTCCCGGTCATGCAGGGCTAAAAAATCTCAAAAAAAGATTATTATGCGCCGTGTGACCATCTTCAGATGCTGATCTTTCGTAACTGTCTGCGTGCCGAATTTCTGCAGACTACATTTTCCATTGGGTTTAACTCTGGATATGCTGAATATTTGGAAAAGAATTTGACTGAAAGTTGTTCATAGCTATTCTCTGGTGGTTTACATCAGACAGTTGATAGATTTAAGCAGATTTGTTCCAGAATTTAACAAAAGATAATTTTTCTTTAAATAGTCCAATATTGTGCAAATGACAAATCTGTCATAAAATTGTACGAATTCTGTCTTTGATTAATTTGGCTGCAGACCTCATTCCAATTAGTTTCCAAAAGATTTAACAGTCTACCTGTATAGTTACCTGGAAATGTAGTTTCTGGGAATTCATGATTCAAAGTGGCTCCAACAGGTGTAAATAGCTAGCGGAGCTTAGCTAGAACTTGGTGGAGCATAACTAGACTGGAGGAATCCCGTTTTAGCTTTGCCACACCCATCCCTAGTTAAGCTCCACCCACGCTTCACCAGTGTTGGGAGCAATCCATCCCTGCACTCCCTGAATCTCAATTTCCAGATAACTATACAGGTAAGCTGTTTAATATTTTGAAACTAATTTGACTGGGTACTGCTGATGCAGCAACAGTGCACAGACACATAAATTTCAAAATATTCAACAGCATGTTTATTAAATAGTAAAAACATACAATTCGTACACCAACGCTTAGTCCATCATCATGTAAGCCTTCGTGACGAACTTATGTGCGTCCTTCATGCCATAATTGATTATGACATCTGCATACAGGTCATATCGTTGATTATAACGTCATATGATTAACGGATAAACTTTAAAGGTCCACTGAATCCCTTCATCATGCAAAATTTTACAACAGAAACTTGAAGACTTGCAAGTAATATTGAAGACTTAGATGTATTTTGTGGACATATGACTAATGCGCTATGGCTCTACAACTACCTATAAAATAGTTTAGAAGATTTAATCCATGGTTATCTATGATTATACTATCTCAAGGTCAATACAATCGAACATATTTCATACACGGTGATCTTCGAGGAATTATGGGTAATTTGCATCGCATTATGTAAGCGAATTGCCATTGCAAGAAGTTCGTGAATTTTCCTGATAGTTCTGTGTAACTTTATTAATTAATAATTATGAAATTTAAAGAAATCTCACAGATAGAATCATGAAAATGGTCTTTGAGGGTTTTTTTCTCAATGGAAGATTCCAGTTTATTCGTCATTCATATGATGTCATAATCAAATATGTAATGTGTAGGATGATGTTATAATTAATTACGTCACCTAGGTTTGTCACTAACGCTTAATTGATGATGGACTAAACGTTGTTGTACGAATTCTGTCTTTGGCTTTAAACTAATTTAACTGGATGCTGTTGATAGCAACAGCACCCAGTCAAATTAGTTTCAAAATAGTCTACAGCTTACCGGTATAGTTTTCTGGAAATTGAGATTCAGAGTGCAAGAACTGATCATTCCTAACACAGGAACAGTGTGGGTGGAGCATAGTTAGAGATTGTGGTGGCAAAGCTAAAACTAGATTCCTCCATTCTACGCAATTCATTAACTGTTTACGAGTCAAGCCAGCCAAAAACACTGTCTGCAGTGCTCTTGACAAATGTTCATTTACAGGACGAAAGAACATTTTTTAAATTTACGACTGGAATGACTGGCCTGGTAAACAATCCAGTCATTCCAGTGGTTAATTTAACAAAATAGTTTTCTATTGTCTTGTAAATAAAAATTATTAAGTTTAAGAATATCTTTGAAAATTTATGACTGGAATCCCTGGTTCGGTTCTCTAGCCAGTCATTCCAGTGGTAAATGTTCAAAAATAGTCTTCTCTTGGCCTACAAATGGATATTTGTCTAAGCAATTTTTTTTAGACAAATTGTGACCATTAAATGGTTAAAAGTTTTATATAGCCTATAGATGTATAGTGCATTTATACAAATTGATAGTAAAACATCCACTAACTTGACACAAACCACAATATAATAAGGAATCCAGTTATACCTATGTCCCACCCATCTTTCTCTAGCTAAGCTCCACCCATGCTCTGCCCGTGTTGGGATCGATTAATCCCTGAACACCCTCCCTGACCATCAATTTCCAGAAAACTATACAGGTAAACTGTTAAATATTTTCAAAGCAATTTGACTGGGTGATGTTGTTGCCTAACAGCGCCCAGTCAAATTAGTTTTAAAATATCCAACAGCCATGTTTATTAAATAGTAAAGACAATTCGTACAACAACGCTTAGTCCGTCATCAATTATACATTTGTGACGAACCTAGTTATGTATGTCCTAACGCAATACATTACATCATCCTACACGTCATGTAGCTGATTGTCATATGATGGATGGATATACTGGAATCCTCCGTTGTAGCCCATAAACATCATTGTAGATATATTCAAATGAGCTTAGAGGGAGAAAACTCCAAATAGTTCATTCTAATGCAGAATTACCTCCCTTGAATTGGATTTTTTTGTGTTATACACCCTGTATCTATCTACTTGAGGATTTCAAATCTAGTGCACTGTATCGTGTCAGTTTCAGGTGTGTATAATAATAGGCTACAAACATATCCTGGTGCAGGAAGACTACTATATAGTGGGTTAGGTGCATATAATATGTGCAGTATATGCCATGCTGTCACGGTTGTAGCTGCAAGCGAGCGTTTTGCTAATAAGATACTTAAGAGTAAGAAAGAAGCATACAGGGGATGGCAATGCTGATGATAATGACGATGCAGTTTGAGAGACGATGGAAAGAAATTTATATTGTTGTTATTTTTAACAGAGAGACGATAATCAATGATACCCCGCTACTAGGAATTAAGTACATGTACATGTAGTACTATTATTTATTTTTCTCGATAGCGTTGCTAAGGTAACCCTTTCATTGACGAATTCCCCATATTTCTCATTTTCAAGAAAAACATACAAGCAGTTGGATATTCTGAAATTAATTTGCTTGGAAGTCGTTGCTGCCTTAGACAGCAATGGCTTCCAGTCAAGTTAATTTCAAATTACTTTGACTGGAAGTGATTGCTGCCTAAGGCAGCAACACCTTCCCGTCAAATTAATTTCAAAATATTCAACAAAATAAGTTTTTTATCGCAACAAATTTACTTTTTCCGGGATTTTTCGGTGAAAGGGTTAACATTTTGCTTGATTTAACAATTTAATGTTCAAAATTTGGCACAAAATTTCTATTTTTACATACAAGATGTCGAGTTTAATTACATGAGAAGAAGTTGCACTAACAGAAGTTGCTATTTGATAAGAAGTCGTTATTTGTTGCTTTATACTGCAGCAGTCCCTAATTAAGTAACTTTTCTGAGTCTATTCCATTCACTAAATGGGCTAAAAATTAGCTTTTTTCACAATGCAGTGGCCAGATTTTAAAAGCTTCAAACATATTCTTAACAAAATCTTCTAGTGAACATTGTCACCGTCCAATGGTCAGCATTGGTCAAGTAAAATAGATTGCTAATTGATGATTCCAATTTATCCATCTATCATATAACGTCATAATCAATTACGTGACGTGTAGGATGACATCATCATTATGTTATGAATACCGTAGTTAAGTTCATCACGAACTCATAATTCATAGACTAAGCATTATTGTATGAATTGCATGGCTACTATTTAATACACATGTTGAATATTTTGTAACTAATTTGACTGGGCATAGTCCATAGGCAGCAACAGCGGCCAGGCAAATTAGTTTCAAAATATTCAACAGCTTACCTGTATAGTTGTCTGGAAATTGATAGTCAGGGAGTTCAGGAATTGATCGATCCAAACACTGGCAAAGCGTGGGTGGAGGTTAGATAGAGATGGACCGGGCGTGGCTAAAACTGTATTCCTCCATTGAATATCCATTTACAGGACAAGACTATTTACACATTTACCACTGGAATGACCGGCTCAGTTATCGAGCTAGTCATTGGAGTGGTTAATTTTCAAAAACAATCTTCTCATGTCTGCAAATAGATATTCTGCGAGACCACTACAGAAGTCATTGCTGGTAGCAGTAGCGATGGGTTTTTAAAAATTTGAAGCATCATCAAATCATCAAAAGAAACAGAAAATGATAGTGGCTAAATTTCAAATTTTTTGCATAACCTTAAAGACAAGGCAGCAGCATTTTTAGTGCAATTATTTTCCTAATATCAAGGCATCATTCTTGTGTAACCGACTATAAAGTGTTATGTGTCACAAAATAGACTATAAAGTGTTATGTGTGTATGAGTGAGATTGAAATTATTAGAAGCGATGCTCAACTACTTCTGAAATATTTCAGTAAACCATTCAGCGTTTTACGTATAGTTTTGTAGGGAAAGAGTCGAATTTAAATCAGTTTGACTAGTGAATCATTCTCAGTGTTATTAATTCACGATAAAAAATATGTTTAAAACAAAAACATTTAAGAATTATATTAATTATTGTACAAATACCCATTAGGTTACGCATCTTTGTGAATCCCTAGTGTTTATTTATGAGAAATAACTTTCAATCCCACATACATGCTTGTCCAAATTCTTCACAACACAATTAATATTTTGCCCACCCTTTTGCAAATAATTTGATGTAAAGTTGTTGATGACTGAGGCAGCATTAACTTTCAGTCAAATTACATTCAAAATATTCAAAAGCATTCTTATTGTCTTGTAATCTACTGGTTGTCTTGCAGCGGAAATGTGTGGTGATATTTAAATATCAACTATACCTACCACCATAACTCCTGACCTACTGAATATTTTGACAACAATTTGACTGAAAGTTGCTGGTGGCTTAGCCACCAACAACTTTCAGTCAAATTATTTTCAAAATATTTAGCCAATCCAGAGATATAACCCATGGAATTTTGTCTGCAAAAACTCAGCAATCAGGCGGCTAAGCGGTCATGTGGCAATAGATTTCAATTTCTGTCATATTCTGAAGTTACCAAGAAAATTATTTATAATAAGCAATCATGAGTTTCCATCATTGTGGCCAGTTTGTGACGTCTGAATTGCCCTTTGAAATGGACAGATCCGTACTAGATCATTTCAACACAAACTGCCATCAAAAACAATGAAATTATTAGAAGATTTAGAGAAAATATGAAATGAGTTTACAGACCTCGAAATTTGCCGTAACCAAACCAAGTTCCCGTGTTGGTTACGCAAAATGCCGAAAATTCGGTTACACGAAAATGAGCTCTTGATTTATTTTCAAGTATAAAAATAGTCAAACTCATGTTCAGTTTGCATCATAGACTAACAAGGCATATAATAACCTGGAAAATCATTTTGCTGTATATATTAGTCTCTGAAAGTAAATATTAAGTAGCCAACCAATGAGTTTATGCAAGTGACTGGCAACTATCTGAACTATTGGTTACGTGAAAGAAATACCCATAACCTATTATTAGGTTACTCAGATTTTCCAAATGTCATGGCCTGGTTTATATACTTTATATGTTAACGATCAAGTTTTAGAAATTTTTTAAGTATATAGCAGTAAGGTGCTAATGCTTATTTATTTAACTTTCTTTTACTTTAAGTAATCAAGGGTGATAAGTGACTATGATTAACAACCCGACTGCTGCGAGCCACCAGACAATAAGTTCAATGGGCATTAACCATCGACAGGCTGAATATTTTGAAAACAATTTGACTGAAAGTTGTTGGTGGCTTAGCCACCAACAACTTTCAGTCAAATTGTTTCCAAAATTTTCAGCATATCCAGAGTTAAACCCCATGAAAAATGTAGTCTGTAGAAATTCAGCAGACAGACAGTTAAAAAATGTTTGTTTATTGGAAGAAAAGTAAATATTAATGGAAACAAATCTCTGATATGATTGGCTCACAACTCGTTGAGCGAGCCAACCATATCAGCAATAAGTTCTAAACAAAATTTGTATTAATTTCTCTGCCTATGAACAAATTTTTTGTGGGGCAGAAAACTTTTTGTACAGCAGAAGTTATTTCTCTTGATCAGTTTATATGACAGAACGTTAGCTGAATAGATTAGCTGCAGCACCCACAGAAATATAAGAAAGACAGTCAAGGATTTGAACAGGTTAAATGGGATAATAATGATAATAATAATATAAACGTTATAACATCCTCCGCTAATAGGTGAAGGTCACGATACACAATAGGAAGGAAGTGAAAGGATCACTGAAATACCATTGGTCAAAAATATTAAAACAGACGTGAGGAATAATAAAAAGCAAACTCGGATAAAACAGAAAGTTGGATAGAACAAGGACAATTTTTTCTAAAATAACGTGTTTCTTTGGTGTAATTCTCCAAAAACACGCTTGGAATTCCATTACCTGAGGGGTGGGGTTCCGCTTTTTTAATATCCGTTTCTGATCTTCGCAACAAATTTTTACGACCTGTTTTTCGTTAAATATAGCAAATAATCAAACAGGCTATGAAAGCCATAAATTTGACATATAATCACCAGACATATCAGACAATAACAAAACATGACACTGTACAGTCTAATTTTTGTGGCCGATAATTTCGCTTTTATCAATGTTTTCACACTTGAGATGTCAGTCACTTAAATCCTAAACAAATTTTTCAAACTTCAAATAGCCAAAATGTCTTTAATACAGACAACATTTAAATCATTTAATCAATCTAACTTCTGTGCCATATAAGAAGGCAAGAAACAAAATTTCAATTTCAATTAAGCTAAATTATGACTCAAAATGTAACCCTTCAGACTCAAATTTTGTAAGATCTGACTTTTAAACAACAAACTAGTTCAGATCTACTAATACTCTCTAATGGACCTTTCCATTTTTAGCTATGCCCCGCCCATCTCTAGCTAAGCTCCACCCAAACCACGCGCGTGTTGGGATCGATCGATCTCTGAACTCCCTGACTATCAATTTCCAGAAAACTATACAGGTAAGCTGTTGCATATTTTGAAACTAATTTGACTGGGCGCTGTTGCTGCCTATGGCAGCAACAGCGACCAGTTAAATTAGTTTCAAAATATTCAACAGCATGTTTATTAAATAGTAGAGACATACAATTCTTACGCGTCGCACTATTAGGAGGTAAAGACGGGCCTAATAGAATCATTTATGACGTAATGATTATGACGTCATCCTTCACTCTGCTTAGCTGAATATGACATCACATCATTGATGGATACTCTTGAAAGGTGAATTGAAATTCTGCAAACATTCGACCCAAATTTGATTGTACAGTGAATAACATCATAACATTAAAAATGAATGGCCAATAACGAGTCTATTAACAAAATATTTCAAAATTTCTATCACATTGCTCAATATTTTGAAAATAATTTGATTGAATGCTGTTGCTGCCTAATACTTTTACAGCTTCAACAACTTTCAGTCAAATTTTTTTCTTAAAATATTGAAAGTTCTAAGTCAAGTTAGCTGGAAAAATGTTAAATGTTCTAAATACCCTGTATGGCAAATATATTGGACCATAACAAACTATTAAGACTAAGACTCATTATGGACCACATTATTAGGGAATAATTTTATTATTACTATATATAATTAGAATACGGTATTAGAGTTATTTTATCAGATTTTCATTTCACATACGATATCTTTGTAAAATTTGGGGAAAAATCATCAAAATTATTATAATAACTCTAATACCAATTTTTAAACAGAAAACATTGCAATTATTGCCATAACTGTCCACATGACAGCAGTTTCTTTAACAAAGTAACTGCTACCATGGAAACGTGGGTACTTTTTTGTTTATCTAATTACTGTTGTTACAGTACCTGGAAATCTAAGTGATTTCAATCAAATTTGGCTTAAATATCTTAAGAGACCAATCGAAATGACATGAAGAGATTGGTGACATCCTTAACCCTAAAATTTCCTTCAAGAAAATTTCAATTTTCTTATAGAAAATGTCTATTTGCAGACCAAGAGAACACTTTTTTTTAATTTACCGCTGAAATAACTGGCTCAATAATCGAGCCAGTCATTTCAGTGGTAAATCTTCAAAAAGTCTTTTCGTCTTGCAAATGGGCATATTCAATGAGAAAATTTGAATTCTTCACCAGACTCGAAAATTCATGAGTTCAATATTGACTACAGATCGATGTGTTCTGCGTCTACAAGATGGTGGTTGTTTGAGGCAGGTGGTCACAAAACCACATATCTTAAAGAACCACCTCTTGTAGCCTCGGAAGTCTGAGCAGATTCTCACGCCATCATACTAAATGTGATAACAAATTCAAGTCTGTATGACAGTTATGGCAAAATGAACAAGCTTTCTAGAAATTGCCATGACAACTGCATCTGGCTACCATGTGGTACAGAAACAGGCCTTCTTTGTCGTACAAATCAAGGTCTAGTTACAACGGTAAATATACCGAGATATTCTGACATGGTAACCAACTTTTTAAGCTTACCTCGTATTGATAAGATATTGCGCAATACCGATCGTCTCTGGTGTCCCGGTAATTGTAACTTTTCGATCTGCTGACCCTTCTTCTACATTTGCTATTTTGATGGTAGCACCAGAAAGTTGCCTAGAAATTATGGCCAAGCATATTTGTTCAAGAAATTTCAATTATCTCATAGAAAATTACCATTTGCAGACCAAGAAAACTATTTTTTTTAAATTTACCACCAGAAGCACTGGCTCGGTTATCGAGCAAGTCATTTCAGCGGTAAATTTTCAAATATATCCTTCTGTTGTTCTAAAAACAGACATTTCAAAAGACCACTACAAAAGCCGCTTTTAGCTGACTTGACTGTTAAAAGACTAAGTACAAACTAACAAGTAGACTGCTTACTACATGAAGCTGTGACATTATAATCGACTAGTAGTAAACTTCATTACATCGCAGTCAAAACCTGAATAAATATTATGCATGAACGCATAATTTGTAACAACGATATAAATTTTTAACTTTTTGCCCAGAAATGCAGTGAAGACAGTATTTTACTTGGTACGGTTGTGTTGATTAAAATTAAACAAACTCACCAACCCGCCCACCGTTCCCCTACCCCTCCCCCCCCCCCTCCCAGATACACGGAAATTTAACTAACTAAAAAGATTGTGTCCCGCACGTCGAGCCATTTTATTTTGCCACAAGGATTGCTATGCTTTGCTATCGCATAGGTCATACCGTGGTATTACATAGGGCCCCTGGCATCTACTTGAGATCGCAAAAAGCACTTGGTGATTTAAATGTCCACTGAAAAACTTTAACATTCTTATAAATCTTGGTGTAGACAGAAATAAACTAAGTCCAAACACGCTAAAATATGGAAAAAGTTTGAAAATCATTTTCATTATGATGGCAACTGGATGCAATGATGGTATTTAACAAAGCTTTAAAGTTTTATTGAGATCAGGTACGTTCTTGATGAATTAAATGGGGATTGAAAAACTAACATTTACATAAGCTTTGGTGCACACCACAGCCAGACACCATATGGAAGATGCCATTCAGATCACTATGTCGAGACACACTCTGCTTCATGTAGGGCTCGAGAATAAGGAGCCATACAGGCGCACACTCACTGCTCATACCTAATCTCATTAATCTTCTGACCCCCTCGGCCAATAATGCATCCAATAAGGTCGTTGGGTATCGTCATTTCATGTGTCTGTGTTCCATTTGTGATTGGCGCCGCAAGAGGACGCTGAAAACTCAATGGGCCTGCCATGCCTAGAAGAACAGAATTGAAAAACTCAAATCAAGGTCAGTGATAGTATTAACAGTGCATGTAATACAACGACAAACTATTTTCATTGGATCGTGAACATCGTCAGATTTGTGATGTACCAGATAACTGTGATGCCTTCTATTATGGGGAAATTGCAATTTCCTCCATCCTTCTGGATATCTTCATCGAAAACCATTTTGGTGTAATACTATCAAATTTGCTATGTGAGTTACTAAATGTTTGGGGATTGCAAGATGACATTTACTTTAGGCTCTTCCCCCAGGGTGAGGCTGAGGGCAGGGTGGAGGGAGGTTGCAGAAAGTCAGTTGGCAGAATTCAACCAAATTCGTTAAGTTACTTACTTATATGATTGCGGACTGAGGTGATGTTCAGACACAGGGTATGCGTGTGTGTGTGTGTGTGGAGGAAGAGAATGGTAAAGGTGATGAAAGCATGGGGATTTGTGACAGTGTGCCATCAACTACACATTCTAGTAACATCATGGAAAAACGTTGGAATGGATAAGTTTCCACCGTACATATCTTACAATATTTGACCGTAGTTACAGTCTGTATGAACAAGTGCAATGCACTATACCTATCTCCCTTATAATCTATGACGAAGAGTAGAAGTTTACAAATATGTTATCACGCATGCCTGCATGCATATGAGTGTGCACATGGAGGGGTGTGGTGGTGGGTACTTACCCGGCATGACTGCCTGTGACATTGCTGGCATCATAGGAATGGCTGTCTGACCTAGCTGTATCTGATGCAGCTTGCTAATCTGAAAACATACACACACACATACACACTACAATGTCACGGTCTGTCACTGACAATAGTTGAGCCAAAATATCTAGAATATACTGAGCTTGCTCTATAACAACTGCCCATCCAAATTATATCAACATTTTGCTTTGGCTTAATGTCAATCAGGGTATGATAATAATGTTCGTTGTTTTAATCTACTAAGGGGAGAATCTGGTCAAGAAAATCAAATTATTTGGTCAAGAGAAGACTATTCTTTGATAATTGACAATGGATCAGTGTATACTGATGTCATAATTAATTACGTTATGTATGACGTAACTATGTTCATCACAAATGCGTAATCGATGATGGATTAAGCTTTGTTGTACGAATGGTATGTCTATGCTATTTAATAAACATTCTGTTGAATATTTTGAGAATAATTTAACTGGGGATTGATGCTGCCATAAAATATTCAGTAGCTTACCTGTGTAGTTTTCTGGAAATTGAGATTCAGAGTGCAGTGATCGAAAGATCCCAACACGGCCAAAGCGTGGGTGGAGCTTAGCTAGAGATGGGTGGGGCATAGTGGACCCTGTTCGAGCCAGGTGTTCCAGTGGTAAATTAAAAGAAATAGTCTTTTCCAATGGCTTGCAAATGGACATTCAGTAAGCCAAAATTTATATTATCTTTGAACAATCCTGACCATTATGGGCGTACAGCAAAAAGTAGTTTCGAAATATTATGCTATTTGCATTATTTTGCCTATACAACTTCTTAAAGTTATCCTGAATCGATTAGGTCTGATATATCTAGCCGCCATTATTTAGGATTCTCTCTCTTGAACAATGCTCAATAGAAAACCATTCCTGTAACCATCTGACTGCCGAGATTATGCCGAAAACATACTCGCAGGTTTTTATCTCTGGACCTGCCAAATATTTGAAAGCAATTTGAATGAAAGTTGTTGGTGGCTTAGCCACCAACAACTTTCAGTCAGATTGTTTGCAAAATATTTAGCATATCCAGAGCTGAACCCCATGGAAATTGTAGTCTGCAAAAATTCAGCAGGCAGAGAGTTCAGGGTTCCGACAGGTTTTTGAAAATTGAATTCCAGGTCTTTTCCAGGATATTAAAGGACCAGAAAAATAATTTTCGAGAACTTTATTTAATCCATTCACCGATAAATTCTCTTTATCATAATCTCGCAAATAAACAGAAAAGCTGTTGATTATTTTGAAATTAATATGATTGGAAGCCATTGCTGCCTTGGGCTGGCTTTGCTTCCAGGTAATAATAATTTCAAAATATTCAACAGTATATTCTATATATCATAAATAAGTTACTTTTTTCAGGTATTTATGATTGAAAGGGTTAAGGTACGGCCTCATTTACATTACCTTCTAGCCGTCTGTTCCTCCCACATAATTCTTTATCACATTTTAATTACATTTTTTAGACTTCTTAGAAACAGGAGATTACATTAAATTCTGAATTACAAATCATGTGATTAAAATACTTATTACATAAATTTTATTTATTTTTAATTGTTCTGATATAGCCGAGAAAGTTGGACAATGACAAATTCAAGGGCTTTTAACTGTCTCGCCGTGGCAAGCCACCAGGCAATAATTTCAATTGGCAATAACTGTGGAGCTGCTGAATATTTTGAAAATAATTTTACTGAAAGTTGTTGGTGGCTAATAGCATGTGCAGAAATATAACCCTTGGAATATGTTGACTGCAAAAATTTAGCAGTCAGATGGTTTCAAGGTCTTGAAAATGCAATATATTTTTTCAAGGAATTTCACAGTTGTGGGAACGCTGCAGTTAAATGGTGATTCCAACAGTATACAGGTGTACACAAAAACATTTTTGAAGACTTACCCCTGCTATAAAAGTCTTTTATACCGTTTTATTCCCATATTAGTGGCGAGCTTTAATTATTATGTTATGATACATTTTTAAGCGAAGATTACGAGTTCAGAAGAGATGATAAAAAACCAAAAAGTAACCAGAAAGTTACGATTAAAGACAGAGACAGACACAAATCCCCTCACCTCTGGAGAAGGCATTGGCATCTGACCAGGCTGCATAGCGTAGGCTTGGCCACCAGCAAAAATAACAGGAGGCATTGCGGGTTTGGGTCGATACGGCACCACAGCGCCCTTGGGTGGGGACTACAGAGAAAGAGGAAAAGCATAGGAAAAAAACGTAGGATAGAACGATATGCGATCGACCACTGGTTTATCGGTGTAAATATTACGATATCAAGGCAATGTAATGCTGGATCTGTGGCTGATATATATAGGCATTTTCCAGTCCAGAATTTCAGAAGAAACACGTTTTCAAAGGATGCTAAATGAATACTGTGAAAGTTGTTATGTAAGAAGTTCAGATCCTTGAGCAATTTCCGATGTTTGGTAATTTAACAAAATCATATCCTTTATTTCTGGAATTCTAGCATCTCAATTTCATAAAAGCTGACAAATTTTTAGAAATAACTTGAGTGAAAGTGGATGCTTTGAATTTGAATTAAATTTGAATTTTCATCAAATTTGCTTTAAAACTCATCGGCCTCTGTGGTGCTCTTAGGAAATGTTCATTTACAGACAGAGATTATTTTTGAAAACTGACTACTGTAATGACTGGCCCTGTTAAAATTTTTTTTAAATACTCTTCTCTTGGTCTGCTAATGGACATTCCTCAGGACTACCGCAGATGCAATTTTTGGCCTGCATGGAAGTTAAATGGTTAAAATCTCATTCTACCATTACTAGAATGATGCAAGAAAATTACTGTGCCGCAAATCAACCTGTACCGCCACCGATATTAGCCTCAGAAACAAGCAATTGCTTTGAAAGAAAATAATGGTTAGATAACCATCTTTCCCGCTGAGCAGGCAAATGAAGGCAAGCCATTAGTGAAGAAACCATCCATGTATCGACACAAATATATATCTGAAAATTTACAAAATATATTTCTGACTCCGGAAATGATTCAGACATAACAATAGTAAATTTTCAGATACATTATTCCTGCCCGGAAATGAACAAATTCTACATTAATGACTTATCTCCCTTTGCAACACCATCGCGAAAGTAGCATGGAGATGTACCATAAGGTTAAGTATAGAGTTATTACCATATAAGCCGATGAAAAAACGGAATATATTTTTATAAAACAGTGATAAAGCTATACAAGATGCTAATTGTTAGCAATTATTATGTAAATTTGTATTGCTAAAAATAAACACTAACTAATTTCGTGCAAATTATACTGACATAGATGTACGATGTTCTAGCCAGCTGTTAAGTACTACATCAATCAATCAATCACTTGCGAAAGGGAATAATTTGACAAATTGGCATTTCAAATATGTATGCTATTGGTCATCAGATGGTAGGTGTCAATGTTTTATTTACACATTGGACAGAGAAGATTGAGTTTTTGTAAGCAGCATTAACCGTCTGGAACATGTTGTCTGCAAAAACTCAGTACTCAGACGGTTAAGAAAGTAAAGGTCAACACACAGCATTGTATTGTGCTTCATCAAAATTAACCATTTCAACAATACAACCAAGGTCCTTAGTATCTCAGTAGCTGCAGCTTCCAGGTTCTTTCGGATGTTCCGTAATTTCTTAGATTTTCCGTGGGTTTTTTCAGAGCATGCCAAAGTTGCGGAATATCTAGTCCTTCTAGTATATTGTCACACCCTTTCAAGTGTTAAGACTGAAGAAAATCCAAAAATGAATTTCTGCGATATCCACAGATACAGAATTTGATCCGATCCAGACCCAAGTTCTTTTCGGATCACGACACAAGTGTGACAAGTTCCTTTGTTGTGTTAAAATTTGAGACAAATCAGATCAGTAGTTTTATACAGACTGGAATAAGCTTTTGCCACTGACTAACGAAGGGACATGTGTGTGTGGTGTGGTGTGGTGTGGTGTGGTGTGGTGTGTGTGTGTGTGTGTGTGTGTGTGTGTGTGTGTGTGTGTGATTATATATGTACCCAAACCAGGGCTAAAACAAGACAATATGATAACTAACATCTGGCTAGAACACATGCACAATTAACTTCATCCAAGAAGATAGATAATTATATAGAGATGTACTCGGGAGTGGACATAAATAGGGAAAGAATTTTGCAAGGTGGGCAGCTAGCTCCAATGAAACAGGAAATATTGGGACAATTTGCGAGGGACAGGTAATTCAGCTAGCCGCACCTGAATAAACGCTTTTACGTGACATGACCCTGAAAGAGAGAACACAGCATTAGCAACTAGTGTATTTGTGCGTGTGTGTGTACTTAAAGCTGACTGGTTATGCTAAAAAAATTCATTAGCAACCCATACCAGAAACAGTGTTACAAATAAATTTCACTCTGCGAGCTCTATGTACTGAGCGAATAGTTTTATAGAGGATGAAGACTAACCGAGTTCTTTTTTAAATCTTAGTAGTAGTTGGCATCTCTCTTGTCTTGGGTCACTTATATTTATACCTAGACGATTCATAAAAATTGACCATTTGCAGACAGAGATTATTTTCGAAATTTTACCGCCGGAATCACTGCCTCAATAATTGAGCCAGTCGCTGAATTTTCAGAAATAATCTCTTGGTCTGGAAAACCTAAATCTTCTTGAACATATATGAGGATTAACGGGTTAAGGTATCAATACTCGGACTCTAAATCAAGGAAATTATTTGTAACACTATCTTCCTGCAAGGGATAATATTGAATCTTTTAGGGTGACGATTCAGCTTTAACCCGTCAATGGCTAAACTTAAAAGACACCAGATTCTGTAGTGGACTCTTAAAATGTCCATTTGCAGAAGAGAAGACTATTTTTGAGAATTTACCACTGGAATGACTAGCACGCTAGCCGAGCCATTCCAGTGGATACATTTTCAAAAATATTCTCTCCGCCTGCAAATGGACATTCAATGAGGAAATATTTAGTTTCTTGACCAGATTTGACCATTAACCATTTAACCCTCAAATTTGTTCAAGAAAACAATTTTCTCATAGAAAATGTCCATTTGCAGACCAAGAGAAGACTACCACTGAAAATTTACCACTGCGATGACTGGCTCGGTTATCGAACCAGTCATTCCAGTGTTAAATTTTCAAAAATAGTCTTCTCTTGGCCTGCAAATGGACATTTCTCAAGACCACAGGAGAAGCCATTTTTGGCTGATATGAGTGTTATTAAAGAGCTTAATGGGGCTAATGAAAATAGCTAATATGATATTTTGAAACTAATATGGGCAGAAAGCTTTTGCTTTCTTCTTTCTGCGCCACACTCAGCGAGAAGTAACATTTCTTACATCTCAGATACTAGCCCGTCTGTCAAATTTTGGACATTTCTGGCAATGTTGCCCATGTCGCTCGCAATGATAGCGTCCCCGCACTTATTCTGACATAACTCACTTTAACGCAAAGGCTATATCTTTAGCCGTAAATAATTAATTTTTAGATTAATTAGATTTGAAGGGAATTGCTTCCATTTATGATCTATTTGTGCGAAATAAATGAATTCCAAAAGCGATAATTACGTCTGGTACAATTTAAACCTTTATCACTTGACTTGTTAAAATTTTTTCAAATTAAATCAAAAGATAAACTGGTGTTCATTTTTCAACAAAATGGGTGCAAGATGTGACAGCAACATCATCCACCAAAATTGTAGAAAATTCTACACCAGTTTCTTTGCTATTGACACAGTAATAGAATACTGATATCAAGAGTGGTAATTCCTAAATAACAAATTTAGTTTTAAGTTTATTTTTGTATTCAATTCAATGGCCAATATTAGATTACCCAAGGCAGTTTGAATGCAAGAAATGATAATAAATAAAAATAAACATCTCAAACATTTCACTTCCGAAGTTTATAGACGAATATCCGTGCTTGTGACATAAGAAATGCATGGAAACAAGCTGAAATTCCATCAGTTATGCAATACTATTATCTGATATCACATGATCGGCAGCACAGCCATGATTTACCTGTGTTCAGGCATATTTGTCCTTGTCTTGTTAGACTCGGTATTCTAACCAATGATGCAAACTCGAAGAACAATTAATTTTGATATGATCAAATATGGTTGTTGCTTTACAGATGTGCAAATACAGCTCTCAATGGAGGGATATGATCTAACTGACATTGAAGTATCTGTCATCATAATCGACTGTGTCATTCATTAGATGATGTCATAATACCAATAATGACTTAGCTCTGTCATGAATATCGAAGTCTATGAATTGCATTTCCTTGGTGAATTTGCAATTTAATTAACATTCTGTTGAATATTTTCAAAGTAATGTGACTGGGAGCTTCTAGCAGCTGTCATAGGCAGCAACAGCTCCCAGTCAAATTACGGTAGTTTTAAGATTTGACAGGTTTCCTGTATAGCTCCCTTGAAGTTGATATACTGGGCCTTCAGGTTTCCACGTTTTAAATCTGTTCCAACATGTGCACAAAGTGGGCAGGGCTTAGCTAGAAAATGGGCGGGGCTTAGCTAGAAAATAGCTCATCTATTCAGCTTAGTTTGCAGACATGTTCCTTGATCACTTAACTCTTTAATCCTTTAAACCGCAAAATTATTCAAGAAAATTAAAATTTTCACATAGAAAATATCCATTTGCAGACCAAGAGACGACTATTTCCGAAAATTTACCAGTAGAATGATTGGCTCGGTTATCGAGGCAGTCATTCCACTGGTAAATTTTCAAAAATAGTCTTCTCTTCGTCTGCAAAAGTACATTTCCCAAGACTACTGCAGAAGCGGGTTTTTGGCTGATATGAGTTAACCCTCAAATTTATTCAAGAAAATTTTACTTTCCTTGTACAAAATATCCATTTAGACATGTTAGAGAATGTATCATTCTAGCCCCAAATTTTCAAAAATAGTCTTCCCTTAGATGGTGAATGTATATTTCTCAAGACCACAGAAGCCATTTTTTGCCCAACTTGGCTGTTAAAGGGCTAAATGAGAAGCAGATCATTCATTGGTTGAAAATGCTCTACACTAATATCATCATCGTGATTACATGTAACTTACAGCGAGCATAATCTTGCAGACATATTTGATGCACTGCGTGACGGAATCCGCGGTGCCCGAGACTGTGACAGCACGTTCTGTGGAATGCGGCAACATCTCACTCGCGACTTGAATCGATGCACCAGTACTCTGCAATAAGCACAATAATTAGATGACATATTCTGCTATTATTTTTAATATGTCACACCAATATTGAACCCTTACCCCGAACAGATACCCCCCCCCCCCCCCCACACACAACACCTACACCAATTCAGACTTATGCATATACACAGACACATACACACAATCTAATGTAAACCATCCCGCGATCAACATACATATGGGTATCTCGCATAACAAATCTGGTGGATTTCTACCAAATTTTACATCTGCCACACAGGCTTTAGCCATGTTAAAGAATGTATCATTCTAGCCCTAAATTTTCAAAAATAGTCTTCCCTTAGATGGTGAATGTATATTTCTCAAGACCACACAAGCCATTTTTTGGCCAACTTGGCTGTTAAAGGGCTAAATGAGAAGCAGATCATTCATTGGTTGAAAATGCTCTACACTAATATCATCATCGTGATTACAGCAAAAAGGAGTGTGTAGGGGGCGGGGTGGGGGGGGGGGAGTCTAATGTAAATGCCGTATTTCAATCAGCAAGAAAACTGGTTAACTCGCATAACAAATTTGGCCAAATTCCACTAAACGGTTTCAGAGGAGGTAGACGGACATATATGGATGGGTGGATGAACGAACGAACGAATGGACGGATTGAGACACAGATGGATAGCTGGAGGGGATTGCAATATCCCAACTGTTTTAGCTGTGCGAGAGGCTAGCAGCTCAATGCGGGAATAAATATTCACAGAATATTTTTTACATCATTATTAATCTGTCAGATGTGTAGAGCTAAACAAAATATTAACCCACCAGTACGCACTAAACAATGACAGACACGTTCATACTGATAGAAACAATATTCCACAGGCCGCTATCAACAGACGTTTCCACTTTATCCATCCATCATATGATGTAGTAATTAAATATGTGACATGTAGAATGACATCATAATCAATGATGTCATTATGACATCATGAATGACGTAGTTAAGTACATCACGAATGCATAATTGAAGACTGACTATGCAGTGGTGTACGAATTGTATGTCTTTACTACTGGTATTTAATAAATATTCCGTTGAATAACACATAATTGAAGACGGACTATATATTCTGTTGAATATTTTGAAACTAATTTGACTAGGTGCCATTGCTGCCATAGGCAGCAACGGCACCCAGTCAAATTAGTTTCAAAATGTTTAACAGCTTATTTAACAGTTTTCTGGAAACAGAAACAGTCAGGGAGGTCAGGGATCAATCGATTCCAACACTGACATCACGTAATGGAGGGATTCAGTTTTAGCTATGACCCACCCATGTCTAGCTAAGCTCCACCCATGCTTTGCCCGTGTTGGGAGCCACTGATCCCTGCACTCTCTTAATCTCAATTCCCAGAAAACTATACAGGTAAGATGTTGAATATTTTGAAACTAATTTAACTGGGTGCTTTGTTGACGATGGCAGCAACAGCAGCCAGTCAAATTAGTTTCAAAATATTCAATAGCATATGTTTATTAAATAGTAAGACACACAATTAATCCAACAAGGCTTAGTCTGTCATCAATTAAGCTTTCGTGATGAACTTATATACGCTACACATCACGTAGTTGATTATGACGTGATATGATGACAGATAAACTGGAAAGGACCATTGTCCTAAGTCATTGAAGTTGGTCTATATCTTAGAAAGTGGGCATGTATTGGATTCATGTCCACATTACAAGTAAAGAGTGAAATATTGACAATCTCTTCTCTGATTGGCTAACATATAGCCCATTCCATTTGTTTCTTGTCCAATTAAAAGTCCCCCCTTTACAGCCATACTGTTTTCTAATTTTCTTTCCTTGTAGGCAAGCATGTATTTTGTAGATACGGATGTGGCTTGCTGAGTGCAATCTGTATCGTATAATGAAACATTGCGAGAACCATATATAGCTTAACCTTCTGACTGCCGAGTTTTATCAGACGACATATTCCAGGGGTTATATCTCTGGACCTGCTAAATATTTTGGAAACAATTTGACTGAAAGTTGTTCGTGGCTAAGCCACCAACAACTTTCAGTCAAATTGCTTCCAAAATATTCAGCAGGTCTAGAGTTATTGCGCATTGAAATTATTATCTGGTGGCTTCCATCAGCGAGACAGTTAACAGAAAGCTTCCTGGGAAGGTTGCTAGTTATTGGATTCACGACGGGACGTACACAAGTTTGAGGCGTAAATTCCTGGCACATACACATCATGTAGAATTGACCCGTGTCACCCATTGTGATACCATTAACTATAACCACCTTCCCAGGATGTATTTTGGAGTTATAAATGGGCCTAGATATTTAACTCTTAATGGTCAAGAGGGAAGAAATGCACCTTTGCAGTAAGTCTTGATAACCAAGCCAGACATTTCAGTCGTAAAATTTTACAAATTATCTTCACCTGGCCTGCAAATGGGCATGTATTCAGTAAAAGTCCTAAGTACTAATTACCCACAGTCTGTAAAGGGAAGTGTGTGTGTGTGTGTGTGCGTGCGTGCGTGCGTGCGTGCGTGCGTGCGTGCGTGCGTGCATGCATGTGTGCGCTCATGCAGACATGTGTGCGTGAATGTGTGTGCTTAACTACTAATCTGATTTGGCTCCAATTTTAACACAAGGATTGTCCAGAGATAGGTAACAACTACTATATTTGGAAAGCAATGTTGATGTCGTAAACTAGAATTTCCAGATTTTCGATTTGGACTAAAAGATTTGGACCCAGTTCTATGCAATTTCCATATCTATGTCTTGAAAACTACTGGTCCGATTTGGTTCAAAGCTTAACAGAAGTTGTGAAATCCACAAAATATAAACTTTTTAAAAACATGACAAATATGGGATGACGAGGGTCTGCAAGCCATCAGTCAGTAAAAACTTCAACATGTTTTAAGTTCCTACGAAATTATTGTAGTTATTATTTCTGCAAGTGCCTCTGTCATATTCACAATTGATTCATCATTCAATAATTAGCCCCTTACTTACCAATAATTACCTCCCTTATTTACCAATACTTACCTCCCTTACTTACCAATAATTACCTCCCTTACTTACCAATAATTACCTCCCTTACTAATAATTACTTGGAACACTGCTTACAGAAAACCAAATTTAAGGTAACTATACATTGCATGTTGTTAACGATTTCGAAACTAATTTGTCTGAGTGCTGGCAGCTGTTGCTCACCAGTTAAATTAGTTTCAAAACATTGAACAGAATGCTTTTTAATTACTATCTATCAAAGACATACAATTCGTACACTTGACAGACTTCTCAATGTTCATGACAGGGCTATATACTTCATCATGATTGCCACATCAGCCTACATGTGACATAATTGATTATGACACTCGAGTGACAGATCAGATCACTCCATTACCGCTCTTGCTTACCAATAATTACCTCCCTTACATACCAATAATTACCTCCCTTACTTACCAAAAATTACATCCCTTACTTACCTCTCTAACCTCCTTTATTTTGGAACCACCTTTACCGATTAATGAGCCACACTGTGTTGCTGGGACAACCAGCCGGAGTGTGATGGGTGGCTTAGGCACTGTAGGAGTATTTTGAAGATCCTGTGCAGAAGCAAACATACAAAATAAAGCAATAGAGGAATCCAGTTTTAGAAATTTCCCGCTCATCTCTAGGTAAGCTCAACCCATGCTTTGCCCATGTTGGGATCGATCAATCCCTGCACTCTGAATCTTGATTTCCAGAAAACTATACAGGTAAGCTGTTGAATATTTTGAAACCAATCTGACTGGTTGCTGTTCCTGCAGCTGAACAGTCAACTTAGTTTCAAAATATTCAACAGAATGTTTATTAAATAGTAGACATACAATTCACATAACGTGATGGATTATTAAGCATTAAAAACGGGATTAATTGATTCACTCATGAAGTTATGATTATGATGTCAGCACACACGTCGCGTAGTTAATTATGACGCTACAATTTGTACAACTGACGGACTATTCAAGGTTCATGACGGACATACTTACATCATTCACTATGCATTTTGATTGTGACGTCAGCCTACATGTGAAGTAACTAATTATGACATCATATACTTGACTGACAGATCGGCTTCATCCATTTCAATTAGTGACATCAAAACAGTCGTAGCGTCATGCTGGGATACACATTAAAGTAGGTCTTTTCTCCCATTGAGCAGGTGAACTCTAACCCATCTAACTAATATAACGTCGTGGGGGTCAGGGGAGGCTGATTATCGGGGCTCCCTGGTTTATACCATTGCATGGAGTCAGTGGATCCAGTCGCTCTCTCTTTTCCCCGAGTGTTAGAGACAGCTTGTGGGTCTCCTCTGAGAACATGAACGATACAGTAGGAGACATGTGACGTCTCATGACTTGCAAGATGAAAATGGTGGGTTACAGGCGAGTCCCTATGGGGCTGGATGTCTCTGAATGGCTATTGTATTCTGATCTTGAAAGACCGCTTGGATTCCACTACAAAATTGTTTTTGCAGAAGTTGCATGTGATAAGGTATATCATATTACTGATCCGGCAAGTGTCGATGACTTTGGCTGTGTTTTGGAAAAGTTAGACGTAGCCATTTTCTGACAAATGCCAGATTTTTCTGCTAGGCATGGGAGGAATTGGTAAAGATTGATAGATGTGCTTGGGTGGAGGGCTGGAAGCTTGGCACAATGAGCTGGTTGCCGATAGTAGATATTTTTTTCCCTATCCTTAAAGTGGCTATTAGACTTGAAGATGTGTCTGCCTCTAGGACTGCTGGTGATAACGGGCCAAAATTTGAGGATGAGAGATTTGGCAGCAAGGGATGCTTTAGGCAGCAATAGCATCAAGTCTGATTAATTTCACAATATTCAACATACAATTTCTTCCATCAGAAAGAATTTCATTTGCCATTGAGAAAGCTATGTAGTTCCATTTGGAGTGCAGTTAAGATATTTGGAGGCCCAGTAAAACTTAGTAATCAGCGGTCCTTCTTGCCCTGTTGGTCATGTAATCACCACCTTAGTCTTCCTATCAATGAATGTAAAGACAAGACATCAGCGGTACACTGACAGGATATTGGCAAAAATCTTGCTATTATTCATTTCCAAATTTGCAAATCTAGATGCTGCTCCTACTAGTTGAGGTAACTGTATGACCATGCTTAGTTCCAAAAATGTGTCCAATTCTGAAACAAAGGAAACATGAGCTAAGCAGAAGAATCTACCAGTAATTGTTAGATTCTGCATTTTATACAAGTCAAATGGTACAATGACCTTGACCGCTGACCTCAATATCATTACGCTACATCCAATTGATATAAGGAAGCATGTGTCCAAGTTTACTCCCAACAGAGTGAAGTCATACCGAGATATAAGACAATATGTTGATCTAAACCAAAAACTTAACAGTAAAAAATTGAGCTATATACCAAGTTCAGAGTGACCTTGATCTTTGACCTCATGACATCACCATCATTGTTCTCCATTCCGTTCACAAAAGGAAGCATGTGTCCAAACTTAGTTCTAATACGGTGAAACCATGCTGAGATATAAGATAACTGCAATTGGATGTCGACAAACAAACAGACAGACGGAGTAATGGAACCCATCGATATATAGGCGAAAATTCTCGTTTTCGCCGATAAAAATTTGCAAAACTTATCGATCTTACCTCTTCAAACTTTTTACAAATCATAGTGAATGCTTTCTGTATACTGTCGACTGAGCCAATTACTGTGACGATACGTTCCGGACATGACCCGTCTGATATGTTAATTTTGGCACCACTCTGTTCTCGGAATTTCTTAATATTGTCACCTTTCTGAAATATAATAATAAATATATGAACATATAAACTGTTGGATAATTTAATTGCAAATAACGAGTGAGTCAACAAATGAGAAATAAAATTAAAATATTAAAATATTAAATTATTATTATTATTATTATTATTATTATTTATAATACACAATTAACAAGACTGAGAATTAGATACTTGAAACATTTGAAATCTTAAAAACAACTGCTGGTAACAACAATCTTTCCATAAAAATAAATTTATAAATTTTCTTAATTCTTAACTTACCTTCCCAATTATGCTGCCAACCTCCTGCAAATAAACAGAGATGAAGTTAATTAATTGACAAACATTGCATTTATTAATTAACTATATGCAACAGACAATCTCAACTGTCTGCCTGCTGAGTTTCTGCAGACTACATTTTCCATGGGTTTTAACTCTGGATGTGCTGAGTATTTTGAAAGTAATTTGACTGAAAGCTATTGGTGGCTAAGCCACTAACAACTTTCAGTCAAATTGTTTTCAAAATATTCACCATGTCCAGAGTTATTTGAAGTTATTGTCTGGTGGCTTGCAGCAGTCAGACAGCTAAATATAATTTGCCTTAAAATACGTAATCATAATGGACCTTTCCATAGTAATGACATCATAATCATTACGTCATAAAACATGCTGTTGAATATTTTGAAACTAATTTGACTGGGTGCTGTTGCTGTCATAGGCAGCAACAGCACCCAGTCAAATTAGTTTCAGAATATTCAACAGCTTACCTGTATAGTTTTCTGGAAATTGATAGTCAGGACGTTCAGAGATTGATCAATCCCAACACGAGCGATGTGTGGGTGGCGCTTAGATAGAGATGGGCCGGGCATAGCTAAAAATGGACCGGTCATTGCGTCTATACTGCGGCTTCAATGGCTGGGAAATAGTCTCAAAGGAATAGAATATGAGTCGCTGATTAACTTTACAACAATTTGATTGAAAGTCATTGCTGTCCGAGGAAATGCCCTCTGACATAGTATTAACCCTGTAACTATCACCCCACAGAAAAACCTCTTCTGCAGTGGCCCTGAGAAATGTTCATTGGCAGAACAAGATTCTTTTTGAAAATTTACCACTGGAATGACTGGCCTGTTTATCGAGCCAGTCAGTCTAATGGTAAAATTTCAATAACAGTTTTCTATTGTTTTCCAAATGGTCATCTGTCAAGATAACTGGAGAAGCCATTTTCCTCAATTTGAGTGTTAACCCTTTCAGGATGAAGTCGGCCAAGACCGGCCTCTGCATGGGTTTTGAGAAATGCCCATTTTCAGGCCAAGAGAAGACTATTTTTGAAAATTTACCACTGGAATGACTGGCTCGATAACTCGATATTCAAAAATAGGCTTCTCTTGGCCTGCAAATGGACATTCAATAAGTAAATATTTTAATTTTTTTAAACAAATTTAGTCTTTAAGGAGTTAAAGGGGGAAATGATTTATGAAAGAAATGACGACAGCATCGCCTATAAGAACTACAGAGGATAAACAGTAACAGCTCCCAGTCAAATTAATTTGAAAATACTCATCAAAATGTTTATTAAATAGCAAAGACATACAATTTGCACACTTAACAGACTATTCAATGTTCATGACGGAACCAGATATGTCATTAATTATGCACTTTGATTGTGACATCAGCCTACACACTACGTAACTCAGACTATAAACCATAAATAAAATTGTGATCTCCAAATCATGATGATATATGCGTAACAGAATAGGCTATTATATTTGCCTCGCCACAACAATATAAATGTATACCAACACTTAACCCTTTAACCCTCATATCAGCCAAAAACGGCTTCTGCAGTGGTCTTGAGAAATGTCGATTTGCAGACCAAAAGAAGACTATTTTTTTAAATTTACCACTGGAGTGACTGGCTCGATAACCGAGCCAGTCATTCCAGTGGTAAGTTTTCAAAAATAGTCTTTTCTTAGTCTGCAAATGGACATTTTCTATGAAAAAATTGAAATTTTTAAGACAAATTTCATGATTAAATGGTTACGGGCGGTTGGGTGGATATGTGACTTAATCAGTGTCTTGGCGGGTGGGTGGATATGTGACTTAATCCGTGTCTTGGCGGGTGGGTGGATATGTGACTTAATCAGTGTCTTGGCGGGTGGGTGGATATGTGACTCAATCAGTGTTTTGGCGGGTGGGTGGATATGTGACTTAATCAGTGTCTTGGCAGGTGGGTGGATATGTGACTTAATCAGTGTCTTGGCGGGTGGGTGGATATGTGACTTAATCCGTGTCTTGGCGGGTGGGTGGATATGTGACTTAATCAGTGTCTTGGCGGGTGGGTGGATATGTGACTCAATCAGTGTTTTGGCGGGTGGGTGGATATGTGACTTAATCAGTGTCTTGGCAGGTGGGTGGATATGTGACTTAATCAGTGTCTTGGCGGGTGGGTGGATATGTGACTTAATCAGTGTCTTGGTGGGTGGGTGGATGTGACTTAATCAGTGTCTTGGCGGGTGGGTGGATATGTGACTTAATCTTTGTATTGGTGGGTGGGTGGATATGTGACTTAATCAGTGTATTGGTGGGTGGGTGGATATGTGACTTAATCAGTGTATTGGCGGGTGGGTGGATATGTGACTTAAACAGTGTATTGGTGGGTGGGTGGATATGTGACTTAATCAGTGTCTTGGCGGGTGGGTGGATATGTGACTTAATCAGTGTCTTGGCGGGTGGGTGGATGTGTGACTTAATCAGTGTCTTGGCAGGTGGGTGGATATGTGACTTAATCAGTGTCTTGGCGGGTGGGTGGATATGTGACTTAATCAGTGTCTTGGCGGGTGGGTGGATATGTGACGTAATCAGTGTATTGGTGGGTAGGTGGATATGTGACTTAATCTTTGTATTGGCGGGTGGGTGGATATGTGACTTAATCAGTGTATTGGTGGGTGGGTGGATGTGACTTAATCAGTGTATTGGCGGGTGGGTGGATATGTGACTTAATCAGTGTCTTGGCGGGTGGGTGGATATGTGACTTAATCAGTGTCTTGGCGGGTGGGTGGATATGTGACTTAATCAGTGTCTTGGCGGGTGGGTGGATATGTGACTTAATCAGTGTCTTGGCGGGTGGGTGGATATGTGACTTAATCAGTGTCTTTATAAAACTGAGCATCTACCACATCGATACTTGTCCCTTGTGCTGGATACGATTTCTATGGATACAACCAGCTCCCTTTGATATCTCATATAGTAAATCCAACGCTGAACCAATCAGAGCACTCTTACAGATAAAATCCATTCTATACCACCATATGCGAAGTCAATATCATATGTCTCTGAATATTCTTTTCATTTGAATCTATAAGTTATTTAATTCAATTTGGCATGAAATATACCAAACACCGGTTAGCTCAGGTTAGCCAGACTCTGATCAGTTCTTCTACCAATCAAGCAAGCAGTCTTAATTTTGGCTAAAGTAAACAGAATTTAAGACTAAACCAACAAGGTAGAAATCTGGCCAATAATGCCTGAGATTATATAATCAACACTGGGTCAGTGGAATAAACATGTGTTATGCATAACATCACAGGACTTCACTGATGAGGTGAAGAAACATATTTCCCCAGTCATGGCAGATATTCTGAACTCACAGGCCGCTGCTGCGCTGCAAAAACACAGCATTGGAATGATAAATGCTGACTGCATTAGCTGTCTGACTGCTGAGTATTTGCAGAAAGCATATTTCAGGGGTTATATCTCTGGACCGGCTGGATATTTTGAAAACAAGTTCACTGAAAGTTGTTGGTAGCTAAGCCACCAACAACTTTCAGTCAAATTGTTTTCAAAATATTCAGCAAGCCACTGGTTTTTGCTCATTCAAATCAGTGTCTGGTTGCTTGCAGCAGCTAAACAATCAAGGGTTAATCAGTGGAGAAATATCTCTTCTGGACTGAAGTAGGAGTTCAGTTTCCCCACCCCCACCCCCAAAAAAAAATTCCAGAAACTCAATTTCAAGGCATACATAATGCCATACATAAAACCTTTTGAATATTTTGAAAAGTAATTTACCTGGAAACTGTTGCTGACATATTACTCTTAAAATGTTCAACAGAATATTTTTCACACCAGCTACAAGATTTCATGCGTCGCAATGAAAGGGTTAATTCTGAATATTTTAACCCTTCAGCTGTTAAATTTACAAAATCAAACTATTTGCTTATTTAATGTCCATTTGCAAGACAAGCGCAAAATATATATTTTTAATTTATCATTGGAATGCCTGTCTCAGTTATCGAGCCAGACATTTCATAGATAAATTTTGAAAAATACTCTTTCTCTTGACTTGTAGATGGACATTCCTTAAGACCACTGACCAGTTTTGGCCGGCTTGACCACTAAAATTAAAGCCGTAACAATTTCAATGATGCATTCTCCATATCTCATTTTCAAGGCAACCATACAAGAAAATCAATTGAATAATTTGAAATTAATTTGACTGGAAGCTGTTGCAACAGCTTCCAGTGAAATTAATTTCAAAATATTCAACAGGGTACTTAGTTTATATCGCAAAGAATTTACTTTTTCAGGGATTTGTCAGTGAAAGCGTCAAGGAATATGAAATACTGCCATTACAAATCATAATTCCTGAGCATATGTTACCACAGTGATGAGTAGTGATACACGTGAAGCGGTTTTGTGTAAACTATGAATAATGGGTTTGCTAAGGAGTTCCCACACACATGCACTAATTTCACCAACAGTTCACGTTGCCTGTGAAAATTATCATGTAGTGAAGATTCTGTTGAATACTTTGAAACTAATTTGACTGGGAATTGTCGGAATATGTGCCAGTCGAATTAGTTTCAAAATCTTCAAAAGCTTTCCTATATAGTTGTCTTGAAAATAAGACATTGGTATTTCAAGAGTTAAGGGTTTAACCCTTTAACAATCAAGATGGCCAAAACTCCTTCTGTAGTGGTCTTGAGAAATGTTCATTTGCAGACCAAGAAATATTTTTGAAAATTTACAACTGGAATGACTGGCTGAATGACTGACCGAGCGAATGAGTCAATACAGTAGTAAATTTTCAAAAGTTATCTGATGGTCCATGCTCGCATATACCCTTGCGTCTAGCGACACAGGTATAAACAGACGACAACAACAATAACAACAACAACAACAACAACAACAACAACAACAACAACACAAGTGATTCCAGAGCTTCAAGATTAAGCTTTATTCACTGTCCTGAAAAGAGGCCAACACAGAATGGCTTACTTCCAGCTATCGGTTCAGAAACAATACTATTTATATGGAGCTGTAACGTTTTCTTGGCTAAGCCGGCCACGAACCGGCCTCTGAGTGCTGTTGATGAATGTCCATTTGCAGGCCAAGAAAAGACTATTTTTGAAAATTTACCTCTGGAATGACTGGCTCGATTATCGTGCCAGTGATTCCAGTGGTAAATTTTCAAAAATAGTCTTCTCTTGGCCTGCAAATGGACATTCAGTAAGCAAATTTTCTTTAACCGATTTTAGCCATTAAAGGGGTTAAAATTAATAGAAACGTTATTTATTGTCTAACAGCTTATTCTCCCACAGTTTTGTCATGGGTAATTTTCTCTGGAAATAGCACCACCAACGCACCCCAACTCCCTCCCAAACGCCCACACCCTCCCCTCCACAAACCTTCTGTAGACAAACATTTATAACTCATAGATGGAGTTAGACAAATTTTGTGGCGTTATTTATTATTCAAAATCCTTTTTGGATAATGTACTTTTCACATATCCACCAGCCTATTCTCCTTTTAACCCTCCAATTTGTTCAAGAAAATTTCAATTTTCGCATAGAAAATGTACATTTGCAGACCGAGTGCTTCTTCTTCTTGTTCTTCAGACATTTTTAATAACTGCGGTTCTACTGGAGGGCTCTTCTCTGAACTTGAGTGGGAAGCTTGCCCATGTGGTCCCGAGGACATTGTGTATGTATATATATATATATATATATATATATATATATATATATATATATATATATATATATGCTAAGAGTTAATTTCATTCATGCAATGACCCACCATGGGTTAAATACAATAAATATTACTACTAATACATATGCCAATTATAGGGTCTAAAATGCAACAGCTTTTAGCAACATTTTACAAAACAGACCTTTACGCATTCGTCAATAACTCTGGTTCTACTAGTGCAATCTGTCGCGGCGTGCCCATGTGGTCTTCGACAGGTATGCCAATTTTGTGGCCAAAGGTTAAAACGCAACAGCATTCAGCAACATTTTCCCCCACATAAACAATTTTGAAGCATTTTTCAATAACTCTAATGGAGCTTATTATCTCCTCCGAATTTGGGTTGATGTGTGGTCCCGAAGACGTATGCCAATTTTACGGTAAAAACTAAAAGGTAACAGCAACAGTTTTCAGTAACATTGTTTCCAAAATAGATGCTATGCCCTTATGGTGGGCGGTGGCCTGACTGAAAAATACATCAACAACACTGGTATTGGACAAATTTCTCCTTGTTATTACCCGCTTACATATCTAGGTGTATTAAACTCCACTTATAGTATGCGACACGTGTGAGAGCACATGCCTTTAGATTTTCATCCACCCATCACACTACTACATATCTCCACCCCCCCCCCCCCCCCCTATTATATATATATATATATATATATATATATATATATATATATATATATATATATATATATATATATATAACATGCACAAGGTATGAAACTTCCACCTAACATCTGTGCAACCACGCCCAGTCAAATTAATTTCAAAATACTCAACAGCCTGTTTATTAAATAGTAAAGACATACAACTTGTATTGTAACAATGCTTACTCCGTCATCAATTAAGCGTTCATGACGAATTTATCTACGGCACGTATGACGCAATTGATTATGACGTCATCCTACACATTGTGCAGTGGATTATGACATCATATGATTGATATCTAAACTGGAAAGGTCTATTATATTCACAATATTGAACAGTACGCTTTATTTTGTTTTGGAAACATTCTAAGTTATTTCCTGCACTGTGAATGATTAAACACCTATGTTCTCATTGTGATTTCGATATTATTTGCCACTCAAATTAATTATAAAGAATAAAATCCTTTCGTGTCCCGGTGCCAGTGATCAGAAGCCATGAAAGTGAATTCATTTACCATAATTTGAGGTCAATACAATTTCATTGGCTTCCACATTCAGGTAAATAAATTAAACAAATTGAAAGTCAGAGACAAGTCACAGGACAAGAATGCAGAGATTCTAGACATGCCAAAATGGATGAATCATGACATGAGTAGCTGTAAAAGTATGGTTGTGACAAAAAGCTGGAAATAACAAATATCAATTACCCATGAGTCCTTATGACAATATAGCATTCTTTAACCCTGTAATGTAGAGGTAAACGAGCCAGTCATTTCAGTGGTAAATTTTCAAAAAATATTCTTCTCTTGGCCTGCAAATTCTTTTTTCTTGACCAAATTTGACCAATAAAGGGCTAAATGAGTCTAATACCAAGTAGGCGTAATCACTATTAACTTAAACACTTTCCAAGACATTATAGTTGCAACATATGCCGCTTTCTCAGAAATGGAACAAAAGTGGCAGACAGACAGACAGACAGACAGACAGACAGACAGACAGACAGACAGACAGACAGACAGAGTCAGGCACAGACAGACAGACAGACAGACAGACAGACAGAGACCTTCATTAGTTCAGAAAATCACAAATCAAGGGAAGACTAACCATGGTTCGGTTCGCTTTCATAGGATTTGTGTGGTTCATGAACCATACATAAGCTAACCCTTTGACCGACAAATCCCTGAAAAAATACATTCTTTATAATATAAAACATTAAAACTTTCTCTGTTGAATATTTTGGAATTAATTTGACTGGAAGCTGTTGCTGAATGTCCTCTAAGCGTGATTTACGAATATGACCATGAATGGAACTTAGCTGACTATTAATCTTATATTATAGTCTAACATTTGGTGTCAGAACTTGTCATCTGTGTTTTCTACCCAGTAAAAGCCTTTAAATGCTATTTTCTGTTAGGAGTAATTTCTCATATACAATAGCATATTAAAAAGGTTCGTGAATCAGTTCGGGGTTCGGACATCTGTATCGTGAACCGGTTTGGTTCGTGAAAAATCATCACAAACCACAGCCCTAGGCAGTACAGGTCCGAAATAACTAAGTAACCCGTTTCCAAACCAAAGTCAAATGTATTGCTGAATATTTTCAACTTAATTTGATTGGAAGCCATTGCTGCCTAAGGTAAAATTAAAGCCCAAATATTCAATAGAACATTTCTAGCACCATGTTCAAAATTTTACTAATTACCCTTACCACACTGGTGTCAGAATTTTAAATTTTCAAATTAATTTAAAAGATGAACTGGTGTACATTTTCCAACAAATTTGGTGGAAGATGGTGCTGTCTAAGACAGCACCATCTTCCACCAAATTTGTTGAAAAATTTACATCAGTTTCTTTGCTATTGACAGGGTAAAAGATAGACTATTTACATCAGAGAGGTACGGGTTACCTAACATGCTCCTGCCTGTGTTTAACTCATTTAACAGCTGTACTATACTAGCCGTGAGTCATGTGTAAAAAACTGATTAGCGAATATTCACGGTCATGGTTCCCGCGTCTCACGTGACATCAGAATATGGATTCACATATTGACCGTAGGTGAGATAATGCACTTCAATCAAGATGGAAGAAAAACAGTAGAATCCTAAATAAATTTTGTGATCTATTAGTTATTATCCAAATGGTAAATTTTCAAAAATTCATTTAACATTCAAGTGCTCTTGAGGAATGTCGAATTATAGTCCAAGAAGACTATTTTTCGAAAATTTACCACTGAAATGACTGGCTCAACGACTGACCGAGCGAGTGGGTCATTATAACAGTAAATTTTTAAAAATAATCTCATGGTCTGCAAATGGACAAATTTTCTATGAGAAAATGTAAATTTTCTTGAAAAGATGTGAGCGTTAATGGGCTATGACTAATAAATGCAAAGATGAAAGAGGCAAAGCGTGTAGTGCCGGAGTACCTGTTTCAAGCTCTAGACCAGGGCCAAAGATGTGTCATATTTTGCTACAGGTAATTTGTGAAGCTATCAATCAAGCTTCTTTTATCTCAGAGAGTCAGGTAGACACAAAGCGTCAATCATCAGTACAGTACAACTCAGAAATAAGTCAACACATTTCCAAAACAAAAACAGAAAGATGATTAAGGTAGTTAGTATAATTTTGAACACGATGTAAGAAATGTTCTGTAGAATATGTTGAACATAATGGAAAACATTGTTGCCTTTAACTGCATGTTTTATTGTTTTGAAAACAAATTAGTTATTTATGAGATGTACTGTACATGCAAGCCATTCATATATTTGTCTGCAAAAATACAGAAATTCCAGTGCCAACCTGTTTGTTTGCTGTAATGAGATGACTATGACCTCGAGACCAATAGAACACAATTAATTGAAAGTATTAGATAACGCCAAATGAGGATTTGGAGATGTTACTTTCGCTGTATAAGTAGGCTATTGGCTATGAGTGACACCCAGCAGTGCAATGTGTCTCATATATACACATATATATATATATATATGTCAAGTTGTATGTTGTTAGTTAAATGCAATTTTACCTACATGTATGACAATTTAAACCTCTATAATTAAATAACATTAGTTAAAATTATCTCTATGCCCTATGACAAAATACAAGAATTTCTTTACGCTGTAAAAGCTATTCTGTTGAATATTTTGAAAGTAGTTTGACTGGAAGCTGTTGCTGCCTAAGGCAGCAACAGCTTCCAGTCAAACTATTTTCAAAATATTGAATCAATAAAATATTTTCTCAAATATTTCAGATGTACTGGGATTCATATATTGATCTGCTAAAACACAGAAATTCCCGTTTCAACCTATTTTTTGGCTGCAATGAGATGACGACGACCTAGAGAGCGATATAACACAATTCATTGAAAGTATTGATAACCCCCTTTTTGACACTCAAACGGATCAGAAATGGTAAATATTGTATTATTTAACCCTTGAATTTTTTCAAGAAAATTTTAATTTTCTCATAGAAAACGGCCATTTGCAGACCAAGAGATTATTTTTGAAAATTTACAACTGGAATATCGAGCCAGTCATTCCAGTGATGAATTTAAAAAAATCGTCTTCTCTTGGTCTACAAATGGATCTTTGACAAGACCACTGCAAAGGCTGTTTTTGGCTGATATGAGTGTTAAATGGTTACGGAATATTCTGCAACTAACAGGGGGGGGGGGGGGGGGGGGGGGGGGGAGGAGGAGGATTGACAGAGACAATGAAAACCATGCTCGAACAACTACAGGAAAGAATCCATCTTCAGGAGTGGAATGCTCTGCCACCTGAGACAGAGTTAGGCAAGTTTTTAACCCTTTAATGGCCATGGCAACCAAAACCGGCCTCTGTTATGGTCTTGTGGAATGTCCATTTACAGGCCGAGAGAATACAATTTTTTTTAATTTACCACTGGAATGACTCGCTCGATAACCGAGCCAGTCATTCTAGTGATAAATTTTCAAAAATTGTATTCTCTTACCCTGTAAATGGCCATTCAATAGGCAGATATATAAATTTTCCTGACAAAATTTGACCATTAAAGGGTTAATCCTAATGAAACAAGAGGCCCAAGGGCCTGTGGCGCTCACCTGGACCATTGGCATTTAAACCATTTGCATTTAAATAGACATGATGGATGATTTTCGGAAAATCCAAGATGGCCACCAAAAAAATTTACCAATCAAGATTCTCGTTTAATATGTTAAGCCTGCCGTCATAGGATTGTTCCATCCAAGTTTTGTTGAAATCCGGCTATTGATTGAAGGAGTACCATTTTTAAATGGTTCCGGAAAACTTTCAGAAAATCAGGGATTGCTAGCTGCCAAAACATTGACCTATCAAAATTATGAATACAGTTTCTAGAGGCTATGACAATAGGTTCCTTCCAACCAAATTTGGTTGAAATTGCCCAAGCGATTAATGAGGAGTAGCATTTTATACGAATTCCCATTTTCGGAAAATCCAAGATGGCCGGCCACCATCAAAATCAAGCCGTCAGAATTTTGTATCCAAGTTCTGAAGCGTACCGGCCTAGGGTTCTTCCAGCTGAGTTTGGTTGAATTCGGCCAAGCGGTTATGAGGAGTAGTCTCTTAACTGAGTTCCCAAAATGTTCAGAAAATCCAAGATGACCACCAGAAAAAATGACCAATCAAAATTCTGTACGCAACTTCTGAAGCCTACTGCTCTAGGCTCGTTTCAGCCAGTCTGATTGAAATCGCCCAAGCAGTTAACAAGTAGACAATTTTCAGCCATTTTTTGGAAAATTCAAGATGGCCACAGAACAAATTGAGCAATCAAAATTCCACTTCAGGGTCCTTCCGGCCGAGTTTGCTTGAATTGGTTCAAACGGTTAATGACTAGTCATCTGTTAACTAATTTCCTAGAATTTTAGGAAAATCCAAGATGGCTGCCCAAAAAATTGAGAAATCAAAATTCTGTATAAAAGTTCTGAAACCTACCAGCCTAGTATCCTCCCAGGCACGTCTGGTTGAAATTGCTCAAGCACTTAATGAGCAGCGTCTTAACCGATTTCCCAACATTTTTTTGGAAAATTCAAGATGGCCACCAGAAAAAAGGACCAATCAAAATTCTGTAAATACTATCTGAAGCATACTACGCTAGGGTTCTTCCATCCATGTTTAATTGAAATCAGCCCAGTGGTTATTGATGAGTAGGCGTTTAAGCGATTTCCAGAATTTTTTTAGAAAATCCAAGATCGCTGTCAGAAAAATTGACCAATCAAAATTCTGTATAGAAGTTCTGAAACATTCCAATGTACTTTCCTCCCAGCTAAGTCTGGTTGAAAAGCAGTTAATGAGGAGTAGCATTTTAAACAATTTCCAGCCATTTTCCGGAAAATTCAAGATGGCCACCGAAAAACTTGATCAATCAAAATTCTGTATACATGTTCTAAAGGATTATTCATGCCAAATTAATTTGAAATCTGCCAAGCGGTTAATGAGTATCGTTTTTAAGCAAAGGTTGATGGCCAGACGCCGGATGGACAGGCGGACAGTTGCCATGGCATAAGCCACTTGACCATTCTGGCCAGGTGAGCTAAAAATAATTAACACATTCATGGTGGCCATTAACCAGCAGAAGTGGGGTTGGGTGAGGGGTGGGGTGTGGGGCGGGTGTTGCAGCGTACATGCATGTTGGAACTTCAATGGAATGGAATAAATTTTAACTACATGACTTTTGTATGACAAAATACAGGAATTTCTTTATTTTGTTGAATATTTTGAAACTAGCTTGACTGAGTGCTCCCAGTCAAACTAGTTTCAAAGTATTGAATCAACAACATATTTTCTTGCAGATTTGACTTAGAATTGAGATGTACTGAGATTTTCCAGATGTATATCATTAACGAATTATATGATTCATTAAATTTGCTACAACAACATGGCTACAGTTTAATGAATATTAGCTAATCAGCTACAGATGTACGTTATGGGTGGAATAACAAGAAATTTGTTCTCCATTATTGTAATTAACCATATGTCATGTTAGCGTAAACAAATAATTAATACGAATTCCAAATGCCCAGATTATCTCCTCCCAGCAAGCAGACCAATTTTCCGCAATGCATTGTGTGAAGGGTTTTTAGACACATCTTGTTCTTATTAGTTATGTGACTGGAAACATAAATTCAAGATGAAGCATGGGTTTGTCGTAAACTGTAACTACATTCACATGGAAGCGTTTTCCATTTCAGCTCTTACTACAAAAGTATAAATACTGGTAGGTAGATAGACAGACAGATGGGCGAACAGACATACATGCAGATGGATGGATGGTCAGGCAGTTGAATGGATGGATTGACAGACAGAGACAGACAGACAGAGATGGACACAGATGGATGAACAGATGGACAGACAGACAGCATGACAGACAGACAGACACACACAGACAGAGACAAGATACATAAGCTAGATAAGATAGATAGATGGATAGGCAGGTAGGCAGATGTACACGTACGCACTCACATACATATGGTCATCTATAACCCTTTAATACTTAAAGGTTATCGAGCCAGTTCATTCCAGTGGTAAATTTTCAGAAATAGTATTTTCTTGGCCTTCAAGCAAGTCACCAAGCAAATATTTGCATTTGTTTTACCAATCTAATCCATTAGATTAATTAATTAGTTTAACTAATTGACTAGTTAAGGCGCAGAGTAAATTGAACTTTTAGTTTGATTACTAAGTGACAGAATTATATTTAACCCTTTAACCCTCAAATTTGTTCAAGAAAATTTCAATTTTCTTATAGCAAATGTCCATTTGCAGACCAAGAGAATATTTTTCAAATTTTACCACTGGAATGATTGGCTCGATAACCGAGCCAGTCATTCCAGTGGTAAATTTTCACAAATCCTCTTATCGTGGTCTGCAAATGGACATTTCTCAAGACCACTGCAGAAGCCGTTTTTGGCTGATATGAGGGTTAAATGGTTAACCGAGGGTTAAATGGTTGACCATTGCATCTTGCAATGCGGGTAAAAATAATAAATTATAATCCAAACAATTCTATGAACCATACATGTCTTATCCGCATCCACCATAATATAAAAGATGATTGACTGACAAGGCCCAAGAGGATGAAAAAATATCTTTTCAGATATTATCTACGCATGAATTGGGGATGTATATACATAATATCGCGTGATTAGCGGCTCAGGCAATGAGTTAGCTAAATGTCAAAGTTCATGGACGGTTAGTTATGAAACATTCTTATGAGACAGCATATTTGTTGCGCTAAGATTGATGGTTGGATATCTTACACAGATGCTTGGGCCTTTGTTACAATCCATCCTCTCACATCCACGTCACGAACAAGAACTATTCTCTTCTTACAGTTCAGCTCAAAATGTACCGTTGAATGATGATGATGATGATGATGATGATGATACTGTTGAATGATGATGCTGATGATGATGATGATGATGATGATGATGATGATGGTACTGTTGTATGTGTGATGATGATGATGATGATGATGATGATGATGATGATGCTGACGATGATGATGACGATGCTACGGTTGCATTGAATGACGACGATGACAATGATGGTTGTGTTGAATGACGATGACAATGATGATGGTACTGTTAAATGATAATGATGATGATGACCACGATGATGTTACTGCTGAATGATGATGATGATGATGATGGCGATGATGACGACGCGACCATTGAATGATGATGATGATGATGATGATGATGATGATGATGATGATGATGATGATGATGGTACTGTTGATTGATGATGACGATGCTAATAATGGTACTGTTGAACGACGACGACGATGATGATGGTACTGTTGAATGATAATGATGATGATGACCACGATGATGTTACCGCTGAATTATGATGATGATGATGGTGGTACTATTGAATGATGATGATGATGGTGATGATGATGGTGGTACTATTGAATGATGATGATGATGATGATGATGATGATGATGATGATGATGATGATGATGATGATAATGATGATGATATACTATGCTCTGCGGTGCCGTAGCTTGAAAACACTGCACCTGCATTCAGTCCTAAGGCAGCGATGTCTTCCAATCCAATGGAGGAATCCAGTTTTAGCTATGCTCCACCCACACTTCGCCCATGTTGGGATCGATCGACCTCTGAACTCATTACATATCAACTATCAGAAAACTATACATGTATGCTGATGAACATTTTAAAACTAATTTGACTAGGTGCTGCAGCAACAATGCCCCGCCAACTTAGTTTCAAAATATTCAACAACATGTTTATCAAATAGTAAAGCCATACAATTCACACAACAACGCTTAGTCTGTCATCAATTATGATGAAATTGATTATGACACCATCCTACATATCACATTGTTGATTATGATGGCATATGATTGACAGATAAACTGGAATCCTTCATTAAGTTCAAAATATTCAACAGAACATTTTGTTTAAACAATGTTTATTTTTTATTGTTACGCAGAACGTAGAGCCTTGGAATTCGCCCTACTCAGAGCCAGCAAATACAAAGCCAGGAGAGGACGTCATTGCATAAATCTGCTAAGCGTACTACGAGGTGACCTCAAGAAAGCAGCACTCGGTATACTCAAATCAAGAATGGACCTGAGGAAGCTAAGGATTTCGGCTGAGGACAAGACACAGTGCGCAAAAGCGAAGAAGGACTGATTGCAGCTGTAGGATGTTTCTACTACTACAGCCGCAGAATACAGTAATCATACATAAATATGCAGAACATTTTTTACATCGTGTTCAAAATTCCACTAACTAATATGTTTCTGCATGTGTTTTGGAAACATGTTAACTGTAATATTTATGAGCTGTACTTTACAACATGACATATGCGACCACAACCAGATGTGAACCCTTTATGACCATTTAAGCATTGAATTTGTTCAAGAAAATTCCAATTTTTTCAAAGAAAATGTAAATTTGTAGACCAAAAGAAGAGTAAAATTTACCACTCGAATGACTGGTTCGATAATCGAGCTAGTTAATTGAGTTAAATTTTCAAAAATAATCTTCTCTTGACCTGCAAATTGACATTCAATAAGCAAATATTTTGGTGTTCTTTAAAAAATTTGAGACACTAACCCCTAACACTCTGATGTCAATATTCTATCTTTTACTGTGTCAATTGAAAAGAAACTGGTGTACATTTTTCAAGAATTTTGGTGGATGATGTTGCTGTCATAGACAGCAACAGCATCCACCAAATTTGTTGAAAATGTTTATCTTTTAATTTAATTGAAAAAAATTTTGACATCAGAGTGCTAAGGGTTAACGGTCAAGCTGGCAAAAACAGGCTTCTGGACAAAGTCTATTTGCAGACCAAGAGAAGTATAGTAGTTTTGAAAATTTATCGCTGGAATAACTGGCTCGGAAATTGAGCCAGTAATTTCAGTCACAGATTTTCAAAACTAGTTTTCCCTACATCTGCAGATAGACATTTTCTGAGAAAGGATTTATACTTGCTAGAATGCCAGGAAATAATGATAATAATTATCCTCACATGAGCATATTTGATCAGATCTGTTGTCAGAATGAAGCGAACAGTTTATATATGCAGAGATGTGACAAAATCGTTGCAAGATAACATATTAAATATTAATATTAAGAGAAACTCAACGAGGCGTGCTTGGCTAATGGCAAACCATCGCATTAATCCTCTCGCTTTGATATTTGACCCAGCACTGTGCCTCTCCCAGCTTAGGGGCTCTGAGCCATCATGCAATAATGTCATCATGAAATCAGCAATGGAGGAATCCAGTTTTAGCTACACCCTCACCCATCTCTAACAAAGCTCTACCCACGCTCTGCCCGCATTGGGATCGATCGAACCCTGCACTTTCTTAATCTCAATTTTCAGAAAACTATACATGTAATCTTCTAGACATTTTGAAACTAATTTGACTGGATGCTGTTGCTGACTATTCAACAGAATGCTTATTAAATAATACATACATACAATTTGTACAACCTAACGGACGATTAAGCGTTTATGACAGACTAAATCGAAGCATTCATGACATAATTGATTATGATATATCAGCCTACATGTGACGTATTGATCTATTGACTATGATGTCATCTGATTGAATGATAGACTGGTTTCATCCATTATAGGACAAATACTGATCATTAAATGGCTATGACGAGCAGATTGACATACAATAAACTAATAGGGATCCATTTCTAGCTAAACCCTGCTCATTTCTTGCTAAACCCTGCTCGTTTCTACCGAAAACCCTGCTCCTTTCTACCTAAACCCTGCTCATTTCTACCTAAAGCTCTGAGCTATTTCTAGCTAAACCCTGCTCAGTTCTACCTAAACCGCTGCTCATTTCTAGCTAAACCATGCTCATTTCTAACTAAACCCTGCTCATTTCTACCTGAAAACCAGCTCATTTCTACCTAAGACCTGCTCATTTCTACCTAAACCTGCTCATTTCTACCTAAACCTGCTCATTTCTACCTAAACCTTGCTCATTTCTACCTAAAGCTCTGCCCATTTCTAGCTAAACCCTGCTCATTTCTAGCCAAACCCTACTTGTTTTTAGCTAAACCCTGCTCATTTCCAACTAAACCCTGCTCGTTTCTAGCTAAGCCCTGCTTGTTTCTAGCTAACTCTGCTCATTTCTAACTAAGCCCTGCTCATTTCTAGCTAAGCCCTGCTCATTTCGAGTCAAGCCCTGCTCAATTCTAGCTAAGCCCTGCTCATTTCTGGCTAAGCTCTACAAGCTTTCCGTAAGCATGTTGGAATCGATTGTAAACTTTGAAACCTGAATGCCTAGAATCTAAATTTCAAGTAACTATACAGCTAAGGTGCTGAATATTTTTTGAAACCGATTTGACTGGGGGCTATTGCTTATCCTCAAAGCAGCAACAGCTCTGAGTAAAATTAGTCTCAAAATATTCAACGGAATGTTTGCTAAATAGTAAATTCATCAAAGACATACCATTTTTACACGGCGTGATGCAATTTTTGATTTTTGATTTTCGATTTTCATGACAGTCTATGTCATTACAATTGTGACATCAGAAAACAAACAATTGATATTTGATTATCGGAGACTTGAGTGACAGATTGGATCCCACCATTCTCAGGTCAACCATACAGGAAAACTGTTGAATATTTTGAAATTGAAATTGATTGGAAGTCAATTATTTTTTTTAAGCAACAACGCCTTCCAGTAATATTAGTTTCAAAGGCCGCAATGTCTTCCAGTCAAATTAATTTCAAAATATTCAGCGGAATAAATTTTATATCGTACAAAAATTACTTTTTCACGGTTTTATTGGTGAATGGGTTAAACAAAAATTTGAATTTTCTTGATCAATCTTTAGGACAAAATGGTTAACTACAAATCCGAAAACAATCATCCTCTACTGAAAACACAAAACGCAACAAAAGTTAAACAATTGATTGTTTGCAACCCAAGTTTTACAGAAATAATTTCCAAACTTTCACTTCCTAAATCCATGTGCTATTATTACCTTCCAATATTATTATACAAATCCACAATAAATTAGAACACAGGGACATATTTCAGGACTTAGATGGCCCTAAACTGGCATTATTATTAGCAAAATCTGTCAATTTATCAATCATTTACAAGACTTCAAAGCATTAACTTAATCCAAAAACAATACGAATAGTAATAAATCAATAGCTTCTTCCCAACACCAACAATCTTGTGGCTTCATTATGTAATTGGCAGCGTTGAATTTTCCTAATAACCAAGAGAAATGTAATAAAGAGTGGCATTATCTGGTAAGATGGTGAATAAATCAGCAATATTGAGGACAATGTGCAGGCCGTGATGGGACTATATTATATTAAGAAAAATGGCAAAGTATTATATATTATATGTTGCTAAAAGGTGGCCCGAAAATGACAGTAAAAACGGCAAATAGGCAGTGATGCCTTTATAGGTTTCATAATTTTAAAGGAAATAAACTGTTAAAGATTTTTGCCCACAAATTTGTTCAAGAAAACTTCAATTTTCTCATAGAAAATGTCCATTTGCTGTGCAAAAGTAGACTATTTTAGAAAATTCATCACTGGAATGACTGGATTGATTATGGAGCCAGTCATTGCAGTAGTAAATTCTAAAATAGCCTACTATTGGTCTGCAAATTGACATTTCATAAGAGCATTGCAGAGGCTGGTTTTGTACCAGATTGACCATAGACTGTCTGTCTTTTGCAAGTCACCAGACAATAATTCAAAGGGCAATAACCCTGGATATGTTGTCGGGGTTGGGTTTTGTCAGGCTGTGTCTGATAGGTAAGTAAGAATAGGATGGGATTGGTTGATTGATTTTTGCCATTTTGCCAGATATGTACGGCATCGACTGCCTGAGGTGCCCTTCTCTATTGTCCTGGGTAACATGTATACACAAATTCATTCTTCCAGGCGTAACTTACACTTCTTTGTGAATCCGAGTCCTGGGATGGGGAATCCCCTGACAATAGAACTTACAACAGGCACTTCACAGTCACAGTCTGCTAGTGCAGATCTTCTAATATCACATGCTCTGAGAAGGCAATTTACCTTTCCAGGGAACCCAACCATCATATGACATCATAATCATCTATCTGACGTGTAAAATGACATCATAACGAATGATGTCATGAATGATGTCGATAAGTACGTCACGAATGCAAATTTGAAGACAGTCTATGCGTTGTTGTACAAATTGTATTTCGTTACTATTTAATAAATATTCTGTTGAATATTTTGAAACTAATTTGACTGGATGCTGTTGCTGTCATAGGCAGCAACAGCACGAAGTCAAATTAGTTACAAAATATTCAACAGCTTCCCTGCATAGTTTTCAGGAAATTGATAGTTAGGGCATTCTGGGATCGATCAATCACAACACGGCGAGGTGGGGGTGGAGCTTAGCTAGTGATGGGCGGGGTATAGCTAACAATGGAAAGGTCCATTCTGACTGATGATTCATCACAACACTTTTGTGTTCAATAAAAATAATTAGGGCTGAAATGTTAAATTCAAGTTTGTATCTTGACCCCTGTTAATAATCCGCCCACACATCCAACCCAGTCCGCTGCCACTCACTCGTCTCTGTGCCAGTCCGTCCGTCTGTCTGTCTATGATCACCTGTTGGACTGTATGTCAGCAGCTGTTAACTGCAGGCTGTCAGGTAAATATATACAGAACTGATGAAATGAACAGGAGTAGAATTTCCTGCTCAGTATACAATGTTGCTTTGTTAAAGCATTTGTGTTAATGCAGATTTGCAATATGCCAGCATGGTGGAAATTTTATAAAGAATATTCAATCAATAAAGGAATCCTGTTTCTCAGTCAATCAAATGATGTCATAATCAACAATGTGACGAGTAGGCTGCCGTCATGCTCAATTACATCATGAACGACGTAGCTAAGTTCGTCATGAGTGCATCAGTGATGACGGATTAAAGCGTTGTTGCACAAATTGTATGTCTTTACTATTTAATACACATGCTCTTGAATATTTTGAAACTTGAATACTTTGAAACTAATTTGACTGGGCGCTGTTGCTGTCTCAGGGAGTTCAGGGATCAATCGATCCCAACACGGGCAAAGTGTGGGTGGGGCTTAGTTAAAGATGGACAGGGACATATCTAAAACTGCGTTCTTCCATTCAAGAACAAATCAATAGCAAGACCCTGGACTAAGCTCGCTTCTTTTGTATTCAGCACATATGTTACCATCCCACTAACATATGCTACGTGCCACATACAGAAAGGAGTACAATAGCCGTGATCAATACAGAGAAGGAAGAATTCTATTTTACAACAACAACAATTCTTAGCCCATTACTATTATCAGTAAATCTGCCCCTGCAATGATAGGTTTTGAGAAATATTCAGTGGAAGAAAAAAACAATATCTGGAATAACTGACGAGCAAATTGTGACCAAATCATTCTAGTATGTTCTCGAAAATATGTGTCTCTCAATCCCTGTTTGTATGCCACAGTTTACACATGTGTATTGTGCAAAGGCAATGGAGCTTTCTGGTTTTAGCTACGCCCCACCCATCTCTAGCTAAGCTCCACCTACACCTCGCTCATGTTGGGATCGAAAGAATCTCTGAACACCCTGACTATCAATTTCCAAAAAACTACACAGGTAATCTGTTGAATATTGTGAAACTAATTTCACTAGGTCAGCACCCAGTCAAATTAGTTTCAAAATATTCAACAGCATGTTTATTAAATAGCAAAGAATTACAAAGACATACAATTCATACAACGTATCAGACTATTTGAGATGTGATGACGGTCTATATGGAACCCTTTGCGACGTAATGATTGTGACGTCATCAAACACGCGCTGAGCTGATTATGACATTATACGAGGGCAGATGATGGATGGATACTCTGGAAAGGTGAATTATCCTATTTCCACATGTTTATAGTGTGGCATATGAACGGAGATGCATATATTCAAATGCAATGCAAATTTAGTGCAAATTTACACCTAGACTGGAGGTCATGCATAAGTAAATTCCCATGTGCAAAAGTACACCGAGGGCAAATTAATGTGTATGTTGCCATGTAAACATGTAGTAAATTTGCATACCAATGTTTTGGTGAAACCATTAGTCAAATGGTGTGATTTGGTAACTGGGACACCTTCGATTTTAGTACCTAATAGCACCATGGTTATTAGGTCATTCTGTGTCAAGTTTCCAGTAAATACACGCTTTTTTTTCTCAAATTTGTTGAAAATGCAGCACTGCAGCAATTAATACCACTCATGTTATATAAAGCAAAATTCTTTTCCTTTGCATCCTTAGGAAATCAAGTCTGTCCATCTTGATCCATCACCCTGACTGATGGCATGTACTTGATGGAGATTTATAGCTGAATTAAGTGCAAATATCCATGTACATATGGCCATATGAACATGTGGAAAATTTGTTTTTTATACAAGTAATTTCTTTGTCTTATGAATATGGCTTCATTCTGCAGATACAGTAATAAATGTTCATGAGCCAATTTTTTACCAGATCAGTTAATGCTCAAGCTGACTAAAATCCATCTCTGTAGTGAGCTCGAGACATGTCCATTGGCAAGCCAAAAGGAAACTATTATTGGAAATTTACCACTGGACTGACTGGCTGGTGACCAGAGTGATAAAGTTGGGATATTGACCTTCTCTTGCAAATGGACATTCACCAAGCGTAAATCCGTGAAATACATATTGCAATTTTTCGCTAAGATGCGGTCGGTCACCTCTTGGCTCCTATACAATTCTAAGAGAATTGCAGACAAGCCTTGGTATGACGGTAACCATGATTTAGTATAAGAAACCCTGTACATATTATGGCTACCATAAGGTTATCTTGCAGCATTTAGTAATTAAAGGAATTTAGTAATTTACACGCGACTACTGAAACGCGTACACATCACCTTCCGGCAATTAACACTCATGCGCAAAGCTGAGTTGGTCAGAATGACTTTAACCCTTTAACACACATATCGGCCAAAAATGGCTTCTGCTGTGGTCTTGAGAAATGTCCATTTGCAGACCAAAATAAGACTATTTTTGAAAATTTAACACCGGAAGGTCATTCCAGTGGTAACTTTTCAAAAATAGTCTTCTCGTGCTCTGCAAATGGACATTTTCTATGAGAAAATTTAAATTTTCTTGAATAAATTTGAGGGTTAAAGGGTTAATGGTCGTAAACTATGTACACGCACGCACGCACGCACGCACACATGCACGCACACACGCACGCACGCACGCACGCACGCACGCACGCACGCACGCACGCACGCATGATTTCATTACTGCTTTGATCAGATTTTATTCATATCTCATTATAGTAGCTTATGGCCCAGCAATAAAATCTCGACCGTTTAAAACTGTCCCGATTTCGTTATGGTCCTTGCGATTTGCTTACACCTTCCAAAATCGCATCGTGACTGTAGCGTAGAAGCATATAAGCAATAGAGCCGGACTAGCGTTTTCCCAGGATTTTGCTTACCAACACAGGCCTTCTTCGCATCTTAGCAAAAAATTGTAATATCTAATTCTTGCTATAATTTCAAAATTCTTGACAAGTAGTGACCATTAATCCTTTAAGCATTGAAATACAACTACAAGAAAGTTGTTGAATATTTAGCACGCACGCACGCAACCCACCCACGCACGCAAGCACACACACTCAAAAAGCTAATATTAGAACTCTTAGATACTAATGCCCCTGAAACAAATTAAAGCAGTTCTGGGAGATTACTCTGGCAAATATTTCGCTGAAACACAATCCTAACTAATGCAGACAGTACATCCATCCACTTATATAATTTAAGTCAAATTAATGTTCTCAACAGTTATTCTTCACCTGACCAGACTTTGGATGAATATAACGTTTATCAGAGGAGAAACTCTCAAAGATATGGACAGAGCTTGAAATGCCAACCCACCGAGGTCTTGTTACAAAGGTGTGTTGTAGAAAGGAATTTCTATGAACCGACAGATGGATGGATAGATGTACCGAGACCAATTTTTATGCCCAAGTTGATTATAATCGAAATTCTGTTTACTTACTTCTTTTGATGTAATTTGCTCAGTTAACCCTAACAACTCGGAATTAAATTAAATTAAAAGATGAGCTGATGTACATGTTTCTACAAATTTGCTGGAAGATGTAGACAGCAACATAGTACATGAAATCTGTTGAGAAATGTACACCAGTTTCTTTGTTATAGACAGAGTAAAAATATTGACATCAAAGTGATAAGGTTTAGCATTTAAGGCGGCCAAAACGGTTTCTGAGCTGGTCTTGAGAAATGTTCATTTGCAGAACAAGAGAGTACTATTTTTTTTAATAAATCGCTTGGCCAGTGCAAATGGACATTTTCGATGAGAAAATTTTAATTTTCTTAACGAATTTGAGGATTAAAGGGATAATGCTTGAAATTGGTAAACAAGATTTTCTCATAGAAATTGTTGAAGCTCAGACGAAGAGAAAACTATTTTAAAAGATTTTGTACTAGAATAACTGCCTAGATATTCAAGCCAGTCATTCTGTTGCCAGAATATATCAAATATCCTATTGGTCTGCAAATGAAATCATCACGACCGCTGCAGATCTTTGACCAGCAGACGATTATAATCGAGCCAGTTATTCCAGAAGTATATTTACAAAAATAGTCCAATCTTGCCCTGCAAATGGACATTCCTCAAGACCACTGCAGAGGCCAGTTTTGGTCAGCTTGACCATTAAATGGTTAACTGTCTGCTGCAGCCTACTAAAGCTAGGACATCGACGCACCAGAGTCAGTCATTCCAGTGATAAATTTTCAAAAATTGTTTTATCTCGGCCTGCAAATGGACATTCCTCAAGACCACTGCATAGGCCATTTTTGGCTGGCTTGACCGTTAAAAGTAGCACTAAAGCTAGGATATTGACACACGTCATAGCATACTGTCCACTACATATATACAGTGTACACCTTCTAATCAATTTCACTACAAACTTTCATACCTCATTGAAAATAGGAACAAAATTTCATCAATATTACAGACCATGCGCTGGCATGTAGAATCATGATAATCTAAAGACAAGCAGCATGTCTTCGCCCTTATTATTTCCCGCCATCGATCCACCTCTGCCCCATTCCTCATTTGCTTAAGATTAATGCTGCCACCGTGGAATCTAACCCGATCTCCAATCTTTCCTTGAAAATCAATACAATAGCATCTGCTAGCGGAGCGATAACAAAACGTAGAGTAGAAAAGCAGAAAATTAAAGAGCTTCACCATCACCCAGGCCTCGTGTAACTGTCAGTATTGGAGACAATCATCTTACGCATTGATGGTGTATTTGGAGTAATTGACAAGCAGATCGCTAATAAATGACAGTATTAGGCCATACAATTTATCTGTTTGTCTTACAAACCTGCCTAACTTAATCTTTCCATATTTAGAAAAAAACCTAAGAGATTCAAGGGCCTGTGACGCTCACCTGAACCTTTAGCATTTAAATCATTTGTATTTAGATAGACATGCATAATTTTCAAAAAATCCAAGATGGCCACGAAAGAAATTGACCAATCAAAATTCTTGTTTGGTATGTTGAAGCCTATACCGCCATAGGATCGTTCCACACAAGTTTTCTTAAAATTGCGTTTTAAATGGTTACGAAAAATTGTCAAACAATTCATGATGGCCACCAAAGAAGTGACTGACCAGAATTCTGAATAGAAGTTCTAGCCTACGACTATGGAATTCTTCTAGCCAGATTCGGATAAAATCCACCAAGCCGTTAAGGAGGATATGCATTTTGACACTTTCCAGTAAATTTTTCTTAAAATCTGTGATTTTCACCACAAACCGTGACCCAACAAAATTTTGAATAGATGTTCTTGAGCCTACCATGATAGGGTCATTCTAGCCAAATTTTGTTGAAATCTGTCAAGAAGCTTTGGAGAAGCGTTTTGACAATTTCCAGTAAATTTTTCATATCTAAGATTTTCACCCAGAAAATCGACCAATCAAAATTCTGAATAGAGGTTATGGCGCCTACACCCAAATAGGGTCCTTCCAGCCAAATTAAATTGAAATCCGGCAAAAGGTTAATGAGTAACGTTTTGACAATTTCTAGTAAATATTTCATAAAATCTAAGGTTTTTACCAAAGATATTGACTAATCAAAATTCTGTATACAAGTTTTGAATCCAAGCCACCACTATGAATCCCCACTCCAGCCCAATTAAGTTTAAATCCACCAAGGGGTTAATGAGTAGTACCGTATTGACAATTGCCAATATCAAAATTCTGTATACAGGTTCTGAAGCCTCCACCAATAAGGTCCTCCCAGCCAAATCAGCGGCTACTGAAAAGTAGCTTTTTGACAATTTCCAGTAATTTTTTCATAAAATCTAAGTTTTTCACCCAAAAAATTGAGCAATCAAAATTCTGTATATATTTTCTGAAACCTACCCAAATAGGGCCCTTCCAGCCAAATCAGGTTGAAATCTGCCAAGCGGCTAATGAGGAGTAGCATTTTAAAGCAAAAGTTGATGGATAGATGACACAGACAATAGATGGACGATCACCATGGCATAAGCGCGTGCAGGTGAGATAATAACGCTGCAATTTTAAGACATTATTTTCAACATTTTTTCCATCTAGAAATTTTTCGCAACCAAATCCTCATCACTCAGAATTCCTCAGAATTGTCTGCATCTCTTTTTCGTTCTCTGTAGTTTTGTTAACCCTTTAATGGTCAAGCCGCTCAAAATGTCTTATTTGCAATGGTCACGCGAAGGCTCCATTTGCTGGCCAAGAGACCATTTTCGAACATCATACCACTCCATTCCAGTGGTGAGGTTTAAAGAATAGTCGTCTCTTGGCCTGCAAATGGACTCTCACTGAGAAAACCTTTTGGATTTTCTTGATCAATCTTGACAAAACCTGAAAACTTCTGATCCTGAAATTGTGCATTATTATTTTTTTTCCCCATCTCCGATCATGTCTTTTGGGTGAGAATTTTAGTAATACAAAACTTAAATTGATCTGGCCTTAAAGATGTTGTGAGGACTAGATACCCGATCGCTCTGATTAACTTGACAATCATAATACAGATTCTCCTTTACTAGAAGAACAAAATGCTTTTTAAATCTTTATAATCGGCACACCCAAATCTGAGATAAACATATAACAACCACCTTGACAGCCAAACGTTTTTAGCTATCGCGCTAGAGTTGTGACGTCACACCGGGATGACACCAATTCCTATTAGTCTAGATTATTATCTCGGGGAGCATAGCTAGGCTCTCTACTGCTGCGCGTATTAGGCACCTATGCACCTATTCTTTGACAATTCATTGTTCAAACAGGGACAGTATATTGTTCGAGATGCACAAAGGTTCAATAATATTGATGATATTTTTGTTGATTAAACTTAAAGGACAGGCCTCATGGTCACGGTGCATGACATCACAATTCTAACGTATAGGCCTGTTAGAGTTGACAGTAACATCGAATTTCGTGTACGTGAATTAGGCTATGAATCAAACTCACCCACACACTTCTTGGAATACAATTCTACAAATGCATATATATCTTATCTTTATGGATTGACTGCAGAGATTTTGCATAGATGATAGGCATGCATGTACACAAATATACAACTTTTTAAATGATAGTTAAGTAGGCCTACACCGCTCAGTGCACGTACGATCGCAATTTACCATTGTGTAGGCTTATGAATAAATTTATGATTGCAATATAGCAGTTACTCCAGTTATGTTTAAAATTAACTAAAATGTCGGGTAAATATAAATCTAATCTAAACTAATCTATTTGTGTATAGTCTACATTGACATATTATTGACAGTACATGGTTTGTTTACAATTTAGGCAGCGGTCGAGGTGCGTAGCGAGGCTTTCACTGCTGTCTGCACGCTTATAGTACAACATAAATAACATATACTGTTGAATATTTTGAATAAATTGGGTTGGATTTCAACCCAAATTGTGTTCAAAATATTCAACATAACGTTTCCTGTATCATGTTCATATGGTTCTAACTAACATATTTGTGTTTTTGCTTTGGAAGCATTTAAACTTATTTATGAGCTGCACTGTAAGTAAAGGTGATATGCTAGCGACCTACCTATTTAAAATGTGTTCATCCGCTACAGTTTTGCTTTTTCATAACATTGAAATATGAGTGTATGCTACTTCCATACATGGAAGAAGTTGGTTTGAAAACGATATAGTTCATATGGTTGTCGTGATGCCACCACCCCCCACCCCACACCACACACACACACAACACACAACACACAACACAACACACACACACACACACACACACACACACACACACACACCAATGTACGTGTTGACCCGTACATGCCCTCTACATTATTATTATACAAACACATTGCCAAACGCTTATAGGTCAACAATTACATTCTAATCAGTAATCACGGGAAATTTCACATAGGACACACTGACACACTTATTGTACATTTGTAATCTTCAGAAAAAGTTGTAACTGCACTCTGTAGCCTATACATTTAGATATGAATAATAGTACAATTATAGCCATCGTCAACCTCTACCACCCACCTCGATCATCACACTCACATCCATCCATCCCAGATATTACATAGTACACCCAGTCCTTTCAAGAATGGTAATGGATCCGCAACGAGGTCTACTAGACTACGGAGTATTTGTCACATGCATTGAAATATTGCCGATTTTCAGCATTGCCCATGGTTTACCGTAGTTATAGGCCTATTATTATGCGAATATAGCTATCCATGAAACCCTTAAAAATGAGTAAATATCATAATAGATTTTAAAGTCATGATTTTTTATTTCTTGCAGACTTAGCTTCAACCTGACATAATTATGTTATGGTAGGTGAAGTCTATCCTGTTAACGCATGTTTTAAACTATGTTACCTATGTACTACAGACCCAGCTCACAGCGTGATGTCACAGTGAGGCTGCGAATGGTGATGTGATTCGGATTGAGGCGTCATTTAATCTCGTTATATGGGCTGCCTAACATATTTTTTTCAATTCAAAGTGACGCTATTGTGTTTAAATAGTGTAGTAGACCATAAAATTATATTGAAACTCGTTATCGATCACAAATCCTCACAAGACCTTTAACAAACAAATGTCATGTGTATAATAACTATATGGGATAACAGGTAATGAATGGCGGCAATCTGTCACTCAAGTATCTAATGGAGCCGACCTAAGCTGTTGATCACGTATCTGACGTTATAATCCAATATATCATATGGTCACAAGAATTGAACCCTGTCACTAGCATACTAATTATACTTATCTGATGAATTTACGATTTAATAAACATTGTTGAATATTTTGAAACCAATTTGACGGAGAGATGTTGCTACCTAATATTCAATAGCATACATGTATAGTTAAGTGGGCAGAGCTTAGCTAGAATGGGCGGGGCATAGCTAGAATGAGCATAGCTTAGAGCTCTAGAATGGGTGGGGCATAGCTAGAATGAGCATAGCTTAGAGCTCTAGAATGGGCGGGGCATAGCTAGAATGAGCATAGCTTAGAGCTCTAGAATGGGCGGGGCATAGCTAGAATGGGCATAGCTTAGAGCTCTAGAATGGGCGGGGCATAGCTAGAATGGGCATAGCTTAGAGCTCTAGAATGGGCAGGGCATAGCTAGAATGAACATAGCTTAGAGCTCTAGAATGGGCAGGGCATAGCTAGAATGGGCATAGCTTGGAGCTCTAGAATGGGCAGGGCATAGCTAGAATGGGCATAGCTTAGAGCTCTAGAATGGGCGGGGCATAGCTAGAATGGGCATAGCTTAGAGCTCTAGAATGGGCGGGGCATAGCTAGAATGAGCATAGCTAAGAGCTCTAGAATGGGCAGGGCATAGCTAGAATGGGCATAGCTTAGAGCTCTAGAATGGGCGGGGCATAGCTAGAATGAGCATAGCTAAGAGCTCTAGAATGGGCAGGGCATAGCTAGAATGGGCATAGCTTAGAGCTTTAGAATGGGCATAGCTTAGAGCTCTAGAATGGGCAGGGCATAGCTAGAATGGGCATAGCTTAGAGCTCTAGAATGGGCAGGGCATAGCTAGAATGGGCATAGCTTAGAGCTCTAGAATGGGCGGGGCATAGCTAGAATGGGCATAGCTTAGAGCTCTAGAATGGGCAGGGCATAGCTAGAATGGGAATAGCTTAGAGCTCTAGAATGGGCGGGGCATAGCTAGAATGGGCATAGCTTAGAGCTCTAGAATGGGCGGGGCATAGCTAGAATGAGCATAGCTAAGAGCTCTAGAATGGGCAGGGCATAGCTAGAATGGGCATAGCTTAGAGCTCTAGAATGGGCGGGGCATAGCTAGAATGAGCATAGCTTAGAGCTCTAGAATGGGCAGGGCATAGCTAGAATGGGCATAGCTTAGAGCTCCAGAATGGGCGGGGCATAGCTAGAATGGGCATAGCTTAGAGCTCTAGAATGGGCAGGGCATAGCTAGAATGGGCATAGCTTAGAGCTCTAGAATGGGCGGGGCATAGCTAGAATGGGCATAGCTTAGAGCTCTAGAATGGGTGAGGCATAGCTAGAATGGGCATAGCTTGGAGCTCTAGAATGGGCGGGGCATAGCTAGAATGGGCATAGCTTAGAGCTCTAGAATGGGCGGGGCATAGCTAGAATGGGCATAGCTTGGAGCTCTAGAATGGGCGGGGCATAGCTAGAATGGGCATAGCTTGGAGCTCTAGAATGGGCGGGGCATAGCTAGAATGGGCATAGCTTAGAGCTCTAGAATGGGCGGGGCATAGCTAGAATGGGCATAGCTTAGAGCTCTAGAATGGGCGGGGCATAGCTACAATGGGCGGGGCATAGCTAGAAATGAATCCTGTTATTACTGTGACTGAATAAACCATTAGTTTACTGCAATGTTGCAATTTCCTGACAATTTAATGGTCAAGCCGGGCAAAACTGGCCTCTGTAGTGGACTTGGGCATTGTCCATGTCTATAATAACATAATACATATTTACTAACAGTACCTCACTTTCTTAGCAAATAAGGAAATAAACTACTCCACATCTTCTCATGGCAAATTACAACACGCTTCAAAGAAGAATGACATTTGGTCAAGCGCAAACACATAGTTAAAATTTACAGCCATACTTTACACAGATATTCGCTAAACCTAAAGTTGCCCATCCCCCAACTACAATTCCCTAAAGAGATATAATTCTGTCATAAAACATATTTACGACCGGAGATGCTGATGCAAATAATCTGTGACATGTTGTTTAATATGTGTTTTGCACGATAAGCAATAAGCGGAATAATATTACCAAAGACACAGACACAAGGGACAATAAAAATATCGACCACACATATTTCGTGTGCGTCTTGGAGCAGCTGGAATAAAAAAATATCGTTTTTTTTGCGATGCAGAATTCGTGTCGAAATTACGAGCAATGTGTGATGCTACATCTGTTTCCTGTTGCATGGCAGCTAATAATTGTGCCAAAAATGCCCATTCCACAAAGAGGATGAGCGTAACCCATTCTATCCTGAATCTTACATATATATATATATCCGATAATAATTTAACTTCATTATATATAATTATCTTGACCGATTTCAAATTTCAAAACTATTTGACTGGAAATTGTTGCTGCTTAACACAACAGCAACTTTCAGTCAAATTGTTTTCAATTCATACTTTGTTCGCTGGAAATTCACTGTTCTAAATCTGGATGGTACAAGGTTACCGTAGTCCAAGATATCGTGCAAATAAAAGCATCTTTTATAATCTACTACAAAAAAATACATTAGCCATACAGAAGATGCAGAATTCCATTCCAGACATTAATATTAGAACTATCCCTTTTCATCACGAATTCCGGATTCCCTTAAAGATTGTTGATGCTTCCATAAATTTTCAGTCCATTTGCTTTTTTAACCATTTAATGGTCAAGATAGGTGAGAAAAGAAGTTCGCTTAGTCATGTCCATTTACAGGTCACAAAAACCATTTTTTCTGTTAACCTACAAATGGACATTGTTCAAGACCACTGCAGAGGCAGGTGCGTGCGTGCGTGCGTGCGTGCGTGCGTGCCTCTCTCCCTCTCCCACTCCCTCTCTCTCTCTCTCTCTCTCGGTGGAATGTTAATTCCAGTGTATAAATGATGTGCATGCAAAGAAGATACAAATATAGATGCCACGTTGATAATTTATGCCACCATATTGTTCATAACATGCTAAGCTTACGCTAGAGAAGAATGGCAAGACAATTAAAGGGCAATCTAAAATAACATCATGATATGTTCTTGTGGTGACGATGAGCATTTGAGCAAGAATTCTGCCTCGGAAACGGGGTGAGATGGTTCAAGGTTGATTGCCCATAAAGAACATTGTCTGTACACCATTATAGTTGAGCATGTAAATTACTATATTTAAGGGAATTAGAAAGATAGGGCTGAATAATACAACATCAAAGCAGAAAGGCAGAACTCAAGAATACAATGAGTCCAACAGGCCAGAAGACCAGCTGATGCCCGACCCTTCAATCCTAAGAGTAGGGCATTTCAACTGATATGTATGAAAAAGGTTACTACAGGGAGACAGCTACTTAAATCTATGACAACACAAAACATAAATCCGTAGTATAACTTCTGATAGTGTGCGTGCGTGCGTCCGTGCGTGCGTGTGGTGGTTGCTCGAGAAGCACGAGGCACGGATCCTGTTTAGCTTTTAACAACCTGACATGCATCGTAGTTGATTAAGTCAGCGATGTAACAGACTATAGGGACATGGAAGCGAGTGCTGTTGCACCTGATTAGCGCATACCAAATAACACGAACATCCATCCAAACACGGCCTCTGCAGTAGTTGTAAGAAATGTTCATTTGCAGGTCAAGAAGACCATTTTTGAAAATTTGCCACTGGAATGATTGCTTGGTTACCGAGCCAGCCATTCCAGTGGCAAATTTTCAAAAATGGTCTTCTCTTGACCTGCAAATGAACATTTTCTGTGTGAAAATGTAAATTTTGTTGACAAGGTTAGACTATTAACCCTCTAACTACCCCAAAACAGCTTTTACACTGGTCTTGAGAAGCGTCCATAACCGAGACAGTCATTCCAGTGAGAAATTTTCTAAAATAACCTTCTCTTGGTCTTTAACACTTTAACCCTCAACTTTGCTTAATAAAACTTCAATTTTCTCATAGACAATGTCCATTTGTATACCAAGAGATTATCTGTGAAAATTTACCACTAGAATGACTGGCTCGATAACTGAGCAAGTCATTCTAGTGGTAAATTTTCAAATTATAGTCTTCTCTTGGTCTGCAAATAGTTAGTTTCAAAGACCACGGCAAAAGCCGTTTTGGGCGCCTTGAGGATTAACTGGACATTTTCCATGAGAAAAATTAGATTTTCTTGAAAAAATTTAAACGGTTAAGTGTTAAAGAGGGCCATCTATTGGCAAACATAAGGGATTGCTCAGCTGTTCACTTGACCATTGATAAACATACAGATGTAGGTGTGAAAACGAAAATCTTAAAAAAAAAAAACACCTCACATACCATCTGTCAGCTATACATTCTGTGCAAAGCGATATATAGGCCAAACATCACTGCTTTTGGCAGCTCAGCGGGTACACCTCAGGTACATGTCAGTAACCGTGAGTTAAAGCATAATGGTTATAGGGCATTAGGCTAATTTGCCAAACCCTATAAATAGATGCATAAATAGTACAAGACTTGTGAGTATTGGAAACAGCTCATGTGAATCTGATGACTGCGTATACAGGAGGGAGTGGGCGGAGTCAAGTTGGGGGAGAATTTCGTAAATATGTCAGTAATCAAACATGTGAAATATAGCGTATCTGACCGCTCACATTTCTGAAATGATAATTTGTGGTTTTGTCAGAACGTGTTATTTATATGAATATATGTAGTCTGTGTATGCCACATGTGAAATTAATGTATAATATTTATCCATACATATTTTGAAACAACGCAGGGGATGTGGCACTCACCTCCATTCGCCTGTCTTACATTAGGCTTCGCGGCCAGGCAGAGGTGTGTGTGTCCATACGTGGTACGTTAGTTACCCATATGATTGTGAATTGCGAAACAATGTTTAAATTCGGCTTCACCCATGAGGTGAGCTGGAGCAGGGCGCTGGACTGGCAGCAAAGTTGGCAGAATTCAATCAAATTTGGTATGCGAGTTACTCATATTATTGTGGATTGTGAGCCGATGAGGCCGCCACAGGGGTTGGGTTGATGAATTCCAAAGTTGGCGGAATTTAACCAATATGTTTTATGCGAGATACCCATATGGTTGAGAATGTTGAGAACACGTTTACATTAAATTCTCTGACACCACTAGAATGACTGGTTTGGTTATCAAGACGACAAACACGATAAATTAACTAAATTTCTTTCCAGACACTGCTCGCTAAAACCCCTTTCTTATTCCTAGAATACATATATTACGATAGCGAAAGTACAAACAAAAATGTACTTTACATTCCAACGAAGCAATTTTTCATCTTTTAAATTATACCTTCCATTAGTTTCCACCACAACTTACAGAACAAGAAACATAATTCTTGCACCATAGAGCCATTTGACCGTTCCAGTTTTAGCTATGCCTCGCTCACCTCTAGCTAAGCTCCACGCACACTTCGCCGTGTTTGGATTGATCGATCCCCGAATGCCCTGACTATCAATTTCCTGAAAACTATACAGTTAAGGTGTTGAATATTTTGTAACTAATTTCACTGGGTGCTGTTGCTGGCTATGGCTTTATTCTCTTGGCGTATAAATGAACATTCAATACGAAAATATTGAAATTTTTTGGACCAAATTTGACCATTAAAGGGTTAATAAACAGGCTGTTGAATATTTTGAAACTAATTTGACTTTGTTATGAACAGACCTCAGTCATATTGGTTTCAAAATATTCAACAGCTTAGTTTTCTGGAAATTGAGTTTCAGATAAAGATGGTTTGATCCCAACACGGGCGCAAGGGGTGTGTGGGTGTGTGTGTGTGTGAATTTAGCTATAGATGGGCAGATCTAATGAGTTAACCCTTTAACCCTCGCATCAGTTCAAGAAAATTTAAATTTTCTCCTAGATAATGTCCATTTGCAGACCAAGAGAAGACTATTTTTCAAAATTGGGAATTCACTACAATCAATATTTAGTGGGAAATTAATGATGAACACTGACCACACAATCAAACTGGTTACATCCAGCCAATAAAAAAATCCAATATGGCCAACGTGTTTTATCAATGATCACGTTCGCTTGAACAAAATTTAATCACCCGAGTTAATAATGTAATTAAATCTAATGAGTTTTAGCCTGATCCATACAGTAGTTCCTGAGATGCCATTTAGGAGAACAAGATGGCCACTGGAACAAGCAAGCGGCTAATGAGTAGCGTCTCATACGATTTCCAGCTATTTTTCGGAAAATTCAAGATGGCCTCCAAATAAATTGATCAATCAAAATTCTGCATACATTTCTCTGAAGCACACCACTTTAGAGTACTTCCAGCTGAGTTTGCTTGAAATAGTTCAAGTGGATAAAGAGAAGTAGCAGTTTAATAATCCAAGATGGCTCCAGGAAAAATTTACCAATCAAAATTCTATATGCGAGTTCTGAAACCTACCAGCCTAGTATCTGTTCAGCCAAGTCTGGTTGAAATTTCCCAAGCAGTTAATGAGAAGTAGCATTTTAAACTATTTCCAGCCATTTTTCGGAAAATTCAAGACGGCCGGTAAAAAAATGATCAATCAAAATTCTGTATATAATTTCTGAAGCATATCACTCTAGGGTCCTTCCAAGCGAGTTTGTGTGAAATTGGCCAAGTGTTTAATGAGTAGGCTTTTAGCTGATTTCCAGAAATCTTCAGAAAATCCAAGATGGATGCCTGAAAAATTAACCAATAATAATTCTGTATACGTGTTCTGAAAACTACCAGCCTAGTATCGATCCTTCCAGTAAAGTCTGGTTGGAATTGCCCAAGCAGTTAACGAGGAGTAGCGTTCTAAAAGCTTTCCCTCCATTTTTCAGAAAATTCAAGCTGTTCACAGAAAATAAGACCAATCCAAATTCGCTACACAAATTCTGAAGCATACCACTCTAGGTCCTCTCAAACAAGTTTACTTGAAATCGGCCAAGTGGTTAATGAGCAGGTTTTAAATGATTTGCAGAAATCTTCAGAAAACCCAAGATGGCCACCAGAAATATTGACCAGTTAGAATTCTCATTAGAAGTGTTGGAAGTCTACCAGCATAGACTAAGTCCACCCACGTTTCGTTGAATTCGCAAAATCCAAGATGGCTGCCGGAAAAATTGACCAATCAAAATTCTCAATATAAGTTCTGGAGCCGACCACAATAGGATCCTTCCAGCCAAATTTGGTTGAAATTAGTCAAAGCATGACGGATGGACGGATGAATGATGGTGAGCTAACAATGTATGAAATATTTTGATTAATATTTTGAAACTAATTTGACTGGAAATAGCAGCAACATTTTCCACTCAAATTAACATCAGCATATTAATTCTTTATTATTGTGACTATATATGTTTAAAAAATGTGCATTTATTAAGCAAAACATTCCAGAGCACTCCGCTCCTGCAAAATTGTCTTTTTTCGGTTTGTGTATCATATGATATAATGTGAAAACAGCAGATTGCCAATAGTTTGCAGATTTAGCAAAACATTTTCCCTATTGAAAGCAAGACAGGAAAGTAACTCAATCATCGAAGATGACATATGTTAATCTAAATGGTGTGAATTTCCAGCCACGGGAAAATCAGATAATATGTACTTAATGCATTTACGATAATATTCAGGTTTTTTTATAAGAGATGGAATTCGATTTGCAACCAGAACCAAATCACTAGTCTCTAGGGAGCTACACTATATTACTGCATGAAGGCTCTGTGTATTGGGCAATCATGTTTAATCGGGAGAAATCCTTCTGACTAAATAACTACAACTAATTCTATGCACATTATACATAGCAATGCAGAGGAAATCAAGACTCAAGAAACACAAAATGAAAACCCCTCATATCAGCCAAAAACAGCTTCTACAGTGGTCTTGGAGAAATTTGTGTAGATTTGCAGACCAAGGGAAGACCATTTTTGAAATTCTACCACTGCAATGACTGGCTCGATAACCAGTCATTCCAGTCGTAAATTTTCAGAAATATTCTTCTCTTGGTATGCAAATTTACATTTTCATAGAGAAAATTTAAATTTTCTTGAACAAATTTGAGGATTAAATGGTTAAGCTGACAAGAAATGTAGATACACGTACTCTGTTGACAAGAAATTCACTTCAATAGAAACGACTTCCACACTCGACATTATGAAACATATACCTACCAAACTACCAACTAGACAAAAAAGGCTATAAAGGAGGCCTACTAACTACAATAAGGTACATGTAAAATATCCCTGCAACAAAAATTTCCAAAGATGGCTAAGAATTAGAGATTCTCACAATTAAGCTACTGGGTACATCCCAAGCCAGTCTACATAACTAATGTCCATTACCGAACTACCAAGAGACCAAACCTCCACAAAATGCATGTTTGTTAACAGCCTCCCTTTAAGCTGTGGATAGCCATTTACCCTTTCACTGACGAATTCCTCATACCTCATTTCAACTATAACAAACAGGAACACTATTGAATATTTTGAAATTAGTTTGACTGGAAGCCGTTGCTGCCTAAGCAGCGACGGGTTCCTGTCAAACTAATTTCAAATACATTCAACAGAATAAGTTTTATACCGTAAGGATTATACTTTTTCAGGGATTTGTCGGTAAACTGGCTGATGGACACAAGAGGCTCAGATGTAGGAAAGCAGACTGGAACCACAAAACAAGCATTATTGTAATATAGATAACAATACATGTATCTTAGGAATATTCAGCAAAGCTTGCAGACGTCTTGCTAAATAGTGCTTATAGGATCATTTCAAGAATGAGATGGCACAATGGAGGAATCCCATTTATCTATCAATCATATGACATCATAATCAACAACGTCACATAGGTTAACATCATAATCAATTATGTCATGAATGATGAGATTTAGTCCATCATAAACGCTTAATAGTTCATCGAGTTGCATGAATTTTATGTCTACTTTTTTATTAAACATTCAGTTAAATATTTTAAAAATAGTTTGACTGGGCGATGTTGGTGCCATAGGCCAAAACATTTAACAGCGTATCAATGTAGTTTTATGGAAATTGAGATTTTGGGAGTGCATGGATTGATCGATTCCAACATGGGCAAAGCGTGAGTGGAACTTAGCTTAGATGGGCGGGGCATAGCTAAAACTGGAGTCCTCCATTATAAGCTTTTAGGAGAAAGAACATTACACATATAACTCCATGATAACGACTCCGCTGCAAGGAGACTCGTGGAAATAAATCCCTCTGGCTCAAACACTGCAAAGCCCAATATCTTACAAAGGCGACAGGATTTATTAGCTAGACAATAGAAATGCAAAACACTAGCTAGACTAGCGGAGGAAAGAAAAACCATTAAGAAAGCCTTTTGAAACCAAGATACAGGCCTAAACTTCATGGCGAAGCCCTTTAAGTAAAGTGAGCTGAAGCAGGCCATAGAGACACTGGACAAAAAGAAATCGTGAGAACCCACCTATCTAATCTGTGATGAAAGGTTAAGGCTCTATTAAGCGTAAATCAACATCTGGTCAAATTTCCCTTCAAGACCTGTAAAAATGAAAACCAGATACTGTATATGCAGATAAAACCCTGGCACAGTAGCCAAAATATCAAAACTACTTTTGATAAGACATGAAATCTATGAGATTTACTGGACCTCGTTTCCCATTTGGACAGCAAGGGTATAATATACAAATGTACATAACATATGCAAAACGTAACTTAGATGGGATAAATGTCATCCACATGTCTGACTCCGCAATGCAGCCGAGTATCTCATATAAAAGCATTATTCTGATTGGTCTTTGGTATCATTGCTGTACCCGGTGACCTAGAGATGATCAACCCTGAACCACCTTATTCTCAATTCAGAGGCAAATGCACTTTAACTGAAGATGGTGAAGGCCAACAAAGCAGGAACACGTACTGTTTGACTAGAAAAATTAATAATCAATCTATACAGAATGTATATAATTAAAAGGCGCTTTTGTATGTGGTGTGCCCATTCACCTATATTAAAGATGTAATACACACACAGTATCTTTGACAGTTACCAAATGTGACCTTGATATCCATTCTCCTGAACAATAGACAGAGGGATCCATTTCTAGCTATGCCCCGCCCATATCATGTTAAGCTCCACCCAGTTGTTACGTATGTTGAAATCAATTCATGACCACAACCCGAATTTCAAGGTAATTGTACATGTAAGTTGTTGAATAATTCATTTGACTCAGGGTTCATTTAGAAGTCAAGAAGACTATTTTTGGAAACAGCTCCCATTTCAATTAGTTACAAAATATTCAACAGAATGTCAATGACATTGCAAATTCCTAAAAAATATACAATTCATGCACCATAACATTTTTCTATATTCGTGATGGAGTGATAAGTTAATCAGTATGATCGCGACGTTGGTTAACTAGTGACGCAATTGATTATGATGTCAGATACCTGAGTGACAGATCAGATCCCTACATTGCCGCAAACACCAAATAAATTCTTGCTCAAAGATTCAGTTGAAGTTGAGATACGTATAGTTCACTGCAGTGAACCAGAGCGCTCATTATCATGACTATAAGCAGCAATAATGTGAGTGATCCCACAGCAAAAAAGCAGCGGTTGTGGCGGTATAATATTTATGTTCATCCTAAGGAACCCTCCTATCACAATCAAAAGAATGAACAACAACCATTTCAGCATTAACCCTCATTAGAACAGAGTTTTAAATGACATTCACATTTATATGATTATAATAAGAGTAATGTTGCTGCAATTTGTTGCTGACCATGACAGCAACAGGTTTCAGCAGTATTGGTACTATAATCTTTTAATGGTCATATCGGTCACAACCGGATGCTGTCCATTTACAGGCCAAGAGAATACGGTTTTTTAAATTTATCACTGGAATGACTGGAAGGAGCCAGTCATTAGTGATCAATTTTCATAAATTGTATTCTCTTGGCCTGTAAATGGACATTAAATAAGAAAATATTAAAGTTTTCTTAAATAAATTTAACCTATGCTAAGCGTTCTTCTTCAGACTCTGTAACGATCAATTTTTTTCACATCAGTGTTCTAAGTGTTAACGCTGCTTATAAACTGATCAGAGAATAAGGTTATCATGTGCTTGTATATGAAACTTGACGTGTCGGTGCCGCTGAATGGGAAAAGAGCCACAATAAACAAACAATACTGGAATAAGATTCCTCCTGGAGATATAAGTCGCGATCAATTAGTCGAATGACGTGTTGTTTTGAGTGCTCACCTAGCTGCAAGACTATAGCTACAGAATGGACTTATTACCCAGATATAAACGATATCCTTGGGAAAAAATTTGCAGAAACTATTTCTATCCGCTATTCTTCCATAGCGATCTCGATCGTCATCAAACCCGCAGCTATACACCTGCATACCTTGATATTAATTTCCAAAGTGTGATATTGTTAGAATTTAACTCTTCATTCGCCTCTCGCAACAAGGGAGATCTGTCCATAACACTGCATGGACAATAATAATGTGGTCACTAACACAAGACATCACGTAAATCTTTAATGCTCCAATCTTTTCAAGAATATTCATTTTTCATAAGAATATTTTTGAAAATTTGGAACTTGAATCACTGGCTGGATTATAAGAGACAGTCATTCCAGTGGTAAATTTTCAAAAATGGTATTCTCTTGGCCTGCAAATGGACATTTCGCAAGACCACTACAGAATCCATTTTTGGATGATATGAGTTTTAAAAGGTTAAGTAGTTATTTGCAATTGCCAAGAGTTATCTCCCATGACATATATACGGGAGGTTAAGCAATATGTATGCTTCCACAATTAAATAAACAAGTTCCAGGAACTCAGCCTCTGGACACTGAAAGAAATCTATCTTTGATGGTTATTGACAAAAGGATTTCTTGCATATTGCTCTAAGAGAACAATAGTGTGTGTGTATCCTATTCTTCACTGCGGCGTAGACATAACAGGAGTGCCTGGATAAGTTATATTTATGAAGCACTTCTTTGCACTCATGACGCAAAGGTTACAGAGTCTTGTGCAGCTCCTGAAAACCATCACGTATCAACAAATTCACCTCTATCAATGTGTAACTATCTTGACTATATTATTCCTTTTCAAGATGTATCTTGCAGATTGTATTTATAACTTATTACAAGAACATGAATAAAATTCATAATGATCGCCACTGAAAGCTGATTTCCTGGAAGCCCTTGTGAGGAAAATGGAAACAGTAATAAATAGCTAGAGAATAGCGATGAGGACAATGAATATTTAATGGTCATCATCAGCGGACCAGCAAGCCCGTTTTCGAAAATAGGACAATCAGAAAGGCCAGACATTCGGTGTGTCTCACTTTGCAGATTTTAAAGTTCTTTATAGGGATTTCTGTGCGGCTTTTCCAGATCAAGTTGGGCAATCGCATAAGTTCTTAGAACAAACATTCCTAGGAATATCCCTCCAAAAATGAAACTAGGATGTAGGAAAATATGGATAGGAGTTAATCTTTTGTAACATTCTTGCTGGGACCCCTATATACCGGGATGTGAGTGAGATATATATATATATATACAAGTCCAGCGTAGAAACTTCTGTTAAGTGCTGGCGTACTTCAGAATTTGCTAACCTTTTACCCGTAGAACTTTCAGTGTCTTAATTTCAGAACCTTCTATGCCCACCCCCACCCCATCATCCCCCCACCCACACACAACACAACACAACACACACCCTTTCCACATTATGAGTCGCATATTGGCGGCATTTCTTGAATTGGGTCACCGTGATCTTGACCAAAAAAATGAGTTTCTTCAGACACCCCAAGGACAACCTCCCACCCAATATTGGTAAAGATCCCTTCAATAGCACTTGAGTTATCATCCGGAAATGCAATATAATGTCATTACTAGGGTCACCACGACCGTGACCTTTGACCCCAAACTGGAGAGGGTTCTTCAGAACACCAAGGATAAGCTCCCACCCAACATTACTTAAAGATCCCTTCAATAAGACTTGAGTTATCATCCGGAAACAGAATATAATGTTATTAATCGGGTCACCATGACCGTGATCTTTGCATGTTTCACCCCAAAATCGAGAGGATTCTTTGAAACACTACGAACAACCACCCACCCAAGATTGTTGAAGGTCTCTCCAGTAGAGGTAGTTATCCCAACGGACGGACAGATGGACGGACAAAGCACATGCTATATAAAACCTCGCCACCACCCCCCCAATATATCTATAAAGAGTTAATCTTTTCAAACCCACCTATAAACTATATAACCCTGAAATTTCTTATGAAATCCTGAAATTAATAAATTAGAAATTAATTTGATGGAACCAGATGCTGCCCGAGGCAGCAATGGCTTCCTTCAAATTGCTGAGACTTTAGCGGTAAGACATAACCCTTTAACACTCAAGTCAGTCGTTCCAGTGGTAAATTAAAAATAAATAGTCCTCTCTTGGTCTGCAGATGGACATGAAAAATGTATATTTTCTTGCAACAATTTTGAGAGTTAAAGGGTTAATAGTTATCATTTACTATAACCTTCCATTTAGAATTAGCCATGACATTAACTATTTATTTGACTGTTGTTGATTGTTTGCAGACAACATATTCTTTTGACCTGCTAAGTATTTAGAGAACAATTTTACTGAAAGACAAATTGTTTTCAAAATATTCAGCAAGTTCGATGGTTTTTCTCATTGAAATTATTGTCTGGTGGCTTAGAGCAACGATACAGTTAACACTTTGACCATCAAATTTGATCAAGGAAAATTTTACTCATAGAAATGTCTATTTGCAGAACTAGAGAAGACTATTTTTTAAAACCGTACCAAATTATCGAGCAAGTCATTTCAGTGGTAAACTTTCAAAAATAGTCTTCTCTTGGCCCGCAAATGGCCCTTTCCACAAGACCACTGTCGAAGTCATTTTTTGCCAGCATGCATGTTAATGGGCTGATATTTATCATTTGCTATGATCTTCAATTCAGAATTAGCTATGATATTACGGCAAATGAGGAACTGGACCCACAAATTAGTCTGTGAAAGTTTCGCAATAAATAAAATAACATAACAGCAAGATACAAGATCAGATAAGGGAAGCAATAACATTTATGGATGCTTCATGAATAAAACGTAGATAGAAATCAGATATTAAGAGAGACGAATCACTCCTTGTGTACAGGTCAGCACATATTTACCAATATCGCTAGCAGTTTATATTAACTACAGGATGGGTCAATGAAACAACTTTAAAAGTGCATTCAGAACTACCAGAAACATGGTATGATTAGCTGCCTTGCTGCTTCAAGCCACCGGATAATAATTTCAATGAGCAAAGACTCCTGACTTGCTTACTATTTTGAAAACAATTTGACTGAAAGTTGTTGGACTCTCAGTCAAATTGTTTTCAAAATAGTAAGCATATCCATAGTTCAAGTTAATAGCCCAGTCTGTAGATCAGGTATATACATACATCAATGGCTACAGATCAATATGCCAGGAGCACTTGGTTATATCTCTATTCACGATCAAAACACACACATCTCAACACCAACAATCTGAGCAGATGGCTAGAAGTTGATACATTGAAGAAGATGGTAGAGAAACATACTGGACAATAGGTTCACATTAAGAGAGTCTTTACTGAAATATATCAATGGCATATACGCATGAAGATGTGTTTCATACAATGAGAGAATAACAAGAACTTCACTCGCGCATGCATGCTTGCTGGAACATGTTCATAAAGATGCATAAGTGCCCGCTCGCGTACAACGATATCAAATATTATATGGTCTAGTGTTGATTGTCACGGCAGTATGTGGACTAAATTACTTTCACAATACAGTAAGATTGTAAACAGGATTTTCACTTTCAAAATAATTTCTGACTCTTTAACGCTTACAGATTAGAAACGATAAATTTCTGTAATAAGTTATATTATGTTCAATATTTTGCTCCAAGTCAAATTAGTTTCAAAAAATTCAACAATACCCTTAACCCTTTAATGGTTAAAATTGATCAAGAAAAATCAAAATATTTGCTTATTAAATGTCCATTTGCCGGCCAAGAGAAATTTTTAAAAAAAATTTACCACTAGAATTACTGGCTTGGAAATTGCGCCAGGCATTCCAGTGGTAAATTTACTAAAATAGTCTTTTCTTAGCTAGCAAATGGACCTTCTTCAAGACCATTGGGGAGCCAATTTTTGCCTGAATATACCATCATAGGTTGAACCCTATAAACCAGATGACTAATTAGTAAGGAATTAACAAGGATTCTGCTGACTAGTCACAAATAAATTAACTAAAAACTAAATGTCTAAAGCGGGAACAGCTCCCAGTTAAAATAGTTGCAACCTAGAATGCACTCGAGGGTTATGCTAACTCACGCCTTTGCGCTCCGTGTTGACAACGCGCTCAGTGACCACCATGACCTAGATAGTAGCACTTTTAACATCAAACTTAATTTTCGTTCTAGCTAACCATGATATGAATGTGTTAGCGATTTTGTGATTCTATCTTCTTACATTGTATTATCGATGAAAATGTGTATTCCAGTATGTGGCACGGTGACCTCAATGTTTGAATGTCTGACCCCAAAATAAAACATTTTCTAGCCACTCATAATATGAAATTATGTGCCAAATTTGCTAATTTTCTACCTCCAAGGATTCCGGAAATAGACAGACAGGCAGGCAGGCAGGCGGGCGGGCAGGCAGGCAGGCAGGCAGGCCATACAGATGGCACCAGCCACAATACATACACCGGCCTTCGGCGGCGCAAGTAATCATCCAACATAGCTTACCCGTATGGATGGTAACAATGAAATTGAGATAAGGAGAATTCTGAGGTGAAGCCGTTAAGTCATCCTCAACCTAGATAGATATGCGGTAGATAGAATTAGACAACAGAAATTCCAGACAATTCCCAGTACACTAACAGCACTTGATAAAAAAATAGAACACAAGGCTTCAGGAGAATTCTTGATGCTTCAGGAAAATTCTCGCACTTTCCCAAAATACGTACTGCTATTCAGCACAACAGTTAAGTACCATATGTATACACATTATTTATATATATATATACACACACATCAGGTTTAAAATCAGAAATAATTTGTTTCCTGTAAGACATCTCATCAGCAATTTCTAAGGACACGTAACTCAATGTTCTCAACTTTAAACACTTCAAAGCTAAAGGCCATATATGTCATATATACTGGATAGATTGCTCATGACACTCTCAAACGCGATATTTCAGACTTCAGTATTTTCTCTCCGGATGTATAATCTCCAAAATAATGTTTTTTGTTACTAAACCTATTGAGTAGTCAAATAAAGCATCAGATTATAATAACCAATACAATGTTATTTCTGATAGAAATATGTAAATTTTGCGTCTTTAATTTCTCTTCAAATTATCAAAAGATAATTTATTCATTTTTGAAGGCTATACATATTTACTCTTTCGTGTTCATTCTGTCCAGGAATTTAGTAGAATAGTCAAAGATTGCACGCAATTTTGAAAATTGCGCTATTACAAATATCTTAACAGGGCATTCATGAGTACCAACTTTGTGTGTATTTTGTTATAAGAGTTCTGGCTAGATCCACCCAGATCCAGTCTGCTGCGGCGGATCCATGACCAAATATACAAAAATTAATTTACCAGAATAGCCGACGGAGAAATTCATTTTCAAACATCAAACAATGTAATTATATGTATGTTTGTATCTTTATTGTGTTCCTGAATGTCATCTTGTATTTCAATTCTACACACATTTTTTCTCACATTTATCTATCTATATAACAATGTTTTTTCAGTGATATTCCGAGATTTACAGATTTAGGTATGTATTCAATTATTGCAAGCATTTCTGAGAACATTCTAACTGCCGGAAGCCACCAGGCAACAATTTCAATTGGTAATATCTCTGGACATGCTGAATAATTTGACTGAAATTTGTTGGTGGCTTAGTCACCAACAACTTTCAGTCAAATTGTTTCCAAAATATTGAGCACATCCAGAGTTAAATCCCATTGAAAATGTCATCTGCAGGGATTCAGCTGGAAGACAAGAATTTTTTCTTCAAACATTGATCTCTTATTGAAACATTGTTATATGACATTTACTTTACAAACAAGACAGGCAGACAATTTAGATTGAAATCTACCAATCCATATATATTAATTATGGTGTATGGCATTACTGTACATTTCAAAAATAAGCTAACACATTTCCACGCAAAAACACAAACATGTTAGTTAGTAAAATGTTGAACACGATGTAAGAAATGTTCTGTTGAATATTTTGCACATAATTCGATTGGAAGACAGACAGTAATGAAGCCAGCAATATCTTCCAATCAAATTAAGTCTCAAATATCAAGGTTTTATTGTTTTGGAAACATGTAAACCTATTTCTGATATTTACTGCATATTAATTTCCAAACAGAGATTTGGTTGCAACCAGGAATCCTGGACAGAAGCACTCTTAAATAGGTAAGCTGAACTCGGCAAAAAGCTATAAAAACTTAGTTGGAATATTTGCAGACTACTGCTTGCAGAATATTTGAAAAGTGAATCTGTTTCCTATTTGGGCTCCAATGCGCATGCGCAAGCATGCTTAGTGACAGGTGTCACCAAGGAGTGAGTACAGACTGGTGCCAGTCTCTATCAGGTCATATGCTGGGGGTGTACCCTACCAGTAGTCTGGTTGAGGGTTTATATGGAAATGGAATAGTCATATAGGGTATGTAAGCAAGCATAAAAATCTTATTCTGGTGGCTAAATGAGAGTAGTTGATTTAGCAAGTAGTGATTGAACGGTATAGGTGTTTTTGTAGTGTAATAACAACTGGGGGTCCCATACAGAAATTTATGATCCCCATTTAGTCATGGGAAACATAGCTTTCCAGTCCTTGTGGAAGCTACGGATTCATAGATCAAAGTTGCCCATGACAAAATGACTACGTCTATACAATGCAACGTACATATATCCCTGATGCTGTACAACTGTAACAGCTGGGACAGCCCCAAAAGGCAGTTCTCGAGAAACTTGGTGCCTGCTACCATAAACACCTTCGCACCATCAATGGACACGGAAAGCCTGACATCAAAATTTCCAACGATGCACTATACAAGATGTGTAATGCTCTGTCCGCAAGTCACCCAGCAAAATATGTTTGGCCATGTGCTAAGAATACCATAAGACACACCAGTAGGAGTCTCGGAATTCACCCTACTGGAAACCGCCAAATATAAAGCCAGGAGAGGACATCATTGCATAAATCTGCGCTGCGAGGTGACCTCGAGAAAACAGGGCTAAGGATTTCAGCTGAGGACAAGACACAGTGAGCAAAAGCGAAGAAAGACTGATTGGAGCTGTAAGATGTTTCTACTACTACAGCCACAGAATACAGTAATCATACATACTGATTTTCTCATCCATACAAAAATTAGAGAGTATCATAGCATTGGGTGCACAGCTATGAATTATGTGGCTCCAATAATAGATTTTAAGAATATGTTTATGCAAAAACCTATAACCCTAATTAGTATTTAACAATCATACACAATTTTCATGGGTCCAATGCGACCCATTGCCACCATTTTTGGGGGTCTCAAGTTCCATTTTGGTGATATAGATAGACAGATAGATAGATAGATAGATAGATAGATAGATAGATAAATAGTACATTTATATTGCGCCAAACTCCATGCAATTGCATGTTCTAAGTGCGATACATCTGATCCCCTGTTCATTTGGCAGTCCAAGCCTGGCAGCCACATATGGCGCACAGAGAGCTATGTCATCTCAGGTACCTATTTACAGCTAGGTACACAGGGGCAATGCAGAGTAGTCACTTGCTCAAAGACACAACCAGCGACCACTGGTGTCGGATGATGTGGAAGCTATCACAACAGCTTGTTTAACTTCATTAAGTCAGACTAAAAATAATATAGCATGAATTTTTGACTTGGTTAGAAAATTGTGTTAATATTTTCAAAGCAGACTACATTTTCAATAGGGTGTAAGTCTGGACCACCTCCTGAATATTTTGAAAACACTGACTGAAAGTTTTTGCTAGCTAAACCACCAAAAACTTTCAGTTAAATTGTTTTCAAAATATTCATCAGGACCAGAGCTATTACCCATTGAAATTATTGCCTGGTTTGGTAAGATTTAACCTTGCAATGGTCAAGTCAACAAAACAGGCCTCTACAAGGATCTTGAGGTATTTCAATTTTCATGCCAAGGGAAGTCAGTCTTTGAAAATTTCCCATTGGAATGCCTGCCGCGATAACCAAGCAAATCCTTCGTGGAAAATTTTTAAAATGTCCTCTTGGCCTGCAAATCGACATTCAAACAGGATATATTTTGAAAATCTTGAGAAATTTTGACCATTAAAAGGCCAAGTAAAATTAAATTTAAAATTATTCAACAGATCTTCTGTATGGTTGCCATGAGATTCTAACTCCATTACACTCTGCACAGGGTGAGAGTACAGCCAAATGATGACACTCAGAAAAAACATTCCCCCAAACCAATTATTTGCATATAACTATAAAGGTATCATCGCATACAGTCTACACTGAAGGTTCCAAAACAAAGTTAGCAGATTGTTCTTGAGAATACACTCAAACATTTAGGTTTTCAACAACATCACATTTCTCTCTCTCTTTATAGATACAGAAGCATAAAGTTATCAGCACATGCTAGGTATGTTAGGAGACCAGTCAGGTACTCCAAATAAACTAAAACTAACTCATACCTTCTCACAAATCACAGTTTCCTGTATCTAATGAACATGCCAATGGTTTGGATGCTGGGGTGAAGAATCTGACTTTATATAAACAGAGTTACCAGTGGCTAGTGTGGCAAGGGCCTGGGACAAGTCAAAGGGGAGCGAAGTTAATTGGGTGGGAGAGATGGTAACCACTAAGTCCTCAAATTTTCTCAAGAAAATTTCAATTTTCTCATAGAAAATGCCCATTTGCAGATCAAGAGAAGTGTATTTTCAAAAATTTACCACAGGAATGACTGGCTCGGTTATCGAGCCAGTCATTCCCGTGAAAAATTTAAAAAAAATACACTGCTTGATCGGCAAACAGACATTTCCGAAGACCACTGCAGAAGCCGCCGTTTTTGGCCGGTTTGACTGTTAGTTAGTATTGAAAGCAGAAAAATGAAGTTATTTCCAGGTGATGAATATATGTTTATAATTACAATCCACTGGTATAGTGGCGTATGGTTGAGTGAAGTAGAAGGTAGTTATCTAAATTTGAAGGAACTAGATGGTATTATTTACAATCTACCACTACTGCAGGTATTATTGAATACTCATTTAGCATTGTAGCAGTCGTCATGTAAAAACAAAACTTCTCTGTCGAAATATTACCATGGCATTCTGAAGCGTGGTAGAAGTAGTTAGTGGCTTAAACTTGAATTGCAAAGTTTTATAAAATACATTTCTCTTGCCCAACAAATGGACATTCTTCAAGACGGCTGAAGAAATCAATCTTGAATTGTAACTGTCTCGCTGCTGCAAGCCACCAGACAATAATTTCAATGAGCAAAAACTCTTGACTTGATATATATTTTGAAAACTATTTAACTGAAAGATGTTGGTGGTATAGCCACCAACAACTTTCAGTCAAATTGTTTTCAAAATATTCAGCCGATCCAGAGCTATAACCCCTGGAATATGTCGTCTGATGAAACTCAGCAGTGACAGTATATACAAGGGAAACATGGCCTTCTGATCTTTTTGAAAATAGAGGAATCCAGTTTTAGCTATGCCCCACCCATCTCTAGCTAAGCTAAAGCCACACTTTGTCTCTGTTGGAATGAATCGATCCCTGCCTATCAATTTACAGAAAACTATACAGGTAAGCTGTTGAATATTTTAATACTAATTTGGTTGGGCACTGTTTCTGCCCAGTTAAATTAGTTTCAAAATATTCAACAGAATGTTTATTAACACTTTAATGGTCATGGCAGCTAAAATCAGCCTCTATAATGGTCTTGTGGAATGTCCATTTACAGGCCCAGATAATACAATTTTTGAAGCCTTACCACTGGAATGACTGACTCGATAACCGAGCCCGTCATAAATTTTCTAAAATTGTATTCTCTTGGTCTGAAAATGGGCATTCGGTCGCAGATATTTTTTTAAACCAAATTTGACCATTAAAGGGTTAAATACTAATGTCATACGATCGTACAACAGCTTAGTCCGTATCAATTAAGCATTCATGACAAACTTAGCTACGTCATTCATCATACATGTAACTGCTTAAATGACGTCAGCCTACACCTCACGTAGTTAATTATGACAGCATACGATTGATGGATAAACTGGAATACTCCACTGTCGATCCGCGGATCAAGGATCTCTTTGGCCAAAAGAACGCACATGTACATGTATGACCTGTGTATGTCTCACTCATGTTGCGCAACTGTAAAAGCTGGACATCTCCAAAGGAAGTTCTAGATAAGCTTGACAGCTGTCAAGACAAGCACCTCTGTACTAGCTTCCAACATCGCTGGTCAGCGGGGTGGAGGTCAATACAAGAGGCCACACAGCAAACGCGCAAGGACGTGTTATATACCCCACATGCAATATGGTCACATGGTCAAGCAAGGTGGCCCAGCAAAGATGGTCTATGGTTGGCTTTGGAATAAATTGCTGTACTCGGATCCAACACCTACAAATCCAGCAGAAGATGCCACTGCATAGACCGATCTGGAAAAGGCAGGACTGGGCACACTGAGAACCAAGAACTGGCAGGAGATAAGGACAGTGGCTAGAAATAAGAAATGGTGACCAGAAGACACAGATTACAGCTGCATAATGTTTTCAAACTAGTGCAGTCGCAGACCACCACCACCACCACCACCCCTACACCCTTCCCCCCCCCCCCCCCCCTCCTCTACCCACCCACACCCCAAACCATTTTATTAACTGTCTGCCTGCTGAATTTCTGCAGACAACATTTTCCATAGCGGTTAACTCTGAATATGCTGAATATTTTGAAAACAATTTGACTGAAAATTGTTGGCTAAACCACCAACAACTTTCAGTCAAATTGTATTTGCCCTGTAGGTGGGGCTTAGAATACACCTTCCGTATCCTCTGCGTGTCGTAAGAGGCGACTAAAGGAGGTAAGGGTGAGGTAACCCTGACAGAAACCTCGAGTGCTGAAGACGGAGGTTCCAGGCCGCACAGCGCAATCTAATAAACCATGGATCCACACACTTAACGCTTATGATCATGTCGATAGTCACTTACAGGACTGGCGGTATGATCAGCGAACGACAAGAAGAAGTCAAATTGTATTCAAAATATTCACCAGGCTCAGAGTTATTGCCCATTGAAATTATTGTCTGGTGGCTTGTAGCGGTCAGACCGTTAAATATCATGCGACTACATCATTAATGGACATTTCTTAATGCTGCACAAGAATAGTCAGTTGAAACAATGAAGTCTATCTTCTCAAATGCCTCATCCTTTGATCATACACACTCTACAGCATCAGCAAAACATGCCTCGAAGCAATGCTCCCTGAAAAACCCTGCGCTTCAACCATCCAACAGCCACTCAGCACTTACTTTTAACTGGAGCGTCTAATTGCAAATTAAAATTACTTAATGCATAAATGAACACAATCAAGACAAAAGGAGAGAATCCAGTGGAGGGTGTAAATAATACTAGACTGAAGAACGAAAGAGCGCATGATCATAATTGGATTATAACTGAACTGAATATAAGTGCTAAATTTTTAACCCGCATGCAATATTTTCACTCTAATTACACATAGCTCATTTTTATGTTTCAGCGACCCCGTCATAACAGCTGCGGATGAAGAAAGATGCTCTATTTTTGTCCATACTCAACGATTCGCCAATTAAGACATTCTACGCTGTATACCATTGATAATATTCTTCATACATAGGATAAAATCAAGAGCTTATTCAATATTTTGAAGACAAATTGACTTAATAGCATCGCTGGATGCCTAAGGCAGCAACATTTAATCGAATTCCTTTCCAAAATATTCCGCACATTTTCTATTTAGATCTACTTTGAAACCAGTGTTTATGCCTCCAGGATGAGCAAGGATGATAGAACACTGGCTGACTCCTTTAACACTCACACACCAGATGTATTGAATATTCTGTTGAATATTTTGAAACTAATTTGACAGAAAGCTGTTGCTTTTGACAAGCTGGACACTGACCAAGCAATCAGGAGAGTTTAAAGGAAAAAGTTCACAACAGACAGAGACGATGGACAAACCATGGATGGTCGCTATGCTATAAGCTCACTTGGCCTTTTGGGCCAGGTACGCTAATATAACGTTAACAATCTGTTGAATATGTTAAAATTAATTTGACTGGAAGACATTCTTGCCTTATGTGGCTTCCAGTCACATTATTTTCAAAATGTTCAACAACTTTCCAGTATGGTTACCTTGTGGATGGAGAAAGGATAAAGACTTGCGGCTTCCAGTCACATTATTTTCAAAATGTTCAACAACTTTCCAGTATGGTTACCTTGTGGATGGAGAAAGGATAAAGACTTGGGTTGAATAAAATGTTCGTTCGCCGGAAGTTACCAGAATCTAAATAGCCAGAAAAGGGTTTTCCTTCACCATGATACCGAGCAGCAAACAGTAACCCATAACCAAAATTTAGGCATATAATCACTAATAATCGTCACTCACCTTTCCCTGCATAATCATTCGAACCGTAACGATTAAGGAGCCACCAGGACTCGTTGGTGCGGGTGGCACTGCAGGCACAGAATTTGCCATCACTGGAGCAACAGCTGGAATCGAGTTCAAAGAGGGTACAATCGGGTTAGTTTGCACCATGGTATCTGTTGCCATGACGGTGGGCATGTAAACGATTTTAATAGTAGTCTTCTTCGTTAAAAGATATGGTCAAATTTGTACGAGTTTATAAAATGTTTTTTCACTTATACACAATGACAAATTATTGCTTGAATGACTGTTGATGGCTTATTATAAATTAATTAGTTCTTTCCGGTAATTAGTTTTGAGGTATATATTGCACTTATATGACTTCATAAAATCACAAATGATTTCATATCTTTTTCCCCGGACTAAGCGTTACAAATGGAATTATGTAAATTTATCAGAAACAACAAACGTAACCTTGCTTGATATCAAAGTTATACGATGGCTTCAGAATTCACAATCTTCGTTTTGCGGACGCAGCTTGATTTTGGTAATGAGTATATGTTGAGCTTGAGAATCAGCTGCAGAATGTCTGTAGGGTGACAGAAGACGATGGTCGCTGGACAAGTCGGGATAGCAGGAGAGAATCCGAGGTGAAACAGGAGTGTGTGGCTAGAAGCAGGTCCGAGAAACTATGGGAGTGGGGAACTGAAAGGAAGCACAACACATGATTAATATTGTACAGTAATAATAATAATAATAATAATAATAATAATAATAATAATAATAATAATATCTGGTGTATGGGACAAGTTAGTAAAGAAAATAATGTAATATTCACATTGACCACAACATGGTGTTCATAAATTTCTGTAGCGGTGATGAAGGTTTATCTGTTTAATCATGTAGCCACCTGGGCCTCTAAGAGCAAAACTTATTGGACCCAGATAATTTTTCAAGGGCCAATTTATTCATCATGATGTATCAGTGCACCGGGACCAACGTTTAGAAATACAGGATATAATAATTTAGGCTTTACTAATGTAGAAAGTGTTAAAACAGTGTTTTCAAGCTGAATAATATTGGATCAACCTGCAATAAACCTGTCATATAGATAGATCTGTTTGCGATCTTAAAAGATGGATTGAAAAATTTAGGCTGACACCTGGACTAGTTAATTTGAAAAATTGGTAGGCAAGCCTAAAATCTAGGAGCCACGGGCCCCTGCCATCCTTCAACATTGCTGTAGGTACAAAATTTAAGCCCTATTTTGATCATTTTTAGTTGTGGCTGCGACTATTATAACCGTGTCTGTCTGTCGGTCTGTCAAATTTTTGGCATTTCCGACAAAATTGCCTCTAAGTTGCAACTATAGCACTTGTCGGAGTTGTTTAGTTGCAACTAGACTAAGTCGGTCAGTCACACTGTCAAGTTTGTTATATTTTAGGCAAAGGCACCTATGTCACAATTATAGCGAACTTACACTCGTTAACCCTTAACACTCTGATGCCGAAATTCCAAATTTTCAAATTAAATTAAAAGATGAACTGGTGTACATTTTTCAACAAATTTGGTGGAAGATGGTGCTGTCGTAGACAGCAGTATCTTCCAACAAAATTGTTGAAATGTACATCAGTTTCTTTGATACCGGCACAGTAAAAGATAAAATATTGACATCAGAGTAGTAAGGGTTAATGTGGGTTTGGTTTAAAACCAAGGCTTTCGATATCCCAGTATATACATACAAACTCTTTTTTTTTTAATTGGAGGTAAATGGGATCCATGATTTCCACGAAAGACTTTGTACCCTAATGCAATACCACCACCCTCACCTCAGAGGTTGAATGAGTAAAAATAATTTGGCACCTCGTTTTTGGATCATAGTCAGTTTTCAAATGCTTCCTCAAGACAGAACGTAGCTAATTCAATGCACTAAGAGAACATGAATCGTTTCACTGATAATTTCTCTGTATCTCAACCTCATGGTAAACAAATAGGAATATTGGTGAGTGTTTTGAAATTAATATGACTGGTGCAATGGTGGTTTCCAGTCATATTAATTTCAAAATATTCAACAAAATATGCTATACATGGTAAAGAAGTTAATTGTTCAGGGATTTGCCGTTGAATGTTGAAAGGGTTAACCCGTTGGCCCTTAAATTTGTTGAAGAAAATTTTATTTTACTCACTGAAAACGTTAATTTGCAGACCAAGGGCAGACAATTTGTGAAAATTTAACATTGGAATGACTGGCTCATTCATTGAGGCAGTCATTCCACTGGTAAATTTTCAAAAATAGTCTTCTCTTGGTCTGCAAGTTGGACATGTCTCAAGACAACTGCAGGAGTCATTTTTGGCCGGCTTAAGTGCTAAAGGATTAAGCCGCACATCATTACACACAGACTATGTTTTTCTTCGTAAATGTCCATATGACAAATCATTTTAGGATGCGCTTTCTGTTGAATGTGACATGTACATTGATGTATCCTTTCACGATAGTATAGTGCATCGATTTCTCGGCTTACTCATCTCAATGGAGGAACCCAGTTTTAACTACGGCCCATCCATCTCTAGCTAAGCTCCAGCCACATTTTGACCGCAATGGGATCAATCAATCCCTTCACTCTCTGAATCTGAATTTCCAGAAAATTATATAGGGAAGTTGGTGAATATGCTCAGTCAAATTAGTTACAAAATATCCAACAGCATGTTTATTAACCATTGAATTTGTTCAAGAAAATTAACAAAATTTCATGGAAAATGTCCATTTGCAAAACACTATTTTTGAAAATTTACCACTGGAATGACTGGCTTGGTTATGGAGCGAGTCATTTCAGTGGTAAATTTTAAAAAGATAGTCTTATTTTTGTCTGCAAATGGACATTTCTCAAGACGACAGCAGAGGCCGCTTTTGGTTGATATGGGTGTTAAATGGTTAAATAGTAAGACATACAATTCATACAACAACGATTCAGTCCATCATCAATTAAGCATTCATGATGAAGCTAGCTATATCACTCATGATGCAATTGATTATGATGTCATCCTACACATCGCATAGTTGAATACAACATCATGATTGATGGATAAAATGCCTTCTTCCATTGAGAATATAGGAATGCCCACAATACATGTAATAGCTCTCTTATTATAGCCTGTAGGGCAGCATACACCATAATACGTGTAAGGTGGTACTTCCATACCAAATATATAAGAGAAAACATCTCTATTATCCGAGTCAATATCTATAACCTTGTCACAGAATACGCTAACGGCTAACGATGTTGTCATCTTCGTCTTTGATTTCATCAGCATAAAACATCAAACGTTTAATATACCTCTTAGTATCATTCTCCACGCTGGCAAATCAATTCTGGAGTCTTAAATCCAAAGACCAGCCATATTAGCATCAACAGGTTTTACCCGGCAATGATATTTCTAATTCTGGTTCTGTTTGAAGAAAACCACTTAGCGAGGAAAAGAATTATAGATTGTATTCGACAAGCCTAACATGAAAATGTCAATCCATACGCCAGCATTAACTCTGTAAAACTCAAATTGCATTAAAAAATTTTACAGACCAAGAGAGGATTATTTTTTGAAAATTTATCACTGGAATGACTGGCTCGGTTACCGAGCCTGTCACTCCAGTGAAAAATTTTCAAAAAATAGTCCTCACGGTCTACAAACTGGCATTTCACAGGACAACTACAGAAGCTGTTAAAGGGTTAACACCCCCATCTCCTCTTCCGCTGGAGAAGAGTTACTGAAAAACAGCGTGAGAATGCTAATTATTTTGAAAACAATTTGACTGATAATTGTTCAGGTGAATTGTTCAGCCAAATTATTTTCAAAATATCTTTGAAAGCTTTTATTTATCTTGTGTAGCGAACATATTTCTGATAACTTTGTAAGAAATGGCTTGTAAACGCTCAATCACTGAATTTTACAACTCAATTATTATAAGCGTCTTCTACGTCATCACAACGCTTTAATAATAATACATATTATTGACATGAATAAAACAACATGACAATATGATTACAGTATTATCAACCATCTATTCATTATTGTCAACTATCCTTTCAATTCCACAAGATACGAATCTGATTATATTGAACGGTTTACACAAAACAAAAAAATTATCTTCAGCTTAGCAAAGAAACTAAAGAAAAGAAATTCATTGACCGGCTTTTTTTTAAACGCATAATTTATTTTAAAATATTCGTTTTCGCGATACATCTACATCAAGGGCGTGGTTTGGTGCATGTTTACCATTTAACCATTACCAATCTGATGTCAAAATTTTTAATTTTCAAATTAAAGTAAAAGATGAACTGGTATATATTTTTCAACAAATTTGGTGGAAGTTGGTGCTGTCATAGACAGCAACATCTTACACCAAAATTGCTGAAAAATGTACATTAGTTTCTTTGCTATTCACATCGCAAAAGATAGAATATTGACATCAGTGTGCTTAGGGTTAACAAAGTAATCTATTTGATTTTTCTGACCAATCTTGCCAAGTGAAAAGGTTGAGAGGAAGACAGATGGTTTGATATGCCCTAGCTATCCACGACAGAAACCGTGTACAGCAACAACATTTACAAAATAATCAAAACATTCAATGGAACTAAATAATACATGCGGTAAAATAGCAGCATTAAACCTCCCTCCCTATCCCTCACCCCCTACCTCCCCTTCATATCCTGCCTCCCCCCTCCGCCATACCCCTCCCTCCGCCTCCCTTCCCTCTAGTGTCATGTTCATATGCTACAATACGCTTCGGAAATAACGCCATCCCCTCCACTTAACATCAATATTACAATGTGATATTTGAAACGCTTAGAAATGATGCTCACGCATACATATAGCGCTCATATCTATACATACGCCGTACCTAGACACACCTACATTAACCATTTCACAGACTAATCCCTGAAAAAGTAAATTCTTTACGATATAAAACTTATTCTGTTGAATATTATGAAATTAATTTGACTGGAAGTCGTTACTATCTAAGGCAGCAACGACTTCGTTAAATTAATTTCAAAATATTCAACAGTTTTCCTGTATGGTAGAGCTGAAAATGAGAAATTCATCAGTGTTAGGGTTAACACTTGACATGTCTTTATATCTGAATTTAGAAACAACTATATAGCAAAGCTGTTGAATATTTTGAAAATTATTTCACTTGAACATAGGCAGCAACAGCTCCCAGTGAAATTAATTTCAAAATATTCAACAGAATATTTGTTACATCCTAACGAATTTGGCATAAATTTTGTTTGAAATCCAGGGTTAAGACAGAATTTCTTGTTCATTTAATCTTTTCAGAGACAAATCGTTGAAAAAACATCTTCTTTACGATATAAAACTTATTCCGTTATTAATTCCATTGAAAGCTAGAGCTTTCTAAAGGAATAACCAATGCCATGATCATAATTTCTATAACAACCGTGCGTCATTCATGATGGCTATAGCGGCATTATAACAATAGAAAAACATACGAATAAACCACGAAAAAAACCAGGGATGATAAACACACCATATGTGACCACACAAGTGCCTTTGCTAAGTGGTCTCTTAACCCTTTCAATGGCTAAACTTGTTCAAGAAAATTTCAATTTAAAAATGTCCATTTGCAGACCAAGAGAAAAATATTTTTGAAAATTTACCACTAGAATGACTGGCACGATTATCGAGCCAGTCATTCCAGTGGTATATTTTCAGAAATAGTTTTTGCTTGGTCAGCTAATGGATAATTCTCAAGACCACTAGAGAAGCCATTTTTGGCTGGTAGGAGTGCTCAATGGCTAAATTTGTTCAAGAAGATTTAAATTTCTTCATAGAAAATGTTCATTTGCAGACTAAGATACTATTACTCAGGGTTCATACAGCTGGCAGGTTTTCTTCTTCAAGGACGTTTCAAGGATTTTCAGGACTAAAAAAGTTGATTTCTCAAGGACTCTGAACCAGGATCCCAGACAAAGTGAGGGTATGACACTGACACAAAATTTAGACAGCTTGCCTATAGAACCGTTAAAATTAGTTTGAATTTTGGAACTTACTTGATTCCAGATGGATTTTGTCAGTCAAATTGCCAATCAAACTTTCTTAAATCTTTATTTACATCAGTACGTGACCGCAAAAATCATTTGGGAGGAAATGTTGATTTTCAAGAGCTTTTCAAGGCGGATGGGTGAAATTCCAGTACTTTTCAAGACAAATTTCAAATCCAAGTCTTTTCAAGGCAGATGCCAAAATTCAAGGGCTTTTCAAGTTTGTACAAACCCTGTTACTGAAAATTTATCACTGGAATGACTGGATCAGTTATCGATCCAGTCAATTCATTGGTAAATTTTCAAAAATAGTCTTCTCTTGGTTTGTAAATGGATATTTCAAATAAGATAACTGTTATGGAGCAATGTATGACAAGCTTGGGTGCCAAAGGATTATAACCGTCAAAAATAATTTGACCTGGGAGGTGTCACTGCCATTGTTCGAGTTGAATTAGCTTCAAAATATTCAACAGCTCAACAGATTTTCTGAATAGTTGTCTTGGGATTGAGGCATTTAAATGATTAACTTTCTAGCTGTTGCAAACCAGTGAGCAAAATCTCTGGACTTGCTAAATATTTTGAAAACAATTTGACTGAAAAATATTTAGCAGGTCCACAGATAACCACTAGAATAGGTTGTCTGGGCGGTCAGACGGTTAATAGAATTTGGCAGCAATAAGAAAACATCTTTGTGGCAATATGCTGGTGGCTTCGTCTACGAAATAACAATGTTTTCAATTTCAAGGTAATAATACAGGTAACCTTATGATATCTGATTTATTTTCAAAGGAATGTGTCGGAGAGCTTTTGCCGCCTTAAGGTCTGTAGATTTGAATGGATAATAACAGCCTTAGAGGGCAATTGATCGAGTGATAGTTTCTAGAAAAGATTTGATTATGTATGTATCTGCTATGATATCATACTTACCGTACCACCCACACACACCCTCCCAACATTTGATAAAAAAGATATTTCTAATAATAATCAACGAAAACAAACGGTTGAAATTTGGCCAAAAAATACACTTTTCAAGCACCACAACAATAAACTGGATGATGTAATTATTTACTCCAGCTGCCAAAGGCCGGCGTGAGAGTAGCGGTTGTTGCCATCTGTCTGTCTGTCTGTGTCATATTTCATGAATGCAAGGTCGAATCACCAAATTTGCCTTATTATTGAGGATAACTTGATAACCGAGCCAGTCATCCCCGGGGCAAATATTCACTAACAATCTTCTCTTGGTCAGCAAAATGGACATTTTCTATGAAAAAATTGAAATTTCCTTGAACAAATTTATAGGATAAAAGGTTAATTGATAGAAATAAACATTCAGTTTTCATCAACAGTGACTTTGACTTTTCCTCTCATTTGACATCTAACATTCTAAATACTATTAACCCTTTAATGGCCAGATTTGGTCAAGAGAATTAACATATTTTCTTAATGTACATAATACAATTTTTTTACATTTATCACTGGAATGACCGGGCTCGATCATCGAGCCAGTCATTTCGGTGGTAAATTTTCAAAAATTGTATTTTCTTGACCTGTAAATGGGCAATCCACAAGAACATAGGCGATGCCGGTCTTGGCCGGTATGACAATTAAAGGGTTAATCACCATCTTTACAATCATGAGTCCTTTGCATACATACAATTCAACATGCTGATTAGCTCCTGAAGCCACTTCCTTGACTGCAGGTCCAACTGTCTGACTGCTCCAATTGGAAATAACCATCGATCTACCGAATATTTTGACAACAATTTGACTGCAAGTTGTTGGTGGCTTGGCCACCAACAACTTTCAGTCAAATTGTTGTCAAAATATTCAGCAGGTCCAGAGTTAAACCCCATGGAAAATGTAGTGTTTAACCCTTTTAGTTATTAACACTCAAATTTGTTCAAGAAAATTTCAATTTTCTCATAGAAATTTAAAGACTGAGAGAGGACTGTTTTGGAAAATTTACCGCTGGAATGACTGGCTCTGTTATTGAGCCAGTCATCCCAGTGTTAAATTTTTAAAAACAGTCTTCGCTTGGTCTGCAAATGGACATTTCTCAAGACCACTGAAGAAGCCATTTTGGGCTGATATGAGTGTTAAAGGGTTAACAGAAAGCCAATAGGCACACAATTACTTTTCCAACTGTATAACATACATGGCCAGGAAACACAGCAGGACACACATGGATCAACATTAGATACTTACACCAAATTGTATCAAGCTGTTGGCTGGCAATTTCTGCTTATAATGGAATCAAATATCACAAAGCTTTGAGATGTAAATGGCAGATCAGGTGGGTAATGTACTCACTCAACTGTGACGTAAATCAGGTGTTGTAAATCCGTCCAGGTGATTGGTATAAACGATTCAACTATTTCCCTTCAATTTTGTTCTAAAATATTTAATTTTTTTATAGAAAATGTGCATCAGCGGACTAACAAGACTATTTTTGAAAACTTAACCACTAGAATGACTGGCTTGCTTATCGAGGCAATCATTCCAGTGGTAAACTTTCAAAAAATAATCTCTTGGCCTGCGAATAAATATTTCTTTAGCAAGAGCGCTGAATAAGCAATTTTGTGTCCGGCTTGGGTGTTAAAGGGTTAATGGGCAATATTTGTCAGGAAACTCAATTCTTCCATAGACAATATCCATTTGCAGAACAAGAAGACAAATTTTTGAAATATTTCCACTAGAATGACTGGCTTGGTTATCAATCCAATTATTTCCGTGTAAAATTTAAACTAGATGGACTGCGTCCTGCGTCGTCGAGCGCTTTGGGTTTTCTGCATATCAAACATCATGTATTGCCATGGCGTGAAATAAGGATTTCTTAGAATCGCATACCGCCTTGAGGAATCAAATCTCCGAACCACATAACAGTTTGGAAAATACTTGAAAAATCATTTCAATTATGAGGACGACTGGATGCAATGATGCCATAGATCATATCTGTAGTTTTATTAAGATCGGATTACGTCCTTGATGAATTAAATATCCATTAAAATCTTTCTAATTCTTGGCTGGACACTGTTCAAAGTAATAGTTATTTGTCCAGATCGTCCACTTCTCTAGGCTCCTGACTTGCTGAATATTTTGAAAACAATTTGACTGAAAGTTGTTGGTGGCAACAACTTTCAGTCAAATTGTTTTCAAAATATTTAGCAGGTCCAGAGATATAATCCTTGGAATAACTAGAAAGGCTCTCTGTGTAATACACTTGTTATCAGCTTGCACTTCGAGAGCAGCACATCAAACAGTGCAGACCATTAATGTCTGGCAATGGCAAGCCATCTTCCACTTGCAGCAGATCTCAACTTCAAAGAGAACTTCAACAAACGGAAATGGTAATGTAAACTAGAAAGGCTGTGGGCCTGAAAGTGGAGAATTTTTCTTGTGCACAGTTTTGTACATCGCATATGCCACATCATATAGCACAGCTAAGAAATAATTTATCATGATTCAAAATCAAAATAAACATGTACTGTTGAATATTTTTAACATAATTAGGTTGGAAGTCATTACTGCCTAATGGCTTCCAATCCAATTATGTTCAAAATATTCAACAGAACATTTCTTGCGATCCAGGGCTTCCATTAGCGTACGTCTAGGAGTACTATACTCCAGAAGTACATATTTGGACTTCTAAAACACATACACTTTTTTGGCCTTGGCAACTATAAAAACAATGATTTTAAGCAAATTAAATGTATTTGAACCATTTTAGACTTTCATGTTTTGTGTTTGGACACCGACTTCATGTGTATAGAAATTAGTAGAAGCCCTCCGAGTTGCTAACAAACATGTTTCAGTTTTTGCTTTGGAATCGTGTCAAATTATTTATGAGCTGTACTGATAGAATAGGATAGGATAGAACAGTTATTTGTAGGGGGAATCCAAATGTATAAAGCATGGAGTAATCAGAATTTTTCAGGTACCATTTTCTTTCACAACACAACCATCCTAAGCATGGTCTTCACATATCTTACTGTCATCCTAATCAGCTAATGTAGGATTATCACTGACGGTGGTCGAGTATCACTGGTCGAGTATCACCGGAGAAAATCATATAGTATATGCTCTGTCATCCTCATCACTTTAAATCAGTTATAGCTTTTAGTGAACGGCCATTTGCAGGAATAGAGGAAACTTTCTCACCTGGAATGGCCAGCCCCGGCTTGTGGTTCTAGTAATAAAATCTAAACAAGAGGCCCAAGGTCCTGTGATGCTCATCTTGAACATTAGCATTTGAACCGCTCACATTTAAATAGACATAATGGATAGGAAAACAAATCTAACATGGCCACCAAACAAACCGACCAATCAAAATTCTTGTTTCATATGTTGATGCCTAGGATCACTGCACCCAAGTTTCATTGAAATCAGGCTATTGATTGACCCTTTAACCCCTAATCTTTTTCAAGAAAATTTTAATTTTCTCATAGAAAATGTCCATTTGCAGACCAAGAGATTATTTTTTTAAATTTATCACATGGACTGACTGGCTCGGTTATCGAGACAAGTTATTCCAGTGATAAATTTTCAAAAATAGTCTTCTTTTGGTCTGCAAATGAACTTTTCTCCAGACCACTGCCTAAGCGTTTTGTGGCTGATATGAGGGTTAAAGGGTTACTTACGGCATGAGAAAATCCATGAGCACCTGTACATAATTCACACCTTATATATACACCATGATACAATTAGAGACCCAACACCTGTCATTAACAATTCAATTGAAGTTGACTATAACCTCCCTCCCTCCCTCCCACGCACGCACGCACGCACGCACGCACGCACGCACGCACGCACACAGGAAACCTGTTTAACATCTTAAAACTAATCTGACAAAAACTCCCCGTCAAATGATTTCAAAATATTCAACAGCTTTCCAATATTCAACATAATATTCTTTACATCATAAAAAATCTGCCATTTCTAGTCTGCAAGGGGTTTCAGAGAATCCTGCGTAAAATGTGCCTCATTAGATAACGAAAATTCTACTCATGGCTCCAGTTGTTATTTTTTTACATGAAACTATCAGCTTATTATTAGCGCCGGCTCAGTAATAGAATGACATATTCCGGTAACACAAAGCATCAAAATTCATCTTACTAAACAATGATACTGGAGGGCATATAACACATTATCAGACGTCAAAAGAAGTTCTGGTTAGTGCTGGAATCAAGGAAGTCGTTATCACGTACATACAATAGCGTTGCTCTCACATCCTGACCATGGGTAATTCATTTAGCCTCAAGACCGAACAACCATTATTCTTTCAGCGCTAATTCACGATGAAATTTCCAAAACTCAGCCTGCAGTGCGCCGCAAATGAATTATATACAGAAAATAACAAACTTGTATAACCATTTTATATCAAAACGTATCGCATGCTTTAGTCAGATCTGATTAGAAACGAGATGTGGATAGCCCAATTAATCGCTATTAGAGATAGATAGATAGATCTTACAAAGTGTGAGAAATGTAATATCACCTCTTAACCCTTTAACTCTGATATCAGCCAAAAACCGAATCCACAATGGTCTTGAGAAATGTCCATTTGCAGACCAAGAGTAGGGCTGTAACGATACGTTTTGCCACGATACGATATGTATTATGATACACTGGTCCCGATATGATACACGATACGATGTTATTTTTTCACTAAGTTTCATCTCAATCTGTCCATTTTACGCCACTCTCCACCTCTCAGTGCAGATAAACAAATAATTAACATATTCAGATGAAATTTAGTGAAAAGTTGCCCTTCTGCATAACTTTAGCTATAGCTTATCTGACAATGTTAACGCATGAAGGATGCCATGGGCATATTTTCTTGAACCGCGTGTGTATTGATATGACAGGTCACGATACGACATGCGTATCGTGAGCATGTGTATCGCGATTCACCGATATATCGGTGAATCGTTACAGCCCTAACCAAGAGACTATCTTGAAAATTTACCACTAGAATGACTGGCTCGATAACTAAGTCTTCTTGTGGTCTGCAAATGGACATTTTCTTTGAAAAAATGTTGATAGTTAAAGTGTTAAGGCAGAAATGTCTTCTAATACAATTATGTTCAAACCTCAAAATATTAAACAGAACATTTCTTACATCATTTTCAAAATTAACTGACATGTTCCTGTTTTTGTTTTGGAAACATCTGAACCCTTTCACCGATAAATTTCCCATTTTCAAGACAACCATACAGGAAAACAGGAATATTTTGAAATTAATATGACTGGAAGCCGTTGCTGCTTTGGCAGCAACGGCTTTCAGTTAAATGTCAAAATATTCAATGGGATATGTTTTATATCGTAAAGAATTTACCGCTTGGGGGATGTGTCGGTGAAATTTTTAAACTTATTTCTAAGCTGTACAGTACTTTCACTTACCCCATTTACACCAAACATTTAATCCTCAGAAAATCTAACTGCTTATTAGCTGCATACTTAACCGCACAACTAACTAGGAATCCGCTATAACTGATATTCAACTGTTATAGCACTGATGAGACAGAAGGCAGATAAACCTATCCTCAACTGCTCCGTGATCTTTAAGTGAGAAATCACGTTCATTAGAGGACAAACTCAAATGTACTGGAACATATGTCAGTATGAAAATTTTAAAATTCTGACAGAAAATCTTTGAACAGAATGAGAAAAACACGGCTAATAAGACCAGAGTATTGCCTGTGTATATAGTTAATCATAAAGCACATTTTCTCCGTCAACGCGTCAGAATTTAGAGACAATTCCGACAGGCATCTATACTCTAATCGCACCTCTAGGGGCTGTCTGTCTTGCGCATGTACGAGCACGGTATAAAGCGTGAATCCTGAACACCGTCCAGGGGACTGTCACCACATCCTGGCACTGCAGCATCATCATCTCCGTAAAATCCACTTCAATACAACAGTAGCAGCGGTACCTCTTTGTCAGAGCAGGAACCAGTGCTAATGGCAGTGAAATCAATGCCAACCGACGTATAAATATGTCCACGCATTAACTAAGCTGCAGTGCTGGACGGCGGCGGCACCGCTAACGGCAAAATGGAAAACAGCCATGCACGAAAAACTGGCTGAATTATTGAAAGATATTAGAAGTCAACATCGTGATTTATGCCCTGAAACAATGTGATATGCTGAGAAGGTTGATGTAAGAAAAGCATAAACCATCGTTCTTAGAAATTTGTGAGAAGAAATATTGTATGTGTCACTGGAATAGAGCGTACCAAAGCTTCAAGTGACCACTATAGCCCTGACAAGCCAGTCTATTTAACTAAGGCTATTAGAAGAATGTCAGAACCACTATTATATTGGCTATAGGCCACGCAGTGGCCGGATTAGACTTACCAATACTACATATACTAATCTGAATATGTAAACTAAACACAGATACATAATATATTGGAGTTGATAATTAAACAAAAATGTTAAACTGGTAGTAATGTTAAAATTTGTTAAAAAAAAGTCAATGTCCATTTGCAGGCTAAGAGAAGACTATTTTTGAGAAGTTGCAACTGGAATGACTGGTTCAGTTATGGAGCCAGTCATTCCAGTGGTAAAAAAAATAAAAATAATCTCTTTGCTTGCAAATGGCCATTCCTCAAGACCACTGGAGAGGCCGGTTTAGGATGGCTTGACTATGAAAGGGTTAAACATAAGAGGAATCCAGTCTGGCAGTCATATGATGTCATAATGAATTACGTCACATGTAGGTTGATGTCATGTCACAATCAATACCGTCATGAAAGACATATGTACGTCCATCATACATGCGTAATAGTCAACTTGTATGAATTGTATGTATTTACTATTTAATAAACCTTTTATTGAATATTTTTACTAATTTGACTTGCCATTGTTCAACATCAACCAGTCAAATTACTTTCAAAATATTCAACCGCTTCCATGTATAGTTTTCTGGAAATTGTGAATAAGGGAGTTCCATGTTCGATCGATCGCAACGCAGGCAACGCGTGGGTGGAGCTTAGCTAGAGATTGGTGGTGAATAGCTAAAGCTGGATTCATTCACTGCCTTAAGACGAAAGCGCCACCGTCAGTTGTAAAACTATAGCTATGACACACAGAATTCTTGCAGGACCCACAAAATTTCTGCCAGTCAGATAATAGCCATTGACACATATCTGAGCTGCACCCGAATTCCTGACCCATAGGGTAATCTATACTCATTGAATACACTACAGTAATGTTAGGATTGTCTTCAAAATAAAATCCCTATGCGCATCAATAATGGATATCTCTATTATCAATACAGAATCATAACCGTTTAATGGCCAAGAAAATTTTTATCTTTGCTTAATGAATCTACATAAGCAGGGCAAAAGACAATTTTTGAAAATTGATCAATGGAATGACTGGCTCGTTCACCGAGCCAGGCATTCCAGTGGTAAATTTTCAAAAATTGTCTTCTCTTGGACTGCAAATTGACATTCATCAAGACGACAGCAGAGGCAGGTTTTGGTCGGCTTGAACATAAAGTGGTAAAGGTGTCTTATAATATGTTTAGAGCATAGAAACATTCAAGCTAATCCCAGATGTCTGTCAGAGGGACTCGGTGAATGTGTACTTACACATACATGGAACATTGCCGTTGGTAGAATTAAGATCCTGTATATTGGAAGGTTAACCACTTTGAGGTCAATATTCTATTGTTTACTGTACGTGGTAATAGCAAAGCGACAGGCGTACAAGTTTCAACAATTTTGGTGGACGATGTTGGCCATCTATGACAGCAACGTCTTCCAGAAATGAACACCAGTTCATCTTTTGATTTAATTAAAAGATTTAAAATTCTGATATCAGAGTGGTAAGGGTTAGGTACAGATCTGAGTACGATGTACCAGACCGCATGCGTTGATGGATTGAGTACAAAAAATACCTTGCAGATGACAATCCAATCAGAAATCAATAATCCATGCAAAAATTATTTGCTTTCCGGTTTATACATCAAACATATGACATCATAATCATCTACATGACAGTAGGATGACATTAAAATCAATTACATCATGAATGACGTAGATGAGTTCATTACAAATGCTTAATTGAGGATGGACTAAGCATTGTTGTACGAATTGTGTCTTTACTATTTAATAAACAGTCTGTTGAATATTTTGAAACTAATTTGACTGGGCGCTGTTAACCATTTTGACCCAGTCAAATTAGCTTCAAAATATTCAACAGCTTACCCATATAGTGTTCTGGAAACTGGTAGTTGGGGAGTTCAGGGTTCGATCGATCCCAACACGGACCAGTGTGGGTGGAGCTTAGATAGAGACGGGGGGGGGGGGGGGGGGAGATAGCTATACTTGGATTCCTTAATTAACCCTTTGACAAATTAACAAAGGAATGACATTATTGAGTCGGTCATTCCAATGGTATAATTTTATATTCTTCTTTTGGTCTACAAATGGACACTTCTTAAGAACACTACAGAAGAGGACTTGCGTGTTAAAGGGTTACATTCAATTCATGGACTCCTGTCATCTACGAAACTCATATTATTCACGTAGCAACACGATCATAAGTCTGAGACATTAATTGTGGTCTATACTAAGACCGTCAAAATTATAGATAATGATAAATCTGAATATTTCATGCCCAAACTGATTGATGTAAAAGCAAAACATGCATCACAGATTAACTGGCTGACAGTTGGAATCCCACCAGACAACAATTTCAATGTGCAATAACTCTAGACATGCCAAATATTTTGAAGACAATTTGACTGAAAGTTGTTGGTGGCTTAGCCATTACCAGTTAACTTCATTTCCAGACAATAAATGCAATTGCAATGCAACTCAACCATATGAAGATTGACGTAAAAATGGACTATAAAGCGCGATTTCAAATATAATTCTAATTACTTACAGACAAAGGCTAAATACACAAGCCCTACAGATATGTATACACACTTATCAGTAACCATGACCTCTTGACCCCAAGGTCATTCTTTTATTCAGAATCATTACAATGAAGCATGCATGCAAGGTGGGTCAAGCATGATTAACAAAACATACGACATCAACAACTTGAGCTAAACACAAAGTTTTGTATTGATTTTGATACGTTTTTATCCAGATCATTTTGACCTTGAGACCTTGACCGTGTATCTTTTCACCCAAACACGCATACTCGTGACAGATGAACGCGCCTAATTCTGGACTTTTCTTTTGAGATTGACATTCATGGATTTCAGGAATGAAAGCGTTAGATATCATATAAAAACACATACTGAAATAAGTTAAAGAAAAGATCAAACATGTATTGGGACTCCTTCGGCCATACAAAGTTATTTTTTTATTTTACAAATACTCCAACTCAGTTTTCCCATATCTATGAAAAAAATAATGCTGGAATCTTTCCATCTAGCAATTTTTCCCACCCAAATCCATATCACTTGGAATTCCTCAGAATTTTCTGTAACTTTCTTTTCCGTAGCTTTGTTAACCGTTTAATGGTCAAGCCGCTCACAATAGCTTTGCACGCTGTAATGGCTGGCTCATTAACAAGCCAGCAATAGACCTTTCCAGAGGATGACGTCATAATCATTAAGTCATAAATTATTCTATACAGCCAGTCTTTAATTCTTTAATAGTCAGACACGTTGTAGGAATTGCATGTCTCTACTATTTAATAAACATGTTGTTGAAATATTTTGAAAACAATTTGACTGGGTGCTGATGCTGCCATAGGCAGCAACAGCACCCAATCAAAATAGTTTCAAAATATTCAACAGCTTACCTGTATAGTTTTCTGGAAATCGAGTTAAGAAGTTCAGAGAGTGATCGATCTCAACACGAGCGAGGTGTGGGTGGAGCTTAGCTAGAGATGGGCGGGGAATAGCTAAAAATGGTAAGGGCCATTGCAGTGGTCAATTTTAAACTAGATGGACTGCGTGCCCTGTGTCGAGCAGTTTAGGGTTTTCCGTATATCACACCTCATGTGTGGCATGATTTCTTAAAATAGTATACCCACCCCCACCCACGGACAAATCAACTGTCTATTTAAGACTAACATTATTCCAATTCTTGAAAAGGAGGCTGCAAACTGAATGCAATGATGATATATAACAAATCTGTAAAGTTTCATTGGGATCGAATAAGCCCTTGATAAATTAAGAGCATTTAAAATTTTAACATTCTTCTAATTTTGGGGTTAAACAGGATATAAATCACAGAAAAAGTTCAAACCCGGTAAAAATAAGGAAAAAATTAGAAAATCTTATTTATTGTCATGTAGACTAAATTCGCTGATGGTATAAAACAAAACGGTAGCTTTTAATGGGTTTGGATAAGTCCTTGATTGATTAAATGTCACCGAAAGACTAACATTCATCTAATTCTTGGCTTAAGTAGGATATATATCATGCAAAAATATTCTAAGCAATGGCCAAACACCAGAAAAATATGGAACAAATTTGAAAATCACAATCATTATGATGGAGACTAGATACAATCACGGCGCATAACATATATTATATAATGTTTTATTGACATCGGATAAGCCCTTAATGAAGTAAATGTTCATTGAAAAACTTTAACATTTACATACATTGTAATTCTTGTCACGCCGGATGTCATTTGGATCGCTATGTCGAGATTCTCAGCTTCTCTTGGCCTGCAAATGGTCACTTACTCAGAAAATGTTTTGGAATTTCTTGATCAATCTTAACAATTAACATTTTTTCCTCCATCTCCGATCATGTATTTTGGATTGGAATTGTCGCAAAACAAAACATTAAATTAATCTGGACTAATTAACGTTGTAAACAAATTAGTTCTATCATTGCAAAACCACAATTATCATAACGACATGTGAGAACAAACAGGGTGTGACCTTGGACACATTAAGAGTTTTTAGAAGGTCGATGGACAGTTACAGATATATGTATCTGTGAATTATTGATCACGAGATCAAAGCTGTTGAGAACAGAGAACCAAACAAACACCTGTCTCGGGTAACTTATTTCTGTGCTACCTAGACGACTAGATAGATACCTTTACGGAACTAATTGATTGGTCACCGTAACCATAGTTCATACTGTACAATAATCCTGACAAGCAGTATACACACAACTTCTTTGATAACAGAAGATTCCAGTTTTATCCATGCCCAGCCCATCTCTAGCTAAGCTACACCCATGCTTTGATCGATCCCTGCACTCTCTATCTCAAATTTCCAGAAAACTATACAGGTAAGCTGTCGAATATTTTGAAACTAATTTGACTGGGTGCTTATGGCAGCAAGAGCGCCCAGTCAAATCAGTTTCAAAATATTCAACAGCATGTTTATTAAATAGTAAAGACATACGATTCATGCAACAACACTTACTTAGTCCGTCATCAATTAAGCATTCGTGACGAACTTAGCTATGTCATTCATGAGGTGATTGATTAGGACATCAGCCTACACGTCACATAGTTGATTGACATCATAATTAGCTGAGAAACTAGATGCCGCCAATAATTGGGCCTATCAGCAGATAAGTTGAGAGATCGATCGTTTCCTAGTGTGCTTCCATGGGTGTGTGATGCATTATCCGAGACGCATTTTCCTCAATGCATAAAAATAAAATTATACTGGATAATACACATAGCAGTATCCACGTGAACATATAATGCGTTATTCATAATCTGTAACAGAACGATCAATTAAAAAATGATTTGAAAACATATTGCGCATGCATTTTGGACACGGGTAGGCAGTATTATATGGACATTAAAGAAGCACACATAGTTTCATATAGTTGGCTAAAGAAAATGCTGATCCGCTTTGTGGCGGCGAACCATGGAAAATCCTACAATCTGCAGACACAGCTGTACACTGTGTAATTAATGAGGAACACAGCTTTCCAGTACTTCTGAAAGCCATGGATTCATAGATCAAATATGCCCTTGATAAAAAGACTACTTTTATACAGCCCAAACTGAATATCCTTGATGCTGTACAACTGTAACAGCTGGGCAGCTCCAAAGGCAGCTCTAGACAAACGTGATGCCTGCCACAGCAAACGCCTCCGCACCATCACTGGACACTGATGAGAGAAAAATTTCTAATGATACACGATACAAGATGTATAATACATCGCCACTGTCCATAAAACTTGCCCAGCAAAGATGGTCCATGTTTGGCCATGTGCTAAGGACGCCAAGAGACACAACCACACCCTTGGAATTCGCCCTACTGAGAGTCAGCAAATATAAAGCCAGGAGAGAGGACGTCATTGTATAAATACAAGGCGACCTCAAGAAAACAGGACTCGATACACTTAAATCAAGAATGGACCTGAGGAAGCTTAAGATTTTGGGTGACGACAAAACACACTGGTCAAAAGCGAAAAAGGACTCGGTCGCAGCTGTAGGATGTTTCTACTACATTTGTCCTACGGCTACATAATACAGTAGTCATACATACCAAGTTCCAACCACCGGTTCCAAGTGCATATCAAACAAGAGCAATCACAGATTGCAGCCCCTCGTCCGCCTGTTATTATCACATTGAAGTTTTTTTGATTTTCTGCTTTCATTGTCACAACTTGCCATTTCTGCATAGCGTCAAAATGGACTGCATGGTCAATGGAGCTTTCTGGTTTTATCTATGTCCTGCACATCTCTAGCTAAGCTCCACCCATACCTCGCTCGTGTTGGGATCGCTCGATCTCTGAAATCCCTGACTATCAGTTTCCAAAAAACTACACAGGTAAGCTGTTGAATATTTTGAAACTAATTTGACTGGGCGCTGTTGTTGCCTAAGGCAGCAACAAGGCAACAACGTCCAGTCAAATTAGTTTTAAAATATTCAACAGCATGCTTATTAAAAAGCACAGATATACAATTCTTACATCGTGTCGGACTATTAAGAGTTAAAGACGGTCCATATAGAATCATTTGATGTAATGATTATGATGTCATCGTACACGCCGCTTAGCTGATTATAACATCATTACTCTGGAAAGGCCAATCAGTACAACATAAATGGCTTCCGCAGTGGTCGTAAGGGATGTAAATTCGCATGACAAGAGCATTTTTGAAAAACTACCACTGGAATGCCTGGCACAATTAATGTCTTGATAACCAAGGCAGTAATTCCAGGTTGTAAATTTTGAAAACTTGTATTGTCTTAACCTGCAAACGGACATTCAATAAGCAAAGATTTTAGCTTTCTTTTTCTTGTTTCACAGGAGCTTTTACCATAAAAGAATTGAATCAATTTTAACAAATACATAATATATCCTTGACAATATTGACATGAGAGTAGTTTAATTAAACCTTATTACTAAGTAAGCAATTTAATAACTTTCAACAAAGATCTGACCTGCGCATATCGAGCCAAATTGGGGGAATTTGAAAAAACTTAATACGAAGCTGGTCAAAAACGGCCTCGGCGCTGGTCTTGACAAATGTTTATTTGTGGAACAAGAAGCCTTTATTTGAAAACACCATGCCAGTCATTCCAGTGATACATTTTCAAAAATAGTCTTTTGTTGTTCTGCAAATTACAATTTTCATGAACAAATTTCCGGATTAAAGGGCTAAAACATTTGATCTAATGGAGTAATCAAGTTTTAGCCGAACTCATCTCCAGCTATGCTCTACCAACACATTCCTGTGTTGGGATCAATCGATCTATGCACTCTGAATCTCAATTTCCAGCAAACCATACAGGTAAGCTGTTGAATATTTTGAAACTAATTTGACTGGATGCTGTTGCTGCTATAGGCAGCATGGCAGGAGCACCACCCAGTGAAATTATTTTAAAATATTCAACAGCATGTTTATTAAATAGTAGGCATTATTCATACAAAAATGTTTAGTCTGTCATCAATTAAGTGTTCGTGAGGAACCAAGCTACATCATTCATGACTGATTATGTCATCATCCTCCACATCACATAGTTGATTATGACATCATATGATAGGTGGTTAAACAAGAATCCTCCATTCTCTGATGTCGGATGTCATTCGAATGACTAAGTCCAGCCATCCTCCACTTCGTATCGGGCTCGACAAAACATTCAACAGGTTTCCCTTTTAAATAAGCCAGGTATCTTACCCGATATATACTCCGATATGAATTCTTCATTTGTAAAACAGCTACCTATCCAATAGACCACTAAAGATCAAAAATAACTGTACATGTTTCCATAACAAACACAAATCATGTTAGTTAGTACAATTTTTGAAAACGATGTAAGAAATGTTCTGTTGAATAGTTTGAACATAATTGGATTGGAAGACATTCTTTGAATTCAATTATGTTAAAAATATTGAACAATACATTTGTAAGTTGTTTCTGAGCTGTACTCTACATCTTCATATCCAGAGCGATTCTTTCCAGCACTGAAGTTCCTTCACATTAAGTGGAATCAAACAAAGTAATGGTTTTAACAAATATTGCTACCAACTCCCGCTACGCATTGTCTCGTCAACATTACAAAGCTAATCAAACTACGAACGATGAGATCCAATCCGCGGAGCGATTGATTGATCGATCAAGTCGTATGTTTCATGTTACAGCGATCAATAATAGAGCATTCAGATTTTTGTCCATCGCCATCGGAAGAAATTTGTGACAGCTGAACTGAAATCCCGGGAGAACAGCAGCTGAGAAATTTTTAGAAAATTATTCTGCCCAGTTCAATCGATCAGCTAAAATAAATTCAGAAACTGGTAATGCGATTCAGTCATAACAATACAACTGACTCGTTACCAGCTAGCTTACAGCTGTGGTTCATTGACAATAGACGTGTGACTCCGCAAAGCAGCTAGGGTCAAAAGATCATGCTGCTTTCTGTGACAAATCTGACTTGCATTAAACGTTTCACCACTGAATTCCCCATACTTCATTTTCAAGGTACCCATACAAGAAAATTGCTACGCAGTAACGTCTTCCAGTCAAATTAATTTCAAAATACTCAACAGAATAAGTTTATACTATAAAGAATTTAATTTTACAGAGATTTGTCAGTTAAAGGGTTAATACTTTTGTCCAATGTGAGGGAAATTGACATTTTTGCATATACAAAGTGTCAATTTATTGCATGTCAAGTGTTTATTTTGTACAAAATTTATCACAGGAATGGCTGGCTCAGTTATTGAGCCAGGCATTCCAGGAGGTCATTTTCAAAAATAGTCTTTTCTTAAGTCGGCAAACGAAAATTTGTCAAATTGCTGAAAAAGTTGTTTTGGCCAAGCATTTAACATTGGTAAATATAACGTGGCTTAATGCTAAAAATCATGCTAAGAGAAGAAGTGTTTAACACCTACCAATAACATAAGTGTTATCAATAAATTTCTGTTTTCGGTAACTAGTATGGGCCAGATTAATTAACCCATTAACCCTTGTATCAGGCAAAAATGGCTTCTGCAGTGGTCTTGAGAAATGTCCATTTGGACACCAAAAGAAGACTATTTTTGAAAATTTACCACTAGATTGACTGGCTCGATAATCTTTCAAAAACAGTTTTCCTCTTGGTCAACAAATGGAAATTTTCTATGAGAAAATTGAAATTTTCTTGAATAAATTCAAGGGTCAAGTTTTGTCAAAATTTCATAAATATTTTCTTATTGAATGTCCATTTACAGGCCAAGAGAATACAATTTTTGAACATTATCACTGGAATGCCTGGCTCGGTTATCGAGCTAGTCATTCAGTTGTAAATTTTCAAAAACTGTATTCTCTTGGCCTGTAAATGGACATTCCACAGGTCCATAACAGAGGTCGGTATGACCATTAAAGCATTAACCAATACACACAACAGTTTCTGAGCCACTATAAAAGGATTCACTCAGTATAGTGAGATATCAGTTATCCAGCAGATACGTTACGCGTGTATTTGACAGGTGGTAAGTCCAACCCTGTGCAGCGATAAGCAAAGCTGTCATCTGTGTATTACTAACTGCTCACGGCTTGTTCAACCGTTTAATGGTTAAGTAGACCAAAACCAGCCTCTACAGTGGTCTTGAGAAATGTTCATTTACAGTCTAAGAAGACTACTTTTGAAAATTTAGCACTAGAATTACTGACTCGGTTATGTCATTCCAGTGATATATTTTCAAAAATATCTCATGGCCTGCAAATAGACATCCAATGAGTAAATACTTTAATTTTAAAATAATTTTTTTACCATTAACAGGTGTCAATACCTCGATTCACAATAGAGTTAACGAAACCAGAAATTTATTGATATCACTGTATTACTGGTAGGCGTTAAACCACGTTTCTTTTAGCATGGCAGATAAGCTTTAAGTACAGGCTTATTTAACTATTTTACCCTCGAATTTGATCAAGAAAATTTCAAATTTCTCATAGAAAATGTTCATTTGCAGACCAAGAGAAGAGTATTTTTGAAAATTTATCACTGGAATGACTGGCTCGGTTATCGAGCCAGTCATCCCAGTGCTAAATTTTCAAAAATACTCTTCTCTTTGTCCGCATACGGATGTTTCTCAATACAACTGCAACAGCTGTTTTTGGTTGATATGAGTGTTACCGGAATAAAGTAACCGCTGTACATTTTTATCCAGCTCTATGATATTAGCGTAATGCATCGATGTAACTTCTATAATATTAACTGTGGCTTATTACAGCAATGATTGGATCCAGAGCATTGGAATTCTATTTACAGAATTACATCTTAGCTTGCGATCAATATGTTTCATAAAAGTAATAAAGCTATTTATACTGCATAGGCTTTTTTTATGGGCTTTGTAAAACTGAAGATCAAAGCAGGGAGATGCTAGTACACGCGCCGGACACCAGGGATTGAAATGTTTAAAATTATTCAACTGTCCCGAGTGACAGGGAGAATTTTGTTTTACCTGTCATATTCAAAGTACCTGTTCAGCAACATCAAGGTGATGAACTTTTATATTAATTTCAAGGCATGGGGAGGGGGAGCTGTTGAATATTTTGAAAAAAAATTTGACTAAGCCATTTCCAGGCAAATTATTCTCAAAATCTTCAACAGATCTCTAGTCATTGCCTGTCTGTCTGTCTCTTTAAATTGAGATAACAGGGTTTCATCGTTGTAAGGGCTAATAAAGTGCACAAATCAATCGAACATTAATCAATTTAGAGCCCATCAACTGATATCTATTTCATCGTAAAAGTTAGTACATATTTAATCAGTCAACTGTTTACCTGTCACATGTGACAGGTAGATTTTCTTTATGACTGTCACCAGCAAAATCCACCTGTCAATGACAGGTAAACAGGCAAAAATTTCAAACCCACCCCCCCCCCCCACCCTGAACACGCACTTTCTCGGTCTCCCTTTTTAATGCAATTAGTTTAATTAGGCTTCAGAGAAACAGTGGTGGACTGACCGACCAACAGAAGTGTAGGACTTTTCTCACAAAATTGGTTGCATCTGGCTTGTGCAATTATTGCCCCGAGTGATCACGATCGATTATTTCTGAATAATCGTAATTACACGATTAATCAGCTTGGGTACAAATTACCCAGCAACAATCATATCAATGACGAAAGCTGCAATTGTGTTTAGAAAAGGCTATTTGCAGGCCAAGAAAAGATTAATTTTGGCTCTTCAGTGATATATTAAAAAAAAATAACCATCTTGATATATACTGTGATGACATATACACCTGTGCAAAAGTTAAGCACCAGCAAAAACAATAGAACGTAGAAACATGATGGTACAACTAGGCTGCCATACTTTTTGTCCCTGCGTTAGCCGACATAATTCCAAGTACGAAATGCACATGCATGCATGACTTCACGCCGCTTGATGTCCGTGCGTGGCGGGAAACAGCACACGTGTTCAGTTATGTAAAAGTCCAGTTTGAGGTGTAGAACATTACATACAGATTTAGGCGACAAGATTAGGGATTTTGTGTTCATGACCGTGGTTTATTTGTACAGAGAGAATTAGCTCTTGATTGTGAACCGCTATGGCAAGACGAAGGTTAAGTGATCGTGTGAAATGGCAAATCATAGGCATGCATACCACTAGTATGTCATGCAGAGAGATTGGCAGACAGCTGAACATTAACCATACTGTAATCAGTCGTTTGATTGCAAAACATGGGCAAACTAACGAGGTGAAGGACAACCCTAGATCTGGAAGACCGAAGAAGACTACTGCCCGTGATGATCGAGCCCTAGTACGCCTTGTTAGGAGATCTCCATTCACCAACAGCAGAGTGCTCAGCCAGCAATGGGAAACGCGCAATAGAGTATCAATGTCTACCGTCAAAAGGAGACTCTATGCTGCTGGCATGAAAGCTAGGAGACCTGTCAGACGTCCTCTCCTCACTGCACACCATAAAGAGGAGCGTCTGAGGTGGTGCAACGAAAGAAGACACTGGAACATGAGATCCTGGAGACGGGTACACTGGTCCGATGAAAGTCGGTTCCTGCTTCATGCCACAGATGGTCGAACTCGTGTATGGAGGTCCAGACGCACGGCGTACGACCAACGTAACATCATGGAAGAAGTTCCATTTGGTGGAGGTTCCGTTATGATATGGGGGTGCATCTCATTTGATTGTAAGCTGGATCTGTTGACTGTACCTGGAACACTAAATGGACAAAGATATCAAGATTCCATACTGGATAGAGTTGTGGTCCCTCATTTTGTAAATCATGCACCTGGAACCCACCCTATATTCATGGATGACAACGCCCGACCACATCGTGCTAGAGCTGTGCATGAATACCTCCGCCAGAATGCCATCGAAACCCTACCATGGCCAGCAAGGAGCCCTGGCATGAACCCTATTGAGCATATCTGGGACATTCTGGGAAACATGGTGAGAAGGAGGGATCCTCCTGTGCAGAACCTACAGGAATTAACAGACGCACTCCATCTTGAATGGCAACGAATACCACAATGGCGTATCAGTCGGTTGGTGACCAGCATGAGACGTCGTGTCCAGGCCGTCATCCAGGCACAAGGTGGATATACCCGGTATTAATAATGACAGTCTCAAACTCGTGCACAGATGTTAAACTTCGTTTTCAGACACCATTAATGACAATCTAGCCACGTGTGTCAACTGTAGGGCAATAGTTGTCAGTTGTGTCAACGTAACCATATTCAGGCCTCGTTTTCAAGTTCAAACACAAACATACAGTGTTTCCCCAACCATCATAATCAGCATTCCTCTAGTTGCATTATTACCTCTTGCACTAAGATGGATGGGTACATAAATGTTTATGCTATTGCTTTCTTCATAGCACATGAATATACCCTCGCATGTGCGTAAAAATAGGGTGGTGCTTAACTTTTGCACAGGTGTATAGATGGCATATACTGTGATGACATAGATGGTATATACTCTGATGACATAGATGGCATTATACTGTGATGACATAGATGGTATATACTGTGTTGACATAGATGGTATATACTGTGATGACATAGATGGTATATACTGTGATGACATAGATGGTATATACTGTGATGACATAGATGGTATATACTCTGATGACATAGGTGCTATGTGTTGTGATAACATAGGTGCTATGTGTTGTGATGATATAGGTGGTATATACCGTGATGACATAGGTGGTATATGCCGTGATGACATAGGTAGTATATGCCGTGATGACATAGGTGCTATATGTCGTGATGACATAGGTGGTATATACCGTGATGACATAGGTGGCATATACCGTGATGACACAGGTGGTATATACCGTGATGACACAGGTGGTATATACCGTGATGACATAGGTGGTATATACCGTGATGACATAGGTGGTGTATACTGTGATGACATAGGTGGTATATACTGTGATGACATAGGTGCTATATACTGTGATGACATAGGTGCTATATGTTGTGATGACATAGGTGGTATATACTATGATGACAAAGGTTCTATATGTTGTGATGACATAGGTGGTATATACTGTGATGACATAGGTGCTATATGCTGTGATGACATAGGTGCTATGTGTTGTGATGACATAGGTGCTATGTGTTGTGATGACATAGGTGGTATATACCGTGATGACATAGGTGGTATATACCGTGATGACATAGGTGGTATATACTGTGATGACATAGGTGCTATGTGTTGTGATGACATAGGTGCTATATACCGTGATGACATGGGTGGTAACGCTTTGGTTCATTATAAACATCAAATACTATTTTGTTATCCACCTGACTTTCACGAGGGAATCGACATTAAATCTTACAGCTGTTACATTATTATTAATTAAATTACCATTTAACCATCAAATTTGTTCAAGAAAATTTCAATTTTCTCATTGAAAATGTCCACTTGCTGAAAATTTAGCACTGGAATTACTGGCTCGGTTATTGAGCGGGTCATTCCAGTTGTAAATTCTCCAAAATAGTCTTCTCTTGGTGTGCAAATAGACATTTCTTAAGCCCTTCACTCCAGAAGGCATTTTTGCAGTTTAAGGCATAGTGCTAAAACTAACATTTATTCAAGAGAAAGAACCTTATCCCTATGCTAAGCTAATTGGTAACTCATTAAATAATCAACATTTCAAAGCAAACTTGTTAGTAGGCTTTCCAAAATTATACTTATTCAAATTAGTTGATGGGAATACAGCAATCATAAGAATTCCAGTCAAATTAGTTTTAAAATATTCATTATAACATTCCATCGATAATGATAAATAGTCTCCTGCATATCTGATGATGATGAGTTAACAAATACCATAAACCAGTCATCAGATGTTGACTGACACTCCGCGACAGAATCAATGATGACGGAAGCAACGATCGCAAATACGAACATTACCATTTCTGATCGAGTTGGGAGATAGCAGTGGGAATTAATATTTAGCAATACTGATATATGGGACCTATAGATGAATTGTCAATTTGCACTGAATATCATTTCTGTCAACAGAGCTCATTGTTCCATTTATAAAAACTCACCCACGGGGATTCTGATTGTCGTAGCACTGATGAGAAACCAGAGAGTATTTCTTGGAATATTTTCAGAGGTTTACACATTTATATATGTTAGTGTTGTGTCCGTAAACAAAGAAACATGGACTCGGCTCATACCACCCAACCACGCACGCACGCACACACACATATATATATATATGCATGCGCTCTTTGTCACTCACATGCAGGCATGAACATATGTTTGCACACACAGAGACAATCACGCGCATGCAGGCACGCACGCATGCATGCACAGCTACATCATCATAACATGAGCAATCAGAGATTGCAGCCCCTCGGCCACCTTTTTTGTGACATTTTTAAAAGCTTTTGGATTTTCTGGATTTTTTTGGATCACGCCTGATGTGGAATCATATGTAGTGCATGATCACACCCTTTCATATGTTAAAATTTGAGCCAAATCGTACCAGTTGTTTCCAAGATATTCACAAGTCCAGAATTTAATCCAATCCCGATCCGGTTTCTTTTATCCAGATCAGACAATTTAGTCTGGAAATCTTCTTAAATGGCACTTATGACGGACTGAGATACAACACTCATGATGTAATTGATTGTGACATCAACCTATATATGACGCAATTCATTATATCATAATTTGATTGACAGATTAGATTTCTCTTGGTTTAACCTATTTATGGTCAAACCAACTAAAACCCAGCCTTGCAGCGGTACTAAGGCATATCGATTTGCAGGCCAAGATAAGAGTATTTTTCAAAATTTACCACTGGAATAACTGACTTGATAAACGAGGCGCTCATTCCAGTGATAAATTTAAAAAAATACTCTCCTCTTGACATGCATATAGATTTTCTTGAGCATATTTCGTCTTTAATTGTCCGACTGCCGAAAACTACCAGACAATAATTTCAATGGGCAATAACTCTGGACATGCTGAATATTTTGAAAACAGTTAGACTGAGAGTTGTTGGTGGCTTTGCCACAAACAACTTTCATTCAAATTATTTTCAAAATATTCAGTGGGTCCAGAGGTATTGACCACGAAAAATGTAGTCTGAAGAAATAAAGTAGGCAGCAACTGTTGATTTGCCACCAACAATTTTCACTCCAATAGTTTTCAAAATACCCAGCATATCCAGAGTTAAAACTCATGGAAAATGTAATCTGCAGAAATCCATGAGACAGAAAGTTAAAGGTTAGCAACTAGACGCCAAAATTATAAACTATACTGGCGAGTAGAGAAGCGCGAATGCAAATATATCAATCATTCATTCATTCATTCATACGTCTTCATATAATAATAGAACCTTTGACAGTACCATATTTAATATGACAGAGTCATCCCTCTTTCGGAAACCCCTGCGATTCACTTAAGCTGAGAAACAATCATTCCTCTGGACCTTCGGGCAGCGACAGCGATCTGACAAATGAGCGGGAGATTAATAGACTGATAGAAAATCAATTAGTAATATACTGCTTTTTCATGATTCGCTATTCAAGGAGGCAACGCCCAGGTTATTTCTAAATGACAAAAGGGAGGGGGGGGGTTATTGAAAGGTTCCTGGTATAGAATTATGATTGGTTCGTCTTCGGAACGGAAATAATAAACTAATATACGACGACTAATTACCATACAGATTGAATCGTGTGGATGTGGTACCCTTTGTGGCATTCAATGCTTAATTATTCACCCTCGTCTAAAAGCGTCTGCTGAATACTGAGCAGTTTGAAAATTTGAAAGTCATTGCAGTCATCCTTTTCATTATATGTTTTAGTATTTAACCCTTTCACCACCATCAACCAAATCCCTGAAAAAGTTTATTCTTTAAGACAGAAAACTTATTTTCTTGAATATTTTGAAATTAATATAACTGGAAGTCGTTGCTATCTTAGATAGCAACAGCTTCCAGTTAAATTAATTTCAAAATAGTTCAGTTTCCCTGCACGGTTGCCTTGAAAATGAGATATCAGGGGAATTCATCGTTGAAGGATTTAGGCTGAATAGTGAACATTATAATTGATAAAGCCATACAGCCGCAGTAATTCTAGGCCTATAACGTATTCGGATAAAGAAAGTTCAATGATCAATAGTTTACCCGGAATAAGTTTTACTCATATGACATTTTCAGGTGAATTCTCGCAAGAGCAAAATAAAAACAGGCTTCTGTATAATCAATATTTCTGAAACATTAGTCAATGTTTAACGGTTTCCTATAGAATCCTGGAAGTAACTCATGTTCCTAATCTAATATATTACACCGATATATTCTTCAAATTCATATATAAATATATGTAATAAAATTTGTTATGGTAAAAGTTCATGATATTTATCAAAAGATATAAATTCCGAAAATTGGTGATTATTAAACAAGATTAAATATCAAAGGAATAACTTTAGAGGAAGCGCATCAAATTGATTGTTAATTTTAAGCGTATGACTGCCAAGTTTTTGCAGACAACATTCTAAGGGTTATATCGCTGGACCTGCTAAATATTTTGAAAACAATTTGACTGAAAGTTGTTGGTGGCTAAGCCCTTTCAGTCAAATTGTTCTACCTCCAACCACACCATATTAGATCAACCACACAGGGTTTCCTTCGCAAGTGGAAAGCTAATATATTTGAAGTTTTTCACTGAAAAAAATGATCCGGGTCTCGCTATTTGACAAGAGAAGTGAATCAAACCAAGTCTTCCAGAAATTGTGTTTAATATGGGAAATATATATTGATTTACCTGAATGTAAGGGTGCACACACACACACCATCTCATTATTTCAATATATCTATTGAATTAAAAATTCACATTGCATTATGAAATTTTAGCTAAATGAAAAAAAAAGAAACTTATGAAGAATTTATGTTCACATGTTAAAAAAAATAAGATTATTTTGATTTTTGTATAAATTTTGACCCAAACCACTGTGCCCGCTAAGTGTTCTTTCAATATCTGATGCGATATGCCCCGATGGAGTATATATCACGATACAGTCTTCATACATCATGCACCTGTAGCTGACTGGGAGACAATAGACACAGATGCTCCTAGTGAGACATACCAGATCAAAGTGAACATTCATTTAGAGACCAAGAAGACTATTTTTGAAAATTTACCACAGGAATGACTGGCTCGGTTATCGAGCCAGTCATTCCAGTGGTAAATTTTCATAAATAGCCTTTTTTTGGTCTGCAAATGGACATTTCTCAAGACCACTGCAGAAGCCGTTTTTGGCTGATATGAGTGTTAAATGGCTAAACACGCACTACAAAGTATATATACAGGGATATTTATCCTCACGTTTTCAAAATAAAATTGGGGGTTATTTCATCCCTCCTTTTCCGAAATTGATTGTAATTCCTTTTACGCGAAGCAGTGGATGAATCCAGCTTTAGCCATGCCCCACCCATCTCTAGCTAAGCTCTACCCATACTTTCACCCAAATGGGGATCGATTGATCCCTGAACTCCCTGACTATCAATTTCCAGAAAACTATATGGGTAAGCTGTCGAATAATTTGAAACTAATTTGACTGAGTGCTGTTAATAGCTCCAAGTCAAATTAGTTTCAAAATACTCAACAGCATGTTTATTAAATAATAAAGACATAGTTCATACAACACTTAGTCTGTCATGAACTAAGCATTCATTACGACTTAGCTACACCATTCTTGACGAAGTTATTACGACATCATATGATTGACTAAGAGAATGGATTCCTCTATTACACAGGTAATGTCTATACCAAATTTAATTGAATTCTGTGCAGAGGTTTCAGAGGAGTGGTGTAAATTTCGGCAGACGGGGAGACATAATCCCCGCTTTTCCTCAAAGAACGTGGGAATAATAATAATAATAATAATAATAATAGGGTACTTCCTCATCGGTATGAAATATGAGTACAAAAGTAGTCTAACATTTATAACCTCTATGCTAAAAAATTTCTGTAATGAATTTAACACATGATATACCTAAGGATCTTACTTTGTGAACAATTACAGCATGGCACCAACAATTTTCAATCAAATTGTTTTAAAAACAACAATCAGGTTCTATAACTGCCTATGATGAAGCAAGCGGGTTGTGTGAAAAATTCTGAATGAACTGAATTAATAATTGCCTGATTACGTGGTCCCTAATAAATGAGAAAAATGCAGAAAAGCAACGATGCGTGAGCGACCAGCTTCCGACAGTAAAACGCTTTTAAGTCGGGTCTATTGAACTCTTTGGTCAATTAAGTCATAAATAGCAGTAAAAACAGCAATCGATGCAGCAGATAAATCAGTCAAAAAACTTGTCATTGATATAAAAGACTTTATAGATAAAGTTTCTTGATCAGCAATCTGAAATTACTAATTGGTTCAGGCGGATAATATTCACATCAGTGATCAGTGCTTGACTATTATTAACTCACCTGGCCTGAAAGGTCAAGTGAGCTTATGATTTGGCAACAGTCTGTTGTCCGTACATACGTCATCCGTCGGCTTTTGCTTTAAAACGCATCTCCTCATTCAACGTGCGGCAAATTCAAACAAAATTGGCAGGAAAGGATCCTACTGGTCAGCTACAGAACTTATATAGAGAAATTTGATGATTGGTCAATTTTTTCTGGTGGCCATCCTTGATTTTCTTCATATTTTATGGAAAACGGTTAACAACCTATTTCTTTCTGATCTTAGTCAAATTCAACCAATTGTTATATGAGTTACATATATGATTATGGACTGCCAGATGATATTTACATCAGGCTCCGGCCACAAGGATTGGGGTGGGGCAGGGTGGAGGTTAGAATATCAAAGTTGGCGAAATTCAACCGAATTTGGTATGTTAGTTATACATATGATTATGGATTGCTAGACAATGTTTACATTAGGCTCTGCCCTCAGGGTGGGGATGGAGGCAGAATGTCAAAGTTGGCAAAAGCATGGGTATCTGCGATGCATGGCATCGACTGCACATTCTAGTTGTGAGTTGAGGCTCAAGATAAATTTATATCAAAATGACTAAATATGTTATCCATTAACCCTTGAACTTGTTCAAGAGAATTTCAATTTTCTCATAGAAAATGTCCATTTGCAGACCAAGAACACCTTTTTGAAAATTTGCCACTGGAATGACTCAATGACCGAGCCAGTCATTTTACTGGTAAATTTTCAAAAATAGTTTTTTCTTGGTCTGCAAATGGACATTTCTCTAAACCAAGTTGAAGAAGCCATTTTTGGCTGATATGAGTGTTAAAGGGTTAAATTCCATTTCCTCATTGCAATGATCGGTGCTAAGATAATTTAACCCTTTAACCCTCGAATTTGTTCAAGAAAATTTCTATTTCCTTATAGAAAATGTCCAATTGCAGACCAAGACTATTTTTTTTAATTTATCACTGCAATGACTGGCTCGGTTATCGAGCCAGTCATTCCAGTAGTAAATTTTCAAAAATGGTCTTCTCTTGGTATGCTGATGGACATTTCTCAAGACCACCGCAAAAGCCGCCTTTGATGGATATGAGCGTTAAAGGGTTAACACCAATCTGTAAATGATAATTACTACATGCTACTGTATCATACACAGTAAATCATTATCATTATTTGAAAACAATTCAGCTGCAAGTTTATAGGCAATGACTTTCAGTGTCTATGGTTTCAAAATATCTGCAATCAACGGCTTTCATTATTATACCATCCCATGATAAAAACTTGAGAATTTAAAATATCAAAGAAATATTAATTAAAATGCTTTTATATTTTCCGTATAATAAAAATGCAATAAATTCCTAAAAAAATTGCTATCTTGCTAATAAAACAGTGCCAACTCTAACTAATGAGCGTTAATTATAGTACTTAATATATAGCGAAGCAGGTGTGATAGATCCCTACCTGGGAAGTAGTTTATACCAGCCAGACAACAACGATCCCGCTTGGTCTTTATATCACAGACTGATCCTTCCTCATCAAAGATTCAATTATAATGTGCATGTTAATCTTACGCTCCTCTCATATAGCTAACTCGCGTTTCCCCGGAGACCACCTTGTATATAGCTAGTCACAGCGCAGCAGTAACAACAACAACACCTCTACATCATCATATGAGGTACTGATGGGAAAAGGCTCCTCAACAATAGATTAAGAATTAAGCAGAGCTTGCCAGAAGACGACTGCCGGACCAAAAGCCCCACTTCAACATCAGTGTTGGTCCATAATATATTCTTATATGAAAGACAATGACGCCTATATATCAAGCTCCATCCCCAGATCTGATTCTATTTACGTTTTCTTTCATCTTTGCATCAGTAATACGTACAGTGAACACCTATGGAGACCATCGGAAGCGCATAATAGCATTGATGCTTGCAGTACAACAGGCAAGCCGCTCCAACAACGGCATCAGGAGCAGCAGCAACTCTAATCCCACATGTGTTACCATTCTCATGCACTGATAGCAATCTGCTGATTAAAGGATCAGGCAGGGGGATGGCCTGGCCGTGGTCTGCTCTGGTCTGCTCGCCGCAGCGGAGATGACGGCAGCAGCTCTAGTGGAAACGGATGATGATGTTGAGCAACGTCTGCTGATCAGAAGACATCAAGCTGTTGTCCAAATAATCAATGCAAAACTTTATAAGCTGCTGCTACTGCTTCCAGACAATCAGTACCTGACTATAAAGGACGCCTTAGGGAGCGTGTAATTAATACAATTGTTGTTAAAGACAACAGATCTAATTAGCGCTCTAACTGGATGCCTACTTTATTTATTCAGACTACATTTTTCATGGTCCATACCTCTGGACCTGCTGAATATTTTGAAAACAATTTGACTTAGCCACCAACAACTTTCAGTCAAATTGTTTTCAAAATATTCAGCATGTTCAGTTATGGACTATGGAATTTATTGTCTGGTGGCTTGCAGCAGCAGTCTGACAGTTAATGGTCAAGTCAGCTCAAGAAAATTGACATCTATGCTCAGCGAATGTCCATTTGCGGACAGAGAACAATTTTTGGAAAATTTATCACAGGAATGACTGGCTCGGATATCGAGCCAGTCATTTCAGTGGTAAATTTTCAAAAAAATAATCTCTGGTCTGCAAACGGACATTCCTCAAGACGTTGGCCAGCTTGACCAGTCACAACTTAACCAATGACACCGATTTAAAATTTCTGCTTTACAGAACAGTAAAAGAGATATATGTATACATCTTGGAAACAATGTTACCATAGGCCGTTGCTGTCCTATGCGGAAAGCAACATCTTGAAGCAAACTTGTTTCTAAAATGTACACAAGCGCTTACCCTACAGGTACTTTGCCCATTACATTCAAGCTGGCCAAAAAATCTCTTCAGCAGTCGTCACGAGAAATGTCCATTTGCAGACCAAAACAGGGCTATTTTTGAAAATTTACCACTGGAATGACTTCCTCATTAATTGAGCCAGTCATTCCAGTGGCAAACTTTCAACAATAATAATCTTTTCGCCTGCAAATGGACATTTTTTCTGAGAAAATAGAAATTTCATTGAACAAATTTTAATAGTTACATTAACCCTTTAAACTCTAAATTAATTTAAGAAAATTTAAATTTTGTCATAAACATTGTCCATTTGCAGAACAAGATAAAATATCTTTGACAATTTGACTGAAGGTTGTTGGTGGCTAACAACTTTCAGTCAAATTGTTTTCAAAATATTTAGCAAATATTATATAGCAAAATATTTAGCAAGTCTATGGATATAACCCCTGGGATGTGTTGTCTGCAAAAACTCAACAGGCAGACAGTTACATACGTACACAAGCACCTCCACATTGTGGTCAAAAGCAAAGGTGGTTTTAATACGCAGATTTGATTGTTAGCCACCAACAACTTTCAGTCAAATTGTTTTCAAAGTATTTAGCAGGTCTAAAATATGACCCCTGGAAGATGTTGTCTGCAAAAACTCAACAGGCAGACGGTTACGTACGCAAGCACCTCCACATTGTGGTCAAAGGCAAAGGTGGTTTTAATAGGCAGATTTAATTGTAATTCAATGCAGACCAAACAATTTGCTATTGTCCTCGACAACAAAAGCATAATTCCGTGTAAAATGAACACACGAGTGCCTGGAGTTTCTCGAGCAAAAATGCGGAGATCAATACGCTAAAACCGGTGATTGAATTCTGACGATGTCGCGCAGATCGGATATTATTTAAGCAAGAAAGCACGTCGCCGTGGCCAGAAAATGGAAAATGAATTTATTATGTAGTGGAAGTAATCGATGCCAAATTACGGCAATCTACTGGTAACCACGACTCCGTTGTAACGCCTCATTCCTCTAGTCAGTCACCAAGTTTCTTGATGGCATATGGGATATTTTTTATCGATGCACAGATTATAAGTTAGCTTCCTTCGATTTTAGCAATTTTTCACATGGAAATTATTCTATTACTTCCCAATAAAATTGCACTATTTCACACCGATAAATGCATAACTATAGCAACACTATAATCATTTTTGTCCAAGTGGCAATTATTACTTTAACCATCCCCCCAACCAGCCTGTCCATCCACCACAACACGCAAACGGCTCACTTTCACACCAGAATGCTTGGAAATAAAATCGTATAATTTTTTTAGCTTAAATTGTCTACCTCCCAGTCAACTTAGTTACAAAATATTCAACAGAAAATTCCATACACGATCAAGAATTTGTCATTTCTGCTCTGGAATGGTTAACCGTCTGTCCACTGAATTTCTGCAGACTACGCTTTCCATGGGGTTTATCTCAGGATTTGCTGAATTTTTAGAAAACAATTTGACTGAAAGTTGTTGGTGGCTAAGCCACCTACAACTTTCAGTCAGGTTGTTTTCTAAATATTCAGCACATCCAGAGTTATTGCCCATTGAAATTATTGTCTGGTGGCTCACAGCAGTCAGACAGTTAAAGGGGTCAAGTACCTTCACCCTTCCTGCTTTCACCCACAATGCCATTCTCTCCTTGACAGCAAGCACATCCCTTGAGAACCAGTCACAGAAGCGTAAAGGAACTTTGGCAGCCAGTAAATTGCGTGTGTCAGTAGTAATTGTGGAGACTTGTCTGGTGATGTGTCTGTGTTTTACCTGTACACACACCACTGCTAATCATCATCTCAAGGTAGAGGCTATGATAGAAGGCTTCCTTACACAATGTCATAAACACATACACTTCAGGAGCGTGAATATTTTCAGTTCGCTGAACATTTTGTTTAGTCACGTGGAAGGTTCGCCTATAGATATCTATACCTCGTGACCAAACAAACTTCTCGGCCAAGTGAAAATATTCACGCTTCTGAATGCACCCCTGATGGTTCCAATTATTCACCAGAACTGTTCTTAAATCATTTTCAAAATTGTACTAACATATTTCTGTTTTGGAGACATGTTAATTTATTTATGAGCTCTACTGTATGTTACAGGCACAGAAAAACTTTGATATATATACTTACGCAAAAGTTAAACGTGGCCTTCAGTACCCCTGACCTGAACACGGAAAAGCATATATCTGGCATGTTTTGCTGTGCATGGCTAGTGATTCTCATGCGCAGAATTTACAGGAATTCAGTGTTGCGCTGCATGAGGAATGACAGAGTATACCGGTGTCCAACGTGAGTCGGTATATGGCCAGACCGTCACTCAGGAACTGGGTGAATGTACCCGATATTAATCAGTGACAGACTCAGAAACTGTGTTCAGATATTGAATAATATTTACGGATGGCATTACTGACAGGGCTGAACTTAGGACTCGGGGGCCCTGTGCAAAGTTTCTGAAATTCTTACCCACAGGCTCTCAGATTTTAATGCCACTAGAACCCTAGGGTCGGAGAGCTGTGGGATTTGGTCACATCCGTCTTACATGTATGCCATCTATTCATGTAGCTTGAGGTTACACAGGAGCCCCCAAAATTAAGAAAAAGATTGTCATTTCTTTTTTTTTGGGGGGGGGGGCCTGGAAATCTGGTGGCCCTGTGTAAATGCACTCGTTGGACTGCTTTCATGTTTGGCCCTGATCTTCCGGTCTTTTGCGTCAGTGGTGGAGGAATAGTTTTAAGCTGTATGGTAAATGCTCATTTTCATGTCACTTGTGTCTACATAAGATCATCATTTCATTTTTTGCATTATTACCCTATTGCGATGAGATATATGTGTCCAAAATGTTAGATATTATTGGTATTCCTATAGCACAAGATGGCCTGTCCATGTGTGTGAGAAAATTGGTGGTGCTTTTTTAACGCAGGTGTATATATTTATCATGCCCAATAAACCTTTACACTTTATCAACCCATCTTATGACGTCATAATCACTACGTGACGTGTAGAATGACATCATAATGCATGACATCATATCATGAATGACGTCCATAAGTATGTCACAAATGCATATTTGAAGACAGACTATGCGCTGTTGTACGAATTATATGTCTTTACTATTTAATAAATATTCTGAAATTAATTTGACTGGGCGCTGTTGTGATAGGCAGCAACAGCACCCAGTCAACAGCTTATATGTATAGTTTTCTCGAAATTGATAGTCATGGAGTTCACAGATCGATCGATCCCAAAACGAGCGAGGTGTGGGTGGAGCTTAGCTAGATGGGTGGGGCTTAGCAAAATCTGTTAAGGTCCATTAGCCATTATCTCTAATAGCTTCACCACAGAATCCAGAGCCACAATGTAAACGCCCCATCTGTCTGTATGTCTGTCTGCGTGTGCGTGTGTGTCTGTGTCCAGTATGATAATTGGAGAGATTTTCAACAAATTTGGCTGGGACATTCTCCTTAAGCTGATCTTGACTCTGAGGTCCAAATGTCAAAATCAATGAAAATGATGAGCAATCGAGAGTCGGAACTTTTAAAGTGTCATCAGTTTGAAATTCAATCATCCATGCTCGCATGTATATGTGAATGCATGTTTTCTGCATACAAACAAAAGCTTGGGTGCATGATTGTCAATGGAGGAATCCAGTTTTAGCTATGCCACGCCAATCTTTCACTAACCTCCACCCACACTTCGCCCATGTTGGGATCGATTGATCCTTGAACTCCATGACGATTAATTATCAGAAAACTACTCTGGCAAATGGCAGCAACAGCACCCAGTCAAATTAGTTTCAAAATATTCAACAGCATGTTTATTAAATAATAAAGACATACAATTCATACAACAACGCTTAGTCTATTATCAATTAAGCATATGTGATGAACTTAACATCATGCATGACCTAATTGATTATGACATCATCCCACATCTCACACAGTTGATTATGACATCATCCTACAGTCACACAGTTGATTATGACATCATATGATTGATGGATAAACCGGAATCCTCCATTAATCAACTTAGCCATATAGTTGACCTCATAATTTAGTCGAGATATTTCCAAAACAGAAACATGTTAATAAGTACAATTTTGAACATGATGTAAGAAATGCTATGTTGAATATTTTGAACACAATTGGACTGGAAGACATTATCATTGCCTGGTGTTGTTATTTCTGATCAGTACTGTATCGAATTGGCATAAACAAATTATCTGATATATTTATATCTCCGGAGCCAGAAACATTTTCTTATTTCTCAATATTCTAATAACAATGTTAGCTTGTTATTTTGTCTTTGTATAAATCATGCAATAACGCTTTCCTTGCCGAAATCACAGTATTTCAATTTCAAATTACAGTATTTCAAATTCAAAATAACCAACATGTTTAACAAGCATTCTGTAAGTATTGTTTTGCAATACATGTCCCCTACCTGGTGATATAAATCTTTAGAGATTGAAAGTCAAAAATTCCATTAAAAATTGTCAGAAGCAGCTGAAACTCGAACTTGATCTGTAACTTTTCATAACACAGCAATAAACCAAGTTTCAGGTATATATGGTGAAGGAGGAGGAAAAAGTCTTGAAAGCTGATATGTTTGTATTTCATAAGTCGAGGAGGGGCCATAACACCATAAAAAAATGACCCAAATACCTGAAACTCGAACTTGGTCTGTAACTTCTCATAACAAAGCAATATAACAATCCTCAGTATAAATATCTTGAGACTGCAAAAAAGTGCGTAAAACTAATATTTTTTGTATTGCATAAGTCGAAAAGGGGGGAGGGGGGGGGGGGGGAGGGCATAACATAAAAATTGACGAAAATGTCTGAAACTCGAACTTGCTCTGTAGCCCCTTATACTAAAATGATGTACTGATTCTTTCTTAAATATCTTGAAGGAGTGCGAAAAAAAGTGTGGAAAGCTGATATTTTTCATATTTCCTAAGTCAAAAGGGGGCATAACTCCATCAAAGATTTACGCACATGCCTGAAACTCGAACTTGGTCTGTAATTTCTCATAACAAAGCAACATACCAATTCTCAGTTGAATACCTTGAAAGACTGCGAAAAAAAGTGCAAACCTATAGTATCCCCCAGTTTTACCGGTAGGGGACTAATAACCCTTTAAACACTCAAACTGGGCAAAAATGACATGTTCAGTGGTCTTGAGAAATGGCCATTTTTTGGTCAAAAGACAGCTATTTAAAAAAAAATTTCCAATGGAATGTATGGCGCAATAACCAAACCAATAATTCCAGTAGCAAGCTTTCAAAAATTGTCTTCTTGGATGTTTTCTATAAAACAAGTTTCATTTAATTTTAATTTTTTCTATGACTATCGATGAACATAAAAGTTTTAAAATAACACTTCTTCAGATTAACACTTTAATGGAAAAATTTGCTTAAAAAATGAAAATATTTGCTTATTATATGTCCATTTGCGGGCCAAGAAAATAATTTTTTGAAAATTTACCACTGGAATTACTGACTCGATAACCGAGGCAAAAAACCGAGCCAGTCATTCCAGTTGTAAATTTGTCAAAAATAGAATTCTCTTAGCCTGAAAATTAACATTCCACAAGACCACAACAGAGGCCGTTTTTGGCCGGCTCCGTCGTAAAATGGTTAAAAGCAAAAGCTTATTTTATCATATCTGGTCTTCAGGCTGGAAGTGGCGCGTTCGCAGACTTCACACAAAGTGCCAGGATGAACAAGCTGCTACCTAGTTCCGGTGCGCCTAAAGGAAACACTTAATTATTTTATTAAAAAAACCTTCTCTACCTGCATGATGGATTGCATTCTGTCAACATCTAGATGTTCTACCCAGTGGTGGCTCAATAGCCTTTATCAATCTCCATACTGATAAGCCCTGGACTACATGTATCTCCCTGTCAAGGTATTTAGCCACTGGTGCCAAGCTTTACAAGCCACCGCTCATTACACAGTGTGAATCCCTCACACTTTAGTCCACACCACATCCCTCCGCCACCCAGTACCTCATCTGGCTGGACAGATTTAATGAATTACCTGCCTAGGCGGTGTTGTGCTTCACACCTGTGCAATGATATAATTAAGTACATATACTGTATATTAAACAGTATAAAACTTCCCTTAACCTTTTATCATCCACAAAAAGAGGCCTCTACAGTGATCTTGAAGAATAGCCATTAATTGCAAGCCAAGAGAAGACCATTTCTAAAAATTCACCACTGGAATGATAACCAAGACAGTCATTCCAGTGTTAAATTTTCATATATTGCCGTCATATGAGCAGCAAATAAACAGTCTAAAAGGAAAATATTTGATTCTCTTGACCAATTTTGACCAGTATATGACTAAGTGACCACCATTATGATGCACAAACTGTCTATAATTATACAGACAGGTGGGTCTTGTGGAGGCAAGCGATGCTTTCCTTTACCTTTTAACCATTAAACTTGTTCTTGAAAGAAATGTCTATTTGCATTTCGCAGACCAAGAGAAGACTATTTTTGACAATTTACCACTGGTATGACTGGCTCGTTTATCGAGCCTGTCATACCAGTGGTAAATTGTCAAAAATAGTTTTCTCTTGGTCTGCAAATGGACATTTCCCAAGAAAACTGCAGAAGCTGTTTTGGGTGGGTTTAAGTGTTCAAAGCTTAAAACAGTACTTTACAACATCCTATTACATTCTTTAGAACAAAGATTGCGAAAGTGCATCTACACAATCACTAACAGAGATAAAAATGTGCTAACCCAGATTGCATAAGCCCATCGAGAAACTGAAACAGATCGAGCTAAAAAAAGAACCTGGCAAAATTAACGACAAAATAGAATTCCACATTGCACGCCATCTTTAACTTTCAAGTAATCACGGATCCATTAACGCTCCCTGGCTATCATGATTTGCTAACCTTGTACATCCTGCCCTAGCACAACCCACACGCCTATCTCTGTGAAACTCAACAAGTATCTTGAAAGAGATGTGACTGAAAGTAAATTCCGTCTTTCGACAGTCAAATTTTCTCTCAAAATAATCACGGATACTCTAACTCTAACTGGTAATACTGATAAACATGAAATTGGACATTAATATCGCCCATACTATTATACACAGGATGGAAAGGTTTTCCCCTGCTAACAAGAACAGCGCCGCCCAAAATGGAACCTGTCAAGGTTTAATCAAGAGAAAAATCATTAACTCACACCGCCAATGGTCTGAGAGTTTCCTTTGAGCGGCTAAAGGGCAGCGAAAGAACACTTTATATTCCCTTACACATTATATCATTAAGATGCATCATGGTGTAGAATGAGGAACACATAAAAATCAGCAGAGATAGTATGACCACGCTTGTGAGTCTTCCTTCCGGAGGATTAATTTGAAGATTGAGACGGAAGTAGTTAACTTATTCTATGAAAGAGAATAATAGCATTAGCCTATTTCCTTACACTTACTTGCCTACGCTTAACACCACATACCACCTACACTACTTCTCACAAATAAGCTAACATGTTTTCAAAACAAAAACAGAAACATGCTTAGTCTAGTCCAAATTTGAACACGAAGAAAGAAAATCAATGTTCTATTGAATACTTTGAACTTGCTGCCTTAATACTTTCTATTCCTATTATGTTCAAAATATTCAACAGTACATTTTATTCTGCTTTGAAAACATGTTAAGTTATTTCGGTGCTGTACTTAGACTTATGACATTCACAGAATACTTTCCCGGATAACGACATCATTTTCTTCTTTTAGGAATAAGCAACAATTGCTATGAAGGAGAATCGCCGTATGCGAGGCTGAAAAGGGCTTTCCCGGATAACGACGTCATTTTCTTCTTCCTTTAGGAACAAGCATACTATGAAGGAGAACCGACGTATGCGTAGTTTAAATTTTATCAACAAATGTTATTGGCAATGATAATAATTATACCTAATTCTATACTGGTATGACATATTAAGCAAGTAAATAGTCAACAATGCATACAGTGACCAATCCCAGGGTGGGTGGGAAGGACACAGGTGGCAGAGCGCATTATAAAATCAGATTTGCAGCAATGTATCGGGTCCCGGTGCTTCTAATTGTTGGATGGAAATACAAACAATACCATGACATACAGTACAGCTCAGAAATAACGTTAGACATTCTGTTGAATATTTTGAACATAATCAGATTGGAAGACATTTCTGCCCTTCCAATTCAATTATGTCAGAATATTCACCACAACATTACTTAGATGGTGTTTAAAGATGTACTAAGTAAAATGTCAGACATGTCTGGGATGGAAGTGTGTGTTTGAGATGCTCGGTTATCAAGCCAGTTATTCCAGTGGTATCTTTTCAAAAATAGTCTTCTCCGTCGACAAATTGCCACATCTCAGGTAACATTACAAAAGCCGTGTTTGGCTGCTTTGAGCGTTAAAGGGTTTTAACCACATAAGGTGGAATTTAGAGGCTCCAACAAAAGCATGCTATTGTTCATCGTCCTATTGCACAACCCTCGCCCTCCCATTCCCCTCCCGTATCGAGTACTGTGCTTGCACGCTTTTTATGTCTGCGCTAAGTTCACCAAAACTTCATAAATATTAATGAGCTGGTGTCAGTCAACTTCCGCCAATGAAATTGCTCGATAAGAAATAAGGAAGTACACAAATTTACATGTGCGCGTAGGCCTAAGTTTTTTTGTTACCGAAAAGTAGTCTACACATTTTCTGTTCCTCAGGTATCTCGTTTAGAGCAAAATGATTGCAACCTTTTGCAAATATCTCTCCATTTCAACAGCATCATCACTGTTTTTGTTGTTGTGATTGTAAATTAGGTCACCGGATAGAATATCGCCTATCGAGTGAAGTAAGCTGAAACCTGACTGGCGGACAACAGCCAACAGTTGTAACGTTACCTTACATAGCAAGACATCAAAGCGCTGCAAGTACAGCCAGGAACAGCTTAGATATGTGGCTATTGTTATGGAAGAAGGAAAGTACATGGTCGATGCACTATATCTTTGTCTCTAAACACTATTAACACCTAAGACTTCATCATTTCCATGAGATACAATTCTGCTGGTTATTTTGAAAACTATTTTTCCGAAGGTTATTGTTACTTCAATGTTTTAATACCATTAATTAAGCTGCTACCAGATTTAATTTGCCTTTAAAACATTGCTTCTTGGGAATTTTCCTGACAAGCGTTAAGTACCATTTTCCAGGTGGGAGGAATAGCAAAGATAATTAAGTCTGTAATACTGCACATCAAAGGCTTACAAGTCTTATGATTCTGTCTTAATTGTCATACATACAGCCATAAAAACACAGGAAAAACACATATTATGCTAAAGATAATAGGATAAATATAGCCTTCATTAGTTCTTCCTTGGACTCTGTCTATCTCATTACCCATTGAATTATTCAAGAAAATTTAAATTTCCTCATAGCCAATGTCCATTTGTAGACGAAGAGAAGTGGTAAATTTTCCAAAATAGTCTTCCTTTGGTCTGCGGATTGACCTTTCTCAAGACCACTGCAGAAGTCGTTCTTAGCTGATATGAGAGATAAAGGGTTAATTAGTAGCTTAATGAACTCTTCTGTAGACATATAAATATTAGTCAGCCACCCACATAACCTGAACAAACTCATTGAGAAATTGCATACATGTCTACATATACCACCACACACCCCCCCCCCCCCCCAGACACACAAACACAAACCAATTGGTCCACCCTCATCAACTCCAGGCCACTCTTCATAAAATTTTGAGTAACTTCTGAGCCAGGGTGACTCTCGTGTGTGTGTGTGGTGTGGTGTGGTGTGGTGTGGTGTGGTGTGGTGTGGTGTGGTGTGGTGTGGTGTGGTGTGGTGTGGTGTGGTGTGGTGCGTGCGTGCGTGCGTGCGTGCGTGCGTGCGTGCGTGATATACATGTACATACAATATTCTAAGTTACTGAGTTGCAGCAGACAAAATCCCAAATTATCTAATATTAGCCATTAGAGGTGATGATGCGTCTTGGTGTGGAGTGGGTACTAGTGGTGGATTGATATGTCAGAGCTGGGAAGGGCGGGGTAGGTGGTGAAGATATATTTAGGGTGGGGGTATGGAGGGGGTGGAGGATATGGATGTTTAAGTTTCCATTAGAGAATTAAGTTTGGCAGCTACAGTTTAACTATACACAAGGTGCTGGTATACACATCAATGTTTAACCCTTTAAGCCGTAAATTTGTCCAAGAAAATTTCTATTTTCTCATAAAAAAATGTCCATTTGCAGACCAAAAGACAATTTTTGAAAATTTACCACTGGTATGACTGGCTCGGTTATCGAGCCAGTCATTCCAGTGATAAATTTTTGAAAATAGTCTTCCTTTGGTCTGCAAATGCACATTTCTCAAGACTACTAGAAGCTGTTTTGAGTCGGTTTGAGTGTTAAAAGGTTAACCCTTATCAAACTGGTGGGACAAGGGCCGGATTACTCATTAGGCTAACTAGGCTGCAGCCTAAGGCCTCACACTTAAGTGAGGAGGGGGGCCCCACCGTTAAGCAAAAAAATTGGGGGGGGGGTTCTATAGTTGTGTTAAAAATTACATCTTGTTCACTATACTAATTACTAAAACTATGCCAAACAGGCGTCAGATTGCACCTCAAGGTGTCTAATTAAAAAATTTCTGGGTTAGACCCCCATACCCCCCTTAGGGTCTCCAGTCTAGGGCCTCACGACAGCTTAATTCAGCAGTCGCTGCTGCCGTATATTTTGGTAACAATGTTACCGAAAATTGTTCCAGTCTTAGTCAGGAATAATTTCCCAAACTGTTGCTTCCAAATGAACACCTAGTGAAAGATAGCATCTGTAATACGAGGACTGCATCCCGCTTGTCAAGTCATTGTTTATCTGCCTATCACATGTCATATGTACAGTACAATAAGAATTCTATGTGGTATGCTATTGTATAGGTCATGATAGGGTATGGTATGTTACCACATATGGATGCACAGACTAGAAGAATATCTGACATTCATTTACCCCATGGAAGCTAATGAGCATTATGCAAAATAGCATTGAACATGATGACTACTGGAGTCTGATCTTGAAAGGTTGAATTACTTGCAAGAGGAAGCTCCCCATGGTATTGCCGTAAGGATATAAACTTAAGCCTAATCACTAACGTATCTGCAGTGAAAACTGTACACATTATGTAAATTGTAACACAAAAAATTAATCTAACCGTTGAACGGTCAAATTTAGTCACGAAAATCCAAATATTTTTTTATTGAATGTCCGTTTCCAGGCCAACAGAAGACTATTTTTGAAAATTTATCACTGGAATGACTGGCTCAGTTATCAAGCCAGTCATTCCAGGGGTTAAATTTTCAAAATTAGTCTTCTCTTGACACAGATGCAAGTTTCATTAACACTTAACACTCTGATGTAAAAATTTTATATTTTCAAATTAAAATTAAACGGTGAACTGGTGTTCATTTTTCAACAAATTTGATGGAAAATGTTGTTATAGTAGACTCCAGATTGCACATTTTTTACTCACACTTTCAACTTGGTATATCAGTCTGAGACAGCTCATCACCATTACAGCCAGCTTTATGTAGTACATCCAGATGTTTGATCATTTGATGGTGTTAGTACATCTAGGATGTTTGATCATGTGATGGTGTTAGTACATCTAGGATGTTTGATCATGTGATGGTGTTAGTACATCTAGGATGTTTGATCATGTGATGGTGTTAGTACATCTAGGATGTTTGATCATGTGATGGTGTTAGTACATCTAGGATGTTTGATCATGTGATGGTGTTAGTACATCTAGGATGTTTGATCATGTGATGGTGTTAGTACATCTAGGATGTTTGATCATGTGATGGTGTTAGTACATCTAGGATGTTTGATCATGTGATGGTGTTAGTACATCTAGGATGTTTGATCATGTGATGGTGTTAGTACATCTAGGATGTTTGATCATTTGATGGTGTGAGTACATCCTCAATTTAGCATTGCAACACCCATAGGCAGTCCTTTTCAAGTCCCCTTTCCAATTATGCAAATGAGGACTAAAAAAGGACGCCCATGGTATCAATACATTAAAGTTCCAAGTCAAATTAAGTTACCTATACAGTTACATTGAAATTTTGATTCTGGAAATTCAGGTTTCCAACTTTCAATTGAATTTCAACAATCGTGTAAAGTGGGTGGGTGGATCGTAGCCAGATATAAGGGGTGGGGGAGGGGATTATTTTCATTTTGATTGCTATATGCTTAATCTTTTACCCCTCAAATTTGTTCATGACCATTTCAATCTTCTCATAGAAAATGTCCATTTGACGGTCAAGAAAATACTATTTTTGAACACTTAACACCGGAATAATTGGCTTGGTTATTGAGCCAGTCATGCTAGTGTTAAATTTTCAAAAATAGTCTCCTGTTGGCCCGCAAATTGACAATTCTCAATACCATTGCAGAAGCCATTTTTGGCCAGCTTCCGTGTTAAAGGGTTAACTGTTTCACAGACAAATCCCTGAAAAAAGTATATTCTTCATGATACACAACTTAATGTCAAATACTTTGAAATTAATTTGACTGGAAGCCGTTGCTGCCTAAGGCAGCAACGGATTCCAGTCAAATTAATTTCAAAATATTTGACAGTTTTCCTGCATGGTTGCCTTGAAAATGGGATATGGGGAATTCATCAGTGAAAGAGTTAATCCCTCCATGTGTTGGCAGTGGTCATTGCCATGTGGTCTTAGGTGCTGGTGGTGGTAGGCATGAGTTACAGAATCAGTTTGATGATGCCCCCACCACCACCGCCGCCACACTCATGTCTATATCCCCCTGTGTTCTAAGACAGTAGATAATTGGCTTGTATTTGGGAATGTAGATTCATCCGCATAGTGACATGATTTGATTTGTTCGTCAGCTGACTGTCAGTAAAGTATCCCAGCAGCTCACAGCTGTACGTCGGCTCATCAAATTCTGATGCTACCAAATATTTTCTTAAATACAGATCTCGATCGTTTAAAATCCTGCTTAAAATTTGGATAATAATTTGCCTGATCGAAAATTCAGTGAAAGTATTTTCCAGCTATGAAGCATTTTTCTTATTTTAAAAACATCGATTGATATTAGAATTTCTGGAAAATTCAGGCTGAGAATGGTTAATGATGTCTGATATAATATACACATAACAGCTTTATTTCAGGAAATAGCTTTATCAGAAAGTTTATTGGTGGTAAAGATGCAGTTTAACGTTTTTATGTTCAAATTTGGAAATCAGAATATGCGCATAATGAATGTCCATTTGCAAGTCAAAACTAAAAAAAAAATTATCATTGGATGAGCCAGTCGTTTCAGCGGTAAATTTTCAAAAATAGTCTTCATTTCATCTGCAAATAGCCAGCTTTACGATTAACCCTTTCACTGATAAATTCCTGATATCGCATTTTCAACGCTACCATACAGGAATATTTTGAAATTAATTTGACTGAAAGCAGCTGCTGGCTTTTGGAGCAGCGGCTTCCAGTTAAATTAATTTCAAAATAATCAACATATTGTAAAAAAAATTTACTTTTTCAGAGAATAGTTAGTGAAAGGGTTAAATACTTAACCCCTTAACCCTCAAACGTGTTGAAGAAAATTTCAATTTTCTCATAAAAAATGTCCATTTGCAGACCAAGATAAGATTCTTTATGAAAATTTACCACTGGAATGACTGGCTCGGTTAGCTGGCTCAGTGGTAAATTTTCAAAAATATCCTTCTCTTGGTCTGCAATTGGACACTTCTCAACACCACTGCATAAGCCATTTTTGGCTGATATGAGTGTTAAAGTGTTAACATGTGAAACGGTATAGTAATAGCATACAGGGGCAGACAACCATCCATAAAAATTCAAACCAAAACAATCTTCATTAGAACATATCTATAAATCTTCAACCATAATGCCTGTCTGTGACTCTCCTTCACCTCACTGGTGTGTTAGATCAGAGATCCAACTGTGAAAACAAATAGAAATTGATGTAGATACCGCTAAGAAACTGTTCTAATGAGGGATGAGTCATGTGTTTGAAAATGATGGCCCATTTGGGGTGTAATCTCTACCCTGTGGCTACTCATTTGAGAATGATAAATCTCTCCCAATAACCCAGGTGGTACAGTACCATCATTCTAGTATATCTTAATCCTTTAACAGTTGAATTGGTTTTAAAATTTTTTTTAATTTCTCATGGAAAATGTCGATTTGCTGACCAAGAGAAGACTATTTTTGAAGATATACCACTGGAATGACTGGCTCGATATCCGAGCCAGTCATTCCAGTGGTAAATTTTCAAAAATAGTCTTCTCTTAGTCTGCAAATGGACATTTCTCAAGACCACTGCAGAAGCCGTTATTGGCTGATATGAGTGTTAAGATTAATGTACTCTTCTGAGTGGTGATCAGGAATCTATTGAAGGCTTTTCTTTGGTACTGGTAGTTTATAGGAAGCGTGTAGACACTGGCTTTTCTTGCAAGCAGGATGCAGATTTTTTTTAACCGTTTCCTGCCTTGTATGTTTGCCATATTTTTTTTACAGGAAATTGTCGAAACACAAAATTTTACCTCGAAACTTGGATGTATACAAAGCTAATTATTAGGTATAACAACACAGTAATCTTTTCGTTTTAAAATTTGTTCATGAAATTCCAGTGTAAGTTTACACAAATAATCTCTTGGTTTGCAATTTGACATTTTCGAAGAAAATTTTGAGCCAGCTTTAACACACAAGTCAGCAAAAATGGCTTCTGCAATGGTCTTGAGAAATGTTCAATTTGCAGACCAAGACAGTTTTTTTAATTTTACCACAGGAAAAATAACCGAGCCAGTTATTCCAGTGATAAATTTTCAAAAATCATCTGCTCTTGGTTTACAATTTGAACATTTTCTATGACAAAATTGAAATTTTCTTGACCAAATTCAAGGCTTAACCCTTAGCACTCTGGTAAAAAAATTCAGATTTTTATTGGTTCGTCAGCACGTGTACATTTTTCAACAATTTTGGCGGACGATGTTGCTGTCTATGAAAGCACCATCTTCCACCAAATTTGTTGAAAAATGAACATCAGTTCTTCTTTTAATTTAATTTGAAAATTAAAATTTTTGACACCAGAGTGGTAAAGGTTATAGGGTTAATATTCTTAATGCTGATCTATAAGTTATGAACATAAATACTCAAATCCATTCATAAATCTATGAAATGTGCTCCCATTTCACCCTGTCTAGATCGATCCACCTCACAGGTGATGCTAGTTAATTCCAGAATACTCAACTGTCTCTCTTGGCATCCATGAACCAAACGACGCATGCTCAAATCCAAAAGCTGGCTATACACAATCTCAAAGTTAAGCGTATAATCTCCTTCATAAATCTTGCACAAGATAATTAGTACCGTACACAATACCTGATCATTTAGCGGTTCCGACACAAAATATTCTGCAGTTTTCAGTGCTAATCATCTGAATACATAGACAAGGTCAGGCCAAGAGTTAGAAGGAAATGGGTATTACATCCATTCCTGAATTCTGCCCCCTTCCGCTCTCCAGACTTGACCAGGATACATCTGATGTATGCTGTATTTTTCTTCAATCATTGGCTGCTAGAAATATAACCCATTCATTCCTAAAACATAGATATCTCAAATTCCTTATGTCTGTATAATTAATCTGTTGAATATTTATCAAAAATATTTCGCCATAGATTTTAGCAGCAACTTAGTTACTTTAATTTCAAAATATGACATGATTTCTGTGATGTTCTTTCTCATGGTATGTCTTGAGAAGAAAGTATATGCATTACACAAGTTTGAAGTTTGCCTATTCAACTCACACAATACTTGTGGTCAATTATAGGGAAACTTAATGAAGATGGATGGCACATCGAAAGTCGAGTTGCCAAAGCTGACCTACAGTACAGTTCACATATAACATTAAATGGTTCCAAAACAAAATAGAAAAACTATACAGGTAAGCTGCCGAATATTTTAAAACTAATCTGACTGGGTGCTGTTGCTGCCTAAGGCAGTTACAGCGCCCAGTCAAATTAGTTTCAAAGTATTCAACAGCATGTTTATTAAATAGCAAAGAATTACAAAGACATACAATTCATACAACGTTAGACCTTTTTAGATTTGATGACGGTCTATATGGAACCCTTTATGACATAATGATTGTGACGTCATCATACACGCCCTGAGCTGATTATGACATCATACGAGGTCAGATGATGGATGGATACTCTGGAAAGGTGAATTATGTGCAAAATATTCAACAGTAGATTTCTTACACGCTGTTCAAAATTGTACTAACTTAGATCTTTCTGCCTTTCATTTGGAAATATACTATTTTATTTATGAGTTGTACTGTACATGATTGTTCTAAGAAAATGTATTCATGACATCTGTGGGCAGAGAACACATGCACTGAATCATACAATGGTTCATCATTAAGCCATGATTGTCGGTATTTTATCATAATCTCAATCGCCCTCCACCTTCCAACCAGATGCACCAAAGAATAACAGAATAACATCCAATCAAGAATCAACAGGAATCAAGCACTGCCCCCCACCCCACTCCCCCCCCCCCATACACACCCCACCTTCACCACACACAACCAAAAAATTAACACGACCTGGGAGAGAAACAGAACAAACACAAAACAAAAACAGAAAGGCACAACCAAACGCGAATAAAAAGAAAACAAGGAGACAAATGCAAATGAGGGAAAATCCTGGGTCAAGTTCGACTCGCTAAGTATAGTCAGGTTCATGATTTACTGATCATGCGTAGTTGCTATGCCCAGTCAAACTTGATTTTAGTCGACTATAGTTCCGCGGTCCCCGGTTCCCTATCCAACTACTATTGCAGAAAATTTGGAGCCGGGTACCAGTCTCCATTAACCCTTTCTGTCGTCTGTTTTAATGAGCTACGAAAAAGGGTTATTTTTGTCCGCCAAGACATCAAAAAGCGCCCATATGGCATAAAGTGGGAAGAAATATGGGCTTGGGAATATCGACATACAATGGGAAAGCATAATTTCATCAAACCTAAGTTATTTAGTGAAATATTTACACTTTTATATGCATTTATTCGTGGCAAGCGATCGGTGTCAACCATTTTGAAACTTACGCAAATATCGGACTAAACATCTGAACCGAGGTCGGGTGCTCGGTTGACTATAGTTGACTAGCTAGTTAACTATTTGAAGTTCGACTGGTACTCTAGTTAGCTATAGCTAACTATGGTTAGGAGTCGAACTTGACCCTAGTAACAACAGCAAGTGGGTTGGGCCCAAACCTAAGTTTAACATTAAATTTGCCGAATATTTAGAAAAAGATTTAACTAACAATCACCAAATATATGAATTAACAGAAGTTCTGAACTTAGGCCTGGTGATCGAATGCAAGTCTAGTGATCAGATGTAAGCCTGGTGATCGGATGTAAGCCTGGTGATCGGACATAATGTAAACCTGGTGATAGGATGTAGGCCTGGTGATCGTATGTAAGCCTGGTGATCGGATTAAGTCTAGTGATCAGATGTAAGCTTGGTGATCGGATGTAAGCCCGGTGATCGGATGTAAGCCTGGTGATTGGATGTAAGCCCAGTGATCGGATGTAAGCCCAGTGATCAGATGTAAGCCTGGTGATCAGACGTAATGTAAACCTGGTGATCGGATGTAAGCCCGGTGATTGGATGTAAGCCCAGTGATCGGATGTAATTTTAACCTGGTGATCGGATGTAAGCCCGGTGATCGGATGTAAGCCTGGTGATCGGATGTAAGCTTGGTGATCGGATGTAAGCCCGGTGATCGGATGTAAGCCTGGTGATCGGATACAATAACAGTATGAAGAGCCAGATTAAGCCAATTCAGGGCCCAGGTATAATTAGTTTGTTGTGAGGGCCAATTATTGTGTGGGTCAAGAAGTGAATGGCTACTACTACTACTACTACTACTACTACTACTACTACTACTACTACTATTACTACTATTACTACTACTACTACTACTACTACTACTACTACTACTACTACTACTACTACCAAATATAATAATTTTGTTACATGTGTCAAAATGCTGTTGAATACTTTGAAGCCAATTTGACTGGAAGTTGATTGGTTTCAAAACATTAAGTAGATTACGTATATGACTGAAACTGAGGTACCAGATTACAGGTTCAAATTGGTCAAATTGGATACTTTGGCGACGCCTTATTTTTCATGGCCCTGGAACTGTAGCGCCATTTGCCGTTGCCTTAATTCGGCTGACTCTACGACATTAAAAAAATATATTCTGATGAATATATGTATATTCCCGCGTAAAAGTTGCGAAAGCATCCAGGCGAAAGTTTGGTCCAAATTTGTATCTTCTTATCATCAGTACAGCAGCTTTGAAATAGTCTAGACTATATCAGAACGTCAAAGATGAAATGATTATATAAATATTTAGGTTGTCTTTACGTTACACAATCGCTGTATGATATAACTAAAGACGTTTAACTGATTAGCAAAATTCATTCCAGTATTTCAGTTTCAAAACACTGTCACGGGAAAGTTGTTGAATATTTTGAAACCAGATTGACTAGAAGCTGTTGCGGCAACAGGTCCCAGACAAATTTGTTTCAAAATATTCAACAGAATATTCCTTACATCATAAAGAATGTGTCATTTCTGGTCTGGTCTGTAATGGCTATGGGGTTAAATTATGTCTATGCAGATAAGTCAGAATCCTTTCTACACTTCTATATATTTGATGGTAGACAACTTTAAACAAATGTCATGGTGGTATATATAAATGTGTATAACTGCGCAGGAATGTCTTAGGCAATGCTCATAATCCTAAAACACAAGTGATATTAATACTTGTTAAAATGCTATAGCAGCGTTTCCATAGCTACAACTTAGAGAGGAATTGTTATCGCCTTGGTGTTTAAAGGCAGTTATCCCTTTAATGGTTAAATTTGGTTGAAAATAATTTTAATACCTTCCTAGTGAATGTCCATTTACAGGATAATAGAAGACAAGTTTTGAAAACTTATCACTGGAATGACTGGCTCGGTTATCGAGCCAGTTATTCCAGTGGTAAATTTCCAAAAATTGTATTCTACTTCTGCAGTGGTCTTAAGAAATGTCCATTTGCAGACCAAGAGAAAAGTATTTTTGAAAATTTATCACTGGAATGACTGGCTCGATAACCGAGCCAGTCATTCCAGTGATAAACATTCAAAACTAGTATACTCTTGGTCTGCAAATGGACAATTTTCTAGAACAAATTCACGGGTTAATGGGTTAACGTGTTGAGTCTATTATCAATGTAATAGTGTACCTCAATGCAGGCCAGGTGTTTTACGAGCCAACGGACATGCCGAGCATTGATTTGGGGGAAATTCCGTCATTATGACGTCAATGCGGGAAAGGATGTATTTTTATTCCTGCTCCATTGTGAGCGCATGCATACAATGTTTCACGATATTTCATGCAGCTGCATACACATGTATCATCTACCTTGTAATCAAAAGACCACCATCATGAATTCGTGCTGGAATAGAACTGATTTTAACCCTTTAACACTCAAAATTTGCTCAAGAAAATTTAAATCTTCTGACAGAAAATGTCCATTTGCAAAGCAAGAGAATATTTTTGAAAATTTACCACTTGAATGACTGGCTCGGTTATCGAGGCAGTCATTCCAGTGATAAATTTTCAAAAATAGTCTTCGTTTGGTCTGCAAATGGACATTTCTCAAGCCCACTATACAAGCCATTTTTGGGCTGATATGAATGGTTACATGGTTAATGAACAAGAACAAGCTTGACTATAGACATATGTAATCAGTTTTAATAGCATTTCCAGACACTGCACAGCCATTTATCATACCTGCAATAATGTCAGAGTATGAATAAAATATGACAAGTGCGCAGCCTGTAGCAAGTACTAATCTGCAGGTATGTAGATATAAAGATGCTTATGCAGAGATTAACCTACCAACTAAACTAGAGATAAAAAGATGAACTTGCGCATAGAGCATGTCTGCAGGCATCAAGGTCTGATAAATGTGTAGAGGTGATTACACATTTGTATCAAATCACAAGCAAGAAGCACTCTTGCATTGCCTACTAACTAGAAAACGTTGTTTGACTAAGAGAGCCCCCCCCCCCCCCCCGCAATCACTGAAAATACCTTTCTATATGTAGTAGGTAACAATTTGAATCAAAGCACCACATTTAAAAAAATTTGAAATTAAAAAAACAACCAAAAACTAAAATAAAATAAAATATAAAACAAAGAAATTTACAAAACTTTTGAGTTTTTGCATAAAAAAGCAAATTTTCACCCCACATCTTGGACCTAGGTGAATCCTTCCAAAGGCACATCTACCCATCATAAAGAAGCCACCTGCCAAGTTTCAATAAATTATTTTAAGCGATTCTGAACGATATGGTGCTTACAAGAAAATTGACAAAATCACGAGTTTTGGCATTAAAAGGTTCATTTTTACCAAAGGTTTTTGTCCTATAAAGGTGACTCCTTCAAAAGGCACACCGACCCATCATAAAGAAGCCACCTGTCAAGTTTCATTAAATTATTTTAAGCACTTCTGTATCACGAGAAATTTGAATAAAATTGTGAGTTTTGGCATTAAAAGCACATCTTCACTTAAAATCTTGAACCTATAAAGGTGAATCCTTCAAAGGCACATCTGCATAGCATAACTGAGGCATATACATAGTTTCATTAAAATATCTTTAGCGATTCTGTATATGCTGTTTACACGATATTGTGGATGGGAATGGAGACAGATGAACGCTGTGATTACTCTAGGGCTTGCGCACCTTCCGGGCCATGAAGGTGCGGGCCCCAACTTATAATGACAATACTTTGACAGAAAGCTATTACTCTGATTGACATGTGACATTATCATCAAAATATTAATCATGCTGCGTATTGCTCACATGTGCTATGATAATCGAGCCATTCATTCAAGTGGTCAATCTTCAAAATCTGCAACTAGGCATTTTCGATGAGAAAATTTCAATTTTCTTGACCAAATTAGATGACGTGGGAAAAATCTAGTGGGAACAGATGGCCTGTGCAATAAGTCAAAAGCACACACCCTTCCCTACACATCCATGATCAAGCTAATGCATCCCATTCATAGGTAGCTTAAATAGATATCTACTGAATATCAGTAAGATTTACAGTCAGGCGGACAGAAAGCGGAAAGCCTTCTATACACGCTCCTGCTTTGATGTGCACAAAATTACAATGCTTATTTAGTTTCTATGATTTCGAATCGATCATGCAATTAATCACAAATCATTAAAATAAAATTATTTAGGACTTATTAATATTTTTCTCTGGTTTGGCGAATATACTAAATTTCTCACCTAATGGACATTTCCAGTTTATCCATCCATCATATGACGTCATAATCAACTAAGTTGTAGGATGACGTCATAATTAATTATGGCATGAATGACTCAATTTAGTTTGTCTAAATTTTAGTGTGACGCCATATGCTTAATAGTCCGACACATAGCACGAATTGTATGTCTTTGCCATTTAATAAACATTCTGTTAAATATTTTTTAACTAATTTGACTGGACGCTGTTGCTGCCATGGTCAAATTAGTCAAAATATTCAACAGCTTACATGTATAGTTTTCTGGAAATCAATAGTCAGGGAGTTCAGGGGTCGATCGATCCCAACACGAGTAAGGTGTGGGTGGAGCTTAGCTAGTGATTGGCGGGGCATAGCTAACTAGTTGACTGAATTGTACTTGTAATATTTCTCCAACAAAAATCGCTTGAAATGAGTCTCAACAGGTCATAACTTCTAAGTACCTATATATAAGAAACATGACAAATATAAATATCACATGTTTCTAATATATATCTGTAGTATGTAAATCAATATCTGGACAAAACAGAATACTATGAAAAAGATCTTACCATAACACCATGTGTGAAGATACTGTTTTACAACCTTAACTCTTTTCCCAAACAGTAAGTTCCATCAATCATCATCCACACTACTAAAGCAAATGGTTAAGATATACACTGCCTAATGCATGTCCAGCAAGCCATTAAGCAAAAGACTGGACTAAATGGTCAGCTTAAGAGACTTGGAACATTAAATAGCTCTTCCCCTTCTTCAGGCAGGATGACTATATCAACACAAGCCATGTGGTATTGGCATAAAGAAATCCAAGAGGCACATCAGATCAACACTTTACATCCTGTACAACCATGGCATTCTTTGCTTTACAACGTAGGTAATGGCGAGTTAAATTATTCTAAGAAACCTGAAGGAAATGTGTTGCTGTCTTAAAACAACCTACCATCAAACCATTTTCACAAGATATAGTGGGCACTCTTGTTTAGCTTATTTGAACTTAAAAGATCTTAGAAGTTTTCAAATTCAGTATGAAGCGGATGTATAGAGAATGTGTTTGCAAGAATAGTTCTCTCTTATTGAAACCAGAGCCATTTAACTTGGATTGTAAGTGCATCTCTCCCTCTCTCTCTCTCTTGCAAACATGCTGTGTGAAGGAGAGACACACTATTTAGTATAATGGAGGGATCTGAGGGATTCATTTCTAGCCATGCCACACCCATTTTTAACTCCAACCTATTTACATCTGCTGGAATCAATTTTAACCCTTACCACTCTGATGTCAATATTCCATCCTTTACCGTCACTATCAAAGAAACCGTTGTACATTTTTTACCAATTTTGGTGGAAAATGTTGCTGTCGTAAACAGCACCATCTCGCACCAAAATTGTTGAAAAATGAACACCAGCTCATCTTTGAAATTTTAAGTTTTGACACCAGAGTGGCAAGGGTTAACACTGAAACCTGAATTCAAAGAATCCCATTCTCAAGATAACTTGTTAAATATTTTGAAATTAATTTGTCTGACTGGGGGCTGTTGTTGCTACAGGCCCTCCAAGTCTAATTACTTTCCTATGATCATAGAGCCAGGCATTCCAGTGGTAAATTTCTAAAGGTGTCTTGTCTTGGCCTCCAAATGAGCACTCACTGAGAAAACGTTTTGAATGTTCTTGAACAATCTTGACAATTAACATGATGACAGGATTGATACTGTAATAGCTTAAAACTTCTGACCTTCAAATTATGTATTATTTGTTTCCCCCATCTATCGTGTGATTTTGGGCGGGAATTTTCGCAAAACAAAACATTATATTGGTCTGGCGTAATATACAAGCCAACCCAAACAATATTTGATGATACAAGCAACAGCATTTAAGGTACATGATGATCCCGAGCTCTAGCTTACCAAAACGTAATTAGCCAGACAAGATTATTCGCTCACCGTAGAGCAGCTAATTCATCAATGCAATCAAGACAACATCTAATTTATAAACTACTGTTGTTCTTTGACTTACAGCGCAGATACACACATAATAAGTAAACATAAGTTAACATGTTTTAAAAAAAAAAAAAAACCACATTAGGTAGTTACAATTTTGAACAATTTGGGAGCCATTGTTGCATTAGGCAGCAATGTCCTCCCTCTGATCCAATATTGTTCAAAGTATTCAACAGTATGTTTAATTTTCTTTTCGAAACTTGTTACATTATCTATGAACAGTTAACTGTAGCTTAAAACGACCACACTGCTCTGTAGTTTTATTAACCACATAAACATACTTACAGTTCAAGTAGTGACTGAACGGTACAGATGTTTGTGGTGTAACAACAACAGTTATTTCTATATCTGAGTATGATGATATTGATAATTGCTAAAGTCAGCACTTCTTCAAATGTCTTAGATAACACCGAAATGATTTCGATAAGTTTCCGCTTCCATGTTAAACTTGGCTAATTTTCAATAGCATACTGGCATGAATACGTCTATCGGGCGTGAATGCTTCTGTCTGTTGGCTGCGGGATTTACTGACATATATCTGCTGGACGGCAATAAATCAGGCATTGATAATCATTGATTTAACTTATCAAGCGCGGAATGACAGACAGATTCAAGAGCGATACGAGTAGCGCCAGCATGGTGCTGGATCAGAGTCTTGGACACCACGCGCATACAATGTACAGTATCATCATTAAGACATGTGCACAAACCGGAAGTGTGGCATCATTAATCTGGCACGATTGTGACATACACCAGAAATATACAATAACAACAACCCAAGTTCACACCCGCCTTCTATAACTCGCGCATCTCATACATCACATCACACTAGACACGGCCCACCATTCTCCACCAGAATATCAACCTCATTCGCTGGTCATTATCACTTGTGATATCACCTGCTTTACGAAATACCTGTCCAAGATTTCACAAACATACAATATACACAAGCTATGGTCAGGCACACTTGAGAAATCCAGTTTCCCAGTCAGTCATATGATGTCATAATCAACTACATCACATGTAGGCTGACATCATAATCAATTACGATATGAATGACACAATTTAGTACACACTCAATAGTGCAACAAGATGTACGAATGGTATGGTCTTACTATTTAATAAACATTCTGTTGAAAAGTTTGAAACTAATTTGAGTGTCTGCTGTTGCTGCCATAGCCAACACCCAGTTAAATCAGTTTCAAAATATTCAAAAGCTTACATGTATAGTTTTCAGGAAATTGAGATTCAGAGTGCAGGAATCAATTGATCCCAAGATGGGCAAAGTGTGGGCAGAGGTTAGTTAGAGATGGGCGGCGCATACATGTAGCAAAAACTGGATTTCTCCATTACCGATTCCCTGCCAATATCATAGATTGACAACTGTGCAAGTCATGTTAGTCTGCTGCTAATCTTAATGATAGCAGGAGTCAAACGATAATACCTTTTAACTCTCGAATTTGTTCAAGAAAATTTCAATTTGCTCATAGAAAATGTCCAAATGTCCATTTGCAGACCAAGAGAAGACTATTTTGAAAATTTACCACTAGAATGACTGGCTCGGTTATTTTGGCTGATATGAGTGTTAAAGGTTGAAGACAATATTATTTTTTCCCACCTAGATGTGCTTCATCAGGACTTGATTTAGCACATTGATGTACAAAAGTTTGCTGGAAAATTATAATGTTAATCTTAAAGGTATTATTATCGTCTGAATTCTGTTATCACGTGTAAATATATTCAACTGTCTGACTGCTGCAAGCCACCTGACAATAATTTCAATGGACAATAACTCTAGATCTTCCGACAATTTTAAAAACAATTTGACTGAATGTTGTTGGTGGCTTAGTCACCAACAACTTTCAGTCAAATCGTTTTAAAAATATTCCACATGTTCAGAGATAAACCCTATAGAAAATGTTGTCTGCAGAAATTTAGCAGGCAGACAGCTAAGCTGCATCTAGCCATACGTCTTCTTGATTATGTATCGCACCAATTTGAGATACACAAAAATAAAATCAATATACATCTAAATAAATATGAAGATGTCCGACTATATGACTTCATTCCATCCTTTTGATAAAAGTCCCAATACAAAAGATCTACATGGATTTTCTATCAGCTTGATGTTAATAAAGATCATCATCGTTTTTAATAACCAAAGCACTCTGATGTTAAAATTTTTAATTTTCAAATTAAATTAAAAATTGAACTGGTGCTCATTTTTAAACAAATTTGGCGGGAAGATGGTGCTGTCGTAGACAGCAACATCGTCCACCAAATCATTTAAAAATGTACACCAGTTTCTTTGCTACTGGCATCGTAAAAAGATAGAATGTTGACATCAGTGTGGCAAAGGTTAATAACGCAAGTGAACTTTATGCTAAAAGCCCTATAAAACACCAAGATAAGCTCACATTTATAATTGTGTTATAATGCATGGTAGAAGCCAATAGATCACTATGTGATATTTCCTCCACTTCATGCCACAATCTTTAATTAAGTCTGGCTAATATATATTTTGAAAACAATTTGACTGAAAGGTATTGCTGTCTAAGTCAGCAATAACATTCATTCAAATTATTTTCACAATATCCTTCAGGATTCATAAACTGTCTTCGACTTTGAAGGGATGTAAATACCTGACCATGTATTCATGATGAAAGATGGTTTTGGCACTAAAGCCCAGTCAAATGCATCCAAGGCATCAATTACCTGTGGGTGAATCCAGACTCATTAATGATCTAATCTTTCTATCACACATCATCATCTGGATAACTTTACTACGTTCTAACTCAAACTGAACAAATTACCCAGCAGCCACTAGGATTTTATCATTTCATTTGAGCTTAAGTGGAGCTAACTGTAATAGATTATGATACACTGGGCAAAGATAAGAGCGATATATTCAATTGGTAGCAAAGGTGAAATAAATTAAACAATATTATTAATTAATAACTCATACCAGACTACATATAGAACGTTATGTGCAAAAGCAAAATTCATCACAGTGGCAAAGCCATACTATTGAGAATAAGCTAAAACATTTTTGATGGAAAGCATTGCTGCTGTATTAACCCTTTACTGGTCAAATTTTTTCTTACTAAATGTCCATTTATAGGCCAAAAAAATACAATTTTTGAAAATGTATCACTGGAATGACTGGCTCTGTTATCGAGCCAAGCATTCCAGTGGGAAATTTTCAAAGTCTTCTCTTGGTCTGCAAATGGACATTTCTCAACACCACTGCAGAAGCCATTTTTGGCTGATATGGGTAATAAAGGGTTAATACAACTGGAGAAGTCATATTAATTTCAAAATATTTAACAGCTCATATTTGTTTGCCCTGAGATTGAGATACAGGACTTCATTGGTGTATCTCTTAAGGGATTTCCTAGATATATTAGGAAATCCAAGATGGTCAACGAAAAAAATTGACTGATCAAATATCTGCGTAAAATAATTCTGAAGGCTACCACCATATGATTCTTCCAGCCCGAGTTTGATTAAACTTAATGACCCAGCGGTTAATTACTTTATAAAATAATTTCCAAATTTTCACATCTGATGACCAATCAAATTTCTGTATACAAGTTCTCCAAGCCTATGAGCATAGATCGATCTAGTTAAGTTTGGTTGAAATCTGGCCAAGTGTTTAATGATGAGTAGTGTTAATTACGATTTTGCATAAATTTTTGAAAAATCTACCAAAAAAATAACCAATCAAAGTTTCTGTTTGAAGTGTTGAGACCTACCACAATGAAGCAGTTCAAGCAGTTTAATTATTTTAAAGAAGAAAATCAAATCACAGATGACCTGTGAAAAAACCCCATTAATTAAAATTCTGTATAAAACTTTGGAAGCCTATGAACATAGACCTGGTGTGATTAGATAATCATGTCAACAGGCAATGAGCAGTGAATAGGCATTTTACCGTTTTTCTGCAACTAAAAAATTGAATATTGTCACCTGAGAATTCACAAATCAAATTTCTGTACGAGTCATATTTATTTTTCTTTTGTTTAGCCACCTACACCCTACACGCATTATATAAAAAAAATTTAACGACAAAATTTAAGCTGTTGAAAATATTAAAACTACAATAGTTCGAATAGCACCTGTTGTTGTAGGTAATTTTACACAGTTTTCGCCCCTATAGAAAAGCAACAGTTATCAATCTAAGCATTAATTTACATACTGATATTTCTGATCAACTCAATCAATGTCCATTCCAAGAATACTCATTGCACAGGAATATCGATCATACTTAATGAATAGTTTAACCATTTAACTCATATCAGTCAAAAAACAGCTTCTGCGGAGGTCTTAAGAAATGTCCATTTGCAAGCCAAGAGACAACCATTTCAGAAAATCGAGCCAGTCATTCCTGTGGTAAATTTTCAAAAATAGTCTTCTCTTGGTCTGAAAATGGTGAGAAAATTAAAATTTTCTTGAATAAATTTGAGAGTTAAAGGGTTAAATAATACATTTGGATTATGTGGGCTTAACTATAATGTGTTTCGCAGCAAATGACAGGCCTCTGTCATTACCATCATGTAATAAACACAACCCCTGAATACAGATCAAGACAGATATTAATGCTTTATAATTCAAGATTCGATAAGGAAATTTATATTTCTGCTTAGCAAATATTTATCAATTTGCAAACCAAGAAGGCTATTTATTTTAATTTATCGAGCCAGACATTCCAGTGTTAAAATTTCAAAAAATCGTCTTATCTTGTCCTGCAAATCAATATTTTCTATTAAAAAAATTTAACATCAATCTTCCTCAACAGCACATCACTGCAAAACCTTGGTTCAGTCAAATTGTTTTCAAAATAATGATATCCAGAGTTATACCCCATGCAAAATGTAGTCTGCAAAAATTCAGCAGACCAACAGTTAATTAGAATATTATCCTATGCGCAACAGCTGTCCCTATAGAGCATTAATACTAAGGAACATAGCGCTCAGACATAAGCAGCGCCTATTGTAGCCGAGTGGCAGCCAGGCATACAGGATTCATGTGCCCCATTAAAATGGTCAAGCAATGGGAGAATGCCAACTTGTCTAACATGACCATTTACCAAGATTCATTGTAGTGATCAAGCTGTGGAGGCAACCATGCATATTTAATTAAGTACATGACGGGAACAGTTAGAGAATGAATAGGATCATGCCCACCTATGCATGTGTGCATGCGTGTGTGTGCGTGTCCATACCCATGCGCATGTGCATGCGTGCGTGCATGTGTGGTAATATCTAGTTCTAAATTAATATTTGTTCCATTTCCTGTTGTACAGTCTCGCTGCTACATGTACAAGCCAACAAACAATTATTTCAGTGAGCATTAAACCATTAACATGTTGAATATTTTGAAAATAATTTGACTGAAAGCTGTTGGTGGCAAAGTGATTAAATTTTTTTCAAAATATTTCGCAGATCCAGACATATAACTCTTGTAATAGGTAGAAGCAGGCAGACAATCAACATATCTTCACAGAAGTTTAACCCTTTAACATTCATGCCGCGCACAATTAGCTTCGGCAATTCTCTTGAGAAATTCCCATTTGCAGGCCAAGAAGACTATTTCTTAACATTTACCCCTGGAGTGACCGGCTCAATAATCAAGCCAGTCATTCCAGTGGTATGTTTTAAAAAAAATCTCTCCCTGGTCTGCAAATGGACATTTTCTATGACAAAATCGAAATAGTCTTGAACAAATTTGAGGGTGAAAGGATTAACTGGTCAGTGCTCAGATATACCAAGTCCTCATATGAGCGATGGAAATAATGACCGAAATGTACATTATAGCAGGACATCAAACCAGGACATTAAAAAATTATCTGACCAGTATTTTTGGGACATAATGGTCATAAAATAACTACAAGCGAATTATGGATTGTTGCTTTACCGGATGTTGTGTAGACAGTGCCACATTAATGTGAATGGTCTAATTATTTAATAGCAATATTTCGTTATCTCTTCTACATTATCACAGCACCATTTCCTTCCTACAGCAATGTCCCACGCTGTGGTGAGTGCTCCGTGTTGATGTTGCATCCCACATTGATGTGTGTGTGTGTCCTGTGTTGGTGTGGTTGATGTGTGTCCCGTGTTGGTGTGGTTGATGTGTGTCCCGTGTTGGAGTGGTTGATGTGTGTTCCGTGTTGGTGTGGTTGATGTGTGTCCTGTGTTGGTGTGGTTGATGTGTGTCCTGTGTTGGTGTAGTTGATGTGTGTCCCATGTTGGTGTGGTTGATGTGTCAAGTGTTGGTGTGGTTGATGTGTGTCCCGTGTTGGTGTGTTTGATGTGTCCAGTGTTGGGGTGGTTGATGAGTGTCCCATGTTGGTATGGTTGATGTGTCCCATGTTGGTATGTTTGGTGTCCTGTGTTGGTGTGGTTGATGTCCCGTGTTGGTGTGGTTGATGTGTCCCATGTTGGTGTGGTTGATGGGTTGATGTATGTCCAGTGTTGTTTGTGTCACACTTTAGTGAGTGGATATCCCATATCGATGTGAGCTTGTGTCTTGCTTTACTATGAATGTCCTGAGAGAGAGAGCTAAAATCAATGGCATTGCCAAAACTTTCCAATCTCTTTGTTGCTTTGTTTATCCAGGATACCTCGGTCTAATGATAACTATGTATAGGTGCCTGATACCGAGACTGGTTTGACTTAAAAGTCTGAATGGGTTGGATGAAGTTATTGGTTTGATTGGAGTCCACCAAGTCCCTGATTCCAGGTCCCATTCACACCATATCTAGACTGGTTTTATTTCAGTCTATTATTGTAACTTCGCCAGATGTTACACTGATACCCATTTATACTCCGGGTGGAGAGGCAATGGTGAGTGAAGGTGATTGCCTATGTTTCCACCGATTGCTCGTCAGCCACCTGATCGCCTGACAAACGAGCAGGATTTGAACCCCGCCCAGCTGATTACCTGTCGATCACACTAAGACCACGGCCAATTGTATTCCCTAATGATTTGGATATGTTTGTGTGACCTTTTATGCTCTTGACTGGGTGGTACCAAGGGTTAACTCTATAGCCAGAATTAAGTCACTCGACGCAGACTCGGCAGTTCCGGAAAGAAGTTCAGTCCACACTTGTGTTGTCGGTTGGCACCGAGAGCTGTGAAATTCGTCATTGAACTTGGATATCATCACTGGAAGTGCTGTGTGAATCCTGTGTTTGATCTTTTTTGGCTGGAGCGGGGACCTGAGGAGTGATTTTGTAGCCAGATTGGTGTTTTTTAAAGCCTTTTAAGATTTTTAATTTTTTTTTGCAACTTTAACATGGATGGCCTTGACGTGTAGGCAGATGGTAACTGTGGGTTTAATGCCTGTGCTGTGGATAGGAAATGGTATTGGTATATATGTTCTGCCATTTGGCAAGTGATTTTATCACTTGTTTTGTTAGGGAGGGGGGGGAATTCACAAGAAAAGTATTGCTATGAGCAAAGTTCAATACAACCATCAAATGTGGAATAAATAAAATAGACTTATTAATTCGAACATATATGCGAGTGCAATCATCCTTATAACCATTATCACTTCTATGTCAATTTTCTATCTCTTACTGTGTCAATACCACAGAAACTGGTGTACATTTTTCAACAATTTTGCTGGAAGATGTTGCTGTCTAAGACAGCACCATCTCCCACCAAATTTCTTGAAAAATAAACACCAGTTCATTTTTTACTTTAATTTGAAAATTTTAAATTTTAACATCAGAGTCATAAGGGTTAATATATTATCTCATAATCTAAACCCTTTAACCCTTACCACCTTGGTGTCAAAACTTTAAATTTTAAAATTAAATTAAAAGATGAACTGGTGTTCATTTTTCAGTTTTCAACAAATTTGGTGGTAGATGGTGCTATTGTAGAATATGACACCAGAGTGGTAAGGGTTAACACTCAATCTGGCCAAAAGCGGTTTCTGCAGTGGTCTTGAAAGATGTTCATTTGCAAACTAAGAAGAATAGCTTTGAAATTTATCACTAGATTGACTGGCTCGAGCCATTCAGTCCATTGATAAATTTTCAACAAAAACCTTCTGTTAGTTTGCAAATTGACATTTCCATGAGAAAATTGAAACTTACTCGAACCAATTTGAGGATGAAACGCTCAAAGAAAACATGAACAAGAGGCCATTAAGGGAGATCGATTCTAATAAATCATTTAAACAATTTGCGGGAAATGTTCGGAAAATTGAAGATGGTCAATGCAAAAATATGGCAATCAAAATTCTGTATAAAAGTTTTGAAGCCTACCACAACAGGGTCCTTCCTGCCACCCTTGGATTATATCAGATAAATGGTTACGTCTTGATTTCCTAAATTTTTTTTGATGAATCCAAGATGCATACATGGAAAACTGACTAATGAAGATTGTGTAAACAAGTTCTGAAATTTACCACCATAGATTTGTTCCAGCTACGTTTATTTTCATTAAAATCGGCCAAGTGCTTAATGAGGAGTAGGCTTTTAAATAATTTCCCAAAATTTTTCAGAAAATTCAAGATGGTCACTGAAAAAAATAGATCAATTAAAATTCTGTATAACAGTTCTCGAGTTTGGTTGAAATCGATCAAGTGGTTAATGCGGAGTCAGCTAATAACTGATTTCCCCAAATTTTTGGATATCCAAGATGGCCACTGCAAAAATTAACAAATAAAAATTCTCTATATCAGTTATGAAACCTACCCCATAGGGAGTTCAGTTGCAAAAGTTGATGGACAGACGACGTGTTCGCCATACCATACGCTCACTTTGCCTTTCAGGCCGGGTGAACTAACAGGATGTTGACAATTCATGATTATTATTTTCTAAATATTCTATGGAACATTCCTATCATATTTAACATATGTCTATGTGCTAAATTCATGAATCCATTTCCTCACTCAATCATATGACGTCATAATCAACTACTCGACGTGTATACTGATGTCATAATCATGACGTTATGAATGATTCGATATCGCCCGTCTTTAATGCTTAATAGTCCGACACGTTGTACAAATTTAATGTTTTTGCTACTGTGGCAGCAACAGCACCCAGTCAAATTAGTTTCAAAATATTCAACAGCCTACCTGTATAGTTTTCTGGAAATTGATAGTCAGGGAGTTCAGACATAAATCGATCCCAACACGGACGTGATGTGGGTGGAGCTTAGATTGAGATGGACAGGGTATAGCTAAAAGTCGAAATGTCCATTGACTGTCCAGGTTCAGTCTAGTCCACCATAAGTACTATATTTCTTACATCATGAAGTATTCCGCACCTAAGAACAATAGTGCCGAAGGGTTATAACCATCCCATCATTCAACATTAGAATGGGGTCAAGGTATAGGAGATATCCCTCAAAAGTAAACACACAATTCCTCAGAATCTTTATCAGCACCAGGTGAACATAAGCACTTACTATTTTCAAAGAAAACACAGAATACTTTGGATCGACATCTGCTAGCCATATGAATTAAGCAAGTCAATAATTACTGGTCTGCTCTGACCTTATAGACAAGAAAAATTGGATAAAAGGTCTATCTTTTGAGTGAGATGGTGAGAAGACAGCATCCTCTTTAACTAAGGATGAAGCGGAGACGGGACACAAGGTCTACCTATATTTCTGGGATGAAGGCGAAACACTAATTGGCCTCATCCTGGAGCTGATGGAGGAATGGGAGGTGGCATAAAAGCCTTATTTATCTGTACCTTCGTGACTAAAGCGAGACACGTAACATTGGCATCCTCTCTGTTAGAATACAATGTTTATATCTTTCAGAGATTTAACCCTTTAACACTCAAATTTCTTTCAGATAATCTCAATTTTCTAATAGAAAATGTACATTTGTGGATCAGGTGACAACTATTCTTTTTGAAAATTCACCTCTGGAATGATTGGCTCGGTTATCGAGCCAGTCATTCCAGTGGTAAACTTTTGCGATGTTCATCTCTTGGTCTGCAAAGGGACATTTCTCAAGACGAATGTAGAAGTCGTTTTTGTCCGGCTGGTGTGTTAAATGGTTAGGAGTAGATGAGTGCATGAGGTACAGGTATCTGGGGTTTGATGGATATATATACAGAATGCAATTACTTTATTTTTAAACTTGGATCTCTATTTCATTGTTGTTTCTATTAAACCGTCCTTTTGGAGATATGGGTCAGCTCACGTGTATATCGCTGACGTGTCGGTGGGTGCAATCGGTACAAAAATTAATATGGTCCGACTATAATATTTTGAAAATCTTACCTCTTTATATTATAAAATCCTGTATCATTATTTGCCATCTCTGTCACAGTGAATTAACTGTCTTCCTGCGGTAAGGGACCCGGCAATAATTTCAATGAGCACAAACTCTTGATGTGCTGAATATGTTACAAATAATTTGACTGAAAATTGTTGGTGGTTTAGCTATCGACAACTTTCAGTCAAATTGTTTTCGAAATATTCAGCAGGTCCGGAGTTAAACCCCATGAAAAATGTAGTCTGCAGAAATTCAGCAGACAGACAGTTACAGTGTATGATTTGCAAAATAATTTGATTCAAAGTTGTTGCCACATACAGCAACTATTTACTGGTCTAGCCGGGTGCAGTGGTTTTAAGAAATGTACATTTCCAGACCAAGATTAGACCATGTTTGAAAATTTACAACTGGAATGACTGACTCGTGACAAATGTTAATTTGCAGACCAAGAGGAATTAACGAGTCAGTCATTCCAGTTGTAAATTTTCAAAGATAGTCTAATCTTTAAGTTAAATTCTATTGACCAGATTTGACCAACAGAGTTAACCATCCATAATGGTCATCTAAATTAATTATTACCAAATTTTTGCCCTGCAGATTCTTGGTTACATCGTAATACATTTTCTATCAATGCCAATTGCATCTTAGAGATTTCATCAACGTTGTATCATTCACAATGTTACATAAAACAATGCTGAATATTTTGAAAACATTTTAACTGAATTTGATTTTGTTATATTTAGCAAGCAAGTCATTAGTTAAATATTTTTCTAAATGTTCAAGCTCTCATGATTTGCTTAGATACAGAAACCGAGTTTTCTGACTCTGGTTAGTGCCAGACGTATTATTATAATATACACACATATATTAGCACTTTACTGAAGGTGTGTGTCCTTTGAACACCTGAATCACTCATAGAACTGTTTATTCCATCTTAGTGCAACCCATGGCATCTTTACTCAGCCAAACAAACAAATAGGCTACAGAAACGGGATTACCCCTTTAATGACTACATGTAAGTTTGATAAAAAAAAATCAAAAAATTTACTTATTGAATGTCCATTTGCAGGCCAAAAGAAGACTTCTTTCTTCTTTTCGTTCGCTGATCATACCGCCAGTCCTGTAAGTGACTATCGACATGATCATAAAAGAAGACTATTTTTGAAAATTTACCACTGGCTCGGTTATCAAGCCAGTCATTCCTGTGGTAAATTGCCAAAAATTGTCTTCTCTTGACCAGCAAATGGACATTCCTCAAGGCCACTGAATAGACCGGTTTTGGCCAGATTCGTCAAGATAGGGTTAAAAGCCATGGAATGCCCCATATACACCATGGCTGCGTTAGTGTCTTTCAAAAATAGCTTGATCAGGGTTATTCAGCTGTTCACTGATCTGCGAGCATCCCACCGTAGAAGTGTATACAGAACATTTCTATGTCTCACCAATAATGGATCTTTCGAGTTTATCCAACAATCATATGACATCATAATCAACTATGTGATGTATAAGATGATGTCATAGATATGTCATAATCAATGACGTCATGAGCAACGCAAATAAGTTTGTCACGATCGCTTATTTGATGACGGACTAAGCCTTATTGTACGAATTATGTCTTTAGTATTTAATATACATGCTTGAATATTTTGAAACTAATTTGACTTGGTGCTGTGGCTCCCAGTCAAACTAGTTTCAAAATATTCAACAGCTTACATGTATAGTTTTCTGGAAATTAATAGTCGCAAGACGGGTGAAAAAGATTTACCGATTGATTGATGGCTCGCCAGTGATTTGTGGCAAATTATCAGTTTACATTCATTCAATTGAACATGACATCATTTTTATTTTATCCGCCTCTAATAAAGATAACTGGTCAAGCTCTGAACACATAAATCTCACTGACCACAAACCTTCATAAATCCAAATACAATGTTACCTAGCTATGGACGGATTCATAATTATCCCCGAGTGTTTTGGAAAAATGGACAGGATATCGCAATCACGTCCTTCGGTCTGTCCGACCCAGACTATCAACTTCAAAAACTGTTTTGTGGAATTTGATCAAATTTGTTGTGAGCTACATGTACGCATACGATTGCGGCCTGCAAGATGGCATTTACCATGCATTAGGCTGTGCTTCCAATGTGGGGTGGGAGCATGGTGGGGGTGGGTGCAGAACAACAAAGTCGGTTGTATTCAACCCAATTTAGTGTTAGTTATCCATATGATTGCGGGTTGCGAGACAATATTTACATTAGGCTACTCACACCCAGGGAGGGTGGTTGGGTGGGGTGGGAAAACAACATCCACATGGGGGCGAAATTTCAGGCGATGCCTTGCCATTGATTGCACATTCTAGGTAGACATTTTAAGCAACTTGAACCTAATTATTGACAACCGAGCCAGTCATTTCAGTGATAATTTTTTAAAAATAATCTCTTACTCCAAATGACGATTTTTTGTGAGAAAATTTTAACTTTTTGAACAAATTTGGGAATTAACCGGTTAAATTTTCAAAAATTCTGTTCTCTTGGCTTATAAATGGACAGGTTAAATTGAGAACAAAAAAACATTCCAAAATTAGCCCTCTTAATTCAGCAATTCTGCTCTTCCAGAATTTAAACTCTCAGAAACATGCCAAGAAAGTCTTCATAAACATCACTGATTGTTGAAAAGACTTCAGCCTGGTAATTTTGCATGGCAGATTTATGCACTGCAGATCAAAAGCTTAGCTCCTTTCAGCGTGACATTTAGCAAAGAAGCAAGAGTAGCAAATTACCTGTTAGCTCTGAATATATCTTTAACCCTTAATGGTAAAATTTGGTCAAGAAAATTTAAATACCTGCCTATTGAATGTCCATTTATAAGCCAAGAGAACAGAATTTTTGAAAATTTATCACTGGAATGACTGGCTCGATAATCGAGCCAGTCATTCCAGAGGTAAATTTTCAAAAATTCTATTCTCTTGGCCTGTAAATGGACATTCCACAAGACCATAACAGAGGCCGGTTTTGGCCGGCATGACCATTAATCCCGATTCTGTAGCCTATTTGTTCGTTTGGCTGAGTAAAGATGCCATGCGTTGCACTAAGATGGAATAAACAGTTCTTTGAGTGATTCAGGTGTTCAAAGGACGCACACAAAAACTTATCGAACCAGGCATTTGAGTGGTAAATTTTCAAAAATTGTACTCTGTTGGCACGTAAATGGACATTCCACATGACCATGAGAGGTAAGTTTTGGCCCGCTGGACCAAAGGGCTAAAATACATTTATAATGGAACCCTATGGTCTCCTGCATCTATCAGCATAAAAATGTGGACTGAGATTAGTTAGAAATGGGTGTGGCATAGCTAGGAATGGGCGGAGCTTAATTAGAAATGGGGGGGGGGGGGTGGGGGGTGGCATAGCTAGAAATGGGCAGAGCTTAGCTAGAAATGGCTGGAGCTTAGTTAGAAATGGACAGGCATAGCTAGAAATGAGAGGAGCTTAGTTAGACATGGGCAGGGCACAGATAGAAATGGGCGGAGCTTAGTTGGAAATGGGCGGGGCATAGCTAGAGACGAATCCTTCCATTATAAATCTAGATATTACTTGTTTAATAACTTTTCAATGGTCACGATTTCTACTAAACATTGAAAATTGTGCTTAGTAAATGTCCATTTGCAGGCCAAGAGACTATTTTGTGAAAATTTACCACTGGAATGACTGGCTCGGTTATGCAAATGATCACTCCTCAAAACCACTGCAAAGGCTCAGGTTTTGGCTCGGTTCACCTTTAACACTGGCCAACACCAGCTTCTGGTGGGAGCCTGAAGAATGTTCATTTGCAGACAAGATAAGTCCATTTTGGAAGATTTATCACCAGAATGACTGGCACGATAACGAGCCAGTAATTCCAGCGATAACCTTTCTAGAAAAATCTTCAAATGGACCTTTTCTATGAGAAAATTGAAATTTTTTAAACATATTTTTTGCATTAAATGGTTTAAAACACTTTAAGCCTCGAATTTATTCAAGAAAATTTCTATTTTCTCATAAAAAATGTCTATTCGCCGATCAAGAGACTATTTTTAATTTACCACTAGAATGACTGGCTCGGTTATCGAGCCAGTCATTCCAGTGGCAAAGTAAAAAAAAATTGTCTTCTCTTGGTCTGCAAATGGACATTTCTCGAGACCACTGTAGAATGCTGTTTTGACTGATTAGTGTTAAGGGGTTAAGTTTAGACACAAAAATCAATAGTACACCTGATGAAAAGCGATCAGAGATCCCTTTTATCAAGGGTCATTGGAGAATCATTGTGCATAATCTGTACACTGATCTAATGAATGTATATTTGTAAGATAATACTTCCTCCTATCGCGATTCAGCAGCATCGACCATCGGAAACCCGTCAAGACTAATATGAACCATGCATAAAGAAAGCTTTGTATTCAAAATCTGGGTGTGTCCATAATTGATTTAGAGGAGAAACCCAGGCATATGAATTTAGAATTGTGTATAGATTAACACCTTTAATGACAAATCCTTGAAAAAGTATATTCTTAATTTATTCTGTTGAATATGTTTGAAATGAATTTGACTGGAAGCCATTGCTGCCTAAGGGTCTCTTAAGTTTACTGAGCGCTTCCAAGTCAAATTAATATCACAATTTTCAGCAGTTTTCCTATAGGGTTGGCTTGAAAGTGAGGAATTGATCAGTGAAAGAGTTGAACATGCAGTGGAGAGTTCTGCGTGTGCAGATTGTAGATGATTGACCCGTGTGCTTGCCATTTCTTCTTATCCAAAGAAAATTGTTCTCAGCTTGAGTTTTATTGCTTAGCCCTACCACTTTAATGTCAATATTCTATCTTTTACTGTGGCAATAGCAAAGAACCTGATGTACATTTTTCAACAATTTTGATGGACGATGTTGCTGTCCACAACAGCACCATCTTCCACCAAATCTGTTGAAAAATGAACACCAGTTTATCTAGTTGAACACATTGCATCATGCCGTCCGTGTTCAGATGCAAAACTTATTCAAACAAATCAGATGTTCCTCATTGTCTGAACACTATATTATGCAGTGCTGTAGCCAAATAAATAGCACGTATACATTTTGATAAGTTATTTGCATACTTGAGCCAGATTCCATGCAGCTGAAAACATCCATTTACTCCAGCAATCACGATAATTCCTTTATAATAATCAAGATTGGGTAGGTAAATACAAACTCTCAATATTAACTAGATGACATAAATCAAATGATATTCATCCATGCATGGACTGACTGACTGACCCACATAATAACGTGCATTTCCCTACTACCATAGGCAACCTTCTCATGAAGTTTCATCATGATACTTCAAGAAATAGTAAAGTTATTGAACGAAAACCCAAAATTTGCACTAATGGACACATACATGGTCAGAAAGACACATGGATGGATAAATAGATGGACTGACAGACCGACAAAATAACATGCATTTCCATACTACCATAGGCAACTTTTCCATGAAGTTTCATCATGATACTTCACGATATATAGTTATCGATTTAAAACCTGTGTGTGAAACACACGGACGGATGGACAGAAGTAAAAAACCCAACAGCCCCCCCCCTACCCCTTTAGTGGGTTGGTCTGTAGTTTTATTGACCACTATAAAAACATACTTACCGTTCAATCACCACTTGCTAAATCAAATACCTGCATTTAGATATCAGAATACAATTTTTATGCTCTCTTACATACGCCCTACTGCCAATACCATCACCATGTAAACCCTCAACCAGGCTTCTGGTAGAGGGACCCTGCATTAGCCATACAATAGACTGGCACCAGTCTACTCACTCCTTGGTGACGCCTGTCACTAAGCACGCTCGCGCATGCGCAGTAGGTCCCAAACGTGAAAACTGATTCACTTTTCTAAATTTAAGTGCCATATATCCAGAATAGATTCTCAAATCAATACCCAGTGGGGTGGCTGAGACCGGGTCGTAGTGATTGAATGGGAAGTATGTTTTTATAGTGGTTAATAAAACTACAGACCAACCCACTAAAGGGGAGGTCTGTTGGGGGTTGTTATTACACCACAAAAACATCCATTACCATTCAATCACCACTTGCTAAACCCGTAGATTTGGTCAGTGTCCCACTACGAAACTTTGGTGGGAGGAGATTTGAGAATCCATAAGCAAGGATAAAAATCAAACAAAACATAACCAAATGTTAATAACATAACATAATGGTGCATCTTAATCAATCACACAGTGATTATCAACCAAATAAAACTTTAAACTTAAAGAAATAAATAAAAACCAAGGAACAACTCTCACCATTACACGCAGATGCACGGTCTGGCTACCCCTTCCGCATACAGAACCCAGAAACGGGATGGATCGGATCTCTTAAAATCAGTACGATGCCTGTATACTTTTAGAGCTCTGACAGGACACCAAAGTCTGTCAGACGGAGAAAAGGAGGTTAAAGATTTTAAAATAATTGGTTTAGCTGGAAAACGGTTTGATTGAGTCTTTGATAAAAAAAATCCCTTCTGGGATATAAAACCAAACCGTCCCCAGATTCAATAAACCTATCCTTTTCAGCGGAAAAAGCATGGATTTCGGATCGTCTTCTTGCAGAAGCAGATGTGACTAGAAAAACGGTCTACGAAGTTAAAAGTTTCAAGCTAATCGTAAAGATAGGTTCGAAATAATGACCTGCCAAAACCTGAAGAACCAGAGCCAAGTTCCAGGAAGGCAAAGGTTTAGCAACTGGAGGAAGAATATTACCTAAACCTCTGATGAAACCATTAAGAACCTGAGTATCTTTAACTTCAGTGTTTAACAAACAAGGAAGAGAAGATGCTAAAGACAATCTATATCCTCTTACAGTGTTAGCAGACAGATGTAAAGAATCGAACAGATAAGATAAAAAGTCAAACACCTGGGAAATAGAAACAGAATCGGGCACGAGATCATGATCTGAACACCATTCTCCAAAAACCTTAAGTCGACCCTTGTAAACTCTTCGGGTCAACTCCCTCCTGGCAGAATTAATGATTTCCTGAGATCTTGCAGAAACTTTATTCTCAGGGACCGAGCACTCGATATTCTCCAAACGCACAGACTGAAGATACCTGGGTTTGGATGAAGGCAAGTTCCCCTTACTTGAGACAGCAGGTCTGGGGACACTGGAAGCAGATGAGGGAAGTCTAGTAGAAGATTGAACAGGTCTACAAAACAGATCCTTTTTGGCCAAAAGGGAGCTATCAACAAAATCTCGCAGATCTGGTCCCAGACTTTCTTCAGAACCAAAGGAATCAGGATTGTTGAAGGGAATGCATAAGCGAAGATTCCTGTTCAGGACTGAGACAGGGCGTCCACAGCCAACGCCTGATTGTCCGGAAAAGGCGACAGAGAGGTCACGAACAGATCTACATGGGGACGATCTAAGAGGTTGAAGATCGCTTTGACAACCGACCTCTTTAACCGCCACTCTGTGTGGTCAAACTTGGATGGGCGAGACAATTGGTCCGCGAGAAAATTCAGACAGCCTGGGACATGGGTGGACACTAGGAAAATTTGATTCATGCGACACCACATGAGGAGATTCCACACCTCCAAGCATAGGAGACGACTTTGTGCCCCCCTGCCTGTTGATATAAGAGACTACTGTTGAATTGTCTGATCGAATCGAGATCTTGAAACCCTTTACCCGATCCGACCAAGAAAGGAGAGCCTTTTTGACAGCCCACAATTCCAGAATGTTGATGTGGGCTGACGACTCCTCCAAGGACCACAGGCCTGAAACAGACAGGGTATCCCAGACCGCTCCCCATCCCTCCTGGGAAGCGTCTGTGAAGATAATTGCTTGAGGAGAAGACTTGACCAGAGGAACACCCATCAGAAGCAGAGAGCGATCCTTCTAAAATTTTAAGTAGGGACTTAAATGCTCTCTGACAGGGATCTGATGGTAAATCGAATGAACCGACTGTTTCCACAGGGACATAAGATACATTTGGAAAGGTCTTCTCATCAGCGCCGCCCACGGAATGATGTTCTCGACGCTGACCATCAAGCCTATCACCCTGAGAAAAGTTTCTCTGACCACTAAGATGGCTTCTACTCTTAGATCCGAGGGGAAGACTAAGCCACGAACTAGGTCGAAAGAAATGCCTAGGTGGGTGAAAACCCGAGACGGAGTCAAACAAAGATTTTTCTAGATTTATGACCCATCCCAGACTGTAAGCCAGACTGCAGACCTCTGGAACGATACTTGACAGAATTGAGGAAGATTCTGCTTTTAGTAACCAATCGTCTATATAAACGTGAAGGGGAATAGAACGACGGTGCAGAATTCCTGATACGGCTGATACTAGGCGGGTGAAGAAAAAGGGAGCTGTGGTCAGGCCAAAAGGCATGACTCTGAACTGCTATACCCGGCCCTTGAAAGCGAATCTCATGAACTTTCTGAAAGAAGGGTGGATGAGAATATGAAAATAAGCGTCCTTCAGGTCTATGGAAGATGTCCACATACCTGGACTCAGACTGGCAATCTGAGATAGTCTCCATTTTGAATTTTGGAGTAGAAATTAGAAGGTTTAACCTTTTTAGATTGATAATTGGACGCCATCCACCAGTTTTCTTGGGGACTAGAAAAAGAGTTGAGTAGAAACCCGGGTCTACTCTCCATAAAGGAACCTCTTCTATAGCCTTCTTTAGAAACATAGACTCCAATTCGTCTTATAGTGCTTCCAACTTCTCCGGATTGGAAGGGACCGGAGTCCATTTGGGCTGGCAAGACAGAGGAGGAGGAAGATCTATCCATGACGGTGCATAAACCCAGCGGATTTGTTCTAAAAGTCAGGAGTCCTGAACGAGGGCGTGCCAAGTCTCCCAAAACAGAGACAGGCGCCCTCCTACTGGCACACCGGGAAGAAGGGACTGCACTGATAGATCCAAAGCTGGTAGAAGAGGAGGAAAGACTGGGAAAGACGAAAGGGAAAGGCCTACCCGGGTTATGGCCATCCCTTCAAACCCGTCTAGTCTGAAAACCTCTAGAGGAGCGACCTCTAGAATTAGATCTAGAACCTCGTGAAAACACCTGACCCCTTCTTACCTGAGAAGGGGCTTGACGGACATGGGATCTAGGTCTATGAGACGAAATGGATTCGAAACGATCCTCCTCCGCGGATCTGGATTGGGAAGCAGTGGACCGGTTTGAGTTTGTGAATACCCTAGAAGGATAGGCACCATACTCATCCGGCTTGAGACTCTTCCTCCTGGGAGAGGAATTCGGACTTGTGACCGAGGAAGAGCCTCTCTTGACCGATGGTTTCAAAACAGAGATCTGATCTCGCAGATCCTTAGCTGATCTAAGGCGATCAGACTCAGCTCTAAGAATATTGGTAGAAGCATGGCCAAAGATGTCCAATCCAAAAGGAGGAGCTGAAATAAGGTTACTCCTGAGTGAATTCGAGATGTTAACCTCTGCAAGTTTCCTTGATCTTCTTTTAGAGGGAATGAAATCCAAGGAACGGCAAACCGAGTTCAAGGAACCTCTTGAAACATCGGCCAAAGATCGAAAAATTTCAGGAGGAATCTGATCACCCTTCTCCTGAGCCTTGAGAAGCACCTCTGAAAGAAGGGCCATAAAATTTGCCGATTTTATTTGAGCACTACAAACAGATTCCCATTTAAAAAGATCAGAAGATGATTCGACCTTAGAGGACTCCTTGAGATTTGAAGATAGAATGTCCTAAGTCGGACCATTGAGAGATTGAGTAGCGGCCAAACTAATAAAATCAACTTTCGGAACCTGAACCGGAGCATCTAACTTGGGAGCAAGAGAGAACTCTTTTGATTGAACATCGTTAACATAAAAATCAAGCACATCTACAACCAAATTATCCACTGGAAGGACACAAGGAACACTAGAAGGATAAGAAGAGGACAGAGCGGATCCAAAAGAAGGAGGATCAATTGACAACTCATCCTGAAGAGGAAGAGAAAGAGAGGAAGCTATCCATCGATGAGTCGAAGACCAATCATCTGTGGAGGCCATAACCGGGTAAAACCTCCTCAGATCTCTGGCCCTGACTGATCTTGGGACAGTATTAGCAGAAGCCTGAGACGGAGAAGGAGGAGGATAAAGATCAGAATCTAAAGAAACAGACGAATCAAATTTTCTTAAAGAGGAAGGAGAAGTTAAACCTATAGAGGCAGAGCCCGAGCAAGAATCCAAAACCAAGGAAGCCTGATCAGGACTAACATCACGATCCTCTTGCTGATTAGAAGGAAACGAATATGAATCCAACCCACTAGCAGAAAATCTAGATAGGATCGAAAATCTAGCGGAAATAAAAGAGCGGTGGAGAGATGAATCACGACTTACTGAAAACAAAGAAAAATCTAAACCTGAATCAACTATCTGGAATTCCAACTCTGCAGAAAAGACGACAGAAACAATAGGATCCAGACGATCAAAAGAAGGAGAAGAGGAAGAATAAAAAGAAAGAGCAGAGTCAGACTGAGAAGACGAGGAAGAAGGGACATGAGAAGAAGAGTTCTGATGAACAGAAGCAGGGATATGAAGAAACCTGGAGGAGAGACAGTTGAAGAATGAAAAAGAGAAGAAGATTTAGAAACATGGCTAGACGAAAAATCTCTAGCCATCATAGCAGATGAGGAGGAAGAAGGATGATTACTACCTTTCTTAGAAGCTACATGAGACATGTTAGAAGGAGAAGAATGAGATTGAGACACCACCTCCCGAAAGGAAGGATGAACAAAATCAGAAGAATGAACAGACTGAGAGAGAAGAAGGAACAGGATCATGCCTATAACAAACCTGAGCAGGAGCAGCGCGAAAATAGTTAGAATCAGAAGGAGCAGAAATATTACTATAATGGGAATTAGAGTTAATCAACAGCTCATAATCTGATGCGCAAAAATTATTTCCAGAAGAAACTGGTAAACCGGAACCGGAAATAGAATGTTTCGCCGGATATAACTGACCTGGGGAAGCATCTCTTAAACCGGAAGCAGACACACTGCCACCGGAAGCAGACACACTGCTACCTGAAGCGGAAACGGAAAAACCGGAACTGGAAACGGAATGCAAGGACGGATCCAACAGACCCGGTTATGCATAATTCCTACCGGAAGTAGTTACACTGCTGCCGGAAGCAGAAGTTGAAAAGCCTGGGTTGGGTCCAACAGACCCGAATGTGCAATCTTCCTACCGGAAGTAGCAACACTACTACCGGAAGAAGAAGCTCAAAAACCGAACCGGACAAAGATGAATGAAGCAATGCCGGGTCCAACAGACCCGGATATGCATTCTTCCTACCGGAATCAGCAACACTACGGCCGGAAGCGGAAAAACTGGAAACGGATGTGGACAGAAAAGCCAGATTATCATGAGACATCGGATGGTCAGCCAAGCCAGTAACAACTAGTGCTCATTTCCGGATGCCCGGTCAAACCAGAAGACAAACCGGAATGCAAACCCGCTTGCCCGGACAAGCCAGGAGCAGAGACGGGAGCAGAGGCGATCAGCGATCTTAAAACATTTCTGGCAATAGGAATTACGGAAAAATGAAGCTTCCGCCACCGATGCCATCGCATGAGGGTTATGCGGACAGTCAAGACGTATATGGTCTTTTGTCTGGCTCCTACCTGAGGATTATTTACCAGACTTTTTCTTAGAATCACCAGACTTTGATTTCAGAGATTTCATCTCTTGTCTCGAGGTGAGTGAAATCGGCTTGCCCCACTTACGAGAACGACTGCCAGAATGGGGACTATGCTCGGAGTCTGACGACTCCTCTTTGGGAGCTTTGATCGCAGAAGATATTCGTTCATCTAGCGACTTGGTTAGCACACTTGCAAATGATTTGAATCTTGCGAATAATGCCAGTATCCGAATTGGTACTAGAAGAGGAGCCCCCTTCTGTTGTTGATACAGACATTTTGACCAAGGTAGAGGGCGTAGTTACTACAAAGTCTTTGGCATGTAAACGATCGCATTTTGCCGATGAACATTTTACTCTCTCAGAAGTTAAATCCACATCCTATAAATAAAAGGACAGGAAATAAAGCACTAGCTTCATTAAAACTAATGAGAAAAGCTTACCGAGGAGACGTCAAACACGAACTAACTTAACAATTCTGACTGAAGACTGGAATCACAAAGATTCCTGAATAAAATTGTTTGAAAGCACTATATAGGATCTACGTAATAAGAGTGGTATTGGCTATTTTATAACATGGTATATTTGATGGTATATAATAGGCATTGTTTCTCAAACCTCGAAAACGGGAGTACTGACACGAAAACTGGTAACTCAAAACTAGAGTTACAAACACCTCTAAAACACCATGACATGAAAGTTAAACATAACTTAGGCAAGATAGATTTCATGGTAGGCATGTTTTCTTGAGTCAGAGATAAATGTAGCTGAACTTTTCAGTGCAAAGCTTTAAACTTTTATCCTTAATTTGATAGCAGGCGTCTGATCTGCTAGCAGAATATTTGAAAAGTGAATCAGTTTTCACATCTGGGATCCACTGCGCATGCGCGAGCATGCTTAGTGACAGGCATCACCAAGGAGTGAGTACAGACTGGTGCCAGTCTATTGTATGGCTAATGCAGGGGGTCCCTCTATCAGAAGCCTGGTTGAGGGTCTATCGTATTCCGCTTAATAGTAGCCTATGCTCTAATAGAAGGCCACCCCCTAACTTTGACTTATGAGCTCCAATGATTTCTTAGCAGCTTCAAAACGGCAAAACTCTGTATTAGAAGCCCACCCCCTAACTCAGCAGACTGTATAGGAAAGTTTTTCTTAAGAGCAAATTTGTAAGAATAGAGTGTATAATAATAACAATCGTGTCACAGGGTGTGTCTACTTCAGACCAATCTCTGCCCTGATACATTCCCGGCCCCTCTAGAAGTCAATACAGGCCTCAGAATTGTAAATCTCGACCACCTATTAGATTAATACTAATAGTAGGCCATGTATGTTCAAGATATAATAAAGTTTATTCGACACTTTTGTAGTCAAAATGCGCGTAAAACAGTCTTGGCGTGATTAAATACCTTCCTTATAAATATATTTTAAGACCAAATTTATGTACCAAACAACAAGCACGGGAGAAAATGTGCATCAATTTAGTAACGCCGGTCAACATTAAATGATCCAAATGGAATTATTACGAACAACAAAATAGCCGGCATCTTAAGTTGGCGAGCCAGCGGTTCTTGAGATGGGAGGCATCATGTTCTCACGAGATATTAACACTAACGGGAGTTTATCAAACGGGTACCCGTTTTTTTAAGATCAGGATAATATTCAGTTCCTATCGTGCAATGATAATATATAGATATTCCCGAGTTCCGAGTCCACGATTCCAGAATATTTATATCCCAGTACTCGCTCTAAAATAAACTCTTCAATTGGAGGCGAATCATGTGATTTGTATTTTTTCGCGACGCCATTTTATATCAACTTGTGGATTCATTTTGATGTAATAAACGAGCGTTATTAAAGGATACGCAATATTTAGGCGCTCAAATCAAATAATTTCACTTCCCCGGTGATGTTTTGAGGTATACATTAAACGTAGGCGGTGGGAATTTTTACGGGAGAAAATACGTTGAATTTCCGTGGTATCAATTTTAGAAAACTTTTTTGGGAAAACTGTAATATAAGCCCACCCCCTTTCTCCGAGATGTTTGGTTGGAAATTGAACACCTCTTGTCCTAATAGAAGCCTAGGCTACTATTAAGCGAAATACAGTACATGGTGATGGTATTGGCATTAGGGAGTATGTAAGCGAGCACACAAATTTTATTCTGATAGCTAAATGCAGATATTTGATTTAGCAAGTAGTGATTGAACGGTAATGGATGTTTTTATGGTGTAATAACAACATAATTTGTCCGCTTTTCGCAAAAGCCGGTGGATAATAAAGTCCATTTGTAAACCCAGAGATGGACATTCACCATTTTGGATAATCCCCGCCCATCCCTAGTTAAGCTCCACCCACACCTCACTCATATTCGTTATCACTGAACTCACTGACTATTTCCAGAAAACTATACAGGTAAGCTGTTAAATATTTTTTAATTAATTTCACTGGGTGCTGTTGCGCTCAGTCAAACAGACATAAAAAAATTCATACAACCTGACGGACTAGTAGCATTTAAGATGGGCTAAATCAAGTCATTCACGATGTAATGATTATGCCATCACCCTGTACGTAACATAGTTGATTATGATATCTTATGATCATGTCGATAGTCACTTACAGGACTGGTGGTATGATCAGCGAACGAAAAGAATAAGAAGATGTCATATGACAGATGCATAAACTGGAAAAGTCAATAACAATAAATTTTCAACAATGGTCTTCATTTGGCCTAGAAATTAACATTTGCGATCTTGAAACAATTAATATAACCTCCGCTACTTCAAGTCATCGCTGATCCATGATCCATGAAGCAGACATCGAATACCATAAATTTGCTCAAGATTTTCATAGAATTTGTCATGCCAAAGCCAAGTACCTGAATTCTAAGGCTACTTTTGTTGCTACACAGGCATCATTGTCAGGAGTATCACAAACTTGATCAATAGAAAATAACCACGCTTAAACCTTTCACCGATGAATTCCCTGATTTTCAAGGCAAACATACAGGAAAACGGTTGTATATTTTTAATTCATTTTACTGGAAGCTGTTGCTGCCTTAGGCATCAACATTTTCAAGTCAAATTAATTTTTAAATATTCCAAAGTAAGTTTTATAATGTAAAGAATTTAATTTTTCTGGGATTTGTCGATGAAAGCGTTAAAATACAAGATAAAGTGAATTCCAAAATGCAAAACAATGTTGTTGATGCAATCGGAAGTGATACCTATACCTCACATCTACTTCACGCAAACGAGACAAAAATTATAATATATCTATATCTATAGACAAACCTTTCCACTGCAATGGACAATCTGAGTACGTCCAATATGAATCCTTACATGGGTATACCTACATATATAGTCTCTGTGTAGATCAATAAATATAGGATCAGTTAAAGCATCACTAATAAAACCAGGTGCTTACTTCATCGGCTACGTACAATACTCTCCTCTCACTATCAATAGATCTGTGTGCTTTTGAAGGCGCAGAACTGAGAGATAGATAACTCGGATAAGATCAAAGTTCTCCTGCCTATAGATTGCATCCCTGTTCTGAAAACATCATCGATCTATTTAGATATCACATCGACATTTTATTCAATATGTTTTATAGGTATTAAATGGTAGCATTTGCAGATAAAATATCTATCTATCAATCGAATTGTCATGGAAATCACATAAATACTTGAAACTAACTTGATCAATTTTGCAATTATATCTGTTAACTACCAAGTTAAACCATAAGATAATTAAATAAAATTAAAACAAGATTGACAATCATAGATTTCTGTGATCCATGTCGACATAGTAGCATTTCAGACTGCCTGGTTTGCCACACCCGTTGGCCCCATTGAAATTCATATCCAACACAACTGGATATGGACCTATCCGGAATTTGCTTTATCTAATGGTTTTACTTATTAATCGGGGCAAGCTAAGTTATAGTTACCTCACAGAACTTGCACACCTGAATGAACAATCAGATATAGGAATGATTCGCAAAATAAACCCTAGCTACATTACATGCATATACTTAACATGGTAATGGATTTTTTACTAAGATTCATAAATAAGTTATACATGTAGTCGCGGCATCATGGTATATAGTCATTGCCAGGGAATTGAACCAACAACTGGTGAAAGTATTGCGGTGTTGGTGTGATGGAAGGGTTTGTGGGCTATGATGCTTGGTGCCTTCGCCGGTTGTGGGTTCGATTCCCGAGAAATAAGTTAACAAGTTTCCAAAACTTCAAAACATGTTACTTCATAATTTTAGAAATGTTCCGTTGAAGGCAGCCATGTCTTCCAATCCAATTATGTTAAAAAAAATATTAAACTGTGGACGCTTTATTTTGTTTTGGAAACATGTAAAGTAATTCATGAGTTGTAGTGTTTAGCATGTTCAAGAGCTATCTAGTATCTAGACATTCGTGAAAAGAACATTACAGCAGCCATGTATCATCACATTGCATTTAAATACACAGTAAACAAGCACTTACTCTAGAAAACTTTGATGCATGGTTCATAAAGAAAATTCTTTCTTTGTACAATTTTTTCTGATCAATTTGATTACCTGCTAGATTGCATGCATGTATTTATGCCACCAAAAAAAAAGGCTTTTGGGAATTGAATTTTTAACTTCAACACGGGTGTTGTTGTCCTCATTATTTGGATGAAGCTATTCATTGCACATTTGTTTAGACTTTACTGTAATACAGACACTCGCTATAATACTTCAACCAATCAAACAGGATCTATATATTATATTGACACAATGGTAATTTAGTGATGGATAGTAAATACCTTTAATGGGCCAAACAAGGGACCATTCCACGTTCATCCATTGATCATATGACCAGTGTATCTCATGGTATCTAAATTTTGGAGGTCCCAGAGACCCCACACCTAGAAATCTAGGGGTTCCATCATGAAATCTGTGGGTCCCAAACAGAAATTTAGGATTCTCATGCAGTTTTCTCTTCCATGCTAAAATTAGAGTATCATGGGTGCACAGCTATGAATTATGGTGTCCAATGCTAGATGTTATGAATCTAATTAATATTTAACAATCATACAAGATTTTCAGTGGTCCCATGGGACCCAATATACCTACCTCCTTGCATTACTATTGCTCTTTCCTTCTCTGAAGGGAAGCGTAGTAGGATGAATTTTTTACAGACATTGTTTGCTGGGTATTGTGGTTACAGTGACTGAAGGCTCCTTCAGGTATCTCCATACTCTCTTTAATGATGAGACCCATAGTAATTCGCTTGAATGCTATATCTCAGAATGAGGCAAGAAGAGGGTTAATCCAATACCCAGAGCTATCACATGACCTTGTTGATAGCAACCAAGACTTCATTCCTTGACGAATCCAGTCATATAATCCAGCTTGATGAAGATCCATGAAGTGGCAGATGATCTTATGACGACTTGACTTGAATATCTGACTAAAGCTGAGAATAAAGTTATCCTAATTTTTCAACATTATATGACAAGAAATTTTCTTTCAGAAATACCCAAATATGTTGAATTCTGACATATCTGGGTATAACATAAAGGCTGAAATATACAATGAATCTCTTTCAAGAATACGTCTATTCTAACAAGATATGACCATTTAAATGAAGCCTCAAGCACACACCCACCACCCCCCAAAAATAATTTGACAGAGGGGAGGCCTGAGATGGGCCGTAATACAAGGTGGTAGGTATATGTTATTAGTAAAACAGAAGACCAGACCCTGAGGGTCGTCTGGTCGTTGTTACTACATTACAACCTATCTCCTTGCACTACTATTGCTCAAATACAGATTTCAACATTGAACAAAGCCTAGAGGCAAATTTTTGATTAAACATGATGAAAAAAATTTTAAAGAATGAACACGGAGTTAGTAGTAACAAGTAGAGAAAGATACTGTAAATGACAATAATTCTTTACAATCATAAGTAACCCTAATAGAAGGACACCGAAAAGAAAAGGAGAGAAAAAAGGAGGGTCCTTAAACGACCCTAAAAAGTGAGTAGAGAAGAGATGAACATGCAAAAATGAAGAATATAAAGGGTGATGAAAGAGATGATATGAAAAAAAGGTGCGATACACACATGAGGGGAAAGAAAGAATTCACATTCACCCCAAAGAACACTGTTATGCTAATGAAGATGATGATGCGAGGGAGGATGAAGATGAAGAAGGAATACAAGTCATGGTCCCTGAAGCTACCTTCTGAATATTCTTATAGAACAAAGAGGAAGGACCAGAATCCTTAAGATAGAAGTTAATAAAATTATTCTCCGATTTCCAATTAGCTACTTGCATGATATCATCAAGAGAAGACCCATTAAAAAGCGCACAAGAGGTGGCAAGGCCCCTAGCATCATGAGCCTTAACCACTACTAAGCCATTGTCGCTAGGGGAGGATAGGATGGCAAATTTTGATGGTATCAACGATCTGTGATATAGTAGTTAAAGGACGATCAACGTCTTCTGAAAACGTAACCCAATGATGTCCATTGTCGGACCATTTGGAGGCAGTACGAAGATTGTAAATATTAAGAGCCCTAGTAGGACACCAGAGAGAATCATCTGTTGACAAAGATGAGAGCTTATGAATTATAATGGGTTTACTCAGGAATTTGACTGAGTTTTAGACAGAAATTCTGTTCTAGGATAGAGAATAATGTTATTACACGTAATCTGAAAACTATCCAATTCAGAAAAAATGGCATGAATTTCCGAGCGACGGCTAGCTGAAGCTACTGCTAATAAAAATACTGCTTTGAGGGTAAGATGTTCTAAACAAACAGAAACTAAGGATTCAAAATGTTTCCCAGCAAGAACCTGTAAAACAAGAGACAGGTTCCAGGAAGGAAGGGGTTTCTTAAAAGGTGGACGTGAATTACCCATACCTTTAATGAGGTTGTGAAAATGTTTTGGACCGAAGGATCAATAAGACATTTAACAAAGGAGTTCAGACCAAAACGATAGGATCTGCCAGTGTTAACTAAGAGCTTTTTCTGATCAAAAAGGAAAAGCAGAAAATCTGTGACCTGAATCACAGAGGCCTCAGAGGGCAGGATAAAATGGTCTGCACACCATTTCTTGAGAAACTCAAATCGAGCTTTATAAATGTTTCGAGTGGAAGTTCTGAGGGATTTCTCCAAAAGTTCCTGAGATCTGACTGAAAAGATTGACGAAGTAGGGGGCAACTCGACAACTTCCAGACTGACAGGCGAAAGATTTCTGGATTCTGATGGAGAATTCCTCTTAGCATTCTTAGGGGAGAATTCGTTCTGGGACAATAGATTGTGGGAGACAGGACATAGTAGAGGGAAATCTACAATAAGGTCCAGGCGATCCGGAAACCAATATTTTGTCGGCCAAAACGGAGCTATTAACATGACCACACAGGGATGTTGCCTGATCTTCCCCTGGACCAGAGGAATGAGAATCGTAGGGAGAAAAGCATAAGCGAACATGTTGTCCCAAGACTGAGATAGAGCGTCTACTGAAAGAGCCATCTCTTCCGGAAAAGGAGATATGAAGGTGGATATCTTTCTGTTCTTGAGAGTAGCAAATAGGTCTATGTAGGGACGACCGAACTGGAGAAAGATTGACTGGGCTACAGCCTCTTTCAACTCCCATCCCATTCCATTTCTGGGATCCTGGAGGGATGAGATAACTGATCGGCCAGAAAATTCAATTTGCCTGGGATGTGGGATGCTCGGAGAGAAATGTGCGGGACTTGTACCACTGAAGCATGATCAAGGACTCATAACAAAGAGAGACCGACCTGGTCCCCCCCCCTCATGATTGATGAAAGAGACTACTGTGAAATTGTCTGAGCGGATAAGGATTGAAAGACAGAATCAGAGGCTCCCAATGAACTAGGGCATGGAACACAGCCCACAGTTCTAGAAGGTTAACATGGTAGGAAGATTCTGTGAGTGACTAGGTTCCTGAAATCTTCTTTGAATCCCAGATGGCTCCCATCCAACCAGGGATGCATCTGTGTAAAAGATGGCCTGAGGAGATGGTGGATGAAGAGAGACCCCAAATAAAAGAGAATGACGGTCTTTCCAAAACCGGCAATGGTCCATGAGTTGAAACTAGATGAGAAACCGATGATCCAGAGAATCTAGAGACTGATTCCAGTGGGCCATACGGTAGAACTGGAAGGGACTTCTCATCAGAGGAGCCCAAGGAATTACTTTCTCTACCGAAACCATGAGGCCTATGATTCTGAGGAAAGATCTGTACAAAAGTCGGGGTCTGGCCCCATAGATGAGGTCGGAAACCTACTCCAGCCAACATCCCGACCCGGGACCGGGAAAACACTGGGCTGGAGCCGGCAAGGATCCTAAGCCCGCATTATCCCCCCCACCCACCCACCCCTGCGGCCAGACCTGGACAAAAGTACGGGTCCGGCCCCATAGAGGAGAGCGGGAACCAAGACCGACCAACAATCAGACCCGGGGTTGGGAATAAACCTGGGCTCGGCTGCCGGACTGGAGAAACAACAGATACATCATAAGATGATGTAACTGGCTTAGTAGATGACAATGGATGCGAGATCACCTGGACCACTCGGGTCGGGAAGTCCTTCGAACCAGCCAGCGAGACGGATGTAGAGATAGATGGTGAGAAACCGGACCAACTTACAACCAGCTCTGGCCCGAGAGGTTAGACCAAACTCTGGCCACATGGACGCAGGCTGCAGAATGTTGATAGAAGAAAGATCAGATGAATCCTGGCATGGAATAACTGGCTTTTGAACTGGCAGCGAACGAGACGAAACCCCAGTCTTGGTACTCTTGTTCTTCCCATTACTCTTGGCACCTCTGAAACAGTGTAATTTTGTAAGATTAGATTTATTTGAACTAGAAAACAGGCGTTTCCTGGGAACAGCCAGCTCCAATGCTTCACCATCAACCACATCAAGTGATGAAACATTGGACTCTGAGTGCTCCAAGATAATCTTGCTTATCCTACCGTCAATAGACGAATTAATATTGTGCACTTGTTTCTGGAGACATTCCATGGACTGTACAATCCTTTGCAAAATGGCCGTATCAGCCGTGGCCTCGGGTTTGGTCTTTATTTTAGCCACCGACCATAATGGAGGATTCCCAGGAATTTTAGAGATTTCAGGGGAAAATGGCTTAAAAAAGTAGTCTGACAGATTCGGACCATGACTCGCAAATTAAGCAAGGCGAATCCAAGGTACACAAAGTATATTTAGCACAGACATTGCCAGCGTGTTCTGACAGGAGCCAGACGAGCATCTAATTGAATGATTCTGGTTCCATTCTTTAGCTTTCTCCTTGACTTTCTTTGGAGACTTTCTCATATCTGAATCGTAATAACAGAAAGACTGATAGAGCAAAGCTCCAATAACAGACTCAGGATTAGCCAACGCTAAACCCCAAGATTTTGTTGATGGAGACCTTACCGATCTCTAAAAAATCGTATTTGACGTTTTCTTTTTGAGAGAGTATGATAACAAGATACACCAATCCATGCTCAAGTACAACAAACATGACAATTTAGTAGCTTATACATGCTACCGTTAATAGAAGGAGTAAAAGAATAGACATAACATAGCCTATATACACTCTGGGCACCAGAACCAAAACTGTTAACGTGCCTACGAGGAAATTGGAAATGATCAATAGAATCATTACTAAAGCCCGCTGCACATTGTGCTGACGCGACATGACGGCGACGCAATAGAAAGCGATGGGTTATCGCCACGTATCGCTTTCTGGTTTCGTCCTATTGGCATCGTGTCCTAATTTGAAGCACATCGATGCCACTAGATAGTTCGGCGTGTTTATATTTGATGTGTGGGAATATTTACCTTGTATACCAAGTTGGTCTGAAATTATTCGCAGAGCTCTATATTTAGTTATAGAATTCATATAATCTTTGTCAGCGATGTCATAGAGGCATGGATGTGTTTGCCACTCCAAGATCAAGGTCTCTTCCTTCTCAATCATCCACATACTCTTATTAGCCATTTTCGGATTTTGGAACGTGTACTTGACATGTGATTTAATTATTAATAGCGATTGGTCAGTAAACCAATCGTCGTTGGCGACCCGATAGCGACAGAAAAGTATTTCAAGCATGTTTGAAAACAAGCGCTGAAAGGCGATTCACCGAATCTGTCGTTTTAGTATCGCATCGCCGTTGGTTTTGGGAGCGCATTGTGGCGACGAGTAAGCGATAAAATAAAGTCGTGTTGCCGCCTCGTCGCGTCGCCACAATGTGCAGCACCCTTTAGTCATCAAGACCTACAACTACTTATCTTGGGAGGCTTCCTGCGCTTGTCTGACATTTCCTGAAGCTCTCTTGACTTATCTTGCAAACCACTGCAAAATTCAATAGTTAAATTACAACTTTAAAGGCTGAGAAAATTTTTTTTTTAACAACTTCCAGCTTCTACAAGTAGGAAAGGAAATGAAGCCTTGGTTGCTATCAACAAGGTCATGTGATAGCTTTCAGCCAATGAGGTGTCATTGTGCTTAATGACCTACTCAGTGGCACTGGGCATTGGATTAACCCTCTTCTTGCCTCATTCTGAGATATAGCACTCAAGCGAATTACTATGGATCTCATCATTAGAGAGTATGGAGATACCTGAAGGAGCCTTCAGTCACTCTGTAACGACAATACCCAGCAAACAATGGCTGTAAAAAATTCATCCTACTAGGCTTCCCTTCAGAGAAGGAAAGAGCAATAGTAATGCAAGGAGGTAGGTTGTAATGTAGTAACAACTCTCTTCAAGTTAAACCAATAATATAACAGTCTCTGTAACGCTGTCCATTGATATTCCCAAAATACAGGTGGTGCTGCCCCTTAATGGTAACACCAGCCCAAGAAGGCATCTCTATTAGCCTTGAGGGGTGCCCAATTGTAGGCCAAGATAAGAAAACATTTGAACTTTCGTGAGCACATTCTCGACAATTAAGAGGTTAAATCCAAGTTCTGTATTACTGGGATCCAACCATTGCACCATTCCATTTGAATGCATAATAATAAAATTGTAAGAGAATTTAGTATTTTAAAGAATTCTTGCTAAAAATAAGAAAATGTCTATGTCATTGTTCGCTGAACGTAAGGTAGACTACTGATGCTTTTCATATATGATTATTCTAAATGCCACCACTTATATTTCATCATGAGCCCTGGAGGAAATACAGAAATACTCATTCTTTTCAGGTATCAGAATTACAATATTATGATCTGGGAACAACATGAGGGCCAATTAAACCCTAGTGGAACTTACCCTGCCAAGAAAATTTCTTAAATTAGAACGCACTATTATGATCAAATATAAAGCAGTCTTATTGTTAACGTTATTGTATGAAAGTAAATGTTTAATTAGACAAGCGGCTCAAGGGCCTGTGACGCTCACCTGGACCATTAACATTTGAACGATTTGCACTTATATAGACATGATGGATATTTTTTGGAAAATTTAAGATGGCCACCCTATAAAACTGACTAATCAAAATTCTCATTTGATATCTCAAAGCCTAGAGTATCGTTCCATCCAAGTTTGGTTGAAGTAGAGCCGTTGATTTAGTAATCTAGAAATTTTTTTTAAAAACCAAGATGGCCGCCGAACAAATTAACCAATCAAATTCCATTAAAACCTGGTCATTGGTTAAGGAGTAGCATTTTAAAGGATTTCCAAAAAATTTTGGAGAATCCAAGATGGTTGTCATTAGAACTCTTGAAGGCGATCAGCAGAGGATCATTCCACAGAAGTTTAGTTCAAATCGGGCCATTGATTAAGGATTTCTGGAAACTCCAAGATGGCAACCATAAAAATTGAACAATCAAAATTCTCTAGAAACTCTCAGAAGCCCACCTGCCTAGTGTCCTTTCAGCTGAAGTTGGTTACAATCAGCAAAGTGGTTATTGAGGAGTAGCATTTTAACTGATTTCCTAAAATTTTAGGAAAATTCAAGATGACCGGTGAAAAAAATGACCACTCAAAATTCTATATACATGTTTTGAAACTTACCACGGTAGGGTGTTTTAAATCTAGTCTGGTTGAAATCGCCTAAGCAGTTAGTGAGAATTAGCGTTTTAAATGATTTGGCACCATTTTTTTCAGAAAATTCAAGATGGGCGGCGGAAAAGAAATCGACCAATGAAGATTCTGAAATAAATTTCACAAGCCTTGCCCCATAGGGTCCTTCCAGCCAAAACAAGTTCAAATCTGCCAAGCAGTTAATGAAGAGTAGTGCTTTGAAAATTTCCAGTAAATTTTTCATAAAGATTTTCTGTATACAGAAAACTAAAGCCTACCCCCAATGGGGTCCCTCCAGCAACATTGGGTTGAAATCCACCAAACATTTAATGAGTAGTGTCTTTAATCAAAAGTACATGGACAGATGACAGACAGACACACGACAGATGGATGAGACGGTTGCCATGGAATAAGCTCACTTACTTAGCATTTTAGGCTAGTTAAAGGCTTACGGGTGGGCTAAAAATTACTGATCTGATTTGGGCTGAATTTTAACACAACGATGGAACTTGCAACAGGATTTCCCGACATAGAACAAGAATCTGGATGGTATCAGATTCTGGATCGGTGGATATCTTGGAAAATACATGTACATGTGTGATCTGGCTAAAACATTAACACACGAAAATGTGTGATCTTACACTGGTTCCACAACTTTGGACCTGATTAGGGAAAATCAGAAAAAAATCTGGAAAATCCGAAGAAATCTGGAAAATCCGACAAAATATGGAGATTTTTTACAATGACAATGTCACACAAACATAAGAGTGATTATCTGCGATCTCTGATTGCTTTTGAGATTGCTATAGTTTTCCAAAGAGAGAGTTCAATGACAATTACTTATAATGGTAAAACCTACTGTTACAGTAACCTACAGTATTTGTTTGAAGCAGAAACCATAAATCACAGAGCTTTTCAAATCTGTCAAACACTGTACAGGTGTTGCGGCATACCTGCTGTCATCATAAAATGAAATGTGGATTCCGCAAATGCGTCAGAAAAAAACCTCTGACATAATCATATGCAAACGTAACTGTGTAAAATATTATACAACTGCAACGTCTTCCAGTCAAAGCTTGCCAACACCCTTGTCTGCGCTCCCCACACCATTTGGACAGGGTCCAATGATGAAGTCGGATCAATTTCTAGCTCTGCCCCACTCATTATCAGCTAAGCTCTGCATAGTACGCATGCGGTAAGCAAATTTAACACTTTGAAGCGCGCACTAAAATAAAATCTAAATTTCAAGGTATACAGGTAAGCTGTTGAATATTTTGAATGCAATTTGACTGGGAAGTGTTGCTATTAACTGTCTGGCCGCTGAGTTTTGGCAGACGACATATTCTAAGGGGTTGTATCTCTAGACCTGCTAAATATCTTTAAAACAATTTGACTGAAAGTTGTTGGTGGCTAAGCCCCCAACAACTTTCAGTCAAATTGTTTTCAAAATATTCAGCAGGTGATTATTGTCTGGTGGCTTGCAGCAGCGAGACAGTTAACACTTCAATGGTCATACTGGCCAATACCTGGCCTCTGTCATGGTCTTGTTAAATGTCCATTTACAGGCGAAAAGAATACAATTTTTTAAAATTTACCACTGGAATGACTGGCTCGGTTATTGAATAAATTTTGATAAATTTTCAAAAATTCTATTCTCGCGGATATTCAATAGGCAGATATTAAAGTTTTCTTGACCAAATTTGACCATTAACCCTTTAGCCATTGGAATGACCGGCTCGGTTATCGAGCCAGTCATTCCAGTTGTAAATTTTCAAAAATAGCCTTCTCTTGGTCTGCAAATGGACATTTCTCAAGACCACTGCAGAAGGCATTTTTGGCTGATATGAGAGTTAAAGGATTAAAGGCTTAAATCGTAAATACATCAAAGACAAGCACTTTCATGACAGACTTCAATGGAGGATTCCAGTTTATCCACCAATCATAGGACGTCATAATCAACTACGCCATGAATGACCTAGCTAAATTTGTCACGAACGCATAATTGATGACGGACTAAGCATTGTTGTACGAAATATGTCTTTACTATTTAATAAACAAGCTGTTGAATATTTTGAAACCAATTTGACTGGACATATGGCAGCAACAGCACCCAGGCAAATTACTTTCAAAATATTCAATGACTTACCTTTATAGTATTATGGAAATTGAGATTCGGTGAGTGTAGGGATCGGTCTCAACATGGGCGAAGCATGGGCGGAGATTAACTTGGGATGGGTGGGGCATAGATAAAACTGGATTCCTAAATTTTTGTGACAGGGTTACATCATTTCTATTTTGACATCAGCTAACATGTGACATATGTCATTATGACATCCCATACTTTAGCGACAGGTTAGATTGTACAACTAAGATGCGAGCATGCATGCACACATGCACACCCACGCACATGCACACACACACACACGTATGCACGCACACACACGTATGCACGCACGCACGCACACACTAATATGGACTACAGAAAATAAATCCAGGAGCCAGCATCATGACAACATTTTGCAAGCATAAATCCTGGAAGGTTTCAGACCATTAATGCTCCTAGATATTTATTTTGTAATTAATTTGTCTGGAAGCGACCTCACCTATGTGTTTCACGAATGTTATTGCACTAAGCGCACTTGTGTGATAATGAAAGATTCTACAACATTTTTGCGAAGTTAGGAAAATTGGTATTTTGTCAAAGTGAATGTTCGCTTGCAGGCCAAGAACTATTTTTAAAAATTTACCACTGGAATGACTGGCTTGATTATCAGCTCTATTATTGCGCAAGTCATTCCAGTGGTAAAATTTATAGTCATCCCTTTGCTTGCAAATCAACATTTCTGGAGACCTCTGGACATGGCTTGATGAAGGGGTACAAAATCCTTATGACATATCATCTCATATAAATGATACGATGTGAACATCATACCACAGACATATGAAAAACAGAATTCTTTACATTTTGTGTCAACTTAACCATTTACTGGTAAAACTGGCCAAAGCAGTCTCTTCAGTGGTGTTTAGGAACATCCATTTGCAGGCCAAGAGATTATTTTCTGAAAATTTACCACTGTATTGACAGTACTGACTGGCTCGGTAGTCATTCCAGTGATAAATTTTCTAAAATAGTCTCCTCTTGACCTGCAAATGGATACTGATTATGCACAAATTTGAATTTTCTTGACCATATAATGTTCAAGCCTTCATTTACATGACAACTGAGACTTTGTTTGTAAATTCCATTGGAAAACTCAAAAAATTGTCTTCTCTTGGCCTGCAAATGAATTGCAATCAATGAGCAACAGTTTCTTCTTTTTTACAAAGCTTGGCCGTTAAATGGTTAATTAATAGGCCTATATAAGTGGTATATTGAGCGCTTTGAGGCGCTATTCACACAAGAGTGGTTAACTTCTAATCAGGCATTTAATTTTTATATCACACGTTTAAGCAATTCAGTTCTTCATCTCCTTCATTCTATAGTAACTGTCTGCCGGCTGAACTTCTACAATCTACATTTTCCATGGGGTTTAACCCTGGATATCCTGAATATTTTGAAAACAATTTGACTGAAAGTTGTTTGTGGTTATTTCCCCTGTGACTTTCAGTAAAATTGTTTTCAAAATACTCAGCAGGTCTTGAGTTATTACTCATTGAAATCATTGTCTGGTGGATTATAATATTTACTGTTGCACAGTAAGAGAGTATGGTAGTCGTGTCTGTCTATCTATCTGTCTGAAGCTGTATCTTAAAAACAACTGGTCTGATTTGAATCATAATTTAACGCAAGAAAGGTTCAGACACCGTACATTAGCGGTTCACACCTTTGTCTGTGGTCTATTGAGAAAATATAAAAAATATGAAGTCAAAAAATTTACCCGACAAAAACAAGGTTAGGGCCTGAAATCTCTGAAGTTTGTCTTATATGCAACATCAATCTTCCATTATATTATTTTTCATATATTCAGAAACAATATTGGTTGTCGATCACTAACATATCCTGTCGATACTAACATATCCTGTCTATCTCATACTTATTATTGCCCTCGATAGGTGGAAGAAGATATTACATCAAGGTATGTGTATTCATGTGTCTGGGGCGGTATTTCAGATCCTATAATGATCAGAACTGACTCAAATTTTAACAGCACTTTAGACTTGATCTGGAAAAAAGAGTAGTGGGGTGGATATGTAACAAATTTGAGGTAAGATATTCCATTCTGGCAGAAAGCATGAGATTTGGCATATAGGTGGTTTAAGGTATGCTGAACATAATTAGATGCGGTGCCATGTGATTCTACCAAGGGAACCCATTCAAAATGGCAGATTCAAAATGGCCGCGTTCCCAGCAGAAAATCTGCATTACTCATGTTCTAGATGGAGTAGAGGGCTGAAATTGATGTCAAATTAAGGGTTTCTTGGGTCACTGGTTATGATTTTACCCATTACAATACTCTAAATAGATAAACATGCTGAAAAAATATATTATTATTGTTGTCATCGTCGTCGTTACATTTGTAAATTAGTTTGTACACACATGTTCCGGGCGGAACATTTTAGAAACAAGTTTTCGCTACTCAAAACCATTGGTCTACACATTTTCTCAATAAAAGTAATTGTATGCCAGCCCCTCGCTTCGCCAAGCATTATTTCGTTGCTGATTTCCATATAATTATTCTAGTTTCCTAAATTCACACTGACTATTTAAATATATCAGGAGACTACATACATGCATAGCAATCACGCACACGCGTGCTGTGCTCTGCTTATAGACAGAGACAATAGCCTATTATATTCTCGCATTCAAGTCAATATGTCAAAGAAAGTGAAATTGACATCTGATCCCACAGTGGATTTAGCACACACGAACTGGTCCCTGTGTGTTATTTGCAAGCAGTCCACAACGGAGCATCTCATAGATCCATGTAGTAACACAAATCGTGACAATGTGATTACGAGTTATAGGTCATTAGCTGATAACCTTGATAGGCTACACTAACTCCATGCCCTTCCACCATACCTGGATCTATGTAGGTTGAATGACGGATCTGGAATTGCGGAGACACTCATAGAAAACTGTGTTAGGTGGCACAAATCTTGTTGGCATTTCTGTTGCCGGACTCGGGTTGATTGCGCCGTGAAAAGAAATGCGAAATTAGAATCCAGCGAGGATTTCAGGTCACCAGTCAAATCTAGATTGAGGTCTAATTTCACTATGCCAAGTATTAGTGACTCTAGATACCAAAGTCATTATGTCCGAGTCTGTAGTGAATGCGATCCGAACAGCAGAAGAACTAGGCATCAGACAGTACCACGCATTCGTCGCAGATCGACTATCTCTATCATCAAAATCGGTATATGACCCAATCCAAAAGAACAATTTGGCTTTGTTCAAATCAAAACAGAGGAAGAGTACCAGAACCAACAAGAAGCTTGTTGCAATGAAGAGAGATGTACAGTTATTCTCTAGACTGTACATTTCCTGCCAATCCAGAGACGGAGACCTTGATTCATTCTTTGAGCATGAGAATCATCCATGGCCCCCATCACTTGCTGAGAGCAACGCAATGCGGCAAGGCAGCAAATCAGATCTGATGGGATGTTTGGAAGAATTAGTAGCTCGTGCAGCTGATTGTCCAGAGGTTGAAGTGAATACCATTGACCGAGCAGCTATGATGCATAATCTAGATCCCAAGAAATCAAACGTGGTTGTGAACACATTTGGAGATTTTGCAGCGCACGTCTTCCTCCCCACACATTGCTAGACAACTACAGACGGTTAAAAGATTGGATGTTGTATGGGACGTGTATAAGGCGGGAAACTTGAAGACACACACTAGAGAATTACGGGGACATGGTGAAGCTCTTCGTGTTGCATCGAGAACAAGACTCCCTCAAAATTGGAAAACTTTCCTACGAGTTGATGCAAACAAAACAGGCCTCTTCACCTTTCTCGCACATACATTGGAGTCATTCGAGCTACCAGAAGGAAAGATACTCGTCACAACATGTGAGGAAAATGTGCTGATGAGGCCAGAGCATGACGTCTCACAACTCGCGCCATACATGCAAGATGAAGCAGATGGTAGAATGTTGCTCCACGCCTTCCATGTATATCACCAAGGTTATCGAACAATAATGATTCATGCTACAGATACAGACGTTGTAGTCCTAGCCATACGGACAGCAAACTTTCTTCATGGGTGTGATCTCTGGGTCGCATTTGGCCATGGGATGACCTTCCGCTATGTATCAGCTCATGGCATTGCAACAGTTTTGGGTGCAGAAGCGTCACAAGGACTGCTATTTATGCATGCTTTCCCTGGGTGTGACACTGTGTCTGCATTTTGTGGGATTGGCAAGAAGACAGCATGGGAAGTTTGGAGGACTTCAGATCTATTCAAGTCACTATTTAGGAGACTGTCTGATGCCCCGGCGTCTCTGTGTGACAATGACATGGAAACGCTGGAGAGGTTTGTCATACTACTGTACAAACGCACATCACCATTGTCAAAGGTTAATGAGGCACGAAAACGGCTTTTCGCTTTTGGCAACAGGCAGCTAGCAAACATTCCTCCCACCAGTGCAGCTCTGCTGCAACACACCAAACATGCTGCGTTCCAGGCAGGTCATCTTTGGGGCCAATCATTCCACGCAAATGCAAAAATGCCATTGCCAGCTGACAGGGGTTGGGTCAGAGATGGACACTTGGTCACCGCAATGGAGTTTGCTTGCAGATGCATCTAAGGCATGCTGGGAACTCGTGAAATGTGCTTGCAAAAGTAATTGCACTTTGCAGATGCAAATGCTATAAATCCAACTTACCTTGTACATTGCTAAATTAAATTCCAAATATTCAATATATGCTACATTGTAAAAAATTAGCTTTTTATAAGTCCTTGGCTAGAAATACTGTGGATACAGGTAAACTATATCATCATTGAAGGTAGCAGAAAATCTGTTCTTTTGTAAATTTGCGGTGCACAGTGCGTGTGATGTCTGTGAATCATGATTCAACAATCAACAGCATCATGTATAGCCTTGCATACTCTAATAGGATAATTGAACTTATTTATAATGACCATTACTTGGTTCGATATTAAGAAATCAAGTAATTTAAACTATTTCTAGATGCTATATTGCTTTTGTTCTCAAGAGATGGATCTTTTAGATAACACATCTTAAAGAACCACTGTCTTTTGACATCAAACACCGGTGGTCGCTATGGAATGATTGATATTTACATATTTAGAGCATTGTAGTGAGTAGAATTATAACGATTGACCCATGAAACCCCTAATTTGACATTAATCCCATCTCTCTACTCCGTCTAGAGCTTGAGTAATGCAAATTTTCCGCTGGGAAGGCGGCCATTTTGAATCCACCATTTTGAATGGGTTCCCTTGGTAGAATCACGTGGCACCGCATCTAATTATGATCAGGATACCGTAAACCATCTATATGCCAAATTTCATGCTTTCTGCCAGAATGGAACATCTTTTTCACATATCTGCCCTACTAGAGTGTGTACTCTTCTCCAGCTTGTTCAAGAGTAGATTTTAAAAAGTTTTTCTACTAACCCAGACAGGATAGTGGTATAGTGTATTATTGATTTTACTATCCTGCAGCAAATCTCACTAACCCGATGTTTGTAAGCTCAAACCTGATCACTTCTTTAATCCATTCACCAATGGATCCCTATACAACTCAATTCCATGGCAACCATACAGGAAAGCTGTTGAATCCTTTGAAAATAATTTGACTAGAAGCGGTTGCTGCCTAACAAATTAAATTCCAAATATTCAATATATGCTACATTGTAAAAAATTAGCTTTTTGTAAGTCCTTGGCTAGAAATACTGTGGATACAGGTAAACTATATCATCATCGAAGGTAGCAGAAAATCTGTTCTTTTGTAAATTTTTCGTGGGTACTAAACATGTTATTATAAATGTTTTTTGCTTCATCTTTTGAGAGCATTACTAACCTAGATGGGTTAGTGCAAGTGTAGTTTTACTAACCCATATGAAATTCTACTATCCTTGTGTTAATGGGTTAGTGTTAAAATCCAGCCATGTTCTTAACTTATATGGTCCTTGTCAAGGTGTTATTAACCCTTTAACACTCAAATTTGTTCAAGAAAATTTCAATTTTCACATAGAAAATGTCCATTTGCAGGCCAAGAGAACTGTTTTTGAAGATTTACCACTGAAATAACTGGCTCGATAAGTTGGTCTCAATGTTGACAGCTGTGGCAGAGCATACAGAATCCACTGGCCACGTCATCCCCGCCAGCAGTGCCTCGGTCATCAACATTGAGACCAACTTATTCAAACGGAAGGTTAAAGAGGCCATAAAAATCTACAAGCATCAACCAACCATGAACAGAGACGAGGGCTACCGTATACCAGCAGTCTACCAGTCCATGCTGTCGCGTGACTCCACAAGAACTGACCAGAGTGATGTTGCCAGCGACCGTCAGATAGTGCTGAAGAAGTGACCGAGATGGTCACGAAAGCTACACTCAAACAATTTCTACATCCCGGAGAGGTAACTAATTTTTCCTTATTATATTACGTTGAATGTTTTGAAACTAACTTGACTGGGCGCTGTTGCTGCCTTAGGCAGCAACAGCACCCAACCAAATTAGTTTCAAAATATTCAACAGGTTTCCCTGTATAGTTTTAAAAAAATTGATAGGCAAGAAGTTCAGGGATCGATCGATCCTAACATGGGTGAGATGTGGGTGGAGCTTAACTAGAGATGGGCGGGGCATAGCTAAAACTGGAAAGGTCCATTACTTTGAATGTTTCGCATTAACCTACAATTCCAAAATCTAAGATGTCAATAAAACCAGTGTGTTGAATAGCATGTGACCAACATGCCTGGAAAACATTACAGCCAAACACCCTTTAGAACTAAGTTGCGGTAAAAAATATTCGTAAAATATTCAACATAACACTTGCTTAAGATCGTAAAGAATCCGCCCGATTTGGTCCAGATTGTTGAAAACGATTAAAACAAACAAAATCTATGCTTCATAACCATGCATTTAACCTTCAAATTTGTTCAAGAAAACTTCAATCTTCTCAGAAAGAATGTCCACTTACTTGCAAAACAAGAGACAATTTTTTTTGAAAATTTATTAATTGAATGACTGGCTAGCTTAGTTATCGAGCCAGTCATTCCAGTGGTAAATTTTCACAAATAGTCTTCTCTTAGCCTGCAAATGGACATTACTCAAAAGCAATACAAAAGCTGTGTCTTATAAAGAGAGCATTAGACCATTCTCTGGTAGGACAGTAAATGTACTAGGAACAAACAAAACATGGCTGCAATGGCTAGCTGGTCTGAAGAATTGGAATAAACACTTGACATGTACAATATATCACATGATATCATGATAACATACATGTAGCCATAAAGTCTTCAGTTGAAACCAGAAAGTTTGTCTATACGGTTTTCGGTACAAATAGCGCGTTAAATCTTACCTGCAATAACTAGTAGTAGCACGAGGAATAACAACAACAACGGCGATCGATCGAATCTTCTACCATTTATCCATCTCTGAAAGATCAGATTTACTTAGAAGAGTTAGACACATATATCTGATTCTCATCATAGTAAGTAACTATGCACTGTACCGCGTGTTCAGGACGAGTTTAGCCTCTGTCTCTCTAACCTTCTCGTTCCTTACTAAATAATGGTTATCATTACCAGGAACCCCTGCAGGAACACTGGATCACTTATCCGGTCTATGCTGTTCACAATGCAAGACTTAGCACGCCTGTTTCTTCATGGCCCTGGCGCGTGCCTATTTGTACAAGATCAAGGGAGTTCCCCCTAAAGTTCACCGGTGAGGTAGTGCTCTCGTTTTTGGCCGCCGCGTGGCATGAGAGGGATGCAGCATGTTACGGATAAAGAAAGCGCATCCCAATACTTATAACATTCCCATGATGTACTACGTGTATATCTGTCTGACTGCTACAAGCCACATGGATAATAATCTCCATAGGCAATAAATCTGGATATGTTGAATATTTTTAAAACAATCTGACTGAAAGTTGTTGGTGGAATAGCCACCAACAACTTTCAGTCAAATTGTTTTTCAAAATATTCATCATATCCAGAGTTAAACCCTATGGAAAATGAAGTCTGCAGAAATAGAGCAGGTATACGGATGGATATATATATATGGGGGGTGGGGGGTATGGGGTAGAATTAAGTGCTTAAATTATTACATCATAATTGTGTATTTATGACACCATCATTTCTTCCCAACAACAGTCTTTTAACCCTTTCACAGACAAATCCTCGAAAAAGCTAATTCTTTACGATATCAAACTTATTCTGTTGAATATTTTGAAATTAATTTCACTGAAAGGTGTTGCTGTCCAAGGAAGCAATGGCTTTCAGTAAAATTAATTTCAAAATATTCAATAACTTTTGGGGAACTTAAACGTGAAAGGGTTACAACTAAAAATAACAACAACAACAGCAACAACAACTCTACTATATAGGTGTCTTGAAACTGAGATGATGAAATGGAGGATTCCAGTTTATCCATCAATCATGACATCATAATCAACTACATGATGTGTAGGATGATGTCACAATCAATCACGTCAGGAATGACGTAGATAAGTTTATCACGAACGCTTAATTGATGACGGACTAAGCATTGTTCTTGTACGAATTGTAGGTCTTTACTATTTAATAAACGTGCTGTTAAACATTTTGAAACTAATTTGATTGGGCGCTTACAGTTGTTGCCTTAGGCAAATTAGTTTCAAAATATTCAACAGCTTACCGGTAGTTTTGTGGAAATCGATAGTCAGGGAGGTCAATGATCGATCGATTCCAACATGGGTGAGGTGTGGGTAGAGCTTAACTAGAGATGGGCGGAGCATAGCTAAAACTGGATTCTTCCATTGTAATGGTTTAACCCTTTAACGGTCAAATTTGCTCCAAAAATTTTTAAATATTTTCTTATTGAATGGCCATTTACAGGTCAAGCGAATAGATTTTTTGAAAATTTATCACTGGAATGACTGGCTCGGCAAAGGCCAGTATTGAGAACAGAATTGTATCATCATCACTTAGCTAACAGTAGATGAATCTATCAAGTATATGACGTCATAATCAATGGACCTGTCCAGTTTTAGCTATGCAACTCCCATCCCTAGTTAAGCTTCACCCATGCTTCGCTCATGTTGGGATCGATGATCCCTGAACTCCCTGACTATCCATTTCCAAAAAACTATACAGGTAAGCTGTTGAATATTTCAAAACTAATTTGACTGGGTGCTGTTCCTGCCAATATCAGCAACAGCGCCCAGTTAAATTAGTTTCAAAATATTCAACATGTTTATTAAATAGTAAAGACATACAATTCATACAACATGACAGACTAAGCGTTTAAGATGCACTAAATCAAGTCATTCATGATGTAATGATTATGACGCCATCCTACACTTCACTTAGTTGATTATAATGTCGTATAATTGACAGAGGAAATTAATTCATGAATTAAGGCACATGTAGGCTGACATCACAATAATAATTGACAGAAATACTCTGTCATGAAGCTGGAATAGCCTATCAAGAGTACAAATATGAGACATGTGGTTACATGTGGGATATAACAGCGCTCTGAAATGCATGGCACAAGGGTCCATCATTTTCCGTATTCACTCTAGCTCCTAGTAAACCATAAAGTTCAGAAATAACTTAACATGTTTCCAAAAAAGAATTACGGCAAAAATGTCTTCTGATCCATTTATGTTCAAAATATTTAACAAAATATTTCTTACATTGGGTTCAAAATTGGACTAACTAACATGTTTCTGTTGGTCTACAAATAGACATTTTCTGAGAAAATTTAAATTTTCTTGAATAAATTCGTGGGTTAAAGGGTTAACTTATTTATGAGCTCTCCTGTATATTATTTCATTTTCTCTCAAGATTAACCCTTTCACTACTGAATTCCCCATATCTCATTTTCAATGCTACCATACAGGAATACTGTTGAATACTTTGAAATTAATTTCACTGGAAGCTGTTGCTGCCAAACTTAATTTCAAAATATTCAGGATAATTTTTATATCATAAAGAATACTTTTTCAGAGATTTGTTAGTGAAAGCGTTAATCCACATTTATCACCATTCAGTTTTTTCATACATGTGAAAAAACAGCCCACAAGTAGACAATCATGTCATTTTTTTTTTTAGAGTTGGCGAATCATTCTACCTACGTCTATCGGGATAAAATAAGGATGCCTGCAATTACAGACTGCTCCGAGCGACGAATCTCAATCGGTAGAAATCAATATGGACCTTACAACTGTCTATAATATTTTAGCAATTTTCTCCTGTAGATAGTCATTATACACGTGCACTGATCCATGAGAAATTACAAGCTGCACGCGCAATTTCTCACCTCACTTAATCTGCGTCATAATTACTCCTTTCATCAGAAAAATCCTAGAGTTATTTCAATACCAAAAGCAACAATACAGATAAGTTTTTTTCAAAGCAATTAAACTGGAAGCTGGTGCTGTAACAACTTCAAGTTAAATTGATTTGAAAGGACTCGGTATAATCATATAATTGTCGAAAATTTGCGACATCAAGTATGAAGTGTTAAAGCACTTATGCTTGTCCGTACAACTTCAGAGACTAAGCCATTTCATCATCGAAAGAATGGATGAATCCGGTCTGTCACTCAAGTATATGACATCACAATCAATTATATCACATGTAGAACGGCAATTTAGGCCCATTTTATAAGTCAAACTTTCCGTCGCGCCGCACCAATGATGACTGGTTGATTTCTAGTGTCAGGCAGATTTAGCTGTCAAGGTACAAGAGAAGTTCGACTTATAAATCGGGCCTTAGGAGATTTACCGCTGTACGCGAGCCAGCCACGCAATTTTTTTTAGTCATCTCTTGGCCTGCACATGGACAGTGACTCAGCAAAAAGCATGCTTTCCTTGACCAATCTTGACCATTAAAGAGTTAATGACATTTATTTATTTTAACCCTTTAACACTCCGTGTCAAAATTTATAATTTTCAAATTAACCGTTTGACTGCCAAGTTTTGGCAGACAAGATATTCCAGGGGGTATATCTCTGGACCAATATTTTGAAACCAATTTTACTGAAAGTTGTTGGTGGCTAAGTCATCAACACAAAATTCAGCAGATCCAGAGTTGTTGCACTTTGAAATTATTGTTTGGCTTGCAGCAGCGAGACAGTTAAATTAAAAGATGAACTGGTGTTCATTTTTCAACAAATTTGGTGTTAGATGTTGTCAAAATTGTAGAAAAATGTACGCCAGTGTCTTTGCTATTGAGACAGTCAAAAAAGATAGAATATTGACTTCAGAGTGGTGACGGTTAATGGTCAAAATTGGTGAAGAGCCTCTAAATGTTTGATTATTCAATGGCCAGTAAATTTTAATGTCAATATAAGTCCTTTTGAATATTTCACCACTGGAATGACTTAAGCTATAACAGAACCAGTCATTACAGTTGTAAATTTACAACTGTAGTCTCTTGGCTTGGAAATTAGACATTTCTCAAGATTTCTCAAGATAACTCAAGATGTTTGTTACCCTGATATCCCATTCCACTTACACAATAATCTTGTGGTAAATTTTCAAAAATTTGTTTTATCTCTTGGTCTGCAAATGGACATTTTTTGTGAAAGAATTCAAATTTTCTTGATGAAATCTGACCATTAATTAACTGTCTCGCTGCTACAAGACATCAGACAATAATTCCAATTCATGAGCAAAACTCCCGACTTCCTGAATATTTTTAAACCAACTTGATTAAAACTTGTTGGTGGCTTAGCCACCAATAACTTTCAGTCAAATTGTTTTAAAAATATTTAGCATGTCGACAGATATCACACTTGGGAAAATGTCATCAACAAAAACATAGCAGTCAAACAGTTAAAGCGTTACCAAGATAGAGACCTGCTACGGCCACCTTACTAACAATGAAATACATTGCTAAATGTGATAAACCTAATTGGACAGGAAGTTGTTGCTACCTTAGACAGCAACAACTCCGAGTAAAATTAACTTAAAAATATTCTTAATGATAGTTGGAATGCTGGCATATCAGCATTTAACTATTCTACTGATCAAGCCAGTCAAAACCACCATCTGAAATTGCCGTGAGAAATGTCCATTTGCAGGCCAAGATAAGAGCATTTTTGAACATTTACTACTGGAATAACTCTATACTAGAGCCAGTCATTCCAGTGGTAAATTTGTCAAATTATTTCTCTTGTTCAGCACTCATGGACATTCACTGAATAAAAAAATTCAAATTTCTAGAAAGATTCTGATCATTAAAAGCCTGACTACAAGCCACCAATCATTAGTTTTGATCAGCAATAAGCTCTAAGCCTGTTGAGTTCAAAATATTCACCAGGTCCGGAGTTATAGACCTTGCAAAATGTTATCTGCAAAAACACAGCGCGCAAACAGGTCAAGTGTTAAAATGGGTAAGAAATAATGTCATCTTTGGTCTCTATGACCTTCTCCAAACATGTGTAGATCAGGACTCAAGCTGGCATCCATAATTCCCAGAGCTCTCATCAGAAATCTGGCTGACATCTTTGATGGACAGATTACAACCTCCAAGAAGTGCCCAGTGTCAGTATCTGATAATCAAATTGTCTAGAATTCTTCAGAGCAATTGTCCAATTACTCTACAATACATCGCCCATCTCCTTCATCCATGGCAGTGTAAGCAAACCCGAGTTAACACCGCGACACTCAAGCGGGGCAAATATACCAGCCAGTCATTCAAGTGGTAAATCTTCAAAAATAACCTTCACTTGGTCGACAAATTGGCGTTTTCTATGAGAGAATTGAGATTTTCTTGAACAAATCTGAGCGTTACGGGGTGGTTGGATTTAACCCCTTAACCCTTACCACTCTGATGTCAAATTCTAAATTTTCAAATTAAAGTAAAGGATGAACTGGTGTTTATTTTTCAACAAATTTGGTGGAAGATGGTGCTGTCGCAGACGGCCTTCCACCAAAATTGTTGAAAACCGTACACCAGTTTCTTTGCTATTGACCCCGTAAAAGATGGAATATTGCCATCAGTGTGCTAAGGATTAACCCCCCAAAGATGTATTTAAAAATTTAATTTTCTCATAGAAAATGTTCATTTGCAGACCAAGTGAAGACCATTTTTGTTATTCCAGTGGTACATTTTCAAAAATAGTCTTCTCTTTGTCCGCAAATACAAATTTCTCAAGACCACTGCAGAAGCCGTCTTTCGGCTGATATGAATGCTATGAATGAAAGGTCAAAGATTTAAATACACGTTTTGCTGAATATTTGAAAAACAAATAAATTTTTAGAAGACATCTTTCAATCAAATTGATTAAATAGAAAATGTTATGAATAACGTGTATAACAATCTCCGCGTTTGTAGAATGAAATTGCTAATAGAAATGTTACTTTCCATATTAAGTTGATAAAGCTAGCCTTCGAAGCATACAAACAACACCAGCAATTACTCGAACACTGATCAGTATGACATACAAATTGTGGAAGAATGGAAAACTGTAATGCATGACTGCAATTCCATACAAACAAACACCTTTTTGTATTAGCATCACACACCCCACCCACACCCCACCCACACTTGCCACATTGGTTATCTTAACCAACATTGACACACAATCATCGCCAGAGTAATGGAATACAAGACAATCGTATCACAACAATTAACCATGCCTGGCCGGAGTAATAAACTATATTTCAGCTCTTAATTAGCTATCTCGAACAGCTGAATATTTTGAAAACAATTTGACTGGAAGTTGTTGGTGTCTAAGCGAAAATATTCAGCAGGTCCAGAGTTAGTGCCCATTTAAATTATTGCCTAGTGGCTTGACACAGTTAAATATGATGTAATAAAGATCTTAAAAGAATTTGTTGATCTTAACCCTTTCACCGACATATCCCTCAAAAGTAATTTCTTCACGATATAAAACTTATTCTGTTGAATATTTTGAAATTAATTAGACTGGAAGTCATTGCTGCCTAAGGCAGCAATGGCTCCCAGTCAAATTAATTTCAAAATATTCAGCAGTTTTCCTGTATGGTTGCTTTGAAAATGAGATACGGGGAATTCATCGGTGAAAGGGTTAAAACAGAACATTTAAAGTATATCTGAAAATATTGGCTACTAATCAAGGGATATATAATAACATGTATTCACTCTTCATTCGCCAAACCCGTCAAAAATGCCTTTTGCATTGGTCTTGAAGAACATGTAGTGGTAAGCTTTCCTTGAAAATTTACATCTGGAATGACTGGCTTGATAACCGAGCCAGTCATTCCAGTTCTAAGTTTTCAACAAACATGACCATCAACTGGCTGCACCAAGATGATGACCAGATTCAACTTAAGATCATCTCAATCTGTTCAAATAATCTTGCACAATTTCGTGATTAAATCGAAAATCATGATTATTTTTTAAATTGTCAATTTATATGATTACGTATTAAATAATCGAATGATCATGAATAATTTCTACAGCATGAAATATCTCAAAACGAGCCAGGAATTCCAACGACACTTTTTCAAAAATAGACCTCTCTTGGCCTGCAAATGGACATTTCTAAACACCATTGCAGCTTTCGTCATCGATATACCTTTGTTATAACCTGACATAACGTCAGGTGTAATTTGAACAAAGACTGATTAATCAAGTAATCATGATTATTCTTATATAACCAATCGTGATCACTCAAACCAATAATCACACACGTCTATTTTCAAATTCCCCCACACTAACCAACCAAAATTTACACAACCTAAACTATAGTTGCAGAAGTCATTTTCAAAAATACTCATCTGATGCGCGACGATGGTGAATTTCTGCTTCCAATAATAGACACACTTCATTAATAAGTGATTAGAAGTGTTCAGTCTAAACGCATAGTAATTGGTCAGTCAAGCTTCATGTCAGAGCTAGTAATTTGTGAAAGACACAGGTCTGGATGGACACACACTGACTGACCGCTGGGTTGATTAAGTGAACACGTTGAAAAGATTTACCTGACACCCAAAGTATGAGGTGCACATTTTCTGTAATATTTAACACTCACATCAATCAGTCAAAAACAGCTTTTGCAGTGGTCTTGAGAAATGTCCATTTGCAAACCAAGAAGACTATTTTGGAAAATTTACCACTGGAATGACTGGCTCGATAAACGAGCCAGTCATTCAAGTGGTAAATTCTCAAAACTCACTGTATCTTGGTCTGCAAATGGACATGTTCTATGAGAAAATTGAAACTTTCTTTAACAAATTCAAAGGTTTCAGGGTTAACCATTTCATGGTGAAGATTTGTCAAGAAAATTTAAATTTTTGCTTTTCGGGAAAAGAAACCTATCAAATACTGTTATAACATTAGGCCTTGTAAGCAATACAAATCTCTGCGATTCCCACTTTTGTTGAAATGACATGTAAGGAATCTGGCCAATTCACTTGCCTGGTCCGTATATGTGTGCTTCTTCTTCTTTTCGTTCGCTGATCATACCGCCAGTCCTGTAAGTGAATATCGACATGATCATAAGCGTTAAGTGCGTGGATCCATGGTTTATTGGAGTGAGCCGTGCGGCCTGGAACCTCCGTCTTCAGCACTCGAGGTTTCTGTCAGGGTTACCTCACCCGTACCTCCTTTAGTCGCCTCTTACGACACGCAGAGGATACGGAAGGTGTATTCTAAGCCCCACCTACAGGGCATATATGTGTGCTTACATTGCAGTGTTTGTTGTAAGGGGATGATGTCAAATATTGATGGTAACTAACAAAACAGGAACTTGACCTCTGTCTTAATACTATTAACATAAATTACGAATTTGCCTCTACCCATATATAACCCTTTAACCCTCAAATTTGTTAAAAAAAATTTCAATTTTCTCATAGAAAATGTCTATTTGCAGACCAAGAGAAAATTATTTGTGAAAATTTACCACCGGAATGACTGGCTCGGTTATCGAGTTATCTTCCAGTGGTAGATTTTCAAAAATAGTCTTCTCTTGGTCTGCAAATGGGCATTCAAGACCACAGCAGAAGCCGTTTTTGGCTGATATGAGTGTTAAAGGGTTCACCGAGCTAAACAACCAAATTAGCTAAGTTTGTATTCTCAAGAGCGATAACTCTGGCACATATTGAGAGAAACTAATGAAACTGGCTCTTTATCTTAATATTATGTATCTAAATTCTTAATCTAGTTCAGATCCGTTTAGCCTAAGTATGAGTTATTGCGTGGAAACCGTAAAATTAACTTATTCTGGCAAATATTGAGGGAAACGAACGAAACACGATTGTGACCTTCGTCTAAATATTATTTTAATAAATTTAGATTCTGAATTTGGTTCAAATCTGTTTAGTCTACCATGAGTGATTGCCAGTAAACAGCCAAATTAACGAAGATCGTCTATTTCAAAGGGTGTTAACTCTTCCAAACATTGATGAAAAATAATGAGACACGACCTTGACATCTGCATCTGTAGTATTAAGCTATATTCCGAATCTGGTTCGAATCAGTTCAGTATAACACAAGTTATTGTCTTGAATATATAGGGGGATAACTCTGACAAATATTGATGGAATCTAATGAAACACAAACTCTCAACCTCGTCTCAACCGGTTCGAATACGTTTAGTCAACCACAAGTTATTTTTGGAAAAAAAATGGAGTTTGTATATTTCAATGGTAATAATAACAATACGCTATAATAATACGCTAAATTCAGCAGTAACAAGGAATAAAATCCAAAATTGAAAATCTGTTGAAATGATATTTAGTGGGAAATTAATGATGGATGCTGACCACACAATCAGATTGAACCTTAGATTTTGATTGGTCCATGACAACCATGATTTATAAAGGAACAATATTTTAGATGAAATTAAATGTAATGATTTTCAGCCTGACCAATCAAAATTCAATATACAAGTTCTGAAGCAGGCCACTCTAGGGTCCTTCCAGTTGAGTTTGTTTGAAATCGACACAGTAGTTAATGAAATAGCCTTTTAACTGATTTCCCAAAAATTTTGGAAAATCCAAGATGGCCACCAGAAAAATTGACCAATCACAATTGTGTATGAAAGCTCTGAAAAGTACCAGCCTACAGTAGTATCCTTCAAGTCATGTCTGGTTGAAATTGTCCAAGCAGTTAATGAGGAGTGTTTCCCACCATTTTTCAGAAAATTCAAGATGGCTGCCAGAAAAAAATTGACCAATCAAAATTCTGTATACAAGTTCTGAAGCATACCACTCTAGGTCCTTCCAGCCAAGTTTGCTTGAAATTGGCCACGTGTTTAATGAGGAAAATCCAAGATGGCCACCGGAAATATTGACCAATTAAAATTCCCGTTAGAAGTGTTGAACCCTACCACTATAGAATTAGTCCACCTAAGTTTCATTGAAGTCCGGCCATTTATCTTGGAGTAGCGTTTTAAATGTTTTCCAGAAAATCTCCGTAAAATCCAAGATGGCCACCAGAAAAATTGACCAATCAAAATTTTGAAGTGAAGACCTGGAGCCTACCATCATAGGATCCTTCCAGCCATATTTGCTTTAAATTGGTCAAAGCATAAATGAGCATAAATGAGATGTGATTTGACGAATGGATGGATGATGGACAGCCGCCATGGCATAAGCTCACTTGACATTTTGGGCCAGGTGAGCTAATAAGTTATAGTCTGAATTTCCGGCTTCAAATCCGTCAGGTCTAAGTCAAGATTTTGCAGATCAATGAAGAATTTTAAAAAGATTTTAACATCCGTCTTACTACTTTTTAGTTCTATTCCGAGGTTGGGCAAAATCTGTTTAGTGTAACAAGTCATTACACAGAAACCATGGTACATTCCATTCCTATATCCCCTCGAGAACGAATAACAAGGTCAAATTTGTCCAATACGTGCGTTATTGATATACTTTTCTTTAGCTAAGGTCCAGCCACACTTCGACCATGTTGGGATCGATCGATCGCTGAATTCCCTGACTATCAATTTATAGAGACCTACACAGCTAAGGAAAGCTGTTGAATATTTTGAAACTAATTTGCAGCAATAGCACCCAGCCAAATTACTTTCAAAATATTCACCAGCATGCTTATTAAATAGTAAATACATACAATTTGTACAATTTAAGTGTTTGTGACTAACTTAACTACGTCATTCATGATGTAATTGATTACGACATTATCCTACACATCACACATATGACTATGACAGATGATTGACTGCGAAACTGGATCCCTCTATTAGAGTCACATAAACGTTATTTAGCTGTATTTTTCAAATTTTTTCAATTTCTTTTGGTTTTTAAGTGGCTATTATAGGTTTATTAGATTTTGGATAATGACAAGCGGATATCGAGAACCAGCACCCGATCATATTAGTTTCAGAATATTCAACAGCTTATCTATATCATTACCTTGAAATGTGGATTCTAGGAATTCAGGTCTCGAAGTATATAAATCGATAACAAGATGCGCAAAAAGATAGGCGGAGCTTAGCTAGAAATAAGCGGGGGAATACCCGGAAACTAATTCTTGTACGCTAGCTCGCACAGTATGTACAGCGCCAGAAGTCCAGTTGAGGCGGTGTCAGATATGTAAGGATTATAGGTTCTTCACATATTCCTTGATAGACCACTTAAATATTTTATCCATTAGCCACGTGTGGCCACAGACTCATCAGCATGGAATGCATTGTGCGAGATTTCACCTTTAAATATGAACTAAAGCTATTTAACAACAGAGGTAATTGTATATTAACCTTTTCCCTGCAAAGCCAGACCAAAACCAGCCTCTGCAGTGGTCTTGACAAATGTCCATTTGCAGACCATGAGAATTCTAGATATTTGTTTTAATTTACCACTGGAATGACTAGTTCGATGACCAAGACAGTCATTCCAGTGGTAAATTCACAAAAATAGTCTTTCTTGGCCTGCAAATGGACATTGAATAACCAAATATTTTGATTTTCTTGACCAAATTTAGCCATTAAAGGGTTAACGCCTATTCATGTTATTCAAATGCAATGGTAAATGGGTGGGTGGGGGTGGGAGATCCATTTCCAGCTATGCCCCACCCATTTCTAAATAAGCTCCACCCACATTTTACACGTGTTAGAATCAATTTAAAACCTTGAAACCTGAATTCCAAATATCTAAATTTCAAGGTAGCTATACACGTATGCTTTTGAATAGTTTGAAAGTAATTTGACTGGAGGCTGTTATTGCCTATGGCAACGGCTCCAAGTCAAATTACCGGTAGTTTCATGTTTATTAAACCCTTTCGTGACGAAACCGGCCAAAACTGGCCTCTGTAATGGTTTTGAGTAATGTCCATTTACAGGCCAAGAGAAGCCTATTTTTGAAATTTATTAACCGAGCCAGTCATTAGTGGTAAATTTTCAAAAATAGTCTTCTCTTAGCCTGTAAATGGGCATTCAACAAGTAACTAATTAAATTTTTCGAAAATCATTAAAGGGTTAAATTGCAAATTAATTTTAAAAAACCATACAATTCGTACACTAATGAGACTTAAATTTTGAAGGCCGAGCTTTTAATTCCATAGCCATAATTAAGATAATTGCAAAGAAATATCAGAAAACAAATTTCTCAAGAAATTTTCCACAAATTTGAGGCATCAAAATTAAGTGCAACAATACATCTGATGTATTCTGTTCAAAATATTCAACAATACAATTTATTTCCGTTTAGGTGACACCATGAATTATTTCTGAGCTCTATTCTATTGTGGGGTGCTCCGAATGTACTGACGGTGCGGCCTGTGGTTGGCCGTGTGTCAGGGAAGCAGGGGCCTTTCTAGTGCCAGCAGAAATTTTCTTTGCCCCGCCAAAAAAGTGCACCACCCAAAGAATTCCTGCACCGCCAAAACATGATGCACCTCCAAAAATTTGCACCACCAAAAGGGTTTGACCTAGCACTGCCAAAAACCGGTGAACCACCAAAAATGGTACAAATGTGCCCATATTTGGGCATATCCGATACTACTTCCGGTCCGCATGAGGAGAGAGGATAAAAGGAATCGACTTGCAGAGCTCAGATCATTCAGACTTTTGGTCTCACAGAGAGAACAAGCATCAGGCTATTAGAGAAGTCAATCGAATAGACTATGTTGTTAGTACCCCTCTATTGTACTGTGACTGCATAAATGAAATTGTTTAGACAAAAAATATGGTAGAAACCAAACTATCAAGTATTACGCCAAATTCTTTGCAATGGAAAGAATTTCTGACTGAATATTTATTAAAATTAAATTGCATACACGCTACTGGTTTATAGAAATATATTCTCAAAATTGAAATACCAGTATTGTGATCTCCAAGCTGATAGCTATTATATCTGCAACCTGATCAATACGGTATAGATTTTGTATATACAAGAAATAATTAATACATAGATGAAGTAGTGATGGCGTTTCAAAGAACCTTTTTTGCGGATTGGGGAGGTGTGTGTGCATGTGGTTTTCAGTGTATATATAATATTGGAATATTGAAGTTCTGTGATATAAGATTTACTGCAACAAGTAATACATTTCGAGGATAATGAACACAGACATGGATCACAATAGAATTCTTGCACATGAAGGTTTTGATAAATGCCAATCAGGCAATGGGTTCATTGAAATATTGATGTTCCGTCTTTAAATAGACTGTATAAGAGTTCAGATTAAGATCATGCCTAGCTATTAAAACTTTATTTATCTCTGCAATATTAAAATAAAATAATGGATTGCTTTCAAAGCACTATTCCATAATAGCATCTTTTTAATCCAAGAAAAGCTCAGTTTTCTCAACGAAAATGTCCATTTGCTGATCAGTAAGATTATTTTTGAAAATTGACCACTACCAATGACTGTTTCGCTTAATGAGCTAGTCATTACACCGGCCAATTTTCAAAGTCTTTACTTGATCTGCAAATGACATTTCCCAAGACAAATGCAGAAGCCATTTTTGGCTGGCTAGTGTTAAATGGTTTATGCTTTCATCGACAAATCCCTCAAAAAGTGAATTCTTAACAAAATAAAACTTATTCTGTTGAATATTTTGAAATTAATTTGACTGGAAGGCAAATTAATTTTCAAATATTCAACAGTGTTCCTGTATGGTTGCCTTGAAAATGAGATTTGGAATTCATCGGAGAATGGTTTAATGCAACAGATTAACTAACCTTATAGATAGCACATGAAAACAAAGTCATTGTCACCCAGTATTTTACAAAGCACTTACGCAGCCATGCGGTAAGGAAATCTCCTTTGGAAACACAAAATCAGTGTTCATAGGAAATCTCTTTTGGAACCACAAGGTCAGGGTTTGTAGAAAATACCATTTGTAGTCACAGTCATTGTTCTTTTTGGGGACCACAAGGTCATGGTTCAAAGGGAATTTCATTTGGGGACCACAAGGTCATGGGTCATAGGAAATACAATTTGGAGCCACAAGGTCATGGTTCATAGGAAATAACATCTGGAACCACAAGGTCATGGTTTAAAGGAAATTTCATTTTGGGCCACACGGTCAGCATTCATAGGAAATAACATTTGGAACCACAAGGTCTGGTTCATAGGAAATACCATTTGGAACCACAAGGTCTGGTTCATAGGAAATACCTTTTGGAACCACAAGGTCAGGGTTCATAGGAAATACCATTTGGGGGCCATACGGTTGTGGTTTACAGGAAATATGTTTTTGGAGACAGAGTTCATTATTCTGAGGAAATCCCATGTGGAGCCACAAGGCCATAATTATTTAATAGAGGTGGCACCTCGGGCATGGTCCTTAAGTGGAATAAATAAATAAATTCTTGCATAACATATTAACCATGTCATTGTCTCAATTCTAACACAACTCTCGAATATTTTGAAACTAATATTACTGGAACCTGTTGCAATATCAACCAGTCAAATTAGTTTCAAAATATAACCAACAAAATATTCCTTATTCTTAATCTGTCATTAATTTGTCACTTCTTACCGGCATATTTTCAAAAGGTTAAAAGCTTAGCTATACGAGCTACATGCAGCATAACATGTGTGAGTGAATTCCCCATACCTCATTTTCAAGGCAGCTGGACAGGAAAACTGTTGAATATTTTGAATTTAATTAGGCAGCAACGTCTTCCCGGCAAATTAATTTTACAATATTCAACAACAATAAGTTTTATATTGTAAAGAATATACTATTTCCGTGATTTTATGGTAAAAGGCGAACTCGTACACAGCTGGTTGTTAGCAGCTGTTGTGTTTCAACATATACCATCCGTCACTGAATGAAGTGTGTGCAACTTGTACTTTTATAAAACATTCATTTCTACAAATGGACTAATATGCTACCTTAGTTTCATTGGGAAGATGCATGTACATCAGGGTTATCCGCTAAATATTTTGAAAATGTGTTGCTGGATATGATATGGCTTTCCATCAAATGGGTCTGGTCCCAGTCAAATTATTTAAAAAATATTCAACACATTATTCCTTACATGATAAAGAACTTGTTGCTTCTGTCGATCTGTAATGGTTAAGGTGTTGTTAACCTCAAATGACGTACGTCATTACGTACCCTCAAATGACGTACGTCATTACGTACTATGGGCTAATCTATAGCACAAACTTGATCTATCTAGCATCAGGTGTAATCTGTGCGTACACACCTACACCACCACCCCAAAAGCCCCCACACCCCAAAGCTGAGGAAACACAGCTGAGGCATCACAACCAATGAAAGAAAGTTAACCATCATATTAACGCTTTCACAGATGAATTTACCATATCTCATTTTCAAAGCAACCATACAGGAGAAACTGTTGAATATTTTGAAATTAACTTGACTGGAACTTAGGCAGCAACGACTTCCAGTCAAATTAATTTCAAAATATTTAACAGAATAAGTTTTATAGCTTAATGAATGTACTTTTTCTGGGATTTGTCTGTGAAAGGGTTAAGAAATTTAGTAACAGAATATCTGATTGTAATAATACATATGAGATTTGATAATAATCAGAGTACGTCACAGAAACAACATATACTATTTATATGTTGTAGTGATTTCATGAAATTATATACGTTTAGAATGCGCTGTACTACCTAGAGACATAATTAAATAAGTCCATGCTGCGCTAAGATGGAGATAGCGTCAAACACATACAGGAGTCCACCCGCCATTTGTAGCCAAAAAGATAAGGTTAGGGTCAGCACTACAAGACTTACTGTAGTGTACTAGACGATTTAATACTCAATGGAGCAATCCAGTTTATCCATCAATCACGATACCAAAATAAAGTACGTAATGTGTATGATGACGTCATAACCAATTAAGTTATGAATGACTTGATTTAGACATTCTTAACCCTGTACTGGTCAAATTTGGTCAAGAAAATCTATATATTTCTTTATTAATTGTTCATTTGCAAACCAAGAAGTCTATTTTTGGAAATTTATCACTGAAATGACTGGCTCGGTTATCGAGGCAGTCATTCCGGTGATAATTTTCAAAAATAGTCTTCTCTTGGCCTGTAAATGGTCATTCCTCAAGGCCACTGCAGAGGCCGGTTTTGGCCGACTTGACTATTAAAGGGTAAAATCCGCTTACTAGTCCATCAGGTTGTACGAATTGTACGTCTTTACTATTTAACAAACATGCTGTTGAATATTTTGAAACTAATTTGAATACAGCACCTATTCAAATTAGTTTCAAAATATTCAACAGCTTACATGTACCTGAAACAGATTCAGAATGCGCAGGGATCGATTAATCCGAACACAGGGAGAGTGAGTGGAGCTTAGCTAGGCATGGCCGAGGCATAGCTCAAATTGGATTAATCTATTATGCACATCCTCTAGAACCACTAATTCTTTTTAAAAATAAAATATCTTTATTTAATGCACATCAATTTGCAGGTCAAGAGAAGAATATTCTTGAAAATTCACCACTGGAATGACTGGCTCCATTACCAATCTCTCCATCCAGCAGTAAAATTTAAAAAATAAAACATTTTTGTTTAATGCATGCCAATTTGCAGGTCAAGAGACGAATATTCTTGAAAATTCACCACTGAAATGACTGGCTCCATTACCGATCTCTCCATCCAGCGGTAAAATTTTAAAAAGTAGTCTACCATTGGCCTGCAAATGGACATTCTGACCGCCAGCGCAGAGGCCATTTTGGCTGGCCTGGTCATTAACCCTTTTAACACTCAAATTTCTTCAAGAAGATTTCAATTTTCTCATAGAAAATGTCAATTTTTAGACCAGACTACTTTAAAAAATTTACCACTGGAATAACTGGCTCGATTATCGAGCCAGTCATTCCAGTGGGAAATTTAGAAAAAAAGTCTTCTGTTGGTCTGCAAATGGACATTTCTCAAGACCACTGCAGAAGCTGTTTGTTGGCTGCTATGTGTGTTAAAGGGTTAAAGTGTCAATGCTTGACCGCTTACAAGACACAATATCCAAATGCATTCACATTTCAATTCTTTTATGGTTCCTCTTCCAATTCCACACAGCCATAATATAATCAACTCCAGGTGCTTTCATGAACTTACTCAATATTGACTTACATTACCTATAATAAAAAGACAGCAATTACTAATTATTTTCCAATTCTGCTCTAACTAACAACACACTTTTATGTGATTCTATAGGCTAAAGAGTACATAAGAAAGGTTTGAATGGGACTAATATTAATTAGCTTAGGTAGCTGTACATCAAAACCAGATGTAGTCATCCTAATAAGCAGTGATAACACCTCTAAGTGGTGTCTTTGTAGTCTTTGTAGTCTACATTAGTCTACATTAACTACCCATATTTCTGTGAATATCACGCTGGACAACAATACCAACCATTCTCTTGGAGGAAAGTACAAGATAACATATGCCAGAGATATTTATCTCTTAGAGGTAAACTATAACAGCAAATGTAAGTATGCATTATCTATAAGAAATTTCTTGCCAAACTTTGAAAAGGAGGCCCGAGGGCTTGTACAGCCCACCCACCTGGACCATCAGTCAAAATGATCCCGGTTTTGTTTGAATTTTGCTTGCCAAGCGGTTAATGACGAGTAATTTCCAATCAATTTGTAGAAAATCAAAGATGGCTGACACTAAAAATAACCAATCAGATTTATGCATACATATTTTGAAGCTCACATGGTCCTTCCTTCTCAGTCTGGTTGAAATCTACCAAGCCAGTTATCGAGCCAGTCTTATCAGTGGTAAAACTTTCCACATACACTTTCTTGGCCTGCAAATGGACATTTCTTAACTGTCTCACTTCTGCCAGCCATAAAACAATAACTTCAATGAGCAAAATCTCTGGACTTGCTGAATATTTTAAAAACAATTTGACTGAAAATTTCAGTCAAATTGTTTTCAAAATATTCAGCATATCCAGAGTTAAACCCCATGGACAATGCAGTGTGCAGAAATTCACCGGGCAAGGTTAAAGTACATGAAGACAACACCAGGGAGCCTCAACCCTTATCACTCTAGTGCCAAAATTTTAAATTTTCAAATTAACTTAAAAGATAAACTGGTGTTGATTTTTCAACAAATTTGGTGGGAGATGGTGCTGTCATCAAAATTGTTGAAAAATGTACACCAGTTTCTTTGATACTGACAAAGTAAAATATAGAATATTGACATCAGAGTGCTAAGGGTTAACATGCTTTATTGGATGCCACTGCATTGCTGCCCGATTACTGCTGCATCGCTGCTAACTGGATACCACTGTATTTCTGCTGACTTAGAAATGCTAAATTACTGAACTTGAAGCGGAATGGCAGCCTTAATCTGTATAATGTGAATCAGGCGCTTTGATGCCGCTAAGTAGCTGCTATATAACTTCCTACAATACAATATTCCTATAAGTACCAAAGCAGCCTCTGTGCAGCAATGCAGATTTCCCATTGCTTGACCAACTGCTTCTAAACTGGAATTTGTTACAGGAACCGAGTAACTTAGACACTGACTTCAGGGCTAATTAAAACCAATAATCCGAGCTACTGATTTAGGGACAAATAAACACATGATTCTTGGCAATCAGCAAGAACTACATAGCCTCAGATTTCCCAAGAGGATGGAAAGATAATCGTTCCACATTCAATAGTGTTAGCTGATTAACACTAGTTATGGAAGTGATGAACTTTAAAGCAGATTAACGTGTTCAATGATTTTCAGTTTGAATTTACACAAAATTATTTAAATGACCGGATCCATTTCTAGCTATGCCCAACCGATGCCTAGTTAACCATTTAACACTTGAATTTGTTCAAGAAAATTTCAATTCTCTCATAGAAAATGTCTATTTGCTGACCAAGATAAGAGTATTTTTGAACATTTATCACTGGAATGACTGGCCCGATTATCGGGCCAGTCATTCCAGTGATAAATTTTCAAAATTACTCTTCTCTTGGTCTGCAAATGGACATTTCTAAAGACAACTGCACAAGCTATTTTTGGCTGATATGAGTGTTGAAGGGTTAAATCCTGGACACTTTCTTTACTCATGTTTGAATCAAGTTTTATACGATATTTTGAATCCCAAATTTCCAGAATCTCAATTTCCAGGTAACTATACAGGTAAGCGGTTGAATATCTTGAAACTAAATTGGCTGTGTGCTCTTGCTTCCACAGTGCCCAATCAAATTAGTTTCAAAATATTGAACAAAATATTTTTTAAATTATTAATTTATCAGACAAACAATTCGCACATTTGACAGACTTTTCACATTCATGAAAGAGCGTTCTACGTCATTTTAATTGTGAGGTCAGCTAATGGAGTAATCCAGTTTTAGCTATTCCCTGGCCATCTTTAGCTAAGCTCCACCCCGCCGTGTCCACGTTGGGGTCGATGGATCCCCGAATTCCCTGACTATCAACTTCCAGAAAACTATATAGGCAAGCTGTTCAGATACTTGAACGACAGATCGGACACCGCCACTACAGAGATAAAGAGCATTGACCTTCAGGTTAAAAAAGATATGTGTATAGAGGATCTGGAACGAGGTTCCATTTAATAACACTATTATCATCTGAGCTGAAAATTATCACTTTTAAGAAGTTTTAGCGAAATAAAATGAAGGAGTTTGATATATTCTATTAATCACATAATTGACATAAACTGAAATTTTGAGATATTTTCCAATAACGTTCGGGTTCCCGAAACCCCAGTTTAGATGTTCCATTGTCATGGGTGGCTCTTCACAGCCTGACAGTTAGCACAATATACATTCTATGACAAAAAATATAGTACTTCTAATTTGAACTATGAGGTAAATTATTATTAATTTACATGACTAACAATATGACAAAAATATCTTATATACCACGGTATGGTTACGCCATAACATGCGCTACTAGTGTTTGACTTTGGTGTAATGATATCCAATGCCGCGACGATGACCATATCCTGATTGGTCAATATAAATAAATTACTGCCCATGCTATCAACCAATGAAACACTAAAAGCCTTTGATTATATGATAAAAGCAGAGTTCACTCATACTGTACATTTGACAATTCATTATTTATTTCAAGCAACACTCGTTGACATGTGGAATGAAGTCTATGCAAATCAAGAGTAATTATGTTCAAAGTGCCGAGAACTCTTCTACATCATTCATAGCGGAACCCACAACATCAATTTGCCAGCCAACCTTATGCCATGTATCGTTAGACGTGTGATTCAGGAACTCATAGTGAACTTATGTACAGACGTTTTTTGGGTGCTTAATGAGCATTTTTGAAGAGTGCATATTTGTAAAACCATTTACATGCCACATGTGCGCCATGGATACGGTACATATACAAATCCTCAACAGGAAAACAATGCATTCATATGGCTGAAGACTCTATTGCAATCCGTTTGTATGCTAATTCCATATGTGGTCAAAAGATTGGTTTATACAGTTGTGTTATTAACTGTATTTGATTAATTAATGTGATACGGTGGAGAACAGGGGAACGCAATGACAGAAGATTCGAAGAGATGGTTTGGGTGACAAGAAGACCATAGGTATAATGTTTATTAACAGCAACCACATATAAACTGTACAATATACATTAATACCCAGAATATAGGCGTCTAATACTAACAAATACTATGGTCCTCCCCTGAACTGTAACTGTTAAGCATAACACAAAGACAAACACAGGACACAACAGAGTGAAGACACACAGACTGACTGACAGGCAGGCAGGCAGGCAGGCAGGCAGGCAGGCAGGCAGGCAGGCAGGCAGGCAGGCAGGCAGGCAGAGAGCCAGACAGACAGACAGACAGACAGAGAACAATATGCAAGGGATGGTTAAAAATGCAACAAAATTGATGGAGAAAACTTGCTGCCATCAGCGAGACTGTTGAAGGAATGCGGGATGACATGGTGACCACTGGCTCGCATTCATTCAAGCAGACAAGCTTCATTTTAATTGGTCAGATGTAACACAATGACCACAGCGATTGATTGGTCAAAAAGGCTTTGAAGTACTATGGTTGGTTACCAGTGACCAACATGCGTCCCCGCACGAGCATAATATGCAAGATCCAGAAGCCCTGATCATGCTGCATCCCCTGCCCGTTAATAATATACCAACAAGCAATGATAGAAGACTTGAAGAGATGGTTTGTATGGGTGATAAGAAGACCACATAGATTTAATAGGTATTGACTAGTTAATAGAAAAGCAACATATGACTCTCCCTTCTTATGTTGTCCTTCAGAATCTTTACATTTAGTCTGTCTTGTTTTCTGGTTGATCACAGTGTTTAGTTGCTTGTACAATCTTGTCATGCCATCCACATCTGTATCATTTGTCATCATCTTCATATCCTCAGTATAGGAGAATCCTAACTTTGTTTATGTCGGACCTGGTGTAACAGGGATGCTTGCTAACTCCTTTCTTGACAGGGAATTGAACCCACACCCGACGAAAGTGCTAAGTATCATAGCTCAAAAACACTTTCACCACACCAATGCTGCAAGACGTTACCAGTGTTGGTTTGGTGGAAGTGTTTGTGGGCTATGGTGTTTGGCGCTTTCGTCGGTTCCCTGTCAATGCCAATATACCTAATGCCACAACTACTTGTATGACTCCTTTCTTGTGACCTTTAGCAACAAAATGAATCATGAAAATAACCACAGAGGGATGAATCTATGAGGAATGGTGTGGACACCTTTCAAAACGATTTCGAGAACAATGGCTTCGCGGATGGCATATCCTTGCTGTCACAGCAACTAAGCTACATGGTTGAAAAAACCCCTGCAACACTGGAAAACCAGTCAAACTAGGAGTGAATAGAAACAAGAATAAGACAAAGACAATGAAAGTGAACCAAGCCTGCAATGAAAGAATCACAGTGAATGGAGAGGAGAAAGATGTCAAACTTCACATATTTAGGAAACATTACAAGGGTGGGACACGCACAGATGCCTTCAAGCCCATCTAGAAGGCATCTGGACATCTCCATAAGAATAAAGCTTTGAATCTTCAACAACATTGTGACTTTGGCTTCTTTGTTAAAAATGTCACAGATTTGACAGACCCACCGACCGACCAATCAAATGACAAACTAACTTATTCTAGTTGCGAGTCGCAACAAAAAGCTGTGTATTAGAGCAGGTTAGGCCAAAATTGTCATCCAGATCAGGAAAGGGAAATGCGCCCTGTAGGTGGGGCTTAGAATACACCTTCCGTATCCTCTGCGTGTCGTAAGAGGCGACTAAACGAGGTAAGGGTGAGGTAACACTGACAGAAACCTCGAGTGCTGAAGATGGAGGTTCCAGGACGCACAGCGCACTCTAATAAACCATGGATCCACACACTTAACGCTTATGATCATGTCGATAGTCACTTACAGGACTGGCGGTATGATCAGCGAACGAAAAGAAGAAGAAAAGAGAGAGAGAGAGAGAGAGAGCCATAAGGTTGCACAATGGGACAGCTAGAGACCAGTGCACAAGACAATGGTGAAAGTACAGAATTTGTTGGTGATATATACTCCACCTGAGCCAATGGGATTTAGTATGTAGTCAAATTTGGTATTTAAAAAATTAAATACTACTTACTAAATCCCTTTGGTTTCAGGTGATTATATCCGAGATTCTGCTATCTACAAGGCCAGATTCTGTAGAATTCATCAAGTTCCATAGCATTTACGCCGATTGTGAAGAACAGCTCAGATGGAGACATTATAGCCTCCTTGATCATCGTCTCAGAACCTAGTCATTGACAGAGATTCAAACGTGACATTGAAACCCATCTTACAATGCATATGCCTTATCATCAATAACATGTGGATTACTTATTAAACCATTTCCACATTGCCAGGACCGTGATATCAAGTTGGCTAAGTATAGAATTTGCTCCTGAAGTATTCTGTGAGCGACGCTGTCTGACTGTTACTGCTACCATACCTCAGAGATAGCAATGGTTGTCAGGTAAATAACTCTCCATTTTATGTGTTCGAAAAGTACATAGAACAGATTTCATAAATATCTCCAATACTTACCTGGTTCATTAATCTATATCTTCCTGATCAATGTCTACATGTATAGATTTCCGATCAACTGCTGTATATTGAATCAAAATTTGGATCCTGTACATGTATGTATCAACCTGCAATCCTCAAGGTCGTGGACAAACACAAATCTGTTGTCTTCACGTTTATAAATAGATCCTATCCATTAAAGGCTTCAATGGGTTTCAGTTGCTTTCATTGTCGCTCCGCAAGATGGCTGGCATCACCAGTTACTTACCACAATGATCTTGCAAAAGATGAAATCAATATTACGTCTTTGCCAGTTTGGATACAATTCAATAAGTACAGTGATTGTGAAATTCCTTTAACATTTTCACTGATGAATTCGCCATATCTCATTTTTAAGGCAACCGTACAGGAAAACTTGAATATTCTGAAATTAATTGGACTAGAAGCCATTGGTGTCTTAGGCAGTAACAGCTTCCGATGAAATTACTTTTAAAGTATTCAACAGAAAAAGTTTTATTACGCAAAAATAAAAGATAGTTTCGTTTCCTGTAAATCTCCCGGGTGAAATTTTTCTGTGTTTTCACCCGGCCGGGAATAAAATAATTTTTTTTTCTACCCAGCATAAATGCTAAAACATGCATACATTTGTCAAACTATACAAATTACAATGTTTTAATGCCATTTGTATGCAATATGAATCCATTTTGCTAATTGTGACATGAAAAACATAACAAATTTGGCAATTACAACCATATTTAATTGATATCTGGTCAAATATCCGGAAACCGAATATTTATGACCTCTATAAAATAAATTAATAATAATAAAAAAAGTAATTTCCTCCCTCCCTCCCTACTGAAATCTTTTTTCTACACCCAGTTTGCAGGAAACAAAATCTTTTTTATAGATGGACTCATTTTTCAGGGATTTGGTGGTGAAAGGGTTTATGCTCAAGATTGGATGAAAGAAAATCAGAATTTGTGGTTAGTGAATGCCCATAGTATAATCGCCAATTTCAGATTTAGCTATGCCCCGCCCATCTCCAGCTAAGCTCCACCCACATATCCCTCATGTTGGGATCGATCGATCTCCAAACTTCTCGACTATCAATTTCCAGAAAACTATACAGGTAAGCTGTTGAATATTTTGAAACTAATCTGTTACTGCCTAGCCTATGGCACCAACAGTGCCCAGTCAAATTAGGTTTAAAATATTCAACAGCATGTTTATTAAATAGTAGACATGATTTGTACAATGTGTCAGACTATTATGCGTTTAAGACAGATTAAATTGAGTTATTCATGCTGTAATTCATTATAACATCATCCTACACGTCACGTAGTTGATTATGACATCATATGATGGATGGATAAACCGGAAAGATCCAGCGACCATTCCAGTGCTAAGTTTAACAAGAATTCATCAACGAAATTAAATATGCTACCTGTCCTTCACATTGCTAAAAAAAAGCATGAGAGGTCAGTGAACTTGACCTTTGACCTTTTGATATCAATGTCATCACGCTGACTGCAAACAACACAGTCAACTATGTATTCAAGCTTAGTTCATAGATTGATAAGTTTCTTTCAGACCTACTCTGCACTGCACTTATGAAGGTTCAAACAATCGTACAAATGCTAGCAGAGTTATAAGCAGGAGACAAATTTTCAAACGGCAGCTAGTCTCTCGTGGCCATATTGGAATTTGGATCACTGTCCATTTTCGATTCATCAACACTACTTCAATGGACAAAGTTTCATATGTGGATTGAGAAAACGATAGCAGAGGTATCAATCGTAAACTGATTTTCAAGACGCCAACCTGTCATATTGGATTTTAGATCATCGACAATTTCAATCACTTTTTCCTCAGATGTATTTCAATGTACCTCTGAATGAAGGAAATTTCAATTTCCCTTTCTCCGAGATCTAACAATACTCACCATTCTATTACTTCTGATACTCACCATTCTATTACTTCTGATACAAGCTATCTTGGATAGCTGGCCCTAGGACTATAGACATAGTAAGCTTTACCGGCTCCTGGAACCGGGTACACGGCTCCCAACAGCCGAGTACCCGTTTTTCATGAAGCTCATATTGTTTGCATAGCCACCAAACAAGAGATACCCATGGCTCGCCTCCCTGGGGCTAGGAGGCAGGGTCCGTACTAGAATGGCGAGTATTGTTAGATATCAGAGAAAGGGAAATTGAAATTTCCTTCATTCTCCTTCGATCAATACTCACCATTCTATTACTTCTGATATACACCAGATTTAGACAGTAACCTGGTGGGAAGGAGCAAGCCATCAATTGCTACTTTAGCCCCTTGGAGAGAGTTTAGAGTTAAACTTGACAAATGGAAACCTAAAAGGACCATCAAGTTAAAGGGACCGAATCACATTCGCATCACTGCCCCCACCCCCTTTTTCTCCTAAGAAAAGGCAGAGAACTCACGAACATGCATCTCGCCTGAAACACAAATAGGCTAAGAGGGTTATCTGCTCTTTGCATATATCAGCCTGGGAATGAGTATGAATATATAAGATGAATGAACATGATATTTACACATAATACAAAAAACTCTCAATCTTGATTTACCTCATGTTATTTGGATTCCAGACATGGAGCCTTCAACCAATCACTTGTCCGGCCATCAGTGACACAATCTGGTTGACATCCTCTCGCTTGACCATGTCTACCTCTTAATTCTTGCTTACAAATGCCATAAAAAAGGAGAAGAGCAGTGTGGTCGTTTAACTATCATTTCAAAACAGCTAAAGCGAGTGGATTGGCTTCTTATGGCAGATCCACAGATGTCTATCATTCGACCGTAACGAGTCTGTCCATTTGTTGTACTTAGTCAAAGCACGGACTGGGCACCAGACACTGACATCACGATAAAACCTAGTTAGTTTCGGTATAATGATCGGTTTGTCGGGATATTTCAAAGATTGATTCTTTGAAATAAACTCTGCTCTTGGCAGTAGACGCAGCCCCTCTCCGGAGACAATAAATCGGTCCCTCTCTGCTGAAAACGCATGGATCTCACTGCACCTTCTAGCTGAGGAAGCTGCCAATAGAAAGACCACCGTTAGAGTCAAATGCTTTAGACTAGACGAACGCCACGGTTCAAAAGGGTGCTTGGACAGTATATTAAGCACTAAAGATAGACTCCAGGCTGGAATGACTACCAGTTGTCTCGGTCGGAGACTGCTCATTCCCTTCACCATCACATTTAACTAGGCCACCTCTGGACTATCCCTGTTGGCTAGACAAGGGATAACTGATGCCAAAGCTGACTTGTATCCAGCAATTGTGACAGGGGCTAGTCCTGAAAATAACAGCTCACAGAGAAAGTCTGCTATTTGCTGAATAGTGGATTGAAAGGTATCAATACCCTTTCCCTCACACCACTCTGCAAATTTGTTAACCTTGTTGTTATATGACTTGAAGGTTGACCTCCTTCTCGCAGCTGCGATGAATTTTGCAGCTTGTCGAGAAAAACCTTCCGATGTGTAACGTTGTTTGATAACATCCACACAGTCAATTTGAACATTTCGAGACGCTCATGTAGGAAGCATCCCTGGGCCTGGGAGATTATGTTCGGAATCTCGGGTAACTGCACTGGATTGTCCACCAGCAGATCTAGAAGATCTGTGAACCACGACCTGCTGGGCCAAAATGGCGCTTTTAGCAGGACCAAGCATGGTTCCTCTCTGATCTTCACCAATATCTTCGGCAGAAGAATGGTGGGTGGGTACGCGTAAGCGTGCATCCCTCTCCAGCTTATCGCCAGAGCATCTGTATCGATGGCATTTGGATCTGGAATCGGCGAGACATAAGTCATGATTTGAGCATTTTCCTTTGTGGCGAACAAGTCCACGTTGGGCTTGCCCCAATGCTCAAAGATCCTGTGACGAACTGGAGGGTTGAGAGACCATTCTGCGAGACAAAGCATCCGCCAGAATGTTCAATCGCCCAAGAATGTGAGCTGCTTTCAAAACAACGGAGTAATTCCTGCACCATTGAATCAAGTGCCACACTTTCATACATAGTGTGGGTGACTTGGTCCCACCTTGGCGATTTATGTATGATACTACTGTCGAGTTGTCCGACCGTATCAATATCGCCTTGCCCATGACTTTTGGAAGAAACTTTTCCAATACCAGTTCCACTGCCATCATTTCCAACACATTGATATGCAGCTGGCTCTCTTGCAGAGTTCATGTTGCCCGAGACCTGGTGTTCTCCTAGACAGGCCCCACATCTCTCCAGCGATGCATCCATGTACACAGACAGCTGGGGTGGGGAGGTGCAGTGAAACTCCTACTAGGAGATTCTGACACTTTTTCCACCATACAAGATGCGACATTAACGGCTCCAAAACTGGCACCAGCTTTGACAGGGGTTCTGTTCTCTGTTTCCACAGAGACATCAGATACAACTGGATAGGTCTTCGCAATAGAGCAGCGTACATGATCACCTGCTCCATGGTGACCATCATGCCCAGCATCTGAAGAAACCACCTCGCCTGAATGTGGTTTCACACTCGAAAACTCTCGAGGATGGCTAACAGAGACACCACTCTGGGCTCTGACGGGTAAACCCTGCCCTCCTCGAGATCGAATCGCATCCCCAAATAAACGAGATGTTGAGTGGGTGTCAACTCGGATTTCTCCTTGTTGACTATCCAGCCTAGATCTGAAAGCAACTTCAGAGTCAGAGCAGTATCCACCTCTAACTTGGCTGGCGTGTCTGCCTTGATAAGCCAATCGTTTACGTAGGTGTGAAGCGCTACGTTCTCTCTTCTGAGAAATGCTGTCACCACAAGGACAACTCTGGTGAAAACCCATGGAGCTGTTGGCAGGCCAAATGGGAGGACTACAAACTCCCACACCTGATTCTGAAATGCAAATCTCAGAAACCTGTGACAACTCCCGTTCATTGGAATGTGGAAATATGCATCTTTCAGATCGATCGATACACACCACATTCCCTTCCTCAATCCTGCCATTACCGACCTCAGTCTCCATCTGAAAAAGAGGCGTATGGATAAACCAATTTAATGGACTGAGGTTGAGAACGGGTCTCCAGGCCCCTGTGCTCTTGGGAACAAGGAACATGTTTGAATAGAAACCTGGAATGTTCTGGTTTGCTGGTTTTATTGCTCCCTTCAGAAGCAAACCTGACACTCCATTTTGAATGGCTTCTAACTTGTCTGGCTCCCTTGGTACGGGAGTCCAGACTAGTGCCAAAGACACATTTTGTGGTGGAAAATCCCACCACTCTGGCATGTACCCCTGGGATAACCATCCTAGGAGCAGACTGTCTGACATCACACCTCGCCAAGCCTCGACGAAATGCATGAACCTTCCACCCACTATAGGCGCATTGACGCCTAATGTGTGTGTCCGGCTCGCGATCCGCACACACACCCATCTCTTGACGAGAGAGAGAACCATTTTGGTCTGGTCTAACTGGCACCGCTGTTCCTGTTGCACAGGTGCGGTCCAGGGTTGGCAAGTTTTGGACACTAGTGGTTTAAACCGCGGTTTAAACCGTCCGCCCAAAATAGGTTTTGGACACCTTAAATTGTCCAAAACTGTCCAAAACCTAAAATATTGGTATAAAAAATATTTTTCTGAAATGTTATTTTCTTAAAACAACTATATAGCATTTAGACACATACAGGTACATGTACATATTGATGGATGGTTATCTACATGTATTTTTGGATACTTTATTGCTATATAATAATAAAAATAATAATCTAAAAGGACACATATGATTTCAATAAATTAGGAGTCTTATTTGCTTCTTTCTATAATCCATGGGTTAATTTTTTTCAACTTTTGTTTGTCTTAAATGTTTTAACTCTGTATATTTCGACCAGTTGTGTTAAACCCACAGAAACCCTATTTAATCAATAATGTAAACATATTAGACTACCTATGTACAGCTAGATGTTTATATTATTGAGATCTGTCTGTGTCTAAATCTATTTCTTGCAAAATATTCATGGCCTATGGAAGAATCTTAAACTCAGAGAAAATATAGTCTGCTAAGATGTTGTTTCAACAATTAACTGATGACCCTTGCTCTCTAAGGCTATTTTAGAATGCACTACTCAGTACACACATTAGCTATGTTTACATAAGATCTTATGCAAATTTGGGATTAAGGCATTAAGCTGATAGAATATAAATTAGATTCTTCATGTTTTCATCTATCCTCAGTTAATGCAATAATAACTCATATAATAAATGGATTTGTTTAATATAGTGCTTTTGATGCAATCTCTGATTTCTTGTTATTTTTTAATAGGATTATGATGCATAAGAGTATGATGATATGTCCAACATAGTTTTGGACAGTTTTGGACAATTTTGGACTGGTTTAAACCATTTAAGACAATGTCTGCTCAAAGTTAGTTTTGGACTGTCCAAAACCCAACCCTGGTGCGGTCCAGGCAGATATGAAGGGAGCCCTTGCACCCGCAGGTACGATCCGCTCCCTTCTTTCAGCCCTTTGAGGACTTACCCTTCCCCTTCCCCCATGCCTTCCCGCCTCTCGGGCGGTCAGTGACAACATTGGAGTGGGTAGGAGCCTCCACAACCTTCTTGGCCTTCTTCGCAGAGCGAGGCAGCTGAGAAGACCCAGTAGAAGCAGAAGTAGCACTATGCTTGGCTTTCGCCTTTCTTTTATGCTTCATCTGCTTCTTAGAAGGTTGCCCAGTTAGCGGGTTGGCTACAGGCCCCTAGTGCATGTGCCTGTCGCACTAGGTCCAGCTGCAGATTCACCGCTAACTGATTCTGCGCGATGCTGGCAGTGTCTTCTAAGATGGCCTGTGCTTGGCCACCAAAGATGCTAGGGCCAGTAAGGGGCATCCCAAGAAGACGCTCCTAATGGCAGTAGCCGGACGCATATGGTCAAGGACCATCTGCCTCCTAGACTTTGTCAATCGCGCCTGCACCCTTGCCAATGCGCCCATAGACAGCACCAGGCCGTCATTCACGCACGATAGCACCACAGTTGGCACAGGGTGGCCCGCCCCCACTTCAGCCCACACCGACTGAAGAAGGCGATAAGATTGACAGCACTCATTGCTGCCCGCACCCCTCTCATCGCATAGGGACAGGACTTCATCATGGTGCACCTGGGACTTGTCCACCAGCGCCGGGGCGGGGCCACCCGCTCCAGCACTCTGGACTCCCAACACCCAGCGATCATCCTCAGTGACCGCTGGTACAGCACCGTATTTGTCATATTCTCCCCATGGGATACACCTCGCCCGCACCTCCCTGGAGGCTTCAGGGAGCTGGCTCTTGGTTAGGAGCTGCTTGCTAAAAACAGCATCCAACAACTCCATAAACCTTGGATCCAGTCCAATAGACTGGATCCGGGCTGCGGGCAAGACCCCCATGCTAATCGATGCCACCGATGGACAGGGTGCATCCTCTTCGGCCGTGGTCGAAACCACAGACGGGTCCACCCTGGCTAGCCAAGCCAGAGCCTCCGACCAGTCTGTCTCTAAAGAGGACACTCCTGTGAACACGTCACCCGTTGACGTGCTCACGGCCCTACCAGCAACGGCCTCCCGGCTAGGAGCCATTGCTGATACGCGAGGAACTCCGGCACCGTACGGTTCCGCCGCCACACCATGGAAAACACCAGTCCACGGAGTAGGCCCGCATGGGAAACAGTGTGGACCCGTAGCGGTTGAGGAACAGTGGCCAAGCACGGGCGCCAACGGCACCCCATGCCTGACCGCTGGACCAGGTGAGACAGGTGTATACCACGCCTGGCCAGCCATACCCGCCACCGCGTCGGTTGGCGGCAAACCAACCAGCACGGGACCGGTACCGGAGTGGCTTCAACCACGGGTGGAGCCACTGTCCTGGCAAGCCAGACAGATGGAGGGCGGTTCCGTCCAGGACGGAATCGACCTCCATGCTCTCCACCCGCGGCATCTAAGGCCGCAGCAACCGGCCTCCTCATCTTCAGACTCCGAAGAGTCATCACCATGCGAGGAAGCACTGGAGCCTCCACCGGAGTGGCTTCAACCACGGGTGGAGCCGCTGTCCTGGCAAGCCAGACAGATGGAGGGCGGTTCCGTCCAGTACGGAATCGACCTCCATGCTCTCCACCCGCGGCATCTAAGGCCGCAGCAACCGGCCTCCTCATCTTCAGACTCCGAAGAGTCATCACTATGCGAGGAAGCACTGGAGCCTCCCATGCCTGGCGGACCGGCCACCGCTACTGAACCACACGGAGGTGGCCGCAGAGACAGAAACCATCAGGCCATAGCCCGCCGGGACTGCCAGGGAGCCATACAAGATGGCTCCCTCGGTGGCCAGTCCAGAACCCTGTCCAAGGACTGGGTCTGTACCAAGCACGGGAAGACTGCCCTGCAACTTTCGGTAGCAGGGACGACACCAGCGTAGGAAGGACGCTATGCAAGAAGCCTTGCATAGCAGGTCCAAACCACACCGGAGGTGCCATCTCCGCAACCTCTGGTTGCAGACATGGAGCGCCCCCAGGGGCCAAAACGGACGCTTCACGATTTACTTTCGGACCGCCTGACCCTGCGTCAGACCCTGCCAAGTCCTTCTGGGCAAGAAACTTGACCATCATATCGGACGACCACACTGCACAAATGTTACACCTATTATCAAGATTACAATTTGTACATCTAAAGCAGACATGGTCCTTGAACAGAACCCTCACGAACTTATGGCACTCGTCACATGATGGCAGGGCTGGCTTGGCCTATAAATAAGCACAAACCTACAATAAACAAGCGGAATTAAACAGGAATGGAAGGCAGACAAATAATTTTCAAATAATTTGACAATAAATTAATGTTAACCCTCCAGCACCCCACCCCGCAACGTTACAGCAAAGATCGCATTGTTTATGACGACAAGAACGAAGCGGGCAAGATACACCCATATACTGATCCTGAAGGATGTATAAACGGAACCAGGAATCATATCGCATAGCATTCGGGGTATATTTACTAATCAATATAAATTATACTCCTAACGAAGGCCAAAACGATATGTGAAGAAACAACAAAATGTAAACAAACTGCTGTAGAACATGGTAAAACCGTAGACCACACATCTTAATCAAGAATTTTGAAACCACCGATCATTGCAAACAGATCCTGATAACACGCAAAACTTGAAAATTCCAAAGTTTTTCTGGTACCAATACAGTATGCAGCACCCAGAATGAGATGCGCGAATTAATGAAACATTTTCTTCACATAAAAATCCGAGACAACTCGGGTGTGACGTCAGCCGATTTTCGTGTTAAAACACTGTATAGCCAACAACTTATTTCATATCTGCCGATCGCTTGTAGGGGTTAAAGGAAGGCGACCAATCTGGCCTATTTCGTTGTTAACAGACGTCCCAGATTCGGGGTCAGAAATTGGAACATGCGACACAGATGAAATTTTGAAGACCTAAGTCTTTTAACTATGGAACAACATGGAATTATACAACCTGGATATCATCGGATCCTTCCATGGTAATCCAAATATCCTTAGACAGCGAACACATAGCTATCACAATCACAGAAAAATGACGTAGAAACTTTAAGAAAAGCCAAGATACTTCCAACTGCAAAAAAGCATGTAGCTATTGTTGCTATGCAAACAAGAATGAGCTTCATGGCAAACGGGTACTCGGCTGTTGGGAGCCAGGTACCCGGTTCCAGGAGCCGGTAAAGCTTACTAAGTCTAGAGTCCTAGGGCCAGCTATCCAAGATAGCTTGTATTAGAAGTAATAGAATGGCGAGTATCAGAACTAATAGAATGGTGAGTATCAGAACTAATAGAATGGTGAGAAAGGAGAAAGACTAAGCATCAACATTACAAGTACAAGATTAAGTTATCTCCAGCTCAGCTTTTAACCTTTACCGCTCTGATGTCAATATTCTATCTTTTACTGTGTCAATAGCAAAGACACTGGTGCACATTTTTCAACAATTTCAGTGGACGATGTTGCTGTCTATGACAGCACCACCTTCCACCAAATTTGTTGAAAAATGAACACCAGTTCCTCATTTAATTTAATTAGAAAATTATAAATTTTAACATCAGAGTGGTAAGGGTTAAAACTTAGCAGTAAAAATGAACACATGTACAGCTGCGTTTGCCTGGCACGCGCAATGCGGATTGCGGAAACGGAACGCGGAATATACTTCAGATCGCTCTTTACTATTTTCCATCATCCATTTACCTGCACGCGGTATGCGGAACACGGAACACGGAACGAAGGGATGCGGAAAAACTGATCGCTCGGTGTAGCGATTTTGCGGAATAGAGAACATGTAAGCTAGCAACGAAATGGTAATCCAAGTAGCTAAAGCTGATTCATCGTCTAAAATTATAAGAACTAATTTGTCCAAAAAAATTAGGAAATCAGTAATATTATAATTACATGGTGTTAGATTAGGCCAAGGTATCATTTTGAATCTAGTAGTCATTAGTATCCACCCCTTTTGAATATCTACACCTCTCGCCTCCGTACATAAACATTTTGTAATGGTCCCAGCGGAAAGCTAGTTATCAAAGTGTAGAGAAATGTGTTATCGCTTTTGAAAGAAATTTGATAGAAATATCGCAATATCACCAATAAAAATGCAATAAAGTAATGCAATGTCGCGTGTAGGTAAATGGTACACACGATATTTTACCCGCATTCCGCATACCCACTTTCAGTTCCATGTTCCGCACCCCGCGTGCCAGGTAAATGCAGCTTACCGGTACCAAGAATAAAATCAATCTATACCTTTTAATAGTCAAGCCAGCGAATAGCAACATTTGCAGTGGTCTTGAGGAATGTCCATTTGCAGGCCAAGAGACCATTTATGAAAATTTATCACAGAAAGGACTGGCTCGGTTATCGAGTCAGTCATTTCAGTGATAAATTTTGAAAAATAGTCTTTTCCTGAGCTGCATATGGACATTCACTTAAGCACAAATTTCCATTTTCTTAACCAATCATGACAATTTAAACGGTCAACAGACCCATATCATTATCGCAGTGTGCAGGCGAGACGGAAATCTTCATATCCTAATACTTATAAAACATTACATGTGTCATCAAATAGGCAAACAAATGCATATTTTCCTCAAAAAGATGTTGATTTTTATCCAAAATGTTCTCAAGATTGTGTCCTACATTCTAATACTTTGTTATGTTTTTAGCTACAGATATCAGAGGATAATGACTAAGCGCATACTTAGTGGACAGATGTATGAGTTAGATCGAGTTCATTCCCACTCATGATACACTAGGGCTGCAAAAACATTCATTGGTTCGGAAAATCACAAGCCAAGGGAAGACGAACCATGGTTCGGTTCGCTTTCATAGGATTTGTGTGGTTCATGAACTATACATAAGCTAACCCTTTCACCGATGAATTCCCATATCTAATTTTAGGAAAAGCACACAGGAAAACTGTTGGATATATTGAAATTAATTTGACTAGTCAAACCAGTCAAATTAATTCCAAAATATTCAACAGACTAAGTTTTATATTATAAAGAATTTACTTTTTCAGGGATTTGTCGGTGAAATGGCTAATAGACAAGCAATCTCTGAATGTCCTCTAAATGTGATTTACGAATATGACCATGAATGGAACTTAGCAGGCTATTAATGTTATATTATTTTCTAACATTTGTTGTCATACCTTGTCATTTGTGTTTTTCTATCATTTAGCCAGTAAAGTCTTTAAATGTTATTTTCTGTTAGCAGTAATTTCTTGTATACAATAATAGCATATTAAAAAGGTTCGGGAATCAGTTCGTGGTTCGGACATCTGTATCGTGAACTGGTTCGGTTCGTAAAAATCATCACGAACCTCAGCCCTATGATACACACAGTGCAATGGTGATAGACGAGTGACATATACCACGTACAAGCGACAAAGCATTATATAGCTCTATAATAGCTAGAGGCCTGGACATTCGCTTAGAGATTTTGAAAAACTTTTTGAAATGATTTTACCTAATTTGTAGCTTGGCGATCATATGCAGGATGCCGCACAATAATGGAGGAATCCAGTTTTAGCTATGCCCCGCCCATCATTAGCTAAGCTCCAACCACATTTTGCCTTTGTTGGGGGTCGATCGATCTCTAAACTCTCCGACTATCAATTTCTGGAAAACTTAAAACAGGTAAGCGTTTAAATATTTTGAAACTAATTTGACTAGGTAAGCAGCAACAGCACGCAACTCAGTCAAATTAGTTTCAAAATATTCAACATGTCACATGTAGGCTAACGTTATAAAAAATTACATCATGAATGACCCAATTTAATCCATCTTAAACGCTTAATAGTCCGTCAAATTATACAAATTGTATGTCTTTACTATTTAATAAACATTCTGTTGAATATATTTATGGCAGCAACAGCACACAGTCAAATTAGTTTCAAAATATTCAACAGCTTACCTGTATGGTTTTCTGGAAATTCAAAGATTTAGAGTGTAGGGATCGATCGATCCCAATATGGGCAAAGTGTGGGTGGAGCTTAGCTAGAGATGAGCAGGGCATAGATAAAACTGAATTCCTCCATTCATCAAAGACGAAGAGACGCTGGAGAAACAACAACTACTTTCAGTCTTAAGCACTGGACTAAAAATAAACATTAGTCAATATATTAATTATCTTCCATAAAATTGGACTTTGGGGGAGGGGTGGGGGGGGGGGGGGGGAGGGCGTGTTATACAACAATAACACCTAATGGTCTAATTAATCAGCATGTATGTGAACTAAGGAGAAGTACCCATTACTAGGCACGAAATTCACTCAATCTGGCATAATTAATCACTCAGAAAACCAAATTACGCTCTACATGAATCAAACTTACTATACAATATTTATGTCTATCTAACACACTATTTAAAAAACAATTTGACTGAAAGTCATTTCTGCCTTAGGCAACAATGACTTTCAATCAAATTGTTTTTCAAACGACCCCGCTTTTATATTATTTCCCTCCGAAAATTCCTTTTCTCAGATATTCTAGAAATATAAGTGTTAATAGCCCTGTAGTCATTAGTCTGAACATACAAGGTTACAACTTCATCCTCATAACATCTGGTTTTCAAGTCAATGAGAATTTATCATTAATACGGGTTCAATGTACTCAGCAGTCACACACTGGCAGACCCCATTAACCACACTCACACTCAAGCTGGCAAAAATATAAAAAAGCCTCCGAAACTGGTCTTGATAAATAACAATCTACGAGCAAGAAAACAATTTTGGAAAATTTTTCACTGGAATAACGGTCTCCGATAACCGAGCCAGTCATTCCATTGATAAATGTTCAAAAATAATCTTATCTCGGTCTGTAAATTGATATTTTTTTTTAAATTTTTTTCAACACATTTGCGGTTTTAAGGGTCAACTATCATATACAAGAGAATTTATTACAGCATAATGATATGGGTTAAATGTTGCCAGCTGGTAGGTAGGGTAGAAATATTACCAAATTCTGTATATTAATTTTACCCCCATCTTTAATACTGAACAAGGTATCATATCTACAAGTATCTGTTTTTCAAATGTGCAGAACAAATGAGATTTAATTTAAAAGCTGTCATCAGAATTGATAGCGGACCATCATTTTAATTTGGAGACTAAATTCCAACTGCAGTCTTGTTAACCTGGTTTGGATAATGGACAACTTTAGACCAAGCTACGAAATCATAGTTTAACTCACAAGGAGCCTTTTTTAACCCTAACCGCTCTGATGTCAATATTCTATCTTTTACCGTGTCAATAGTAAAGAATCTGGTGTACATTTTTCAACAATTTTGGTGGATGATGTTGCCGTCTTCGACAGCACCATCTTCCACCAAATTTGTTGAAAAATGTACACCAGTTCATCTTTTAATTTAATTTAAAAAATTTTCAATCTGACATCAGTGTGGTAAGCGTTAACAACCATGTCAGCCACAGTGACAACAGAAAAGCGACAACACAAAACTACAGCAATCAGATTGCAGACTCTTCCTTCTGCTTTTATCACATTGTAAACGGTTTCAGATTTCTAGATATTTCAGCTTTTCTTTGAGTTTCCGGATTTGTTGGATCACACCAAAAGTTATGGAATCGTAGTGTATGGTCAAACCTGAGGCAAATCCGAAATATCAACAGCCCCAGAATTTGATCCAATCCAGATCGAGTTATCAGTGAGAAACGCAATATAATTTCATTAATTGGGAAACTGTGACCTCTAACGGTTTGACTCTAAAATCGAGAGGGTTCTTTGGACCACCAAGGACAAGTTCCCACCAAGATCGCTTCAATAGAACTCGAGTTATCATCCAGGAATGCAATATAATTTCATTAATTGGGTCACCATGACCTTGATCTTTGGACAACAAAATCGATAAGCTTCTTCGGATGCGAAAACCAAGCTCCATCCCAAGTTTGGCGAGTCACTCCATTAGAGCCGAGTTATCAAACAAGACAGGCAGACAGACGAATGACCAAACAAACGAATGGACAGACAAAGCAAATGCTATTATATACGCCACACTGTATCTATATGGGGGTGGGGGGGGGGCATAATAATAATTTTTTGGTCTGCAATGGAGATTTCGCAAGAAACTGGGGGTTTTTTGGTTGAAAGATTGACCGCTAAATTGCTAAGGGTGTAACCCTTTAACACTGAAGTCGATCAAAAGCAAAAGTTGCTGTGATTCTAGAATGGAGGAATCTAGCTTTAGCTATGCCCCACCCATCTCTAGCTAAGCTCCACCCACACTGTCCATTTTGGGATCGATCGATCCCAGCACTCTCTGAATCTCAATTTCCAGAAAACTATACAGGTAAGCGGCTGAATATTTTAAAACTAATTTGACTGGGTGCTGTTGCTGCCTATGGCCCAGTTAAATTAGTTTCAATATATTCAACAGAATGTTTATTAAACAGTAGACATACAATTCGTACAACTTGACGGACTATTATTGTTTAGGACGGACTAAATCATATCACTGATGACGTAACTGATTATGACATCGGCTTACGTTGTTGATTATGACATCATATGATTGACTGGGACACTGGATTCCTCTATTGCCCATTTGCATGCCAAGTGAAGACTATTTTTGAAAATTTACCACTGCAATGATTTAGTGGTAAATTTTCAAAAATGGTTATATTTTGGCATAGAAATGGACAATTTCCATGAGAAATTTGAAAGTTTCTTCAACAAAGTTGTGGGTTACAGTATTAGTCATTTATTAACCCTTTCACTAATTAATTCCCCATGTCGTATTCTCAAGGCCACTGTTCAGGAAAACTGTTGAATATTTTCAAATTAATGTGACTGGAAGACACTGCTGCCTCAGGTAGCAACGTCTTCCAGTAAAATTAATTTCAGAATATTCAACAGAATAAATTTTATATCGTAAAGAATTTAATTTTTCAGAGATTTGTCAGTGAAAGGGTTAACTGCAGGTGCTGTGAGATAATTAGTATATTGACAGACTCTTACCTCTTAGTATATTTATTCACCAGCAACTCATCCTAAAACAAACATAATTCTCTCAACTCTGGTCATCATAACAACCACTCAAACTGAAAACAAAGTAACAAACAATATTTTTCTAACTATTATGTCATTATTACACATCAGAAACCACAAATTCTGCATGATGTGAGGAACGTTCTGTTGAATATTTTAAGTAATTTGACTGGAAGACGTTGTTGCCTACAGTATCCTTAACCCTAGCTTGCCTATGGCAGCAAAATGATCCAGTCAAATTAGTTTTAAAAAACTCAACAACTTACCAGTAGGCGCACAGTTAATTGTCTTAGATTTGAGAAACTCAAATTTTAAACTAGGGTTGACGCTTACAATTCTTATGTCAACATTCTATCTTTTTGCGGTGCCAATAGCAAAGAAACTGGTGTACATTTTTAAACAATTTTGGTGGACGATGTTGCTGTCTACGACAGCACCATCTTCCACCAAATTTGTATAAAAATGAACACCAATTGATCTTTTAATTTAATTTGAAAATTTAAAATTTTGACATCAGAGTGGCAAGAGTTAAATGAAACAAAGCCCGTTTATCAGACATGTTCACAACTTCCTTTCTTCCGGACCAGCAAACAATTTGCTGTCTGTTTCCAAAACGTCCTGTTTCAACAAGATATTTAAATGTATTGAAAAAATAATCTGACTTAATTGTTTTAAAGATGTTCAACAGAATCTTGAGGACAACGTGACACAAATACTATTTATTACATACCCAGGGATAACAGTAAAGTTAATTAATCACTCATACGGCTTTGCTGGATTTAAATTCACATGTAGATGACAACGAAATTTTAATCTGAAACACTGGGTCTAATAGTTTATTCTAAGTCATGTATTATGCAGGTCTACTCACAGTACCAATGGGGATTTTACAGACCAACATATGCTGGGTAATTTACGTTACTTAATTAAACAGACAAATTAACATCATTTCAATGTGGCTAGGAAAGAAACCTCTCCTGCACTAATATCCCTCCCTGACTCTTACTATAAACTGAGAGTGTATAGTATTAATTTCCGACACCATGACATAGTTTAGATGGGTAGAACAAGTCATATATTTACTATTACATAAACATCATCTAATATTGGTGGACACATACACTTAACACCCATCAAATGTTAGTTAGTCCAACATTAAATGCGCATATCACTGAAGCTGTTATAAGTATATGATCATCACACCTTATGTTGGTGAATGTGATTCTGACAGGAAATTTAAGAACTTGGCAGACATACACCCCCTAGGGTTGAGAAAAGAATGCCCTGGTAATCTAGTTAGAAGTGTCTAAATGATGTCAGAAGATTGCTTCAGACATACTCCTAAGGGAGAGAACCCAAAGCAATCCAACTCATTTCACTTGTTTATATGTGCCAGTGGATATAACTGTTTATGACTGAACAATATCCTGTTATTGGAAGAGAGAATTACATGTCATAAGATTTTCAATGATGCAACAGTAAAACCTGTCTTATTCTTTTAACTGTCTCGCCGTTGCAAGCCACCGGGCAATAATTTCAATGGGCAATAACTATGAACCTGATGAAAATTTTGAAAACAATTTGACTGAAAGCAGGCCCAGAGATATAACTCCTGGAATATGTCGTCTGCAAAAACTCGGCAGCCAGACGGTTAGCACTCAAATTTGTTCATGATTATAGAACTTTTCTCATAGAAAATGGATATTTGCAGACCAAATGAATACTATTTCTGAAAATTTACCACTGGAATGACTGGCGTGGTTATTGAGCCAGTCACGCCAGTGGTAAGTTAAAAAATTGTCTTCTCATGGTTTGCAAATGGACATTTCGCAAAGACGACTGCGGAAGATCAGTGTTTTTGACCATACAGTGGTCTGGATGGATGTCCATTTGCAGGCCAAGATAAGACTATTTTAGAAAATTTACCCACAAAATGACTGGTTCAATAATTGAGCCAGTCATTCCAGTGGTAAATGTTAAAAAATAATCTGACCTTGACCTGCAAATATTTTGATTTTGTTGACCAAATTTGACTATTAAAGGTTTAAATGATTTCCCATAAATCTCTGGAAAATCTAAGATGGCCGCCATACTCTAATACATTACCCCTTTAACACTCATATCAGTCAAAAACGGCTTCTGCAGTGGTCTTGAGAAATGTCCATTTGCAGACCAAGAGAACACAATTTTTGAAAATTTACCACTGGAATGACTGGCTCGATAACCGAGGCAGCCATTCCAGTGGTAAGTTTTCAAAAATAGTCTTCTCTTGGGTTGCAAATGGACACTGAGACAATTGAAATTTGCTTGAACAAATTTGAGGGTTAAAGGGTTAATTTCCTTATATACTCAGCTCTAACTGTGCAGAGAATAATCATTATCCAGTTGATAGGGATAAGAATTGAGAGCGAATTAATCAAAACCAAAAATTCAAGAATTTCCCCTGGTGTTTATGTAAGTTCATTCCCATGAATCACAGCCCAGCGTGATGATTATCACAGACTATGGGTTTGTTAAGTGATGATGTATGTCCGGGTTCAGCTCTCTTGTTAAATACACAATACAATGTTTTTGTTTAACAACAAATGATGAAGTCATAAACAGACCTGCACAAATTGCGTAACCCATTTTTTCATTCGCGCAACGGTTATGAAAAGATTTTTAGCGCGACCCTTTTTTGGGCTACGCAGTTTTCTTTACTTCGAACATAAATACATGTAAAAAGGTTGCGCATGTCCAAATGGGTTAGCTGAAATAAACTCAAATATGGGTTGCGCACAATTTCAATTTGTGCAGGCCTGAAACACACCCTTATGATGTAATAAAGTAAAATACACACTTCCGGGTGGCAAATCACGAGCAGTGAGGTCATACTTAACAAGCCAGAGCAACAAGAAATCTTTATTATTAAAATGTAATTGCAATCAGGGTTTCTCACAATGGTCCTTTTGAGGGTATGGTCCCCAAAATGCAACTTGGGACCCCAAAATGTTGTGGCAGTGGGTCTCATGGGACCCTTGAAAATCTTGTATGATTGGAGTTTTATAGTTTTTTTCACAACCATACCCACACAATCTAGCATAAACCACTATAACTCATAACTGTGAGCCTACATGTTTGCCACTGTCTAATCTTAGCATTCCTAAGAATTTGGGACCCTCAGATTTAAGGTTGAGACCAATAGATTTCTAGGTGTGGGGTCCCCGTGACCTTCAAAATTGAGATGCCATTAGAAACATTGTTTCCAATCACTACCACCCTGCAGTGGTCTTGAGAAATGTCTATTCGCAGACATTTTTTTAAATTTACCACTGGAAATGCTGGCTCGGTGTTGGCCTGGATCAATGAAAATGAAACACACAATTGGTGCCACATATGCAGCCCTGCCTTTGAAATTCCAAAAAACTTATACTAATTGCAAATAGCAACTGACGATTCTGGCGTGACAAGAACTTGGTAGGTCCGATCCAGAATGAGTTTGAACCACTGTAACCATAATTATAAAGTATAAAAATATATAAATTATATATATCAATCAATATTGGTGTCTAAATGAAGACCACACAACCCCGAGAAGCTCTCAGAACCGGATTTTTACTATCAATATCGACAATCAATGTGACAACAGTTAGCTCTGAAAGCTGTTGCTAATGGACAGAGAATGTGCAACTTAATATACCAGATCTTGGCTTCATTAGGAACACATACAAGCTTTAATGGAGGAACCAAGTTTTAGCTATGCCACGGCCATCTATAGCTATACCACGCCCATCTATAGCTATGCCACGCCCATCTATAGCTATGCCACGCCCATCTATAGCTATGCCATGCCCATCTATAGCTTTGCCACGCCCATCTATAGCTATGCCATGGCCATCTATAGCTATGCCACGCCCATCTAAAGCGATGCCACGCCCATCTATAGCGATGCCATGCCTATCTATAGCTATGCCACGCCCATCTATAACTATGCCACGGCCATCTATAGCTATGCCACGCCCATCTATAGTTATGCCACGCCCATCTATAGCTATGCCACACCCATCTATAGCTATGCCACGCCCATCTACAGCTATGCCACGCCCATCTATAGCGATGCCATGCCTATCTATAGCTAGGTCACGCCCATCTATAGCTAAGCTCCACCCACATTTCACCCGTGTTGAGATCGATCGATCTCTGACTATCAAGTTACAGAAAACTATACAAGCTGTTGAATATTTTGAAACTAATTTGAATGGGTGGCCTATGGCAGCAACAGCGCCCAGTCAAATTAGTTTTAAAATATTCAACGACATGTTTAGTAAATAGTAAAGACATACAATTGGTACAACCTGATGATCTATTAAGCATTAAAGATGGACTAAATCGAGTCATTCAAGATGTTATTGATTATGACGTCAGCCTACACATCACGTACTTGATTATGATGTCATATGATTGACCGAGAAACGGGATTCTTCAATTGACATTAATTACAGCTGAACATCAGAATCCCAGATGCAACACTAGCATGACATTAATGTTATCCCTTTGATAGACAAGAATATTGAAATTATTGCTTTGCGAAGGCTATTTGCAGATGAAGAGATTAGTTTTTGTTAATTTATTACTGGAATGAAATATTTTGTTATCGCGTTCAGTAATTTAGTGGTAAATTCTCAAATTTATCTTCTCTTGGTTAGCAAATCGACATTTCTCATGACTGGAGTGCATAAGTTGTTTTTTGTCCGGCTTGAGCACTTTAAATGGTTATCATGCTTGCTACTCAACATATCTTAATGCTTTAACACTAATTTGTTTAAGAAAATTCCAAATTCTCAAAGAAAATGTCATTTTGCAGACTATGAGAAGACTATTTTTGAAAATTTGCCACATAACATTTATGACTGGCTCGATAATTGAGCCAGTTATTCCGGTTGTAAATTTTTTTAAATAATCTTCTCTTGGTCTGCAAATGGACATTTCTCAAGGCCAGCACAGAAGAAGGCTTTTCTGACAGGCATGAGTGTTAATTGGCTTAATTCATGCAATACTTCAGACTAATGGTCACACTGGCAAAAAAACTTCCTGACATTAGACAGGCTATGAAAAGCACATTGACGACTTATGTCATTATATTATAATGAGAAAAATAAAGGTCTTCCAAATGCAATTGTCAAGGAATGAGGACAACTTTGTCCAATACCCACGTCTTTTATACATTTTACAATCGTCCCACGGACGTGACATCAAAAGCGTCTATTTTGGAAACAATGTTGCTGAAATCTGTTGCATTTTACCTTTTGACCCTAAAATGGGATATGTCTTGGGGACTGGACAGGCAAGTATCTAATCAAGTTAGAGAAGCAGAGTTATTAAAAGAAACAAAGTTGTATATATTAATTGATATTTAACCTCTGTTTCTACAAACTTGCTAGTCAATCTTGGCATATGGCGTGATTGGCATTAAACAATGTACTGGACCTTTTTAGCAAGCACATGCACAATTTTAACTGTCTTACAGCTTGCTGCAAGCCACCAGAAAAAAATTTCAATGGCTGATAATGATGGATCTGCTGAATATTTTGAAAACAAATTGATTGAAAGATGTTGGTGACTAAGCCACCAACAACTTTTAGACAAATTGTTTTCAAAATATTCAGCAGATCCAGAGTTAAACCCCATGGAAAATGTAGTCTGCTGAAATTCAGCAAGCAATTAAGCAAAAAATCTATGGTACAGTAATTATTTAACATTGTGTTTATATCTCTGGGTGTGAACACACCTGAAGGGGTAAACAGAAACACATGATTTTCAAGTATTCCTTATTTATGCATTAGAAAAACTCGCCCATATAACATAAACAGCACAAATTAATTATATTACACGTACACATATTGATGCAAGGCATCAATGGCAAATAGCATGGCCGGAGATTATTATAATTCAAGTTGAGCTTCAGATTCATTTTTATATATAATATACAATTTGCAGTAGCACAACAGGTTGTCCACCAAAGACAGTGACTATATCTAGATCTTGGACCCCTACATAGAACAAAAAATAAATTATACATGTAGAACTGGCACAGGGACTATATAATATAGGAAGATATGGGCTTCAAGTGAAAGTCAAAGTACTATAAAGATATAGTCATTAGACATGTGATAAATTGACAACACATTTGCAGGACAGAGAAAAAGTGGTTTATCTTGCTATATTAACATTCAATATTACATAGGTTCTTACTATCATTTACAGTTTCTTACCAGTCCGATGTAGTGCTGATGGTGGTTGCGATTGTAATAATGATAGTTTCTTGGTAGTATCATATCTTTAAGATGGTTGTAATGGCATCGGCCTTGGATATGATTAGCTATGGGCTATAGGAAGAAGCAGATTATATTTTGGGGCAGTCCGTCCATCTTTCCATCCATTTTGTTGACGATGAGTAAATTCTGGGGGTTTTGTTTGATAATTCAGATTCTATCTGGCGCTAAATTATAGGATATATATAAAGATTTTCACATTATTGCAAGAAATATTTGATGATAAAATCGTGCAATATCTAGTGAGTTCTAGATGGTATTATGTTCGAAAGCCTGGTTATAAACCGAGTACAGAGATTCTGATACTGAATATATAGTAAATTATTAGCGCCTTAAAAATGTAAGTTGCGACTAAATTGCGTATTTCGAAATTACTCTATAGTAGAATTTTTTTTAAACTATACTTTATTAGCACATTCATATATATCTATGTAAACATATGGGTGAAATTCTGGAGCCGAACCTATTACAAGCGATATGCCAGGACATATCAACATCTATCCGATTGTGGTTCATGTGAACCAACTATCTTTCAATGTGGGCATATTGCAAATAAGTAACTACATGGACATACTTTGTAATTATGATATTATTTGATGGTAAAATCGTGCAATATTTCGTACAGCACTAGCACATAATAATACATATTGCGTTCTGCATAGCTAAATGTTCGAAAACTGGTTACAAACAGAGTACATAGATATCGGTACGTAAATTATTGGCATCTGACAACTTTTAGTTGATAGTAAGTTGCGTTTTATAAAATTATTTAAAGGTGGAATTTTTTTTAATCAATATTTTATTAGTGTATTTATATATCTATCTGACATTTTGGGGCCAAACTTATTACAGACAGTACGCTACCAAAAACCATGGATCTGCCAAAACTTGCGCACATTTTTGCCATGGAATTGTGTACTACGAAATTAGTTCATGGTAGACATTTTTAAACTTGATACTTTATTAGCGTATTCACATACCGATCTGACCATATGCATGGATTTCGAACCGAATATGGGGCAAACTTATTGCAGACAGTATGGTACTGAAAATCACTGATCTGCACAAATTTAAGCCAATTTTCAGTATGGAATTGCGGACTACGGAATTATTTCATTGTAGAATTTGTTTTAACTATGCATATAGATAGCAATGAAATAATATCATATTGTTTACAGCTAAAAGTAATTTAGGCTAAATTATTTAAACTCAAGTTTATGTGGGGGAAAATCTGAAGCCGAGCATAACCTACAGACAATAGGGCAGTGAAAACTGAATTGGCTAAAATTTCAGCCAATTTTCGGTATGAAATCGTGTACAACAAATTAAATTACTTCATGGTAAACATTTTTTAACTCAATTCTTCGTTAGCATATTCAGATACCTATCTAACCATATGGGTGGAATTCTTGGGCCGAACACATTGCATGCATTACTAACTTAGAACATACATACCCTTTCTGTTGATTTTTGTATCTAACCACCTGCTACAATGTTATTGACAGCCATTTTGACTGGAAATTCGGAACATCAGTTGTCTATACATAGTGATAAATAATTGCATACATGGATTTTTTCCCAGTGAAGGATTAAGGACAATAAATTACTAATGAAAATCACATGTACATTATTTTTAGCGAATTTTGTCTAATTTTTCACGGTCTACAATATATAGATGTTTTACTGTTAAAATTTACCACACATATAGTGACTAGTAAAATGCGTCAACGACTTTAAAATCTATGCCCCGATGCCCTACAACAAGACATAACAATGGAAACTTTTACACTATCTCGAATGTTCAACCTAGTGTTTTATGCTATAATACATAATGGAAAAATGAAACAGACACAGTACCTGGTATTGTCATCATAATATATTAAACCTTTTAAATTTGGTGAAGAATGTTAAAATATTTAGATATTGAATGTCCATTTGCAGGCCAAGAGAAGACTGTTTTTTGCTGATTTACCACTGGAATCTGGAATGACTGTCTCGAGAGTCATTCCAGTGATAAATTATCAAAAATTGATCCCTCATAGCATGCAATTTGACATAGCTCAAAATCACTGTAGGGGCCGGTTTGACTAGCAATGCCATGAGGAGGTTAAAATACAATAAGAGATGATGAGAGGCCTATATTCATAGCCGTCGTCAGTGATTTATATGCTTTCAACTGTGACATCCCAGAATCCCATTTCCAAGGTAACGATAGAGGTGAGCTGTTGAACATTTTAAAACTAATTTGACTAGATGCTGTCGGTGCTTATAGCAGCAGCACAGTCAAATTAGTTTCAAAATATTCAACAGAATGTTTATTAAATAGTAAAGACATACAATTCGCACAGCTTACAGACTTTTCAACATTCCTGATAGCCATAGCTACGTCATTCATTACGTATTTTGACTGTGACGTCAGCCTACATGTTACATAATTGATCATGATGTCAACACTTGAGTGAAAGTTTGGATAACTTATACCCTCTTTCCATAACACAATCGGTGCATTGCCATTGGGTCTTCATGCGTCCGGCAGAGCAAAGTTAACTATCTGAATGCTCTTGCTAAAATATGTGGTCACTTATTACAAGTGGTCCACACACATTACTAAGTCGTATTGGCCGTTTAATGATCAAATTTGTTCATGACAATTTCAAAGGTGGGATACATTTCAAGCTAAGCTCTGTCAGTTCTTTCAGCGCGTTGGAATCAATTTATATACTGTTCATTCACGACTTCCCAGAATCCCAATTAATTTCAAATTACTATACAGGTAAGGTGTTGAATATCCTGAAACTAATATGACTGGGTGCTTTTGCTGCCTATGGCCATAACAGTGCCCGGTTAAATTAATTTCAAAATATTCAACAGAATGTTGATTAAAAAGTAAAAACATAAAATTTGTACACTTGACGGACTACTCAATATTCACGATGGCGCTAGAGATGTCATTCACTAAGCATTTTGACTATGATGCCTGTGAAGCTTTCATAGGACGCAATTGATAATGGTAAAGCCATACAACGCCCAGGAAAATTAGTTTAAAATTTTCAACAGAATGTTGATTAAATAGTAAGGTCATACAATTCGTACAATGCCCAGTCAAAATAGTATGTCCACATGTTGGATTAGTCAATAAAGATGGTTTGCTTGCTTGATTGCTTGCTTGCTTGGTAGGTAGGTAGGCATAGGTAGGTATGCCTAGTTTTTTAATGCACTGGCAACGCAATGACTTCAATTTCTGTGCTAACTCCGCCTACAGAGTGCATCTGTTAGTTTACTTTATTGATCATCATGTCCCCGGTCGGGGATCAAACCATCATCCTGCAATTCCACATAGCAACAGCAACCCAGACATCTTTCCACTGGACCCAACAGCAACCCAACAACTTTCCACTGGACCACCGCACAAAGACAAGAATCTTGGTTTAGCAAACCAGCTTTCACATGTTGGATATACTGATACACTGGCGAATACATCTTTCCCACATTGTCATCATTATGCTGGGGTTCCCCTAAGTCAATGCTCAGAGCAAAACTGCCGGCTGGTACCGCTGCCAACAGGCCACTGACCCGTGTTGAGTTACTTTTGCACTAAAATACACCGCAATTTAAACCGTTGTATGATAAACTAAAATCATATATTATTTAAATCATATATCATTGTAAAGGGCATTCAATTGCCGAAACATTAATGCAATATTTTTTATATTTTTGTAACGTTTTCATTGAGCTATTTGCGTATATAAAATACATCATTCGACTTAGATTCATTAAATCAAGTGGACAATAGGATATTTTAAAATTGCAGTCAACTGTATTAAATTTTATAAAACTATAAAAACTGATACAGAAATGTATAGAAAATTGGCTTCACTTTCCAATGATGTATGACCTAAAAAATATTATGAACATAGTCTTTCATATGCACTGCCTAAAGTGCACTGTATCTGATTCCCATATTAAAGTAATGCTGTTTGTGCATCGGCTATTGTGATTACCAGCCGGAAGTGGTATGCGCGATGCATTCTGGGAAGGTATTTTCCCAATATTATGCTAATGTGAGAAAGGTCTATTCACATGAGACTATCCTTTGGATGCACACCGTATGGTGTATGCTATGCCCTCACCCGGTCTCCATAGCGAGAATGGCAGTAGTTGATTGATTGATTGATTGATTGATTAAATCCCTGGGATTAAATCATAAAAACATAAAATTTGTGTACTTGATGGGCTATTCAATGTTTCTGATGAGGCTATTTACATCATTCATCACGTATTTTGACTGTGATGTCATCCTACATATGACGTAAATAATTATACTCGATACAGGAACGTAGTGGGAGGGCGTGGATGGTGCAATAGGACGACGAGGCCACCAGCGGTAGGTACAACTAGCCCCAATAGTGAGGGTATGCATTTAATGTGCACGAGAGATCTAGACAATATATTCTAAATCTACGATTCCAATCTAACTACCTCGCTCTCGTTAATATATATATATATATATATATATATATATATATATATATATATATATCGCTCCCACTAGCGGTAGATCTGGCGAGAACGTGAATGACCACAATCCCTTGCGCAAAATGGCAGTGCCTATAGGCAATGGACCTTTCCAGTTTTAGCTATGGCCCGCTCACCTCTAGCTAAGCTCCACCCACACTTCGCAGTGTTGGGATCAATCAATCCCCATGAATGCCCTGACGATCAATTTCCTGAAATCTATCCATGTAAGCCGTTGAATATTTTGTAACTAATTTGACTGGGTGCTGTTGCTGCCTATTACAGCAACAGCGCCCAGTCAAATTAGTTTCAAAATATTCAACAGAATATGTATTAAATAGTAGACATGCAATTCTTACAACAACTCATAGTCTGTCTTCAATGGAGCTTTCCAATATTATCCTTCGATTATGACATCATGTCACATGACATCCTAGCCAACTAAGTGACGTGCATCCTGACATCATCATTATTACGTCATAAATGATTCTATTTGGCCCGTCTCGTCCAACACATTGTAAAAATTGCATGTCTGCTATTTAATAAATATGCTGTTGAATATTTTGAAACTAATTTGACTGGGTGCTGTTGCTGCTTACAGCAGCAACAGCACCCAGTCAAATTAGTTTCAAAATATTTAACAGCTTACCTGTATAGGTTTCTGGAAATTGATAGTCAGGTTTTTCAGGGATCGATCGATCCCAACACGAGCGAGGTGTTCTATAACACCGAGTCACCAGTTTTACAGTACAGCTGATACATGTAAATAAGTCTTTATATTAAAAAATAAGAAGAAATGAATTTCAATGATGTTTTATTATTCCCTATAGACATTTGGAGAAAGGGCAGACAGACTCAGATGTAAATTTAGAGGCACTCCTCCTCGTCTCCATATGGCCTAATATAAATTCCTGACTATACATGTGGAAGGCCGATGATAAAAGATTCAGACGAGGAGCTCACCCATGATCTAATTTTGGGTGATTTAATACTTAATTATAATTTGTACTTATTTTTTGTATTAAATATGCCCAGACGTGGCATAATGAGTCTACCTAGGAGTGATAACTGTAACTATGAGTAATATCACTGTAAGATGATGGTTATGCAATATTTATGCCATTATAAAAGCATCATATATTATATCAGTTACATAACTACAAGCCTATAACTTATATTACAAAACAGGGAGTATATGATAGCATTATTACTACGTCTATGATAAAGAGCATCCTATAATACATGATTACATGACTACAAGTCTATAACTTATGTTACAAGCAGTATGTATATGAAGCATTATTACTAGATCTATCTTTGATAGAGCATCATCTATTTATAACATGACTACACGATAACATGACTAGGCTCATCTTATAACGGTCTTTACATGGTAGCGTGATTGCAGGTTTATACATATATTAAATAATATGTATCTACATGTATGACATGACTAAATGACTAACTGAATAAAACTTATTAAAATCTGTACATATGTAAATTTGACCTAGCTAGTTGTGTTCTTTACTCTTGCCTATTGTAGGTACGTCTCCATATGTACAGTGAAATTGATCCATCGCCACGCGATGAACTGTAAACACACAATGGCTGAATGCCGTGCTAGATGAACTATATGATAATGAGCCTGTTTACCGCCAGATTCATTATAACCTCAGCGCGTATGGATACCGAACTGTGGATGCGCATGGCCAAAGAATGCGGCCAAAAATTTATTTTTTTTAATACAAACCCAGTTTACTATCGTAAACTCTGAACTATATTTGCAAAGAAAAACAGAAATTCTACCTTGTTTTGAAAATGGTTTAATTTATTTTTGCGGTTTTCTATACCAAACGGTGTCAGGATTCGCGGAAACTGGGAGATAAAAAAAACCCTCGCTTTAACCATTATCTTGCTGTTTCACGGTTAGTACAAGAAAGATGTGTGTAGATTAAACAATAATGCTGAAAGTTGTCTACATATGTGCAGCAACGTTTTACGACAGCAATTTCCAAAATGAATAGAAGTTATCATATAGTTATCATATGTACCGGTACATAAATGTTTGGAATTTCAGCGATGTATGCGCTAGGTTATAGCGCATTTCTTTAATGGGGCGCGCCGCGAAGAGTTATCTCCCCAGAGGGAGTGCGTGCGTTGTGAGGCATAAATATACTTCCGCGTTTATCAATGGCGTGTATAGTAACAACGTCAGAGTACCGTATCATTGCGTAACGCAAAGCCGTTTTAGGTAACAAAATGCCGTTATATTGTTGTGTTCCTGGCTGTAAAGTTAAAAGAGGTGGAAATAGATTCCCGAAAGAAGCAGATATGCTATGTATGTTGCGAATAGCCGTGAAAGAATCGATACGGTGACGCGCAAACTGTGGATGTCGAGATCGACTGAACTCGTTTACAGTGATCATATAGGCCTACATACATAATACGCCGGAGTGGTTCAAAGAAACTCTAACATGTATGCTTAAATAAATTTATATTGTGATATTTTATTGTCCACATTGTCAAATACATGAACAAATGGCATTGATATTGGACAAGTTCTTGCGATCGCCAGTTATCATTCCAGGTAGGGTTGCACAATTTTTTGATTATTCGAATAATCGCGATTATATAATTCAAAATGATCGTGGACGATTATAAAATGAAATAATCGTATAATCGCCATGTTGAAATTTTTGTCAAGACACCTTTACACTTGTGAAACTCTGCATGGAAACAAACATCCGGCTATCAGCTGATTGTGTGAATGATTAAATAAACTAAATAAATAAATAACTGATTTGTTTGTATTGACTCAGGATTAGTTTTAGATGAATAAAGATTGTTCACTTGGTCGCTATTTGTCATTGTTGTTGCAATCACACATGCTTATCCCGCGTTCCCCATTCTCTGAATAGTTATGCGCTAACGGTTTTCCCAAAAAAGTTCTAGAACTGATACCACGGAAATTCAACGCATTTTCTCACGTAAAAATTCTCACCGCCTACGCCCATGTTTAATGTATACCTCAAAACATCACAGGGGAAGTGAAATTATTTGATTTGAGCGCCTAAATATTGCGTATCCTTTAATAAAGGTCTTTTATTACATCAAAATTAATCCACAATTTGATATAAAATGACGTCGCGAAAAAAATACAAATCACGTGATTCGCCTCCAATTGAAGTTTATTTTAGAGCGAGTACTCGGATATAAATATTCTGGAATCGGGGACTCGGAACTCGGGAATTTCTATATATTATCATTGCGCGATAGGAACTGAGTATTATACTGATCTGAATAATGGATACCCGTTTGATAAACTCCCGTTAGCGAATAATATCTCGCGAGAACACGCCGTCTCCCATCGCAAAAGAGCCACTGGCTCGCCAACTTAAGAAGCTGGCTATATTGTCGTTTAATGTTGATCGGCGTTACAAAATTGATGCGCATTTTCTTCCGTACTTGTTTGGTACATAAATTTGGTCTTAAAATATATTTATAAGGAAGCATTTAATTACGCCAAAACTGTCTTAAGCGCATTTTAACTACAAAAGTGTGGAATAAACTTGATTATATCTTGAACATACATGGCCTACTATTAGTATTAATCTAATAGGTGGTCGAGATTTACAAATCCGAGGCCTGTATTGACTTCTAGAGGGGTCGGAAATGTATCAGGGCAGACATCTGTCTTAAGTAGGCACACCCTGTGACACGATTGTTATTATTATACACGCTATTCTTACAAATTATCTGCTGAGTTAGGGGGTGGGCTTCTAATACAGAGTTTTGCCGTTTTGAAACTGCTAAGAACTCATTGGAGTTCATATGTCAAAGTTAGGGGGTGGACTTCTATTAGAGCATAGGCCACAATTAAACTAAATACGTTACCTTCCGTTTTCCGTCTAGAAAATTCTTGATACATTCCTTTGTTTGCAATCAGCAACTGGTGTATTCTGTACATGTATGTATACCCATGTGCCTAACCCATAATCTTACAATCTGCAGTAGCATAATAACATCCTCTAAGCACCATTGACATAGTTAATATAGTTCATGATTAATCGTATGATCGCGATTATTTTTCTTAAATGATCGCGATTATGAAAAGTGAATAATCGTGCAACCCTAATCCCAGGTTGTGGCTATTAAAGGGTGGTCTCTTAAGACAAGTCAATAAATATGTCATGACTACCATAGTTTCTGTAAAACCAATGGTCTATCAGTAAATCTGTTTTAACCGTTTAATGCTAAAATTAGTTCCAGAAAAATTATATTTTCTCAGAAAATATCCAGTAGGGTAGGCCTACAAAGAAAATTGTTTTAGAAAATTTTCAAGGGAATGGCTCGCTGCAGGTGGACCGTTACATATATTATAACATCAGACATTAATCACAGGTACAGCATAATGTATACATCATAGGTGTAACACCAATTTTTCATTGTCAAGACTTACACAGATTAATTTCTAAATCCATTTAAGAAATGTATTTGAATCTCTATTAAGAGACCATCTGCCTTAAGAGACCACCTTTTAATTCTCCCATGGGAGGTCTCTCAATGCAGGTTTAAAAGTATGTCATCAATTTGGTTTGTTAGCACTGATGTCATCCATTTTCAAACAAACATTTTTCAAGATCACTTTTGATTAAGCAAATCAGAATGCTTGCATAGTCAATGTCCATTTGCAGTTTAAGAGACTCTTTAAAAAAAATTTCTACTGGAATGACTGGCTACATTTTCTAAAATAGTCTTCTCTTGACTGGCAAATGGACATTTCTCAACAGAAATGCAAAATCAACCTCTGCAGTTGTATTGAGGAATGGTTATTTGCAGCACAATAGAAAAGTAATTTTTGTAAATTTATCACACGAATGACTTGCTCGCGTTGCCAGTCATTCCAGTGGTAAATTTTCAAAAATAGTCTTCTCTTCACCTGCAAATGAACATTTAATTAAGCAAATATTTACATTTTTGATCAAATTTAGCCATTATAGCATTAAAGCAGTGATCTGTATGTGAAAAAGGCCTTCAGATCACAGAATCAGTGGTTATTTCTAGCCCTATTGAGATGATCCATTGCTGGCCAGTAGGATCCAAGCAAATTAGTTTCAAAATTATCATAAACTTACCATACTGTTGTCTTGTTTTTAAAAATTAAATTTGGCAAAGCAGATAATGAGTAGTAGTCTTTTAACACATTAACCTCTATATGCCAGAAAACAAGATGTTTTATATATGATGTATGCAATGCCCTGTTCAATATTTTGAGACCAACTTGACTGTGAGTTATTGTTGCTTCCTATGCCATATTAGTTTGAAGTTATTCAAGAGCTTTCATGTATATATGTCTAGAAATTGAGACATGGGCATTACATATGTTAAAGGGTTAAAAGAAAAAGTTGACAGATGGAAAGTGACCACCGCATAAGCTCAGCGCGCCCCACCCCTTCTGGACGGTTCAGCTAATAATGTGTCTGATCTGTTTTCTAATTATTTTACAGGTACCACAATGGAGGAAGGTGAAAGTACTTCATCTATCACTGACAATCACTTCCTGTGTGGTTAGCTGTCAAGTATGACCTTCTTTCTGACAGAGTTTGTATTCGATAGAGAGATTTCAGGACAATCTTGATACAATCAAATTTAATACAGGCTTTGATAATTATGACCATTTTATGCGCAGGTAAGACTTGTGAATGATAATATTTGCTCAATTATGACTTGTGAATGATAGTACATGTATTTGCTCAATTAAGACTTATGAGTGATGAAATTTACTTAATTGTGACATATTAGTGATGAAATTTTCTCAACTGTGAGCTAGACATGATGAAATTTGCCCAATTGTGACTTCAATAATAATATTTGCTCAGTTATGACTTGTGAAAGATAATATTTGCTCAGTTGTGGCCTGTGAATGATAGTATTTGCTCAGTTGTGACTTATGAATGATGATATTTGCTTAATTGTGACTTATGAGTGATAATATTTGCTTACTTCTGCCTTATGAGTGATGAAATTTGCTTAATTGTGACATATTAGTGATGAAATTTGTTCAGTTGTGATTTATGAATGATGAAATTTTCTCAACTGTGAGCTAGAAGTGAAGAAATTTGCCCAATTGTGACTTATAAATGATAATATTTGCTCAGTTATGACTTGTGAATGATAATATTTGCTCAATTATAACTTGTGAATGATAATAGATGCTCAATTGTGACTTATGAGTGATGAAATTGACTTAATTGTGACATATTAGTGATGAAATTTGCTCAGGTGTGATTTATGAGTGATGAAATTTTCACAACTGTGAGCTAGAAGTGATGAAATTTTCCAAATTGTCACATATGAATGATAATATTTGCTCAGGTATGACTTGTGAATGATATTCAATCAATTGAGACTTGTGAATAATGATATTTAATCAATTGAGTCTTGTGAATAATGATATTTAATCAATTGAGTCTTGTGAATGATGGTATTTAATCAATTGATACTTCTGAATGGTGATAATTAATCAATTGAGTCTTGTGAATGATGGTATTTAATCAATTGATACTTCTGAATGGTGATAATTAATCAATTGAGACTTGTGAATGATGGTATTTAATCAATATTATTGTGACTTAGAAGGGATGTAATTTGATCAATTATGACCTGTCACTTATGAATTAAACATGTAAGATCGGATCAAATTATGGATCTATGAGCCATATCTCAGAAACTGCTTGTCTGATTTTCTAAAATTTTACCACAACAAAGAGTGTGATCTTATACTAGACGTCGCCAATGTTGGCCGGGCATGATCCATAGAAATCCAGAAAGTGTGAAAAAATTTAGGAAATCCTATTGGTTTTAAAAACTTGGGGATACTGGCATTTCATTATATAAATAAAGAGTATAGGCCTATATTCATTATTCCAATGTTTCAGCTCTGTATGTTACAAGGTTAAATATAATTGTATATTATCATAGGATGCATCTATTTAACCCTTTAATGGCTAAATTTAGTCAAGACCTTAATATCAAAACATTTGCTTATTGAATGTCCATTTTGGGGCCAAGAGAAGAGTATTTTTGAAAATGTGCCATTGAAATGACTGTTTCGGTTATCGAGCAAGGCATTCCAGCGGTACATTTCCAAAGGTTCTGTTCGCTTGTCCTGCAAGTGAGCATTTCTCAAGACCACTCCAGAGGCTGGTTTTTGCCCTGACCAGTAAACTGTTGAAAGGCATGCAAGCACGTAGGCACGCAGGCAGGCAGACAGACAGGAAGGTAGATAGATAGAACGATAGAGAGTATACATCTCTATCAGCAAGCAATAGGGAAGTAAGCAATAGGGAAGTGAGGCTATGTATAGGCTAGATAGATAGCTAATCGCTACTATGACATAAATGGTTGCTACTGCAATACATGATGTGCCACCATGAGAATAAGACTGGTCATACAAAGGGCTGGGGTGGGGGGGGGGGGGGGGGGTAGAAACTATTGTTGTGTTTAGTAGGGCACAACGACCTTTCTTGCTTGATTAATGAAAGTTACCACCACTAAATTCTCCCCATGGACTTTCACCCTCAATAGCTCAGTTCAGAACTTGTAACACATTTAATACACTTCTAGCAAAGCATGCATGTAATGGATTGGATTGTACATATTTGGTAGGCCTTATAAAAAGTTATACATAACGTGGTCTATGCATACATGTATGGACACTACAACCTGCTGTGATACAATTAACTCAAACAGTTCTTTTATCTTTGCCTAGCATATAGGCCTACCATAGCCTCCCTCCCCAGTGCTAATACTGGTAGAGATGGACACAGCGTCAAATATTTGCCCACCCGCCACCTAATCGTGGAGACGCTCCTGCTTGTCAATTTACACTATCGCATCATTTACAAGTGGATTAAATAACGCACCGATGTCTGATTAGTGATTACTTGACAGCGGCGACATTTATGTCTCGGTCCGAAGGTGATGCTTTAAATCACGGAAACGTAGAACGCCGTTTGAAAATGTCGAGTTTGGACACTATTAAAGTCATTGTTAAATATATATTGCCAATAATGATACAGTATTAAACAAAGCAACTACAATCAACATATATATGAACTTTAACTACTTAAATAGAAAAGATATGAATAACAAAAGTAAAAACATGCGTAATGTCAAACATGACCGCATTAGAGAGTAAGCCTCACAACGCACCAACGCCGCTTGGCGGCTGTTGCAGCGGTGCGCCCCATCCTTACCACCTCTCCGTATTACCGTATTTCCCCTAGTTATTTTTACCGTAGTTTTGTAGTTCCGTATTTTGCATGCTATTTAAGCAGAATTTCTATTCAAATTAATAAAAAAAGAATTTACTGACTTTTGGAGGCAATATACATAGCTGATCGTCTGCATCAGATGTCAGTCAGTGAAGATCCAGCGGTCGAGACATCTATCCCATCCCCCACCCTATCTATGGTACCAATTTAAAAATAGAGGCGCACTATCTATCTCTCTAGTTAGCTGTTGGAGACCACAATCCCTTGCGCAAAATGGCGCAATTCTAGCCACAACCCGAATATAAGCGTAGCCGTGAGCGGCCACGCAATGACCATTTATCACTAAAAAATTCATTCATCCCTCCGGGTATTCACATTTTAATGTTTTAATTCATTTCATTCCACTATAGATTCTGAATGTGACCATTCGCTCACCTTGTTTCTTTGCAACGATGTATGATTTATGGTATTTTCATGCATGGATAAGTGGAAATGATTAAGGCCATGATTCCACGTGTTCGTTTGCGGATCCGCATACGCAATCCATAAATGGACTCCGTTAACGTATTGTTTGCTATACTACTATTTCTGTATTAGCTATTCCACATGTCCGCATACGTTATCTGTTTTCTACTGCGGATCCGCAATCCTTTTTCAAGTGCTTCGGAGAGCTTATTTTTGTAAGCAAAAGAGAAAAAGGAGCGGGGTTTTCGTGCATGACGACAACAGAGACCTATATTCCCAAATTTTTGATAGTGTAGTGGGCATCTTTACAGCTTTCGAGATCAAGGTAAAATGATCGATTTATTTAACTTACCACGCTTAAATGTCTGAATTTTCTTAAATGGGTGGCTACATGGTTCCAAAACCGTATACGATTGATGGATCTTAAACCCATACATGGAATCGGGGACAAGAGGCCCAAGGGGCCCGTACCGCTGACCTGGCCCATAGTCATTTCAACTAGAATGCTCTTTATCAACAAGATGGCCACCGAACCATTTATCCGACAGTTTCGAAAATTGCAAGTTTGAGATCAGAATACCCAAAAACACATAAAACCAATTTCGGTCTCAAAATCCATCATAAAAAATCCAATATGGACACCAAACATGCTATATTTTGATTTGCCCATGGTGTCCAGGTTTTTTGACGGATCAACTTCCCTTGAACAAACTTCAATGGCCCTTAAGCCCTAATCATATCTGACAAATTTCTGCCTGATCCCTTCAGCGGTTCTGGAGAAGTCATTTTCACTACAACTAGGTCAACCAAGATTGTTGCCAAACCATTTGACCAATCAAGTTCCCGCGAATAAACTTGGTTCAGCTCTTGCCCTAAATCATATTTCATCAGGTATGCATCAATCCCATAAGCGGCTTCGAAGATTTTTATAGACGTTTCTAAAAATCAGCCAAAATCCAAGATGGCCATTGGCCCAATTGGCCGATCGGCTTCGTTTGAACAAACTTGAATCTCTACACCCTAAGGATGCTTCCTGCCAAATATAATTGAAATCAGCCATGTAGTTCTCCAGAAGAAAACATTTTAAATTTCCCATTGCTTTAGTATTGGAGATTTTGGCGGGAAAATGACACAAGATGACCGCCAAACCATTTATCCGACAGTTTCGAAAATTTCAAATCTGAGCTCAGAATACCCCAAAACACATACAAAACCAATTTGGGCCTCAAAATCCATCAAACACAAAAATCCAATATGGCCACCAAACTTGCTATATTTTGATTGGCCTATGGCGGCCATGTTTTTTGATGGATCAACTTCTCTTGAACAAACTTTAATGGCCCTTAGGCCATAATCATATTTGCCAAATTTTGGCCCTATCCCTTCAGCGGTTCTTGAGAAGTCATTTTCGCTATAACTAGGTCAACCAAGATGGCCGCCGAACCATCTGACCAATCAAGTTCCCTTGAACAAACTTGGCTCAGCACTTGCCCTAAATCATATTTCATGAGGTTTGCATCAATCCCTCAAGCGGTTTCGGAGATTTTTAAAAATCAACCAAAATCCAAGATGGCCGCCGGCCCAATTGGACGATCGGCTTCGTTTGAACAAACTTGAATCTCTATGCCGTACGGATGCTTCCTGGGAAATTTAATTGAAATCGGACCAGTAGTTCTCGACAAGAAAACATTAAAAATTTCCCATTGCTTTAGTATGGGAGCTTTTGGCGGGAAAATGATCCAAGATGGTCGGCAAACTGTTTATCCGACAGTTTCGAAAATTGTAAATTTATGATCCGAATACCGCAAAACACATACAAAACCAATTTCGGCATCAAAATCCATCAAATAAAAACATCCAATATGGCCGCCAAACACGCTATATTTTGATTGGCCCACGGCGGCCATGTATTTTGACGGATCAACTTCTCTTGAACAAACTCTAATGGCCCTTAGGCCCTAATCATATCTGCCAAATTTTGGCCCGATCCGTTCAGCAGTTCTGGAGAAGCAGTCATTTTCACAACAACTAGGTCAACCAAGATGGCCGCCGAACCATTTGACCAATCAAGTTCCCTTGAACAAACTTGGTTCAGCTCTTGCCCTAGTTCATATTTCATAAGATTTGCTTTAATCCCCTAAGCGGTTTCGGAGATTTTTTAAAGATGTTTCCTAAAATCAGCCTAAATCCAAGATGGCCGCCGACCAAATTGGCCGATAGGGTTCATTTGAACAAAGTTGGATCCCGATGCCATAAGGATGCTTCCTGACAAATATAATTGAAATTGGCACAGTGGTTCTTGAGAAGAAGTCGTTTAAAGGAAAAGTTGACAGACGACGGATGCATACAAGGATTGCGGACATATGGAACCGTAGCTTAAATTGTGCCATGAACTAGCCTCCCCTGGCAATAAACAGATCATTGGGTTGACCCTCTTGTGTCAACTTAACCCGTTAATGGTCAAATTGAACAAAAACTGACTATGCAGTGTTCATAGGATTGTTCATTTGTAGGTTCAGAAGTGTATTTTTGACAATTTACCACTGGAATGACTGGCTCGGTAACCGAGCCAGTCATTTCAGTGGTAAATCTTCAAAAATACTCTTCTCTCGACCTGCAAATGGACACTGGCTAAGTGCAAACTTGAATTCTATTCATCGTTAACCAATGGCCTCTGCTGCGGTCATGAAAAATATCCATTTGCAGGCCTACAGAAAGCACTTCTTTACAAAAAAAATAGTCTTATAATTTTCTTGAAAATTTTAACCATTAAAGGGTTATTTGATTTAAGTAGCTCTTTAAGTGCTTTGAGGCGATGTTGACACAAGCAGGGTTAAAGCCTATGGTGTCAGGGGAATGGCTGCTTCATGTGCACTTTATAATGGTTCTTCTCTCGAAGATATCATGAGGCTTGCTGACTGGATGTCTCAAAATACTTTTATAAGTTATCTGAAACATGATGGTCCGGCTTCTCCCTAATTTTCTTCCATATAACACTTTAAATATTTCTTCGGCCACCTCTCGTTTATCAAACCTTTTTTCGATTGATCACACATGATCTCAAGATAGTTAGTGTGTTATCATCTCATTCTCTCATTTCATTTCACTCCATTTGTTCTTCCACCACTCTGTTAATGGACGTTTCCAGAGTAACGACGTCATAATGAGCTAAGCGGCGTATATGATGATGTCACAATCATCAAGTCATAAATAATTCTATAGGGCCCGCCTTTAACTCTTAATAGTGCGACGCGTTGTACAAATTGTATGTCTCCACTATTTAATAAACATGCTGTTGAATATTTTGAAACTAATTTGACTGGGCTCCGTTGCTGCCATAGGCAGCAACAGAACCCTGTCAAATTAATTTCAAAATATTCAACAGCTTATCTGTATAGTTTTCTGGAAATTGATAGTCAGGGAGTTCAGAGATCGATCGATCCCAACACGACCGAGGTGTGGGCGGAGATTAGCTAGAGATGGGCGGGGCATGGCTAAAAAAAGGAAAGGTCCCTTACCTCACATATCCATCTATCACATCATTTCATTTCACTCTAGATTCTGAATGTGGTAATTCCGTCACCTTGTTCTTATAACAATGTGCGATTCATGTTATTTTTAACCTCACTCTCATTCTAAATTCACCTTCCCTCAAAATTATTCAATGCTGAAAACTGAGGTTTGAACTAAAGTACATGGTGGAGGTAAGCTTACCATGTACAGGCCCCATTTAGCCAAATCTGCTTGAAATATGTCAAGCAACTAAAATTTTCATAAACTAAGATTATCACACAAAAGAATTGATTAATTAAAAATCTGAGTAGAAGTTCTAGAGCCTAAGACCATAGAATATGTCTAGCCAAGTTCTAGCAGCTATGGAGGAGTAGCATTTTGACGATTTCCAGTAAATTTTTCATAAAATCTAAGCTTTTCACCCAAACAAATGACCATTCACAATTTTGAATAGTAGTATAGTGTAGCCAGCTATATAGGAAATGGACCTGAAAGAAAGTGGTCATTATAGACAGGTGGTTCTCTTACGGAATAGGTCACCTAAGTTCCCCCTGCACATTTTAGCTGACAAATACATTAACCATTTTATTCTGAGGTGCCAGAAACATGAACCTATGAGTGATAAGCCTGTTGGTTGTTTTGGAAATAATATGACTGAAAGTTGTGGCAGTCTAACTAAGATAACTTTCAGTCTGGTGGTTTGCAAAATAATCAACAGAATTCTGATGCATTTGGATAAGAACTAAAAGTAACAATTATTCAGAATGAAATAGGTTAATAATCTTATGGTAGATGTCAGCTAACTTTTAACTATGACCATGGGGTGGGCATATCTGAATCAGTACAGTTAATTATTCCATATTATTAGTTAAAACTAAATCAGAACTCAGAAGTATTGATTTTTCACACCTGAGTGACTTCTGACGCAAAATGGCCAACTCCACTGTCCAGCCGTGCCATGACCCACCACCCACCCACCTCTTATTCAATATTTCTAGAACTCAGATATCATCCCCTATTGTTCACACACCCAGCCCTGACCCACACCTAATTATCAAATACACAACTGGATTATAGTTAACTTACCAGCAACAGACCCACACAGCAGACCCACCCATCCCACACCTAATTTAGAACACAAAATAGCCAAGTCTCTGGGTTATGTCTGAACCTGTCATGTTTGAGTAGTTACCAGGGTGATAGTGAGAGAATGTCAACTACCAGCCAAAATTGTCATATTGAATTTTGGCTTGGAACAGTAAAGACACACTTATTATTTTACAAGATTTGAAAATTGACTTCTCTCATTGACTTATAGGAACCCTGTGGAGTTAGAGAGCTGAATCCCCATCAGCATAAGAAAGCCATCCCATCACTATAGGCTTAACCAAGAAACCTACATAACAGTAGTACCGGAGGGTACGAGCATAGGATTCTTCCCGTTAAATTTGGTTGAAATCGGTCAAAGCGTTAAGGAGAAGCGATTTGACGGATGGACAATAGATGGGCAGTGAAGGAAGCATATATCCAAGTTTGGGTCCAGAATGATTAACCAAACTGGGGATGTAATAAAACAGAAAAATTGAGCTAAACGGAAAATGTTAATGTTGAAAAAGACAAGGTTTTTTTTTACCAAGGTCACAGTGTCCTTGACATTTTGACCTCAAGGATTGTGAGATGCTGTGTCATTATAAGGAAGCATGTGCCCGAGCTTGGGTCCAGTATGAATAACTAAACCTGAGATCTAGAGAAGTCTAGCTAAAGGCAAATTGGACGCCGACGCCGGATAACGTGGAGGATATCGCAATAGCTTGATTTACTTCGTAAAGTTGAGATAAAAATCTTTGGAGATGGTGGATGGGGAGGATTAGGAGGGTGCATATGTATGTGTATGTGCGCACATGCATGCATGGTTGTATGTGTATGTGCGCACATGCATGCATGGTTAAAACCAAACAATTATTCCGATATGTTTTGCAAACTAAAATCATATTGACAGCTGTGGTAAACAGGCAGAAACTCTGCCATTAATAAGGCTTATTATAAGCTACATCTGCTCACACAACAGTAAACATTTCTTACGAGAAAACTCGAGAAAGGCACGATTGTTCACCCTCGGGCGAGGTATTTCATTTTCCAATGTTTAGATGCGAGCAGAATTAATGTATCCTCACGTTCTTTGAAGTCATAGGCTGGATTTATCCAACATAACCAGACAAGACTGGAGAATAGTGGTGTGTTAGTAACAGCGCATGTCTCCCGACGTAACACAATAGCCTACAGGAAAATCTCGCTTATTTGTAAAAAGTGTACAAGTAATAGCCACAAAACATCTTTCTACGAGAAAATTATAATTATAACTAGAATGCGTTAGTCGATGGCACGCCTTAGCAAAGCCCTTATGTTTTTGTCAACTTTTATGTTCTGCCCCAACCCCCTCGCCCCCACCCCTCAACACAAAATTTGGCATGACTCAATATTTTGAAACTCTCCAAGTTAAACCAATAATATAATACTCTTTCTGTAATGCTTTCCATTGATGTTCCTAAATTCAGGTGTGCCCTTTAATGGTAAAGCCAGCCGAAGCAGACATCTCTATTAGCCTTGAGGAATGCCCAATTGTAGGCCAAGATAAGACTATTTTTTAAACATTACCACTGGAATGACTGGCTCGATAGTGGTAAAATTTTCAAAAACACTTCCCCTTTGCCTGTTACATGTAATTGAGATTCACAAAGCAAAAATCTAAATTTTCATGAAAACTCCTGACCACTAACCATGACCGGTTTAAAAGATTTAACACCTTACCTGATTGTATAGTTACCTTGAAATTGAGATTTTGGGAATTTATGGATCAGTGTTAAAATTGATTCAACTGTGTGCACAAATTGGATGGAGCTTCTAACAAGAAATGTGCTTGCAATGCAACCATGAAGCTCGACTTTACAACTTTGCATTGAACCATGAAGCTTGAATTCAACCATAAAATAACTATAGACGGCTTATCAATACACTTATCAATGAACATGACCTTTGATCATTTGACACCAAAGTAAAATTTTGTCTCCTCCCATCTCATTAGCAAGTTTGGGCGCATTATGATTAACACAACATGAAATATGAACTGCAAAGCTGAGCTAAAAGCAAAATGTTACTGTTGAGAAAATGCTTGAGGTTTTTTATTAGCATACTAACCGTGACATTTTGATGTCAAGCTGTTTGTGTCACGCCAACTCATTATAAGGAAGCATGTGTCCGAATGTGGGGCACATATCATGCTTAAATTCACTACAGCAATGACTTCCAGTCAAATTAATTTCTAAATATTCAACAATTTTCCTGTTATACGATTGCCTTAAAAATGAGATATGGGGAAGTGAGCTGTGAAAGGGTTAATTATATACAGCAAAACAGCACCATGCATTTACAAAAGCATATTGCACTATTGGTACATTATACAAGACGTGATCAAAACCATGCCATATATTCACTAATCACAGAACATTCCAGTCATAAATTTTCAAAAATAGTCTTCTTTTCGCTTGCAAATGGACACTGACTAAACAAACATTTAGATTTTCTTGCCTATTAACCCTTTAACCGTCAAAGCGGTAAAAACACACCTCTTAAAAACGATTTTCATCAATTCCCGTTATAAGCTTACAAAAAAACCCAGTCTTCTCTTAGGCAGCAAATGGTCATTCACTGAGAATAGATTTCAATTTGCTTGAAAACTCTTGACAAATTGAAGCCTTAACTGATTAGTCGCCTTTTGAGGCGCGGTTGACACACGAGGGGGTAAGTAGAAAGATTATATTTGTTAAGAGAAGAATAATCTACAGATTGATACTTTACCTCTCAAATTTGTTCGAAATTTCAATGTTCTCATAGTTGATGTCCACTTGCACGCAAACTGATTATTTTTGAAAATTTACCAGTGCAACGACTGGCATATGCTGTATATGTTTAAAGTAATTTGAAGGTAGTATGGAGCTTTAATAAATAGTATTATCCATAGCTTAGCCACCAACAACTTTCATTCAAAATGTTTTCAAAATAGTCAGCTGGTCCAGAGTTAAACGTGATTGAGAATGTAGTCTGCAGAAATTAAGCAGGCAGACAGTTAATCAACATGCAGTCAGCTCCCAATTTAATTTCAAAATATTCAAAAGCTTACTCAACAACTTGAAATTGAGACCTTGGTAATTGAGGGTATTAACCATTTAATGGTCAAGCCGGCCAAATCCGGCCTCTGTAGCGCTTTTGGGGAATGACCATTTGCAGGCCAAGAGACCCCTGGAATGACTGGCTCGATAACCGAGCCAGGCACTCTAATGATAAATTTTCAAAAATTGTATTCTCTTGGACTGTAAATGGACATTCAATAAGAAAATATTTAAATTTTTTGGACCAAATTTGACTATTAAACGGTTAAATATTAAATTCGATTCAAGCACATAGAAAGTGGGCGGAAATGATTAGCTGGAAATGGGCGGGCATAGGTAGAAATTAATCTCTTTTTTTTGTGGCACTAGTAATTCCCAGAATTGAAATGACAATACCATGGCATCAATAAGTCAAATGAATATAACATTACCATCGGTCAAAACAAACACTTGTGAACCTACTCAAGAACTGAGGAAGAATGTGGAACATGCTGGAGTATTTGTGCATCCTTTGTTGATTGTTTAAGAACAACAAAACATCTGACATATCCCGTAAAGTTGGCACTGCGGAAACAAACTTAAACCAGGTTAGGAAATAGATCTTGTGCGAAATTTGGGAATATAATGTAACCTATATGGGTATTTAATAGACGCCTCATTTGCTGATTTCACAAGCTTAATGATGAACTGTCAGAATGAATGAATCAGATATATTTAGCATATAGTGGTGCTAGCTTAATGTTCTGGAGTTCAAAGTTCTTGAATAATTCTACATGTAAAACATTTCCAGAACTCCTAGTTCTAGAACTGCTAAAAAAAATATAAGCACTTGAGTAGTTCTAGTTGAAAAGTTCTATAATACTCTAGATCTAGTCATCTAGAAAAGTTCTTGAATAGTTCTCCAAAATTTTAAGCCTTACCAAGCTGATGTAAATATTCTATCTTTTACTGCGTCAATATCAAAGAAGCTGGTGTACATTTTTCAACAATTTTGGTGGAAGATGTTGCTGTCTCCGACAGCACCATCTCCCACCAAATTTGGTGAAAAATGAACACCAGTTTATCTTTTAATTTAATTAAAAAATTTAAAATATTTGGCACCAGAGTCGTAAGGGGTAAGAACTCATGTTCGAGAACTCCAGAGCCTGTATCACTCACCTGGAGCATAAGCATTTGAATTAGAAAGGACATCACCTATATGTAGAACCCTAAGGTTTTGTCCGGAATGGCTACAAGTACAAGATTTTAATTTCCTATGCTTTAGTATAAGAGATTTTGGTGGAAAAAAGATCCAAGATGGCTAACAAACCGTTTATCCGACAGTTTTGAAACGTGGAAATTTGAAATCACAATACCGTTTGTATTCAAGTATTAGACGCTAGCGTGTAATGGACACATGCTAAATTTTGTAACAAAACCTGCCCAAAAATCTTTATACTCGTATATAGGATGCAGAGAGTGTATCTGGAAAGCTGGTAACAAGTACCTTAATCCATATTCCGCCTATAATAGCCTAGGCATCTATTAGGACAAGAGGTGTACAATTTTCAAAACATCATCTCTGAGAAAGGGGGTGGGCTTAAATATTATGTATATTTCAAGAAAAAATTGAAATCCATTCTCTAAAATAGTTAAAACTCATGGAGATTAGCACGAAAATTTCACACCATTTCCTTGTACAAATTCTTACTGCCTTACCACTGTGTTTAATGTATGCCACAAAACATCATTGCAGAAGTGAAATTATTAAATGGGACAGCCTAAATAGTGTCTCTCCTTCAATAAAGATTGTTTATTACATAAACAGCAATGCTAAATTTGACATAAAATGTCTCAAAAATATAGAAATCATGTGATATTGGAAAGCTTAAATCAAATTAATTTGAAGTTATTGCGAGTACTCGGCAGACATAAATATACTGGACTCGTAACTCAGAAATTACTATATATTATCATTGCGTGATGGTGACCGAGTATTTTACTGAAGGGTTAGATCGGATCGATGAAACTCCCGTTAGTGCCTCCAAACACAGAAGAGGTTTAATCTCTTCTGTAATTGGAAGCACATATCCACAAGCACTCGGATGATTATATCCGTGTTTGTATACATGAAGGAACTCAAGTGATCATGGATGCGAGATAACGACGCATAAATCTGGATTTCTGAGCTGTATTTCCTATTTTACAAATGATATAACGTACATTTACAGAGGTTACGATTACAAACAATAGGTATTACATAATATCATACCGCCAGCTATTTTATTCCACGTACTGGTTATTATTTGGACTCCATAGCTAAATTGTTTCCCCACATGAAGGGCTTATTTTCGTGGCAATTTCCTAAGTCAAAGCTATGTTCTCATATATATTGGATGCACACCGCGTCTAATACTTGAATACCGGTACAAACGGGACCCAAAAACCTATATAAATCCAAATTCGTCTTCAAAATTGACCAAACCCCAAGATGTAAAATTGGCCGATCGGCTTCCTTTGAAGTCGAATCTTTATGGCTTACAGATGCTTCCAGGCAAATACAATTGAAATCAGACCAGTGGTTCTCCAGAAGACATTGTAAATTTCCTATTACTTTAGTATGGGAGTTTAGTGGGCAAATCATCCAAGATGGCCGCCAGACCAGTTATCCGACAATTTCAAAAGTGGAAATCAACATACCCAAAAACCTATATAAAACTAATTTCTGCTTCAAAATCAGTCAAATAAAAGAATCCAATATGGCAGACAAACACTACATTTTGATTGGTCCATCGCTGCCATGTTTTCGACGCATCGGTTCCCTTGAACAAACTTTAATGGCCGTTAGTCCGTAATCATATCTCCCAACCTTCGGCTCGATCCATTCAATGGTTCTTGACAAGTTGTTTTCACGAAAATAGGTTATCCAAGATAGCCGCCAAACCATTTGGCCAATAACGTTCCCTTGAACAAACTTAGTTCAGCTCTTGCCCTAGATATTTCATGAGTTTGAATCAATACCCCAAGCAGTTTCCCAGACTTTTAAAGATGTTTCTAAAAATCTGCTAAAGTCGAAGATTGCTTCATTAGAACAAACTTTCTATGGCCTAAGGATGCTTCATGCCAAAAATATTATTGAAATCCGCACAGTAGTTCTTGAATAAAAAGTTGACAGGCAGATGGATGGATGGATGGTCGCCACGGCATAAGCTCTCGTGGCCATGTGACCTAATAATGTGCCTCCAAATAATCATCTATTCTTTCCAAGTGAACATTTGTGTTGTGTCTTTTCTCAACATTTTACTTGTAGATAAAATGGCAGGCCAAAGAGATCATGACATCACTATCCACCAAAGTACCCATCTGCCCTCCCATCAGACATATAAACAGACAAAGCAAACAGCCTACCTGCAGAGAAGTGACAACTAGAAACCTTCCTGATATTCAAAGAAAACAACACTCAAAGCATCAAGCTCAATACTGGAATTATCATCGCTTTCAAACACAAGCAAGAATATTTTTTATACAGATGCAAAAACTGTTGTCTGATCGTCAATATGGGATGGTGATAACAGATAACATCGTTATACATCTAGGTATCTCAATATTATATGCCAGTAAGTGAGTGTTTTGAAACTAATTACGGGGAAGGGCAGTAGATGAAATTAAGGATTTTTTCTACTAACACAGACGGGATAGTGCGTCATTGATTTTGCTATCCTGCAGCAAATTTCACTAACCCAATGTTTGTAAGCTCAAAACTGATCACTTCTTTAATCCATTCACCGATGGATCCCTATAAAGCTCATTTCCAAAGCAACCATACAAGAGAAGCTGTTGAATGTTTTGAAATTAATTCGTCCAGAAACAGCTGTTGCTGCCTTAGCAACAGCTTTCCAGACAAATTAATTTCAAAATATTCAATTAAAACATTGAAGGTAGCATAAAATCTGTCTTTTGTCAATTTTTGGTGGGTACTGAACATAATGACATTATAACAGGGTTTTTTCGTATTTCCTCTTTTGAGAGCATTACTAACCCAGACAGGTTAGTGCAGGCATAGTTTTACTAACCTGTATGAAATTCTACTATCCTCGGGTCAACTGGTTAGTTTTAAAATTGAGCACTGAGGGGGGGATATTACAATCTGGTGTCTATCTGTCTGTGTGGCTATCTGTCTGTCTGGAGCTGCATCTCAACAAGGGCCTCTTCTTAAGGGTTGTTCTTAAGCAATGGATGGCACAATATACTGTACTTAACTCATTCATCGATGGATTCCCCATATCCCATTTCCAAGGCAACCATACAGGAAGTGTTGAACATTTTGACATTAATTTGACTAGAAGCAACGGCTTCCCGCCAAATTATTTTCAAAATATTCAACATTTTCTGTTTTATATAGTAAATAATATAATTTTCCAGGGAGTGGTGGGTGAAAGGGTTAAATTCAACATTTATTTGGTCTAATTAGTAAACCCTTAACACTCTAATGTCAAAATTTTTAATTTTTAAATTAAATTAAAAGATGAACTTGGTGTTCATTTTTCAATAAATTTGGTGGTAGCAACATCGTCCACCAAAATTGTTTAAAAATGTACACCAATTTCTTTGCTAGCAGTAAAGGATAGAATATTTGACATGAGAGTGGTAAGAGTTAAAAATAATACAAAATGTACAGGCTGAATGTTTACCTGCACCAAGTAAGAGGAAGAGGGTATTGCGATTGGGACTGCAAGCCTGCCTGGCTGGTGCTGTATCTAAAAAATCTATTGATTTGATTTGACTCCAATTTTAACACTCCGAAGGAATACAAAAACTTTTTAATAGTATGATAAAAGGGGAGGGCGAGGACTTGCAATCTTATTACTGGTTCTAATTCTAAGTCTTCAGCTAACGTCCTTGTGTTCAACTACCGCTTAACGTTAACCAGAATCTGTACCTTCTGGTTTGCATTAAACAGTTGTAAGCGTAACAAATTATAGCTAAAGACTGGATAAGGAAATCATGGCCACCAACCACTTTCAGTGAAATTGTTTTCAAAACATTCAGCAGGTCCAGAGTTATTACCCTTTGAAATTATTGTCTGGTGGCTTGCAGAAGTCAGATATTTAAGATTCATCATGCAACATGATAACAGACATTTACTGCAAAATGACTGGAAACCTTTGCTACCTATAGTCGCAGCATCTATGGAAATCTATTTCACACTTTAACCCTCAAATTTATTCCAGAAAATTTAATTTTTCAACACAGAAAAAGTACATTTGCAGGCCAAGGGAAGACTAGTTTTGAAAATTTATCACTGGAATGACTGGCTCGGTTATCGAGCCAGTCATTCCAGTGGTAAATTTTCAAAAAATTGTCTTCTCTTTGTCTGCAAATGGATATTTCTTAAGACCACTGCAGAAGCCGCTTTTGGCTGATATGATTGTTAAAAGGTTAATGGGCAAGATTAGAGAAAAACAGTCCTTGTAATGGCCTTGAGATATACCCATCAACTGCTCAAGATTTTAAATCTTACCACTGGAATCACTGGCTCGATAACTGAGCCACTCACTTCTGTGGTAAAGTTTTCAAAAAATAGCTTTCTTTTTTCAGTTAAAAAATATTTCCATATGTCTATGGCTGCAACAGCACCCAGTCAAATCAGTTACATACAATTCGTACAACAACGCTGTCATCAATTAAGCGTTCGTGACACCCTTACCTACATCATTCATGACGTAATTGATTATGATGTCATCCTACAGGTCACGTAGTTGATTATGACATCATATGATTGATGGATAAACTGGAAAGGTCCAATATGTTAAAAAATATTCAGCAGTATGTTTTATTTTATTTTGGAAAAATGTTGCTGTGTTTTATTTCTGAACTGTAGTGCCATGCACCTAGCTAATAGTACAGTCAGGGCACATGGCATGAGCCATAATGACGCACATAACAGCAGAATAAATGTGCACAAACATATTATCCACTTAATAATTCCTTCACGGCTGAGATAATTATGAATCCCATAAACATTACCAGATATACATCATGAGAGAAAGCAGATAATTATAACGGCCCACCTGGAAACACTTACGCAATGGTTTGTCTTCTTCTTTTCGTTCGCTGATCATACCGCCAGTCCTAAAGTGACTATCGACATGATCATAAGCAATGGTTTGTGATCAGCGCCATAGCCTGGAAATATGTGACATTCCATGACGTTGCAATACGTATTGCATGACTACTTATGCGGGATGCTGACTATCAAAATCTTAACATTAATATAACAAATAGCATATCAATGAACCTTTCAACTTTTCTCTAGCTCAGCACCACCCACACTTCACCTGTGTTGGGATCAACCGATCTCTGAACTCACTAACTATCAATTTCCAGAAAACTACAGTTAAGTTACGTAATGTTTATGCCGTCATCCTACATGTCACATCACGTAGTTGGTTATGCCGTCATATGATGGATGGATAAATTGTAAAAGTCTATTAGGGTAGCTCAGGCGGCTATATGGTGATTCTATGTATCTTACTCATTTTAACGAGCCATGCATAAACTGCATGAAATATCAGTAAGACCGAATCGCGCAAAGCGACCGCCAGGTTCGGCCACCAGGGGAGAACGGGGATAAACAACCTATTGTGAGAGTATAATGGATACCCAGGGGCGCATCTTACCATCATAAAGAGACAAATATATTCAGGACTGGGAAACATGAAAGGTGTCTTCTGCATTTTGATGGAGTATATATTAGAGTGGATGCATATCTCCTTTCCAGTGCCGAATCCTCATGAATTCTGATTACCCGTAATCCCCCCCCCCCCATGACAAAAAATGCTCAAGGCTGAGCATAAATTTCTCTAGTTTAGTCAAAACCACTGCCAATCTGATGTAGGATTGCACGATTATCCGATATTATCGAGTATCACGAACTGATTTTCAACTGATTTTGAAAAAAACTTGAAATATCACCAAAATTGTACTGTATTCTGCCTATTCGTAGCCCAGGTGACTACTACAGCGAGGTGTTCAATTTATTTCCAGACCAACATGTCTGAGAAAGGGGTGGTCTTATATTAGGAATACTGGTAGTTCAAGAAAAAGTTGAAGCTCATTCTCTAAAATTGTATAAAAAAATAGACAACAACAATAATAAAATTGAATACAATTTACCTGTACAATTTCTTGCCGCCCTACTGTATACCTCAAAACCACCATCGCGGGAGTGAAATTATTACGTGTGATGAGCCAGTCATTCCAGTGGTAAATTTTCAAAAATAGTCTTCTGATCTGCAAATGGACATTTTCTATGAGAAAATTTGACATTTTCTTTAACAAATTTGAGTGTTAACCCTTTCGTGACGAAACCGGCCATAACCGGCCTCGGTAGTGGTTTTGAGTAATGTCCATTTACAGGCCAAGAGAAGACTATTTTTGAAATTTTACCACTGAAATGACTGGCTCGGTAACCGAGCCAGTCATTACAGTGGTAAACTTTCAAAAATAGCCTTCTCTTGGCCTGCAAATGGGCATTCAATGAGTAAAAACTTTAATTTTTCGAAGAAATTTAGTCATTAAAGGGCTAAAGGGTAAAGTGCCTTGAAGATTATCTTCTCATGGCGCATGTCCAGTGCTCAAGCATTACTTACACAAATAAATATTTCCAAACTTGAATTTTTCAAAACTCTCCAGAATTGGTATATTTTTCCCTCGACCATCTTGAATTTTCAGAAAAATTTACTTTTGTTAAATGTGTCTAATTGATTTTCCGGACTGTTCACCAGAAAAATTGATCAATCAAATTTACTTAAGTCGACTGCATTAAGTATCATATGAGCCAAGTTTGGTTGAAATCCACTAGAGGGGGCTTTTCTGAAAGTCAAGGATGGTCACCATGACAGACTGGAGACATTGGAAATCATGGGCTAAAATATTACCTGTTGTGAAACTGTAAATGTATATTCTATATCAAAATAAATAATCTTGAACTTGAACTTGAACTTGATTACAAATTTGGTTAAAGAAAAATATAGTTGGCTAAAGAAACCCACAGACCCCCCTTGAGGGTTGGTCTGTTGTTTTATTAACCACTATAAAAACATAATTACCGTTCAATGACTACTTGCTAAATCAATTATCTCCATTTAGATATCAGAATAAGATTTTTATGCCTGAATACACACCTCCCCATGCCTATTCCTATTAATATGGTCCCTCAACCAGGCAACTGGTTGAGTCCATCTCCAGCCTACTAACAGGTATAGACTGGCACCAGTCTATACTCACCTCATAGTGACGCTTGTCGCTAAGCGCGCCTGCGCATGCGCATTAGAGCCCGAATAGGAAACAGATTCACTTTTCTAAATTTAAGTGCAAAACATTAAAAGACTGATTCTCAAATCTTACCACGCGGGGTGGCTGAGGCCGGGTCGTAGTGATTGAGCGGTAAGTGTTTTTATAGTGGTTAATAAAACAACAGACCAACCCGCAAGGGGGGTTGTTATTACACCACAAAAACATCCATTACCGTTCAATCACTACTTGCTAAACCCGTAGATTTGGTCAGTGCCCCATGACAACATAAGGTGGGAGGAGATTTGAGAATCAATAAACAAGGATAAAAATCAAACCAATCTTATCCAAATGTTAATAACATAACATAATAGTGCATATAACTCAATCACACCGTGATTAACAAATAAGGATAAGTAGAACTCAAAGAACCAAATAAAAACCAAAGAAGACTCTCACCATTTCTTACAGACGCACAGTCCTAACGAAAATGGTGGGAAGTGCTGGGTAAATGGTCTCCAGCTTTTTTAGTTAAAATCATAATGTTACAAAAGAAGGAAGCTGCTGCACTCTGGTCTTTAAGATAAAATGAAGTAAAAGTATATTCGGATTTCCAGCCTGCCACCTGCATGACCTCATCTAAAGACGAACCGGCAAAAAGAGCGAAAGAAGTAGCCATGCCTCTAACGTCATGGGCTTTAATATGGGTGAGATTAATTTGATCCGGTGAAGCTATCTCGTAGCAAAGCTTAATCGTCTCACAAATCCATCTGGCAATCGTAGATTTTGAGACCGGCTTGGATAACTCTTCCGCGTAGGAAACCCATAAATGGGATGGATCGGCTCTCTTAAAATCGGTTCGCTCTTTATAGGTTCTTAATGCCCTAACATGACACCAAAATTTATCGGATGGCAAAAAAGACGATAAAGATTTAAAAATAATCGGACTAGCAGGAAAATGGTTAGACTGAGTTTTAGATAAAAAGTCCCTTCTGGGATATAAAACCAAACCGTCACCTGAAACTATAAATCTATCCCTTTCAGCAGAAAGAGCATGAATCTCTGAACGTCTTCTAGCAGAGGCAGCAGCAACAAGAAAAAACAGCTTTGAGAGTTAAAAGCTTAAGACTGATAGAAGAAATAGGTTCAAAATGGCGACCTGCCAAAACTTGAAGAACCAAAGTCAAATTCCAGGAAGGTAAAGGCTTAGCAATCGGAGGACGAATATTACCTAGACCTCTAATAAAACTATTAAGTCTTAGTATCCTTGACATCGGCATTCAGAAGACAAGGAAGAGAAGATGCAAGCAAAATCTATACCCCCTGACCGTATTAGCTGACAAATGTAGAGTCAAACAGATAAGATAAAAAGTCTAAAACCTGTGGCATAGAAACAGAATCGGGCACGAAACCTTGGTCTGAACACCATTTGCCAAAAATCTTAAGATGACCCTTGTAAACTTGACGGGTCGATTCCCTTCTGGCAGAGTCAATAATTTCCTGAGATCTTGAAGAAACCTTATCCTGGAGGCCTTCAGACTCGAGATTCTCCAAATGCACAGATTGAAGATTTCTGGATTTGGATGTACACATGTACCTCTTACTTGAGATAGAAGGTCCTGGGATACTGGAAGAAGACGAGGAAAGTCTACCAGAAGATCTAGAAGGTCTACAAACCAAATCCTCTTGGGCCAAAAGGGAGCTATCAGAAGAATCTCGCAAACTTGGTCCTTGACACTAAAGGGATCAGAATAGTAGGAGGGAATGCATAAGCGAACATCCCTGTCCAGGACTGACAGGGCATCTACCGCCAGGGCTTGACTGTCCGGAAAAGGAGACATGTAACAGGAGATCTGGGCATTCAGAGGTCGCGAACAGATCTACTAGAGGACGATCCAGAAGATTGAAAATCGATCTGACAACCGACGTCTTTAACTGCCACTCTGTGTGGGCGAACTTGCTGGGACGTGACAGTTGATCCGCTAGAAAATTCAAACTGCCTGGGACATGGGAGGATACCAGAAAGATCTGCCTCCTGCGGCACCACAAGAGAAGATTCCACACTTCTAAACAAACGAGAGACGACCTTGTACCTCCCTGCCTGTTGATATAAGACACCACTGTCGAATTGTCCGACCGAATCGAGACTTTAAGACCTATCACAAGATCTGACCATGAAAGGCGAGCCTTCTTGACAGCCCACAACCCCAGAATGTTGATATGGGCTGTCGACTCCTCCAGGGAACAAAGGCCGGAAACTGACAGGGAATCCCAGACTGCTCCCCAACCCTCCTGGGAAGCGTCTGTGAAGATAATCGCCTGAGGGGAGGACTTTACCAGTGGAACACCCATCAGAAGCAGAGAACGGTCTTTCCAAAAATCTAGATGAGGGATCAATTGTTCTCTGATGGGAATCTGATGGTAAATAGAATGGACTGACTGCTTCCAAAGGGACATTAAATACATTTGGAATGGTCTTCTCATTAGCGCCGCCCAAGTAATCACCTTCTCTACGCTGACCATCAGTCCTATCACTCTTAAAAAGAATCTTGCTCTTACCACTGGAGAAGAAGCGAGGATTTCCATTGCCACTGATAAAGCCTATCCTTGGATCTGAGGGGAAGACTAGACCCCGGGCCAGGTCGAAAGAAAAACCTAGATGAGTAAAGATTTGAGAAGGAACTAGGCTTGATTTCTCTAGATTTAAAATCCACCCTAGATTGCATGCCAGACTGCAAACTTCTGGAAGAATACCTGAGAGAATTGAGGAAGACCTTGCTTTTACCAACCAGTCATCTATATAAACGTGAAGATGGATAGAATGACGGTGTAAAATTCCTGCCACGGCTGAAACTAGATGGGTAAAAAGGAAGGGAGCCGTGGTCAGGCCGATGGGCATGGCGCGGAACTGCCACACACGATCCTTGTAAGCGAACCTTAGGAACTTTCTGAAGGTAGGGTGAATAAGAACATGGAAGTAAGCGTCCTTTAGATCGATGGAAGACGTCCACATTCCCTGATCCAGACTGGAAATGATCTGGGAAATCGTCTCCATCTTGAATTTGGGGGTGAGAATCATAAGATTTAATTTCTTCAAATTTATGATGGGACGCCAACCTCCTGTTTTCTTTGAGACTAAAAAGATGATCGAGTAGTAGCCCGGGTCTACTCTCCAATGGGGAACTTCTTCTCTTGCCCTCTTTACAATCATGGATTCCAACTCCTCTTCCAAAGCCACCAGTTTTTCCGGATTGGAGGGAACCGGAGTCCAAACTGGGAGAGAAGAGGAGGATGACGGATCCATGACGGAGCATAACTCCAATGTACCCGAGATACTAGCCAGGAGTCCTGAACGAGGGCTTGCCATTTCTCCCAAAACAGAGAAAGGCGCCCCTCCTACTGGCACGTTGGGAAAACGGCACTGGACCGCTTGCTCCAAAGGGAGAAGGGGAGGGATGGGGAAGGGAAGAGAGAAGGTTGGACCTACCCGGGAATAGTCCAAACCTTCAAACTCTCTTTCCCTGAAACCCTCTAAAAGAAGAACGTCCTCTGGATCTGGAAGCACGGCGAGAAGGGGTCTGACCCAAGATGAAGGAGACTGCCTCCCTAAAGACCTCGAACGATGGGAGGAAATGGAATCGAAACGATCCTCCTCCAAGGAGCAATTCTGACGATTAGACGAAGACAGATTAGAATTATGGATGACCCTAGAAGGATAAGCCCCAAATTGATCAGGTTTGAGACTCTTTCTTCTAGGAGAAGAATTAGGACTTCTTACAGAAGAGACATCTCTCTTCACGGAAGGATTAGGAAACGAAATCTGAGCTTGAAGCTCCCTAGAGGCCTTCAAGCGCTCAGATTCCCCACGAAGGAAGAGGAGGAGAAGAGGAAGAGATAAGAATAGAGGAGTCGCCTGATACTAAAGATTCACCTGCCCTAGAAGAAACTGGAGAGGAGGGTCTACTCACCGATTCAGGAAAAGAAGAAACTTGAGAATAGGAAAAAGAATCCCTACCCAGATAATGACTAGATGATAAAGAAGGAAGAACCAGAGAGCTAGCCGAAAACCTCGAAAGAATAGGAAGACGAGCAGAAACAAGAGCGATCTAAAGAAGAATCTCTAACCATGGAGAACAAAGAAAAATCTAAACCTGAATCGACAATTTGAAATTCCAGTTCAGGAGATAGAACCACAGAAGCAATCGGATCAAGATGATCAAAAGACGGAGAAGAAGCAGCAGAGGAAGGAGGCGAAGAAAATGATTGAGAAGAAAAGGAAGAAGAATGATCCAACTGATCATGAGAGGAAGAAGAAGAATGAAGAGAAGGAAGACGAGAAAAGCCCGGAGGAGGAAGGGAAGATTTAAAGAGAGAAGAAGTGTTAGAGACATGACTAGAAGAGAAGTCTTTCGACGAAAGAGAAGAAGAAATAGAATTAGAAAGAGAAGAGGAGGAGAAAGAAGAAGACCTAGAAAAAGATGGATTCACAACAGCATCACAGAAGGAAGAAGACTGAGAAGATAAATCAACATCAATGACTTTGGAAGGAAGGAAAGATTCATAGTTGGAAGCTACAGAATCCTGAGAAGCCCATTGAGAAATTTCTGAGACAGAATCAACAAAACTCCTATCATCCAAAATCATAGAAGAACCTAGACAATTTTGCTCTCTCGCTAAACCGGAAGCTGCCTCCCAACCGGAAACGGAAATCGGAAGTCTATCCATGGAAGCGCCTCTACCGGAAGTCGGAAAATAAAAGGAGTCCTCAGACTCAGGATATCCGGAATGGCTGGAAGCTCTGATAAAACCAGAAACGGAAGTAGGCACCGGATCTTGAAGACCCGGATGTCCTACATAGACGGAAGACAGACCGGAAGTGGACGGAATGGAAGTGGTAACCGGATCTTGCCGACCTGGATTACCTACTAAACCAGAAGTCCTACTGGAAACGGAAGCCAGAGAAGAGAGAACCGGATTCTGAAGACCCGGATGTCTTGCTAAACCGGAAGTTCGGATGGAAAATAACGGAGCAGCGGAAAAAGGAAGTAAACCCGAGTCCAAAGGACCCGAATCCACCACAACGGAACCGGAAGAACTAGCAAGACTAGAGATCGAATTCTTAGATACGGGCGATCTAGAAATAACATTGACAACCGGAACAATAGAAAAACTGGCATTTGCAGAAGGTCTGGCCTTATGGACGTCAAACTCAGCCTCCGCCACCACTGCTTGAGGGTTACGCCCGTCACCCTCAAGTCTTATATGGGTTTTACCCGGTGCACTGCTCGAGCCCACCTTCGAGAGCTTAGTCGCTCTTGACTTCTGCTTCGGAGATATTAAAACCTGCCTAGAGGTTAGAGGGACCGGCTTCCCCCATTTGCGGGAACGCCCGCTAGCCTTCGGGCTATCATCTGAACTCGAAGAAACGTCTTGTTTCTTGGCTTCCTTAATCGCAAAAGAAATTCTTTCGTCGAGAGACTTGGTCAAAACCGAGGCAAAGGATTCGAATCTCACGAAAAGTGCCATCACGGCATCTGAATTTGCCGACTAGGTTTCCCCCTCCGTTGCTACCGAGAAAGGAACAGTGATTGACAAAAGACACAGCTTTTGCCTTGCTAGCAACGGAGGTAGGGGAAGGACGGCCAGAGGGCAGCGGTTGTTTGAAAGGCAAATCTTTGAAAAAAGCTTTTGATACCGAGACCGGCCACCCTTTACATATCCCACACATTGTTGTGAGGGTACAGGTTGAATATTTCGCACAGACGTGCCCAGCAAAATCGAGAGTGATGACAATCACATTTAGTCGATGTACACTTTGTCTTGTCTGACAATTTCACAGACTCCTAAAAACGAAAAAACGTAACAATGAAGCATACCGCTCACAATCGTAAAAAGGAGACTTTAGAAAGATAAAATTCATTTCCTAAACGGCGGCAAAGTTAAAATCACAAAGCAAAATCCCTACTCACAAGAAACTTGCAAGGGATAAATGATAATCCTTATAATGCACTAGAAATAACTTTGTTACTGGCTCTGGGTGTGGACTGGACATTATTAAATGATGTTGATGAATAAAGATAGGCATACTAATCAAGATACCACAAAGCGAAACCGATCTTTCACGAAAACCGGTAATAATATGAAATTCGTTTATAAGATACCATATAACCACGAATATACTTCCTGCACGTAACTTAGGGAGGATTGACTTCATATTAGGCATAGTTTCCAATAATATAAAGGCAACGATGTATAGCTGACACAGCGCAAAGCACAAAAAAACTTAGATAAATATTTTCAGCAGTTGTTCTGCATGCAGAATAATTGAAAAGTGAATCTGTTTTCTATTCGGGCTCTAATGCGCATGTGCAGGCGCGTTTAGCGACAAGCGTCACTATGAGGTGAGTATAGACTGGTGCCAGTCCATACCTGTTAGTAGGCTGGAGATGGACTCAACCAGTAGCCTGGTTGAGGGTCCATATTATGAGGAATAGGCATGGGGAGGTGTGTATGCAGGCATAAAAATCTTATTCTGATAGCTAAATGCAGATAATTGATTTAGCAAGTAGTGATTGAACGGTAATGGATGTTTTTGTGGTGTAATAACAACTTGTGATGTAATTCATCATGACATCATATACTTGAGTGACAGATTGGATTCATTAATTCATTGCTTACATACTACCGCTATATTACCGGTACTTAGTCTAGAAACACGCGGATGGAAAGTCATTGTTGCCAGATAATAATTACCAAGCTTCATTGGTACTTTTCTCCTCTGAGTAAATGAGTGGCATTTTTTAGATGTCTAACCATATTTTCAAGGTCACACTACAAAGCAACAGACATTATTAAGTGCTTAACCACATATATTCAAAGAGGACCTTTGCGGATAATTATAAACACACATATATATATTATACTGCTCAGCAAACAGCTGACAAAAAATCTGTTGCAGACATTTTTTGTCTAATAAAGTTGCTGCTAGAAGAGTACATTCTTAACTGTTGAACTGCTGCAAGACACCAGACAATAATTTCAATGGATAATAACTGGACTTGATGAATATTTTGGAAACAATTTGACTGAAAGCTGTTGGTGGCTTAGCCACCAACAACTTTCAGTCAAATTGTTTTCAAAATATGTAGCATATACATAGTTAAATCCAATGGAAAGTGTAGTGTGCAGAAATTCTGCATGCGGACACTTAAAGATGCTACGTGATGGCACTGCTTAAAATACCTGCATTAATTCATGCATTCAGTACCCACAGCTGATTGCAATAAATGTCATAAGGGCCATACCACTCACCTGGCTGATGAGAAACAGAAAGCATGTTTACATTAATTAATGCCCAAATAAGGACCAATGGTCAATTGGGCAAGCATAAATGCTGCCATGGAAGAATGGGTTAAATGGCCCTTGTCATGATTGATCACTGAGGCAATAATTCTAAGTCAGGTACTAATGAGTAATAATTAAGGCAAATACCTGTGACACCATTAACGAACAGGACAAGTACCATTGGTCAATAGGTGAACAATAGCTGATGACCCTGACTAATCGAACCAAAGTCCTTGGCCTTTAAAAGTTGATCAATGAGGTAAGTATAACCGACACAATTGACCAACAGGGTAAGCGTAGCTGAAGCCATTGATCAACAGCGTACGAGTTCCTGACATTATTGACCAATGAGCAATGCATCCATGACACTAACGATCAGCTGGCACCGCATGTGCCACAGGCATAAATGACCAGTGGAGAAAGAAGGCAAGCATAACCGATGTCATGTATTCAAATAAATTCTGCCAAGAAGGTAGATATTAATTTATCACATAAACACGGCTTTCATCCTGTTCAACATTTGTGGATATGAACACATGTGTAATATTCAACGAAGATTTTCATTGGTTATATAATATGTAAGAACTATTTTCATTAGTTTAATAACTTGTAATAATCCCACATACCCCGTGAAGCCGAAAATGTTTCCTAGCAATGTGGACAGCATAAATGTAAACACAGCGGACACATTATGCTGTTGATAGAAATTTTGTAATATATATATAACAAGAGACCCAAGTGCCTGTGGCACTCACCTGGACTATTGGCATTTAAACCATTTGCATTTAAATAGACATGGATGGTTTTCGGAAAATCCAAGATGGCCACCAACAATTTTACCAATCTAGACTCTCGTTTAATACGTTGAAGCCTACCGTCATAGGATCGTTCCACCCAAGTTTTGTTGAAATTGGGTTATTGATTGAAGAGTAGCCTTTTTAAATGGCTCTGGAAAACTTTCAGAAAATCAGAGATTGCTGCCAAAACATTGACCTATCGAAATTCTGAATAGAATAACTAGAGGCTACGACAATAGGATCCTTCCAGCCAAAATTGGTTGAAATTCTAAGCGATTAATGAGGAGTAGCATTTTATATAAATTCCCATTTATCAGAAAACCAAGATGGCCACGATCAAAATCAAGCCGTCAAAATTCTGTATACATTAGTTCTGAAGTGTACGGGCCTAGGGTTCTTCCAGCCGAGTTTGGTGGAAATCGGCCAAGCTGTTAATGAGGAGTAGCCTTTTAACTGATTTCCGATAAATGGGCCTAGGGTTCTTCCAGCCAGTCTGGTTGAAATCGCCAAAGTAGTTAATGAGTAGACGATTCTCAGCCATTTTTCGGAAAATTCAAGATGGCCACCGAACAAATTGAGCAATCAAAATTCTATAAATAAGCTCTGAAGCATAGCACTTTAGCGTCCTTCCAGCTGAGTTTGCTTGAACTCGCTCAAACGGTTAATGAGGAGTAGCCTTTTAAATGATTTCCCAAAATTTTCAGAAAATCCAAGATGGTCGTGGGAAAAATGGACCAATCAAATTCTGTATACAAGTTCTTAAATCTATCAGCCTAGTATCCTTCCAGCTAAGTCTGACTGGAATTGCTCAAGCCGTTAATAAGGAGTAGCGTTTTAAATGATTTCCCGCCATTTTCCAGAAAATCCAATATGGTTGCCAGAAAAATTTATCAATCAAAATTCTGTATACATGTTCTGAAGCATACTAGGCTAGCGTTCTTCCATTCAAGTGTGATTGAAATCGGCCCAGTGGTTATCGAGTAGGTGTTTAAGTGATTTCCAGAAAAATTGACCAATCAAAATTTTGTACACAAGTTTCGAAACCTACCAGCCTAGTATCCTTCCAGCCAAGTCTGGTTGAAATTAGTCAAACCGTTAATGAGGAGTAGCGTTTTAAACGATTTCCCGGCATTTTTTGGAGAATTCAAGATGGCAACTGGAAAAATTGACCAATCAAAATTCTGTATAAACGTTCTGAAGGATACTACGCTAGGGTTCTTTCATCCAAGTTTCGATGAAATTGGCCCAGTGGTTATCGAGAAGTAGACTTAACTGATTTCCAGAAATTATCAGAAAATCCAAGAAGGCTGCCGGAAAAATTGACCGATCAAAATTCTGTATACAAGTTCTGAACCATACCAGTGTACTATCCTACCAGCTTAGACTGGTTGAAATTGTCCAAGCAGTTAATGAGGAGTAACGTTTTAAACGATTTCCCGCAATTTTTTGGAAAAATCAAGATGGCCGCCGAAAAGATTGACCAATCAAAATTCTGTATAGAAGTTCTGAAGCCTACCCCAATAGAGACGTTCCAGCCAAATTAGGTTGAAATCCGCCCAGCAGTAAATGAGGAGTAGCGTTTTTAAGCCAAAGTTGATGGCTGGACACCGGACGGTTACCATGCCATAAGCTCATTTTCCCATTCTGGCCAGGTGAGCTAAAACTAGTTATGAAATACATTTGTAAATTTGCATGATGGATACAAAAATTCAAATTAAGTTTGATGAAAATTAATTTCAAGTCCGAAATAATAATGTTTTGTTTGTCAGGATTTTTTGTGCCGCATTTGTCAGAACTCTTAGCAAGTGATGCGTCATAGCGACGAAAACGAACAGCACAGTGGTGCATTTAAACTGGCTAACATTTCAGGCTCAACTTTTCTTGGAAATTTGTCAAAATATGATAAATAGAATCTCACACTCGGCCAAATTTCATATCACTTTTATCAACCGTAGTCAAAAATTATCACATGGCACTCACTAAAGCTCATGCAATGTGACCATTTTTCGACTCGGTTGATAAGTGTTATGAAATGGGGACCTTGTTTCAGATTCTCTATATATATTTGGCTTAGTAAATAGTACGTTTATTAGTTTTAGAATAAACATTTGTCATATTCACCACATCCCGGAGGGATAACTAATTCCCTTTATAATTATTTGTCAGTTATATGATTGAGGGTTTATTTCAAGTATTTATCATTCTTGTGCCTTCAGCAGTCAAATCCATGTTGATTTCGTGAGTCAAAATACAGATCAATATTTCAGTTGGCGAACTTTGCGCGTACACAATAAATAATTGACCGTCATGATTTCAAGATTCTGGGGATTTCTTATACCAACAGATGGCGGGTGTGTTGGCAATGGCCACGATTATGACATAACGCAAACAACATGGGGGCCACATACGTGATGGAATTTAATGATGCACCTCTATATTTTTTTTACATTCTGTATTCGTTATGTTAGTGACGTTATGAAAGCTTTAATTCCGACCTCATGTGCTGCCTAGGTAACACCTTAGCAAAATGGCCTGCTTCAGGAACCGGTTATGGGAATAAGCTAGATCACCGGACAGAGTATGTAGTGCTTAAAATTGTTACCCTTTAACCATTGAATTTGCTCAAGAAAATTTCAATATTCTCATAGAAAATGTCCATTTGCAGACCAAGAGATGACTATTTAGGAAAAATTTACCACTGGAATGACTGGCTCGGTTATCGAGCCAGTCATTCCAGTCGTACAACACCACTGCAGAACCTTTCAACTCGACAAATCCCTGAAAAAGTAGATTCTTTATGCTATAAAACTTATTCTGTTGAATATTTTGAAATTAATTTGACTGGAAGGCATTGCTGTCATAGTCAGCAATGGCTTCCAGTCAAATTAATTTCAAAATATTCAACAGTTTTCCTGTAATGCTGTATGGTTGCCATGAAAATGAGATATGGGGAATTCATCGGTGAAAGGGTTAAGTTGACAGAAAAATGGTCTGGAAAATTCACATTTTGCAGTGATTAATTTTCAAGACATGGCTAAGAGGACAATTTTTGAAAATTTATCACTGCAAAGAGGCTCAGTTAGCGATCCAGACATGTTATTTTCCGTGATAAATAGTCTTTTATTGGCATGCAAATGGACATTTCTACCACTGCAGAGGTCAATTTTGGTAAGCTTGACCATTAACCATACAGTCCGGACATAAAACATTCTTTACGCTGCAACGAATTGTCTGTGTATCAATATTTTGAATCTAGCGTGACTGTGAACTGCTGCTGCCTATAATGGCAGTAACAGCTTCCATTAAAATTACTTTCAAATTATTTAACATCTTTCCTGTATAGTTGTCCTGAAATTGACATACTGCAATTTAAAAGGTCAAACGTGCAACTAACATGAATTCCACCCACACACATGTGTACACACTAACTACCCACCCCCTCCCTGGGTTTTAAATAATGATGGTGATAGTGGTGTGAAGGCAATGGTTTCAAAACCAGAGGTGTTCAGGGTTCGTTTGCCCAGTATGGATTCACACAATAAGTGAATGCTTGAGCAAATTTCATCACTCGTGGACACACTTCTCTCCAACCAGGGGAAGAAATGGGTGGTGGCGTAAAAACTACTGAAGTTCCATCAGATAGATTAATATCCTGTCCATGCAGAGAAGAAATACCCTGAGCTATTTAACCCCACAACCTATGAAATTGAGTGTCTCAAATTCAGGTTGACTATACAGGAATGGTGTTGAATATTTTGAAACTAATTTAACTGGAAGCTGTTGCTGCCATAGGCAGCAACATCTCCCAGTTAAATTAGTTTTAAAATATTCCACATAAAATTCTGAACATCATAAAGGATATCATTTGACTCATTTCTGGGGTATGGAAGTTAATCCTTTTATTGACTAAATTTTGTTTAAAAAAATCAAAATATTTGCTTATTGAATAAACATTTGCAAGGCAAGAGATTATTTTTGAAAATTTACCACTGGAATGACTAGCTTGGTTACCCAGCCAGTTACTCCCGTGGTGAATGTTAAAAAATAGTCTTCTCATCTCCAGCAAGTGGACATTCTTCGCGAGCACTACAGAGACTGGTTTTGTCTTGAAATGGTTAAATCTTTAATGTCAGAGACACAAGGATAAGCGCCTGCACTATATGTGCTTCAGATAACAGAGCTCAAACATGTAAGCGCACATGCATAAAGCAATTTCAAAAATAACTAAAATCGTGTTGATTACAATAATTTGAAGGAAAGGCATTACACCGACAGCAGCAACAACTTTCAGTAAACCGCTGTCAAAACATTCAACAGGTGGTGGCTGGAAAAGCAGCACCGAAAGCATATTTCTACGAATTCAGGCTGAAATGTGTCAGTCCATGAAATGTCTCAATTTCAAGAGTCAAGACAACTATATACAGTATTCTTCTGGAATATTTTGAAAATAATTTAAATGAACCATGTTGCCACCATAGGCAGGAACAACTCAGTCAAATTAATTCCAAAATAATCAACACCATATTCATTATGTTATAATGAATTCATTGATTTCTTCTTTGCCCTTTCACTGATGAATTCCCCGTATCTCATTTTCCAGTCAATCATACATGAAACTAGTGAATATTTGAAATTAATTTGACTAGAAGCCGTTGCTGCTGCAGCAATGGCTTCCAGTTAAATTAATTTCAAAATATCCAACAGAATAACTTTAACTCGTTAAAGTATTTACTTTTTCAGGGATTTGACTGTAAAAGGGTTAAAAGATGCCCCTCTAGTTAAGAGTGACATTCTAGGTTTAATCAGCTAACTATCAAGGGGAGAGAACTCATTATCTCATTTACAGTGATTGATGGCTCCCGTCGACCAGGACTATGGCCCTTTATACTTATATCACCATGATTTTTATAAACCCCTTCAACAAGACAGATCAAGCTAAGCCAATAGAGGGATAGATCCATTTCTAGCTTTGCCACACCCATTTCTAGCTCTCTCCACTATGGTTTATCATAAGGGTCCTTTTGAGGGTATATACACCCATAATGCAACTTGGGACACCCAAACGTAGTCGCAGTGGGACACATGGGACTCCTGAAAATTGTGTATGATTATTAAATATTAATTAGTTTATAGATTTTTGCACAAAAATACCTACAAAATCTAGCATGGCACCGCATAATTCCTAGCTGTAAATGCATGGTACATTCTAACATTACATTAATAACAACGTAGGTGGGAGATCATTTATGACAATCTCATCCCGCTTTGTTTATACCTATAGGGGCCATACAGTGCAGTTGGTGGATCCAATGGCTTTCTTTAGCCTTTCTCCAGATTGTGGAAGTGTCATCATCCGGGTCCGAGGGAAGGACTTGGATGATGCGAACTTGATGTCACTAATAGAGTGGTCTTCTGATGTGAAGTGTCTTAAGACTGGTGTGTCATATCTGATATGTTTTTGGAAATTTATGATCGAACGTAAGTGTTCTTGTATCCTTATCTTAAAGGTGCGTTTTGTTTCTCCCACATTGTTTTTTGCACCTTTTACAGTTTATGAGATAGACGACGTTCCTTGTGGCGCAGTTACCGGCTATCTTTGCCCTGTATGTGAGATGTGTATGGTTACTTTTGAACCGTTTGCTCTGGTCCATTACTTTACAGAAATCACACTGCCTTTTGGGCATGGTTTAAATTTGTTTCTGTGTGTTGGTTTTGTCTCGGTGGGGTTGCTGAGACGGGCTCGTATTACTTCATCCCTAATTGTGGGATTTTTTCTGAAACCGAATAGTGTTTTTTCTGGGAAAGCTGATCTGCATCGATCACTGCTTTCTAGGATGTGCCAGTTCTTGAGTCTGTTTTTGTAGGAATTGACTGGTCTCATGAAATTCACTGCTAACGATTTGTCTTTGGGATTTTGTCTCGCTTCCATGTGTGTTGTCTTTGTAGCGTATTGTTTCTCTTTAGTGTGAACGCTTTTTCTTGTGCTCTTAATAGCAGGGTGTGTGGGTAACCACTAGCTTCATAGTGTTTTATCAGTTCTGTGCTATGTTTGATGTATTCAGAGTCCAATGTGCAGATTCTGCGTAGTCGAAGACGTTGCCCATATGGGCCCGCATTTTTGCATGAATTTAGGTGGGCTGATGAGTAGTGAAGGTACCCGTGAATATCTGTGGGCTTGGTATAGAGGGAGAGTTGTAGGTGATTATTTTCTCCATTGGAGATTTTTGTGTCCAAAAATGTGACCTCTGTATACGAGTGTTCTTCTGTGAATTTTATAGTCGGGTGTGACGAGTTAGTTCATGTAGGAAACGAACTCTAGGAAAGTGCTTTCACTACGCTCCCAGATCATGAAAATGTTGTCTATATACCTAAGGTAGAGGGATGGTGGGTGGGGTGCGTTCTGTAGAAGTCTGGTTTCTAGATCGCTCATGAATATGCATGCTGCTTTATTGCCCATTGCAGTCCCTCCTACTTGTAGATAGTGCTTACCATAGAATTCAAAGTTATTTAATTCGAGGACTAGTTTGAGGAGGTTTAGAAGTCCTTTTTTTTTAAACAAATCTTGCTGTGGCTCGTAGGCCCTCATTATTTGGTATGCATGTATATAGACTGCTGACGTCCATTGTGCATAGGAGCGTGCTTGCGTTGATTTTGCCATATTCTTCAAGTTTTTTTATGAATTCGGTGGTGTTCTTGACTAGGATTTGATTTCTGTGACATGAAGTTTGATATGTTCATCAACGAAACTGCTTATTAGTTCTGTGGGGGCCCCAGTTGCAGCTAATGATGGGTCTGCCCGGGACTAGTACGAGTTTTCTTGGTTTGTGGATCTTGGGGAGGCGATAGAAACGTGCTGTTTTGGGAGAACTAGGGAGTAGACCATTCGCTATTTCGCTGTCTAGCTGGTCTAAACGTTTTCAGATGAGGCCAATGTGGATTTCTGTTCTATCTTCTGGGATCTCCAGGTAGAAACCCTTGTCTGACAGTTGTCTGTTTGCTTCTGCTATGTAGTCAGACATGTTTTGTATAGCCATTGCTTGGCCATTGTCTGCTCTTTTGATCACTACATCTCTATCTTTGGAGAGGGCAGTGATCGCCCGTCTTTCAACCATGCTAAAGTTAGCTACACCATTTCTTTTGTGGATATGTTTAGAGAAAGCATATTTGATTGGTTTGATAAAGCTGTCCAGTTTCAAAAATAGTCTTCACTTTGTCTGCAAATTGACATTTTCTTTGAAAAGAATTGAAATTTTCTTGAAAAGCATTCAAGGCTTAAAGGGTTAAATTGTAAATTCATCAAAGACACACACAATTCACACACTAGATATTTTTCGTTTTTCGTAACAAAGCTTTATATCATTATGATTGTGACGTCCGCTAACTTGTGACGCAATTGATTATGACTTCAGATACTAGCGTGTCAAATCGAATTCCTCCGAAAATATTCACCTTGCATACAGCTATTGTCCGCAGAAATTCACCCAGCACATGTTATTAAATTCTAAGATTTGCAACAAAACGTGATGTACATACAGAGATGGATGAAGGAGACAGACACCGGATACGGTTAGCTCACATGTTGAATCCTGTCTTTATTCTCTATAGTTCTGACCAAGGCAGCTAACTATAATTAATGTTACACATAGTTCTGACCAAGGCAGCTAACTATAATTAATGTTACACATTTGACAGTCAGACAGACAGACAGACAGGCAGACAGATAGAGACAGAGAGAGAGAGAGAGACAGACAGACAGACAGACAGACAGACAGACAGACAGACAGACAGACAGACAGAGTTATCATTGTGAACCCTTGGCCTGAATTTCAAGACAACTATTCAGGAAACCTGTTAAATATTTAACAAGAGCGCTACAAACGGTGCACAATACCCCGCCATGATGACAAACCAATGAGTGAGAGCTATCAGAAAATATTTATTTCTTCCTCAGACCCAGACCAGTCATCCTTATGAAGTGTCAAAGCGATCCAACCACCTTATGAAGATTCAAAGCGATCCGATAAATGGTTGAGGAGTTATCATCTGGAAACAAATTTTCAAGATGGCCACCAGTGGCTGGCAGCCATCTTGGATTTAGTGGCTGGTGGCCATCTTGTATTTCGGATCATCCTCGATTTCGATAGGTCGCTTCCTCAGAGCTAGTCCAACCACCCTATGAAGTTTCCAAGCGATCTGATAAACGATTGAGGAGTTATCATCCAGAAACTAATTTTAAAGATGGCCGCCGGTGGCTGGCGGCCATCTTGGATTTCGGATCATCGTCAATTTCGATAGGTTTCTTCCCCAGACCTAGTTCAATGATTTTATGGCGTTTCAAAGTGATCCGATTAACGGTAACAGAGTTATTATCCGGAAACCAATTTTCAAGATGGCTGTCTGTGACTGGCGGCCATGGATTTCGGATCATCATCGATTTCGATACGTTTCTTCCCAAGACCTAGTCCACCCACTCTATGAAGTTTCAATGCGATCGGAGAAATGGTAACAGGGTTATCATCCGGAAACCACTCTGCCGCCCGCCTGACGGCGCCATTACATAATACCCCGCAAAGTTTTTGGGCGGGGTTTAAAAACTATACGTTGGCTGGAACCATGTTTTCGGTTATTTAGAGGTAAATCTTCAGAAATTGTCTTCTGTTGGTCTGCAATTTCAATGAACATTTCTCAAAACCAGACGGCAGAAGATATTTTTGGAAGGCTTCACACCACATTAACTTATTGGCCGTTTTGCTTCATTTCAATGAATGAGCTGGTGTGCACTACTGGTCTCGTTTGGCACTGCTCATAGTGGCAATCCTGGTGTGGCATGCAATACAGGTATCTATAGATATTGACCTGACACAACAGTGGCACTGGGAGCCAGCTATCACCAAGACAGCACACGCGTGCATGCAAGCACATGTACTTGCACACACCCGATCAACCTCCCCAACTTTGGTTCATGCACCAATTACAGTTTGATAAATTATTTCAATTCAAATGATTATACCTAAGCATTAAGACAAAATTTGTCTTATCCATGTTGTAGCTGTGAAAATATATTAAATCCCAACAGTGAATTTCTAATCACGCTCATGTACACAACAACTGTAACAAGTTTCCAGATGTTACAGCCATAAGCCACTCTACTTGTAAACACACCATTAAGACTGCTAAAATTTGGTCAAGAAAATCAAAATATTTACTCATTGAATGTCCATTTGCAGGCCAAGAGGAATATTTTTTGAAAATTTACCACTTGAATGACTGGCTCGGTTATATTCATTAACCCATTAGTGGCCAGCCTGGCCTACATCAGCATTTGCAATGGTCTTGAGGTGTGTACATTTGCAGGCCAAAAAGACTATTTTTGAATGATTTTCTTGTACCAAATTTGACCTTTACCCTTTTAATGTTCGGACTCTTGGTCAATGTCCATTTGATGGTCAAGAGAAGCATTTTTTTAAATTGTACCACTGAAATGACTGGCTCAGTTATCGAGCCAGTCATTCCAGTTGTAAATTTTCAAAATTTTATTTCTCTTGGCCTACAAATGGACATTTCTCAAGACCTGTATAGATGCCACTTTTGGATGATTTGAATGTTAGAGCTAAACTTGTTCACATTAGTCACTACATCGTTACAATGACCCAAGAATCAGCTCTAAAATTCACCTATCTACAAAATGAGTCTAACATTTAAATTCATGATCAATTAATTAAATGAAAACTTACAAATTCAAAGTCCAGACGAAAATAATGGATTCTCTCGAAACATGTGGCATATAAGAAATCCAACGACTAGATATTAGACAGAAATTAATATATCTATCTTCCTCTTACAGCTGATAAACATCTAGTGAAGAGGGAGTGAGATCGCGATCTGACGAAAAGTGACGATATAACAGTGATATCTTTAATCCTCCCACAATGCATCTTAATCTAAATATGAGATACTGAGGCAGAGAACGCTCTCTGATCCATAGTCCACTACACTAAGTCAACAAATCATTATATCTATTATTTTGTTCAATTGATAAGAAAAACAAGACAACTTTGCCCGGCCAATGTCTAATATCACAAGTTTGCCTCTTTTCATTCTATATTCGTGTAAACTTGATTACGAAGCAGTAAAGATGAAACATGCTGAATAATTACACCAATTTGACTGAACATCGTCTCATAGACATACAACATAAATTTGTACGGTAGTCAAATTGTTTATAAACAATTCAGCAGACTCATTAAATTTTTAGCATGAAATGACTAAACAAATCTACAAAGAAATACATTGTATGTACAGTCCAACTCATATATAAGTTTTGTAAACAAAAACAGAAATATTGTATTTACTTAAAAATGTTTTGTTGAATAGTTTGTAAATAATGTACCTTTCCACTGTATCCATCCATCATATGACGTCATATACATGACGTATAGAATGACATCACAATCAATGATGTCATGAATGACGTAGATAATTACGATAACTACATCACGAACGCATAGTTGAAGACGGACTATGCATTGTTGTAAGAATTGTATGTTTTTAATATTTAATAAATATTTTGTTGATTATTTTGAAACTAATTTGACTGGACGCTGCTGCTGCCATAGGCAGCAACAGCATCCAGTCAAATTAGTTACAAAATATTCAACAACTTAACTATACTTTTCAGGAAATTGAGTCAGGGCAATCATGGATCGCTCAATCCCAACACGGTGAAGAGTGGGTGGAGTTTACCTAGAGGTGGGCAGGGCATAGCTAAAACTGGAAAGGTCCATTGGATTGGAAGTCTTCCAATTCAAATATGTTCAAAATATTCAACAATACATTTTAATTTTAATAAACATGATAAGTTATTTCTGAGGGAGACTGTACTTTCAATGACAATTACAAACTACAGATATTGTATGTAAGATAAAGAATCAGAGCCTCTCTGCTGATATATTGAAAGCGGGGATAGTATTTCCTAACTCAAATATACATAATTATGCATGATCATGCAGTAAAGCTCGAATCAGATTTAACCCTTTCACCTACAAATCCCTGAAAAATAGTATCTTCTTCACGATATAAAACTTACTCTGCTTAATATTTTGAAATAAATTTCACTGAAAGCCTTTAGGCATCAACGGCCTCCAGTCAAATTAATTTCAAAATATTCAAGTTTTCCCATTTGATTGCGTTGAAAATGAGATATGGAGAATTCAGCAGTGAAAGGGTTAACACACATGTTAACCCTATGGTGGTCAACTCACCAAAAATGGCTTCAGCAGTTATCTTTCGGAATCGCCTTTTAAAGACCAAGGTGGTTTTGAAAATTAACCTCTGGAATGTCTGGCTGATTAAAGTCGAGTCAGTCATTCCAGTGGTAAATTTTAAGTCTTCTCTTGGTCTGCAAATAAATATTCAGTGAGCAAAACTTGTACTTGATTTTTTAAGAATTTGGATATGGAATTAAACTTTAAATGGGGTTAGGTGGGGATGTGGTAGCAGTGGTCGCAAAGTGGCAGTCGAGTTATAGTGAGATTTGACAAAACCTCCTCATATGACAGCATGTTGTCGATGTACTGAGATTAATATTAAAGACAGATTCAAATACAGATACAGAGACTGTAGATAGATACAGACAGACAGACAGACTGTAGCCACACACAGACAGACAGACAGACAGACAGACAGACAGACAGACAGACAGACAGATAGATAGATAGATAGATATAGATGCACTGCCAAATGGATGGACAAACTTTAAAATGCTTCGATCTGTATAATTAACGATCTGGGTCAGCGGGACCAACTTTGTGATCAGTTCCTTCCACCATACCCATCAACCAAGACCATTTTGATTGGACCATATCTCCCAAATTTGGGCCTATCAGTTCAACGGTTCTGGAGTTGTTTTTGCGAAAACTAGGTCATCCAAGACAGCCACCAAACCTCTTTGGCCAATCAAATTCCCTTGAACAAACTTGGTTCACTTGTTGCCGTAGATGATATTTCATGAGTTTTGAATCAATCAATTGGTTCAGAGATTTTAAAAAATGCTTCTAAAAATCAGCCGATCAGCTTCCTTTGAACAAACTTGGATCCCTATGGCATAAGGCTGCTTCCTGCCAAATATAATTGAAATCGGCCCAGTGGTTCTTGTGAAGAGGTTGTTTAAAGAAAAAGCTTACAGATGACGGACGGACTATGGATTGTTGCCACAGCATAAGCTCGCTTGGCAAATTCTGGCCTGGTGAGCTAAAAAGTGGGTGTATATACTTATACTGTGGCTGATGTTGCATTTAATTCAGTCATTATAGGAATTAAGGCAGGATCTCCATTACATATCACATGATATCCTCGTAATTCTGTATTGATAACTGACAATGACCAAGTGCGTCCAGTAAAACTACAGTTCAAAGCACCATATTCATTACACATTCATTCATATGAGCAGTGTGTGTCCACAAGTAATGCGCGCGCACGCGCGCACGCACGCACGCACGCATGCGCACACACGCATGTACTACCGTAGGTTGATGAGACGGTCATTTCACTCCTAATTTCTGAAAATCTTTTGGTTTGTAAATGGGTATTTATCAAGACCATTACAGACTGCATTTGGCAGAATTGACAATTAACCATTCAATCAACAAATTTGGTCAAGAAAAAAAAATGTACATTTGTTGAAATGACTGGCTTGTTTATCCAGCCACCCCCCCCCCCCCCCCCACCCCTTCCAGTGGTAAATTTTCAAAAACAATCTCTTAGTCTGCAAATGAACATTTCTCAAGATCACTGAAGAAACAATTTTCCATGTTGCACCGAGGCTGAGCCCAGCGGAACATTTGGCCTTATGCATGTCCAGTTACATTTAGCATTCAAAACCCTCAAACTGTCGCCTTCAATCTTTGCCCCAGGTGTAACACTGAGTTTTTGGCCAGCTTGAGAGTGAACCCTTAACACCCTGATGTCAATATTCTAACTTTTACCGTGTCAATAGCAAAGAAACTAGTGTACATTTTTCAACAATTTTGGTGGAAGATGTTGCTGCCTACGACAGCACCATCTTCCACCAAATTTGTTGAAAGATGAACACCAATTCATTTTTAAATTTAATTTCAAAATTTAAAATCTTGACACCAGAGTGTTAAGGGTTAAAGGATCAGACACAATCAGACAATCCAATACAATAACCACCTCCATAAAGCTGATAGCATAGATTAGTGGGCCAATATTGGACCAATACTGGGCCGCATTGACCCGATATTGGCCCAGTAACATGCGCCTTCAGGGCCTGCTTTCCTCACCTACTATAAACTGATATACATGTATGTATAATCATACTCACAGCTAACTCACTCAACAGCTCTCAACCATATATCTTAGGATTTGTAAAATACCATAGACATATAGATAAAGGTGGAGTCTGCCCCCTTCTTGTGCATCATTAGTCCTCTCCAGGCTACCTAGTTCACCATAACTGTGCGGAGACCAGAATTCGCAAGCATTCATGAAATTTATATACAGCTCACCATATTTATTCACTGTATGAAGGCTTCAAAGTCCATTCTACAGTACTATAGACTTTTGTATCTATAAGATTGAATCAACTTAATGTTTTGAAAATATTCAAAAGTGATGGTGGCCAGCCGTTATCAAATCGAAACACATATATGAGTATTAGGAATTCAGTGATGAAAATATAATTATGTTAATGGCCAAGCCTGTTACAGCATTGGCCTTGATAAATGTCTATTTGCAGACAAGATTTTTTTAAACTCGCCATGTATTCAATTTCTCCAGACTACATTTTCAGCTATGGTTTAACTCTAGCTATGGTGATTATTTTGAAAACAATTTGACTGAACATTATTGGTGGAACAGATAGAAACAACTTTCAGTCAAATTGTTTTCAAAATATTCAGCAGGTCCAGTTATTGCCCATTGAAATTATTGTTTAGTGGCTTCCAGTAGTCCGACAGTTAATTTTCCACTGGAATAGCTGGCTTGGTAACCGACCCTACCATTATAGTACTAAGCACAAATTTCAATTTTCATAATCAATCATGTTCAGTAAATTCGATGTCAAACCTATCTGTTTTTCTGAATGCCTCACACGACACACAATGGAGCTATCCAGAGCAAAGAAGTCATATAACGTCATAATAAGCTAAGCAGAGTATAGGATGACATCATAGTCATTACGTCATAAATGATTCTATATCTTTAACACTTAATAGTCCGACACATTGTACGAATTGTATGTCTCTACTATTTAATAAACATACTGTTGAATATTTTGAAACTAATTTGACTGGACACTGATGCTGCCATAGGCAGCAACAGCGCCCAATCAAATTAGTTTCAAAATATTCATTAGCTTACCTGTATAGTTTTCTGGAAATTGAGTCAGGGAGTTCAGAGATTGATCAATCCCAACACGAATGAGGTGTGGGTGGAGCTTAGCTAGAGATGGGCGGGGTATAGCTAAAAATGTAAAGGTCCATTCGAGCATACACAACAGAGCAAAGCATCAAGGAATGGGAGGCCAGGATAAAACATTTACATGTCATTTGCTTGTTGTCTTTTATGTTCCCTGGCATGTGAGCTCTGGGTAGGCTACTGACACGGAATCTACCGCTATATTTCATGCTATGTTGAAGGCTACTGACACGGAATATACCGCTATACACATACTGCATGTCATGTGGACGCGGAATCTACAGCTGTGCTTCATGTCATGTGGTAGGCTATGAATGCAGAATCTACAGCTATACTTTATGTCATGTGGTAGGCTACCGATGCGGAATCTACAGCTGTGCTTCATGTCATGTGGTAGGCTATGAATGCAGAATCTACAGCTATACTTTATGCCATGTGGTAGGCTATGAATGCAGAATCTACAGCTGTGCTTCATGTCATGTGGTAGCCTATGAATGCAGAATCTACAGCTATACTTTATGCCATGTGGTAGGCTATGAATGCAGAATCTACAGCCATACCTTATGCCATGTGGTAGGCTATGAATGCGGAATCTACAGCTGTGCTTCATGTCATGTGGTAGGCTATGAATGCAGAATCTACAGCTATACTTTATGCCATGTGGTAGGCTATGAATGCAGAATCTACAGCCATACCTTAAGCCATGTGGTAGGCTATGAATGCAGGATCTACAGCTATCCTGTGTCATGTGGTAGACCACGGATGCGGAATCTACAGCTTTACTTTATCCCATGTGGTAGGCTATGAATGGGGAATCCACAGCTATACTTCATGTCATGTGGTAGGCTATGAATGTGGAGTCCCGCTATACTTTATGCCATGTGGTACGCTATGAATACAGAATCTACAGCTATACTTTATGCCATGTGGTAGGCTATGAATACAGAATCTACAGCTATACTTTATGCCATGTGGTAGGCTATGAATACAGAATCTACAGCTATACTTTATGCCATGTGGTAGGCTATGAATGCTGAGTCTACAGCTATACTTTATTCCATGTGGTAGGCTATGAATGAAGAATCTACAGCTATACTTCATGTCATGTGGTAGGCTATGAATGCAGAATCCACAGCTCTCCTTTATGCCATGTGGTAGGCTATGAATGCAGACTCTACAGCTATACTGTATCCATGTGGTAGGCTATGAATGCAGAATCTACAGCTATACTTTATGCCATGTGGTAGGCTATGAATGCGGAGTCTACAGCTATACTTTATGCCAATGGTAGGCTATGAATGCAGAATCCACAGCTATACTTCATGTCATGTGGTAGGCTATGAATGCGGAGTCTACAGCTTTACTTTATGCCATGTGGTAGGCTATGAATGCGGAATCTACAGCTATACTTTATGCCATGTGGTAGGCTATGAATGCTGAATATACAGCTATCCTATGTGTCATGTGGTAGGCTATGAATGCGGAATCTACAGCTATACTTTATGTCATGTAGTAGGCTATGAATGCTGAATATACAGCTATCCTATGTGTCATGTGGTAGGCTATGAATGCGGTGTCTACAGCTATACTTTATGTCATGTGGTAGACTATGAATGCAGAATCTACAGCCATAATTCATGTCACGTGTTAGACTCTGAATGCAGAATCTACAGCCATACTTCATTCATGTGGTAGGCTATGAATGCGGAATCTATAGCTATACTTCATGCCATGTTGTAGGCTACTGATGCAGAATCTGTAGCGGCTCCAGGACAGAGAACAGAATGATGCTAACAGACTGAACAGCAAAGACAGCTGACATATTAAGAAAAGGCATCTTATCTCGATATTACCGCATAAGACTCTGTTTAACCCTTTCAACAACAAATTCCCTGTACCTCAATCTCAGGACAAACAAACAGAAAAGCTGTTGAATATTTTGAAATTAATATGACTGGAAGGCGTTTCTGCCGTAGACAACAATGGCTTCCAGTTAAATTACTTTCAAAACAATCAACAGAATAAGTTTTATATCGTAAAGAATATACTTTTGCAGGAATTTGTCGGTGAAAGGGGTAATGGTCAATACTTTTCAATAAGATTTAAATATTTTGTTATTGAATATCGATTTAAAAGCCAAACAAATTATTTTAACAATTCTACCACTAGAGTGACTTACTCGGTAATAGAGACATGCATTCTAGTGGTAAATCTTTAAAAATACCCTTCTCGTCGCATGCAAATGGACATTCTCTAAAAAAAAACCCGCACAAAGTGTGGTTTTGGCCGGCTTGACAATTAACCTTTTAACGTTCTAGATTAATCAATAAAATTAAGAATATTTGCAGGCCAAGACAAGAAAATCCTTGAAAATTTACCACTGGAATGACTGGATCGATTATCGATTCAGTCATTTGTGGTAAATTATCAAAAATTGTCTTATCTTGACCTGCAAATGGACATTTCTCAAGACCACAGCAGAAGCCGGTTTTGGCTGGCTTGACCATTAAGAGGTTAGTGTTAACTATATTATGTAGATAACATCGAGAAGTGAATTGAACCAAGTTGGTTACATGTACATTTGTAAGTTAAACAATTTCTTGAAGATAATACAAGTCTGTGATAATATTACACAACAATCCATTCAAAATGACAAGCTAAATTAAAATATTATTAACAATCTCAGAAAACATCTATTTAATATTTCGGGAATAATTAGCATGAACCTCATTGCTGCCTGAGATGGCCACATGTTCCAGTTAAATTACTCTCAAAATATTCAACACCATTCCTGTATCCGTCCGTTGAAATTAATATTAACTTTTCCGGGTTGAAATTCTTTAACTGTCTCATTGCTGCAAACCACCACACAATACTTTCATTGAGCAAAAACGCTTGATATCAGGAATATTTTGAAAACAATTTGACTGAAAGTTAGCCACCAACAACTTTCAATCAAATTGTTTTCAAAATATTCAGCAGGACCAGAGATATAACCCCTTGAATATGTTGTCTGCAAAAATTAAAGCAGTCAGACGGTTTATGCTTACCTAAATTTATGCCCGCGGGTGAACATTGGTGATGGTGGCGGAAAGCAAGGAGCGTGAACTCTGCTGTTTCAGCTACATCAATCTGAAACAGGGAAAGAATCACATTCGGTTTATGATTGACAACAATTAAGACTAATTTAGTTGGATTTATACATTTTTATTATAACTTCCTCGACTCGGTGGGCTGTTTTTTGGCACAAGAGGGGGACAAGGAAGCGGGAGCCTGGGGAGGAATCTCATCAACTTGGTACAGCATGCTGCTACAAGATCCTTTTGATGGGCTAGCCGACTCCATCTCGCCCTGACACATTGTAGCGTTAGAGTGAATTGCTACAACTCAGACGAGTAGACTGGATTAACTGTCTCGCTGATACAAGCCAGCGAACAATAATTTTATTGAGCAAAAACTTCTGATGTGCTGACTATTTTGAAAACGATTTGACTGAAAGTTAAGCCCCAACCACTTTCAGTCAAATTGTTTTCAAAATATTCAGCCGGTCCAGAGATATAGCTCTTAAAATGTCGTCTGCAAAACTCAGCGGTCAGACACTTAACAACACTCTAATTCGGTGTAGGGTAAGTGATGTTGAAGGCAGTCCCGGAAGATGAGGATTATTGAGTAGTGTGAATTAACTTGTGCGGCAATCGAGGTATGAATGCCTGGATTTATGCCTTGATAAGAACAAAACTCAGATTCTATATTGAAATGGAGACAATGAGTGGCCCAGGACACAATACATTAATCAAGAAAATTTCAATTTACTCACAGATAATGTAGATTTACAAGAGAACAACTATTTTTAAAAATTTACCACAGGAATGACTGGCTTGGTTATCATCTTTGCCTGGCTTGAACATTAACTGTCTGGCTGCTGAGTTTTTGCAGGATGACATTCTAGGGGTTATCTCTGGAATGGCTAAATATTATGAAAATAATTTGACTGAAAGATGTTGGTGGCTGGGCCACCAACAACTTTCAGTCAAATTGTTTTCAAAATATTTTGCAAGTCAGTTTTTGCTCATTGAAAGTATTGTCCGGTGGCTTGCAGCAGCGAGACACTTACAGAAATACGCTAACGGTTCTCAAATATTGTTGCTGTAGCCTGGTACAGTATACCTAATACATGTATCGATCAACTCAATTAAATCAAGTACAAAAATGGATTAATTTTTCTGGTCAACGAGCAAATAAATCTTTGCCAATATAGACTTGCGAGTCTTTGTCAACGAAAGTTAATTAAATAGAGCGTAATGATCACAGAGGCAATATGTTACTATTGAACTTAGTTATAACCTGTCAGTACGTATAATATCCATACAAGCACACATCAGCCAGCCTACCCGTGTTTTAACTGTTCGACTTGGACTAATATTTGTACAATAACTATGTCATTGAGTCCAGAGGCGGCGACATCGGTCAATAAGCTAGATGATATTCTTTGAACGGATCGATAACCACGCAGAACTGTACCATCTCCATGGGATCACTGTTTAAATGTAATTTGGTATCGCTGTTTGGTCAGGCAGGTAGAGTGTATGATCAACGCTTGCCACAGGGGTCTCTCACTCGATCGCCAATCGATCATAAAAACTTATTTTTCTCCGATTCTCAGAAGATATATTTGATAAAGTAAGAGTTGCTGCTTCCCAAACCAGATTTCCTATTATTACAGATTTTTTGTAGGCACAATTCCAAACATATCATCAAATTAATGAATGTTAACTATTAACGCTTTAAATCTGTTCAAGAGATTCTCAATTTTCTAATAGAAAATGTCCGTTTGCAGACCAAAAGATTATTTTTAGAATCATCCAGTCATTTCAGTTTTAAATTTTCAAAATAGTTTGACTCGTCTCTTAGTCTGCAAATAGACATTTCCTAAAACATCTGTTGAAGTCGTTTTATTGGCCAACTTGAATGACAATGGGTCAATTTTGATTGGTTAATAGTGGTCATGAATTTTCATGAACAAACTTGAATGTCTTCCAAGAGTTTGACCTGAGCCCTTCAGCAGCTTCGGAGTTGTTTTTCTGACTACTACATGTATGTCATCTACTCTTCCAAGATGGACTCCTTACAAATCGACAAATCAGGTACTCATGAACAAACTTCTTTCAGATTTTGCCCTCGATCAGTTTTTTAGTTTCAAATCAAGGAATCCAGTTTTATCCATTTCCCCACACACACACACACCCCTCCCCCCCCCCCCCATCTCTAGCTAACCTCCACCCACACTTCACCCGTTTTGGGATGCCTGAACTGCCTGACTATAAATTTCCAGAAAACTATACAGGTAAGTTGTTGAACATTTTGAAACTAATTTGGCTGGGTGCAGTAGCAGCCTACCAGCGCCCCACCCACTCAAATTAGTATCAAAATATTCAAAAGAATGTTTATTAAACAATAAAGACACCACTCAAATTAGTATCAAAATATTCAACATAATGATTATTAAACAATAAAGACATACAATTCATACGACACCGAGTTTGTCATCAATTAAGGGTTCGTGACAAACTTAGCTACGTCATTCACTACGAAATTGATTATGACGTCATCCTAAACATCACGTCATATGATTGACTGTGAAACTGGAAAGGTCCATTGGTTATGGAGATGCTTAAATGTGTTTCTGAAAATAGAGCACAATCCAAGATGGCAACCTGCCAAATCAACCAACTAGATGCTTCCTGCCAAACTTAATTGAAATTTGATCAGTGGTCCTGTCAGGCTACATGTAGGTGAGCAGAGATTGTTTAAGCTCCTTAACCCTTAACACTCTGAGGTCAAAATTTCAAATTAAATTAAAAGATGAACTGGTGTTCAGTTTTCAACAAATTTGGTGGAAGATTGTGCTGTCATAAACAGTAGCATCTTCCGCCAAGATTGTTGAAAAATGTGCACCCAGTTTCTTTGCTATTGACACACAAAAAATAGCGTATTGACATCAGAGTGGTAAGGGTTAAACCAGTCTCCATATCAAGACAATTAGACCTGTTAAATATTTTGAAACTAATTTTATTATTTTTCTCTGGCCACCAACCATTGCCCTTGACTTTAACTTCTTCTTCTCTAATGCTTCCGTAACCAAGTTACTCTGCACAATCCCCAAATCAGTGTTCTTCAAGCTTCTCTGTCTTGGCCTGTTTCTGCTGCTTCTTGCCACGTTAGGTTAAGTCTGTCTCTGTTTCTCCATCATTTGTATCCAGGTTGTTTTTGGCTGGCCTTTGAGACATCCATCTGATCTTAAAGCATGTCTTGGTGATTTTCTTGCTGTAGTATGTTCGTGGAGACTCATGAGATGTCCAAGCCAGCATCTACGGATTTTAATTATGTAACTCCAGGGCTTTTGTTCTGTGAGCATGAAGACCTCTCCATTTTTTACTATTTTCGGTCATCTTACATATAGTACGTTGGTTCTTAATAAACATCTATGGAAAGCATCAATATTCTTCTCATCCCGCTGGTTAGCGTCCATAGTTCAGAGTTGTAAAGGAAGATGCTTGCTATGCATGCATTGAATATCATAGCTTTTGCTGTAATCTTGCTCTTAACTCTTTAAGCCTCATATCAGCCAAAAACGGCTTCTACAATGGTCTTGAGACATGTCAATTTGCAGACCAAGAGAAGATTATTTTTTTTTATTTACCACTGGAATGACTAGGTATACCGACGACCCTCTAATAGTAAAACTGTCAGCAGAGCAGAAAGCGCTACGGCTGCGCGTCTATCAAAGTGGCCAAAGTGAAGACCGCACCAAACTAGGCCGGGAGCGCAATATTATTCTGCGCCACATTAGCGAACGCTTAAAAGATCTTGCTATTCAACAGGCAAATTCCCTAGCAGATGAAATCACTGCCACGGATGACTGTCACAAACTGTTTCGGGCAGCCCGAGCCCTGAGAGTTACTGACTACACACCACCACTCACTGTACACAACTCCGAAGGACACTTTATCGGGACTGACCAGGGAAAAGCCGAGGCGATCCGACAATGCTTCAAGGAACAGTTCACTGACAACGATAATGAGCCCTTGCACCCGTTCTCAGGAGACCCCAGGCCATTACTAACACCAATTAAAACAGCAGAAGTTGAGAAGGCACTTAAAGCCCTGAAAAATGGGCATGCATCTGGACCTGATGGCATGAGCAATGAACCATTCAAATATGCAAGTGACATTATCTCAAAACTGATCACGCACCTAATCAATTCAGCTATTATAAACCACCTTCCCATCAACGCTGTAGGCCAAGGCACCCTTATCGCACTACCCAAGCCCAAGAAACCACCTGGGTCCACCCCAATCTGCGGCCCATTGTGCTTCTCAACAGCATACAGAAAATCCTATCCAATCTTACTCTATGCCGCATCTAAGACAAGATCGATTACTTCACCGGATCATGTCAAAGTGTCTTCAAACATGGATGCAGCTGTGCAGACATTGTATGGGCTCAACGCATGCTTGTGTCGGTCGGTAGTCATGTCCAAACACTGGGACTTCCACAAAATGGGCATTGACATGTCACAAGCCTTCGACACAATTAAACGCTCAAAGATCCTAGATGTACTACGCCAGGCCAGTTGTAATGAAGATGAGCTACGACTAGTGAGACTACTGCTTGCAGACACCAAGCTGAGAGTACGAGTCAAGTCAGTGAAGTCTGTAGAGTTTGAGACATCAATCGGCTCCCCACAGGGAGATGGTCTATCTCCGGTGCTTTTCACCTGCTATCTTGCTGCTGCATGGAAATCTGTTCGGGAAGTACCACACGACCAAAACCCAAGTGTCAATACTGGGCATGCCGCTAGAGATGGAGTATGCCGTCGACGTGGACTTCATAGACGACGAAAAGAAACCCCGTGACAAACTTCTCCTAATAGCTGCAAGCAAACTAAAAATTGAGAATATCTTTATGAATGAATCCAAAACAGAGTTCACCCACATATACCTATCGACAAAGCATGAAACAATAGAAAATGACGACCCACTTCGTGGCGGCGAACCAGAGGAAAAGTAAAATCCTGGGCTCACTGATTTGCAGTACTGCTGACATTTCTGCACGCTGCGTCATGGGGAACATAGCTTTCCAGTCCTTCTGGAAGCTATGGATTCATAGATCAAAGATGCCCTTGATAAAGAGGCTACGTTTATACAATCCAACCTGCGCATCATTGATGCTGTATAACTGTAACAGCTGGGCAGCTCCAAAGGCAGCTCTAGACAAACTCGATGCCTGCCACCGCAAACACCTACGCGCCATCACTGGACACCGATGGCCAGGCAGCATAATTTCCAACGATGTGCTATACAAGATGTGTAATACGTCGCCGCTGTCTGTAAGTCGCCCAGCAAAGATGGTCCATGTTTGGCCATGTGCTAAGGATGCCAGAAGACACACCAGCACAGAGAGCCTTGGAATTCGCCCTACTCGGAGCCAGCAAATACAAAGCCAGGAGAGGACGTCATTCCATAAATCTGCTAAGCGTGCTATGACGTGACCTCAGGAAAGCAGAACTCGGTACACTCAAATCAAGAATGGACCTGAGGAAGCTAAGGATTTTGGCTGAGGACAATACACAGTGGGCAAAAGTAAAGAAGGACTGATTGCAGCTGTAGGATGTTTCTACTACTACAGCCGCAGAATACAGTAATAATACATACTGGAATGACTGGCTCGATAACCGAGCCCAAGCCAGTCATTCCAGTGCAAAACCTTTTAAAAAAATAGTCTTCTCTTGGTCTGCAAATTGCCATGTTCTTTGAAAAAAATTTCCTTCAACAAATTTAAGCTTAAAGGATTAAAGATGTGTTTCATATTTCTCAAAGCATCTATTGCTAGGCCTTTTCTTTCACTATGTCTTGGGATTATCTACCTTGCCGCCTAGGAACTTACAATTCCTCCATTCACCACCTCCATTGTGTTTTATTTCATACTCTTCTGTCTTCTCTTCATTTATGCTTAGTTCCCTCTCCATGAGTTTTTGTGGTAGGGCCCGCTAAATAGCTCCCATTTCACCTCTGACTACACATAATCCAAAATGCGGACAACAGTGGTTTTGAGAAATGTGCATTTGGAGGCCAAAAGAAAATTAATCACTCAGACATATTTGGCTGAACAATAGCCCTAGTCATTCCAGTATTATATTCATTTTTTGGCCTTCAAATGAACACAATACTACTTTTGATATCTTTGACCAATCTTAACCATTAGTTGTTTAACACTCAAGCCAGCAAAAAACAACTTCAGCAATCCTTTTGAGAAATTTCCATTTACAGACTAAAGCCTGTGATAGATGATCCTACATGTCCGATTATATATGTATGATTCTACAAAGTCGGACGATGTTCAATTGTGTATCATAGCTCCCAACATGTATAATCATATATGCAAAAAAGTCGGACAATGCTCAGCTTTCATCCGACATCGGCAATCCTGTCCGATGAAACAGCCAATCGCATTCCGGAATTTTTGTCACATGATTTTGTTGGTATCACTGGTTGGTAAAATCATCCGACAATGTCCGATGCAATATGATCGTGTATGTTGAACATGTATGACATACAAATGTAGGATACCACATGTATAATCGGACATGTAGGATCATCTATCACAGGCTTAAGAAGACTATTTCTGAAAATTTTCCACTAGAAAGACTGGCTCGATTAGCGAGCCAGCTATTTCAGTGTTAAATTTTCCAATTTTGTCTTCTCTTGATCTGCAAATGAAGATTTTCTATGAGAAAATGGAAATTTTTAAAACAAATTTGATGCTTAAAGCTATAAAGCAGCTGACTGCCTTTCCATCACATCTTGTGTTCAGGAGTGATGGCGTGAAGCAAGCCATCAATCAATATGATTACATGCAGCAAACTAACACATTAAGACCTTATATGAGCACCACAACAAGCACTAATGCATCACCTTGTCTAATGCGCTATCAGCACCCAGCAATAACCACATTCTCTGTAAGAGATCACTCACTGACATATTGAATAAAGTCATTAGACCGAAATGCTCAATGGACCTAGCTTGCTTGAGCTGATGGAAATGACTTAGAAGGTCAAACGAGCTGCAGCCACGCTGGAGAGATTTTAAATGTCTGAACTAGATGTAAACTGTCATGTGTTATATTAATCTTTTACTTGTCAAGATTGGTCAAGATAAACTAGACAGACAATTGTGGTGGACTATGCTTAGGCGTGGGTGTGGTACATGTGTGCCTGGCATGCAGGTGTTTGCTTGTGTGTGCATGCATGCATCTCGGTGTGCGCCCATCCGTGCATGTGTGTGTGGGCATGTGGGTCACTGAGTGTGACTGTATGTATGTGTGCGCGCGAGATGCTCATGTGCACGTGTGTGCGTGCGTGTGTGCATGTGTGTGCGTGCGTGGCTGCGTGTGTGCGTGCGTGGCTGCATGCATGCGCGTGCCCAATACAACTACCATTCAGATGACTAACACTTAACATCTTGAACCTATATGCTCAATAGTATACTAGAATTGATGGAGGATATTATGCTATGTCCCAAGAATGCTGTTGGATATTTTGAACCTAAATTGACTATAAGTTGTTATTCCTGGTCTTAGAACATGCAGTCATAACAATATGTTTTACATAGTAGCAAATATTGTACTTAGTAAGTACATGTAGGTAGGCTTGCGCAATTACGTGATTAAATCGAAAATCGCGATGTTTTAAATCGTGAATTTATATGATTAAAAATAAAATAATCAAATAATCGTGAATATTTTCTATATCAAAACCTAACTTTCAATTACTTTTTAATGTGATCGGTCGTGAAAAATGACATTTTGCTTAGTGGATGTATGCCCATTTGCAGGGCAAGACAACTATTTTTGAAACTGTATTACCAGTTAACTTTTCTAAACCCCCTTGCAATTTGTGTCATTGATATTCCTTTGTTGTTGTCTTGGTAATCAAGCTGATTAATCGAGTAATCATGATCACTCAATGCAATAATCGCACAAGCCTACATGTGGGACTAGAAATATAGAAGACCCAGTACATCAATGTTAAGAAACTACACCAATGAATTCTCAGTATCGCATCAAGGAAACCATACAGAACTGTTGAAGATTTTGAAATTAATTTGACTGGAAGATGTTGCTGCCTTGGGCAGCAATGTCGTACAGTCAAATTAATTTTAAAGTATTTAACAGAATAAGTTTAATATCATAAAAAAACACCTTTTTTAGGGATTTGTCGTTGAAATAGTGACGACAACTACACGGGAAGGATGTTGAATGTTTTGAGCCCAATTTCCCCGGAACCCGTGTTGCTCCCCTAGGCAGCAACGGCTCCCAGTCAGATTTGTTTCAAAATATACAACCAGATTATTCCGTACATCAACCCTTTCACTGACAAATCCCTGAAGAAATATGTTTTTTACACTATAAAGCTTATTCTGTTAGATATTTTGAAATTAATTTGACTGGAAGTTGTTGCTGCCTAAGGCAATTAATTTCAAAATATTCAACTGTTTTCCTGAACAGTTGCCTTGAAAAAGAGATATGTGGAATTCATCAGGAAAGTGTTAAATTAACATGTCATTTCTGGTATGTGAGGGTTAAATTTTTGGCAAAACGGACATCTGCACTGGCCTTAAAGAATGTCCATTTGCAGGCCAGACTATTTTTGAAAAGCTACAGCTGAAATGACTGGCTTGATAACCAAGCCAGTCATTACAGTAGTAAATTAAAAAAACCAAATTTCTTGAGGTCTGTAAGATTAGGTCTATATAATCTGATTAAATCTGACCATTAACATGTTACGAAACCAAATTGTTTCTCTTTTTCCCCAGATTGATGTAGCTGAAACAGCAGAGTTCACTCCCCTGGATTTTCATTTTCTAAAGGCAAATTCTCAAAAATAGTCTTTCCTTGACCTGTAATATGGACATTTAATAACCAAATACTTTAATTTTCTTGACCAAATTTAGCAATTAAAGGGTTCATAGAATGTCTGATGTGCAACCATCACTACGTGAATCCTGTTCGAGGTACATGTTACTGGCTTGGCCGATAACGTCATTAAATTTAAACTCATGATTACATTTTAAATTGTGAATTTATATGATTGAAATTTAAATAATCAAATAATCGTGAATAACACATATTGCTTAAAATATTCCAAACCTACATTTTAATTACTCTTTAATGCCATCGGTCATGAAAATTTACACTTTGGTCAGCGAATGTATGTCCATTTGCAGGAAAATAATCACTGGGATGACTGGCTCAAGCATCGAGCCTGGCCTATGATACATTTTCAAAAATAATCTTCTCTTGGCCTGCAAATGGCCATTTCTAAAAACCAATGCAGCTTTCGTCATTGATGTTTTTATTGCATCATTTGGGTAATTTGTACCCAAGTTGATTAATCGAGTAATCACGATCATAAACAATCAATCGTGATTACTCAAAACAATAATCACACAAGTCTAGCACGTGTATTGCATTGTGAGTAAAGGATACTGGCACACAAGCAATCAGTTAAACAAGAAGTGAACTCAAAGGCTGTAATTTGGTCAACGTGACCAGACGTTGAAAAATTGTGAGCATATTCAAATATTTCTACAAAATAATTAATCTAGTGCATTCCGATTGTTTGCAAAGTCTGAGATGTTTCAAGATAAATAACATGATGCTACAGATTTACCGCATCCACTAGAAGGGTTTATAACTGAACAGATCTTGATCTCAATAAGAAAATTGGATCCGGTCTACAACGACACGACAACTTGACTTTGACAGGCAATAATGACACGACTCATCGACTAAAGAAATCACGAAAAACATATAGATCACAAGTAGATTTTTGGAGATGAGATTTCCACCTGAGTCGCTGGAAGCACTGCAGGATTGTTGTTGACATTGACATCAATGGCCTGGAGTCAAATGTCAGTGCAGTCACTGCGTACGACCAATATTGCTAACAAGAGCCGGCATCAGCAATCGTTCACGAACACTGCTAAGCCAGACAGCATCCCTAAAAATCCAATTACGATTGTAAAGCCAAGTGCTTGACATAACAATTGACTATAATGCTTGTGCTTGCATCGAAATTGCCAAATCTCCTTAATCCCCTAGGCCACGGAAAATTCAAATTTTTACGTCTATTTCAATTTCAAATGTGAGCTAAAGGACAAAAAACAATGTTGCATTACGCTGTTGCTGCCTTCCTGCTTGCTACAGTATCATGAGCTCAGAAATAATTTAACATGTTTCCAAAACAATATAAAACATACCGTTGAATATTTTGGACTTAATTTGATTGGATGTCATTCCTGCCTATTTTTTCAATATCACAAATCAATAAATAACCAATTTTTACGATGCTAAAGTGAAACAAGTTGCCCAAGGGTCTGTAAATCTCGCCAGGACCATTAGCATTTTAATCATTTGCACTTAAATAGGCATGATGGATAATCTTCAGAAAATCCAAGATGGCCACCCAAAGAATTGACCATTAAAGATTCCCGTTTGATATGTTGACGCCTACCATCATACGATCATTCTACCCAACTTTGTTTGAAAGCGGGCCTTGATTAAGGATTACCATTTTTAAATGGTTGTGCAAATTTTTTGAATAAAAGTTCTAGAGCCTACCATGATGGAATCCTTCCAGGAAAATTTAGTTGAAATCCGTCAAGGAGCTAAGGATGAGATATGTTTTGATACTTTCCTGTAAATTTTTTTACAAAATCTATGAATTTCACCCACAAAATTGACCAATCAAAAATCTGAATAGAAATTTCAGACCCTACCTCCATAGAATCTTTCTAGCCAAATTTGGTTAAATCTGTCAAGGAGCTAAGGATGAGATAGGTTTTGACACCCAAAAATGTACCAATCAATATTCTGAATAGAACTATTAGAGCCAATCCCTACAGGATCCTTCCAGGCAAATTTAGTTGAAATCCATCAAGAAGCTAAGGAGGAGATGCATTTTGACACTTTTCGGTTGATTTTTTTTAAAATCTAAGATTTTAACCAAAAACAAGAGGCCCAAGGGGGCCTGTGTCGCTCACCTAGAGCACCATCAATTTTTGTCAAATTGTTGGTGGGTGGTTTAGCAGTCTTTTAAATGAGTTTGTGGACATTTTTGCAAGTGAAATATGGCGACCAAACACACTACATTTTGATTGGCCAACGGCGCCCATGCTTTTTTGATGGATTAACTTCTCTTGAACAAATTTTAATGGCCCAAATTTCATCCTGATCCCTTCAGCGGTTCTGGAGGAGTCATTTTCATGAAAACTAGGTCATCCAAATTGGTCGCTGAACCATTTGGTCAATCAAGTCCTCTTGAACAAACTTGGCTTACCTCTTGGCCTAGAAGAAGATTTCCCAAATGGTTTCGGAGAAGATTTAAAAATACATTTCCTGAAATCTGCCAAACTCCAAAATGCCCGCTGGGCAAATTGGCCGATCGGGTTCATTTGAACAAACTTCGATCCTTATGCCCTAAGGATACTTCCTGTCAAATATAATTGAAATCAGTAGTTCTCGAGAAGACATTTTAAATTTCCCATTGCTTTAGCATGGGAGCTTTTGGCAAGAAAATTATCTAAGATGGCGGCCAAACCGTTTATCCGAAAGTTTCGAAAATTGCAAATTTGAGCTCAGAATACCAAAAAACATATATAGAACCAATTTTGGGCTAAAAATCCCTCAAATAAAAAAATCCAGTATGTCCGCCAAACACGCTACATTTTGATTGGCCCACGGCGGCCATGTTTTTTGACGGAGCAACTTCCATTGAACAAACTTTATTGGGCCTTAATCCCTAATCATCTGCCAAATTTCAGCCTGATCCATTCAGCGGTTCTGGAGAAGTCGTTTTCGGGAAAACTAGGTCATTCAAGATGGCCACCGAAATCATTCGGTCAATCAAGTCGTCTTTCAAAATCCAAGATGGCCACCGGTAAAATTAGCCGATCGGCTTCCTTTGAACAAACTTGGATTCCTAAGCCCTAAGGGTGCTTCCTGCCACATATAATTGAAATCGGCCTAGTAGTTCTCCAGAAGAAGACATTTAAAATTTCCCATTGCTTTAGTATGTAAGCTTTGCCGGGAAAATAATCCAAGATGGTCGCCAAACCATTTATCCGACAGTTTCGAAAATGGCAAATTTGAGATCAGAATACCCAACAAACACGTATAATACCAATTTCGGCCTCAAAATCAATCAAATAAAAAAATCCACTATGGCCATCAAACACGCTATATTTTGATTGGCCCACGGTGGTCATGTTTTTTGACAGTTCAACTTGCCTTCAACAAACTTTATTGGGCCTTAATCCCTAATCATATCTGTCAAATTTCCACCCGATCCGTTCAGTGGTTCTGGAGAAGTTGTCTTCGCTAAAGCTAGGCCAACCAAGATGGCCGCCGAACCATTTGACCAATCAAGTTCCCTTGAACAAACTTGGTTCAGCTATTGTCCTAGATCATATTTCATGAGTTTTGCATCAATCCACATAACGGTTTCGGAGAAGATTTTTAAAGATGTTTCCTAAAGTCGGACGAAATCCAAAAGTAACAACAAAGCACTAACCAACATTATGATAAGACAGCTGATAATGAAGGAGGATGATTCTAAAGGCTGGTTCATTAACATCAAACATCTACTTAAAAAATATGATCTCCCAAACATCGATAAACTGATAATTGCTGTGCCAACAAAGGAGAATTGGAAGTCTATTGTCAAATCAGCAATCAATACATTCAGGACTCAAACACTATTGAGCGACTGAGAGTACAAAAGCACTCTGGCCTACTGTAATACTGGTGATCTCTCAATTGGCTGTCAACATTTATCTGTTAGTAGCACTTACCACAATGTCAAAGATGTAAAGAGGGCAGCCATTAAAGCTCGCTTCTTAACTGGACCATATATTGTACAGTCAACGCTAAGCAGATTTAATCAAAACAAAGTCGATCCAAATTGTCCTTTTATGTCAGATTGCAATCAAAGACTATACCCACATCCTTATCCAATGTGGTGCTCTGCATAACTATAGGAAACACAGTTTACAAGGTATAAAAGCTGCAGTGACCGAATGCTGTGGTTCTCATCACTGGGACATCTTTAGTAGTAACCCTATTCTACTTACTCCATTTATTATAGACTGTACTGCATTGCCCACCTGTGGGATACTTCCGTATAATTTTGATTTTAAAATCTGATTTTAACCATTACCACTACGGTGGGTGCTCCTCTCAAGAGGAGGATTATACTAACATAACAATGGCCAAGCGCACTAAACTTCCCGCATTTCAAGACTCGCGCTCATGCAGGTGGTTTGTTAATATTTTTGGGAAGTATTTTCACATAAACAAATGAGTCAGAAAAGAAATTTGGGTGTACGCAACTATATATAATATACCCAGCAGACACATAACATTGTTTCAATGTTGAATCCACGTTGAAACAACATCATGTGCCTGCCGGGGAGTTTATATAATAATACTAGTAGGCACAAGCCAACTTAGTGTTTGTTTACACCTAAATTACATTTCTGAGTCGTATTTGTTTATGTGAAAAAACCTCCCAAAATATTAACAGACCACCTGCATGAGAGCGAGCCTTGAAATGCGAGAAAGTTTAGTGCGCTTGGGATCTTTCACGCTAACACTAGACGCATCAACATCATCACAAAATAGTGAAATACACGATCTGTCTTTTTAACAAACCCGCGTCGTTTCAAACATAAACAAATGGGAAATTCAAGACAAATATTTCAGGACTAAAATTATTTCTTTCTTAGGGGATTATATGGGAATGAAAAGTAGGTCAATAGTAGGTCATACTGACCTGCTTTTCAAACAATGCATTTCTCCATAAGATGCATCCACATACCAAGTTTCATGATTGTACATATAGCAACTATGGCCCGGACAAACTTGTAGAGGGCAGATGGACGGAGGGGCAAAGTGGCGACTAGATGCTACCGTGCTCTACAAACATAACACAATGTGAGAATTGTTGTTGAATATTTTAAAATTAATTTAACTACAAGCCAGCCAAAGCTCCCAGTTAAATTATTTTCTAAATGTTTAACAGCTTTCTTGTATGGCTGGCCAGTGTCAAATTCCTATGTACATCTATTTCGATTCATAAGTGCTAAATATTAAATTGCTCTTGGCTAAAGAATTAATTTACTAAAAGAAAATTTGGGCAGGCCCTGCTTCCAGTCAAATGGATTTCAAAATATTTACTATTTGTATTTAAATTTTGACAGTGGTGTTCAGGGTTCAAAGGGTTAATGTATATTTTTATAGACATAGAATAGAACAGAACATAGAATATTTTATTGGCATGAAATCTACGATCATATAGACATGGCCAAACATGAAATGAAATAAAATATGTACATGACAAACAGTATATTATTGTGCCACTGTATGTTAAATTGATATGACTATATCGACCAAAGTTTAACATTTGACATACACATCAATACTATGGTGTCCAGTCAAATACTAGGAATCATAAAAAGAACATTTCGCCAAATAAATCCTAGCATCTTCATTTTGCTTTATAAATCCTTGGTGAGACCAATACTAGAATATTGTATTTGCATATGGTCACCCAGGTTCGAAAGACAATCCTAACTAATAGAACGGGTCCAGCTTAGAGCTACAAAAATTATACCAGAAATGAGAAATTACAGCTATCCAGAAAGACTTACCATGTTAAACATAATGTCATTAAAATACAGGCGCATCCATGGGGACCTAATTGAAACATACACACCCAATACAACATTGACAAAAATACCTTCTTCACACCCTCTACCAATACTCAGACTAGAGGACACAAACTTAAGTTATACACGCAGCGTAGCATTAAGGATATTCGTAAATTTTTCTTTTCCAACCGAGTAGTACCATTCTGGAACTCACTAACAGTTGAGGCTGTAGGGGCACCTACTCTAAGTATTTAAAATAAAAGTAGGCAATCCCTATAGGGAAATAATCCATAACTATGACTAGACTCTACATAAATTCGGAACAATAACACACCATAGGCTTATGTTCTGTGGATATGATGATGATGACGATGATGATGATGACTAGTTTGAATGAAATCAGTAAGGATGAGATACACATTTGATTGTGCAATTGACGAATTCAAACTGTTGATCAAGCATATAAAAAGTAAATACTCTGTCATAAGGATGAAGTACTTCGTCCAGAGATGAATTGCATGTCTGAGATGGATTCACTACTTAATGAATGTTCTGTTGAAAATTTTGAAACTGATCATTTCGACTGGGCGCCAGTGCTGCCACATGGCAGCGTCGGCACCCACTCATACCAGTCTTGAAATATTAAACAGCTCAGCTATATAGTTGCCCTAAAATCAGGATTTTACTAATTTCAGGTTCAAAGTATATGTCAAGAGTCGATTCCAACATGTGCAAATTAAGCGTGGATGCAGCTGAGCCCGAGATGGGCAAGGCATAGTTCAAAGTGCATTCATCCACTTTGCATTGACATCTAGTTAGTTACTAGAAGAGGCACGGTCGAGTGTGAAAACTGGGGCTTAGGTTTGCAGCCAGATCAAGACATGCATCAATTCATAGAATCGCAATGATGTCATCACAATCAAATTTCCCATAATACCTTGGGCGTGATGCCATTTTTTGAGGGGGTATCTTGTACCATTCTGTCTTGATTTCTTGTTTTCTGATACCGGGCGGGGTTATTACAGATTCTAAGCTACGGGATTTTATGACATTTTAAAACCACTGTATAAAAGCTATTGGTTGACTTGATCAATAACCATTTTAATGGTCAAGATTGGTATAGAAAATTTAGATTCATTCTTAGTCAATGCCCATTTATAGGGCAAAGATAATTTTTGAAAATTTACCAATGAAATGACTAGCTCGTTTTATAGATCAAGCCAGTCGTTCCAGTGTTTACTTTAAATAAATAATCTTTTGGCTGGGAAAAGCTGCAAATGGACATTCCTCAACACCCCTGCAGATGCCAATTTGCCTGTCATTCGTCAATAAAGGGTTAAACAAAAATGTTAAAAGCTATTATTTTGAAAACTTCCTATTCTACATGTATATCTATTAGACATAAAGAAAGAGATATATTAACCTTAAACCCTTTAACCATCAAGTTGGCCAAATACGGTCTCTGCAGTGGTTTTGAGAAATGTCCATTTGTAGACCAAGAGAATATTTTTGAAAATTTACCACTGGAATGACTGGCTCGATAACCAAGCCAGTCATTCCAGTGGTAAATTTCCAAAAATTATCTCTGACAATTGGACATTTTGGTAATGAACATTTTGAATGAAAAAATTGAAATTTTATTAAACAAATTTAAGTGTTAATTATAATTTAAATACTATTTTGTGAATGAGAATATTGTATTTTGGTCAACACTTAGGGCTGGCAAACTAACCTTTTGACAATAATCATTAGTTCACCTTGTTTGAAAGGCTGAGTGACCTTATATGCAATGGTGACTGCCCAGACAACATTTGTGTTTGGAAGCCAATTTTCAATATTTGTTACTGAAATACTGATATTCCAGACCTGTACAAATTAAGCAGTACATGCCCCTCGCGTTACAATACATGGTATATTAACTTACATTCACTGTGTTCCTAAGAAATATTCATTAGAATTAGTCAGGCGAAAATACATGTAACTCAAAGCCTAATGAGAATACTGTTTGACTGTTTACATTTACGTTACTGAAATCTGTCTGTCTTAGACAGCATCAGCCTATACCAATGTTGTTTATTAGCTCACCTGGCCAGAATGGCCAAGTGAGCTTATGCCGTGCGTCCGTCTATCAACTTTTGCTTTAAAATGTATCTCCTCCTAAAGCACTTGGCAGATTTATGTCCAATTTTGCTAGAAGGATCCTATCGAGGGACGCTCTAGAACAGTTATTCACATATTCGATTTTTCAATTTTTGGGTTAAAAATCTTAGATTTTATAAAAAATTTACCGATAAGTGTCAAAATGCATCTCCTCCTTAGATTCTTGATGGATTTCAGCTAAATTTGGTTTGAAGGATGCTATAGAGGTACGTTCTAGATGTTCTATTCAGATTTTTGATTCGTCAATTTTTGGAGCGAAAATCTTAGATTTTGTAAAGAATTTACCGCAGTGTCACAATGTATTTCCTTAGCTACTTGACGGAGTTCAACTAAATTTTCCTGGAAGGATCATATTGTGGTAGACTCTAGAACTTCTATTCAGATTTTGGATTGGTCTGTCCATCAACTTTTCCTTTAAACGACTTCTTCCAAGGACCGTTGGGCTGATTTCAAGTATATTTGGCAGGAAGCATCCTTAGGGCATAGAGATTCAAGTATGTTCAAATCAACCCGATCGGCCAATTTGGCTGGTGGCCCTCTTGGATTTTGGCTGATCTTTAGAAATATCTTTAAAAATCATGTTGATTTTAGCGTCAAAGGTCAAGGTCACTGTGACCTAATTAATTATGTAATATTGCGTTTCCGCGTGATAACTCGAGTTCTATTTAAGGGATCGTTACCAATCTGGTGTGGGAGCTTGTCTTTGGTGGTCTGAAGAACCCTATCAATTTTTGCGCCAAACGGTCAAAGGTTACGGTGACCTAATTAATGATGTAATATTGCGTTCCCGGATGATGACTCGAGTTAGATTGAAGGGATCATTACTAATCTTTGGTGGGAGCTTGTCCTTAGTATTTCGAAGAACCTTATCGATTTTGGTGTCAACGGTCAATGTCATGTTGGGAGGGTGTGCTCAACGTAAGGGGGGGGGGGCATAGTTTAGCTATCTCTGATTGTCGTTCTTGTTTCTATTATTTTAGGTGTATGTATGGTATTACTGCCTTATGATGAAGCCATCCAAAGAATCTAGATCAGTTGTCAAGAAACTGATCAGACTTGCCAAGTGTGTAGATTTGAACCTGAGGGGCCCGTGTATCATTGACCCCCCAGACTTCCATCCTGTCTCAGGCTGTCTTCACTCAACCGAAATGTTCTGGACACTGCATATTACCAGTATCGGTAACTGGAAATACACCAAGATATTTTAGCCTGTTCCTTATTCTAAATGTAGTGCTGACATTGCTGGATGGAGATAATTCCGCTGGTTGAGTAGATGCCTAGTAACTTATAACTGGGATGGCAAGATGTTTTAAAAACTGACATTTTTAGCTAAAAGAACCCGGATCTAGACCTGATCAGCTTCTGAATCTGTGGATACATGTATCTCGGAAACCACTGGTCTATTTTAATTAATGTTGTTAATTTTAACACAGAAAAGGGTGTGATCATACACTAGAATTCCACAAATTTGGGTGTGATCCGAAAAAAAATCGGTGGAAACCCGGAAAATCTGGAAAAAATCTTGAACCTGCGGCTACCTCGATTCTAGTGTTGAAGGACAATTCCGGGATGATAAAAATGGTGCTTTATTTGAAAGATTATTACATGTTTAATGAAATTGCGCCAGAATAATAACCCGATCGAAATAGCGTACTAACCAACTATCACTAGATAAAATCAGTAAAATTGACAATTTTTCGCACATCGGGGCACTGCCATTTTATCGCGTCTAGCGATGTCAGGCCCGCACCACAGGTATTGCTATGACTGGAGGAGCGAGGCCAATAGATGTGGGTATATATTTCAAGGAAGTATACATAACTGATAATAGCAAACGAACGGCTGAAGCGATTCCAATGATTCTAGGATCTCTAAATATGCACTGACATCGGAATTAATATGATATAATGAATGTTAAAATCGGACAAGCGATTCAAAAGAATGGAATATATAAAAAAATTATTCATCTAAGATTCAATCCGAGAATATGTTATCCTTTTTTTCGTAAAATTCAGCATGAGATGGTTTTTATCTCACGGACTCTATCTTTGGGTATTGTCATTAAATTGGAGTGTGCTTAAAGCTGAAAGAACTGGCTATTTGCCAGACCAATTATAATTTTGCTCATGTGAATATTGCCAGAGATATCACCAAATGAATTAACATTTTGACTTAAATCTGGGAATTTTCAGCGCCGAACAATATTGGCCGGCAAGGTGTAGTAATTTCAATAATTAAGACATTGTGATGATGGAATTTTTCCCATTATTGTGATAACATTCTAAATCTTCACCAGCTGTAATACTCATTCTGATACGGGATGATGGATAGAGAGCATCCTGAAATTTTTCTTTGCTGGCTTAGTTTTCCCCCCCAAAGTGTATATTTTGAACCACTAGGTCGATTCTAACCTCCCCAGTATTGGATAAATCTTCGCATTTGCAGCTACAGGTAGGTATCAGAATTTTTACAATCAGTTCTGTGATTCCGGCAACATTATCATACCATATGCTTTCTTGGAATATATATTTACACTGCCTGCGACACACGCTATAACGGTATCTTGAGTCAGCTGAGGAATTTGACAATATGCACGTGTCAAGTGTGCCACTTCATTTAACCCTTATCGCATGGTGTAAAATGCGTAATAGCCTACTTACAGAGATAGTGCCGGAGTACATTTTGAAAAGAAATTGTTGCTAAAATGTGTTGCTGTCATGCACAGCAATGACTTACAGCAGCATTGTTACCAAAAGGAACACATTCTGATAGGATAGTGAAAATGGAATCTATGCTTCAGCGATCTACGTGTTAATGATTCCCCACCGACTTTGGATACAAGAATTACGTGAAAAACTTACTGGCTTAACTGGACAATGCCCTAACGATTACAAATTAGCACATGTTAGGCCTCCATGCATATACATATTTACTGTACAGCCTTCATGCTCGGCAAAAGATAGCGTTGGTGCGGGGATGACGTCAGTATCTCGTGAAATCTCCCTCTCATTGCAAGAAAATGGTGCCACCTGGGAGATAAAATGTTTACGATGGTATAATTACTCATGGTATTTGTCTATTGTTTTTATTTAGGATCCAATATGTTAGTCATATAATAGTCTTTCAAATAAAGTACACTTTTACCAATCCCGGAATTGTCCTTTAATCTCTGACGATGTGTATGTTACTCTTAGCAATGAAGACTAATAGTAATCATTGAGATAATCACAGTGGTGGAGAAGAAGGAAGTTTGGAAAAGAGGAAAGAGTATCCATTTTGCTGAATCCCTATTGACAGGTCGCTGGGACTAATCACCTGATGCAAGCTCGAAAAGTCTACTAACCATTCAGAGAACTGTCACTTAGCCGGTCTCCTCCCTCCATTTTTTGATAATGAATTGCCAGAAGATATGGAGGGTTTAGAGCTAGCCTCCCAAACTCTGGCAGAATTCACATGACCAGAAGAAGAAGCAACCGAAGACATCCGAGCAGTGGCGACGTCATACCTGCAGCACCGCTATTGCTATGACTGGAGGCGCGAGGCCAATAGATGCAGGTATATATTTTAAGGAAGTGTATGTAAATGATAATAGCAGACTAACTGCTGAAGCGATTCCAATGATTCTAGGACCTCTAAATAGGTGCCGACATCAGGATTAATATGACATAATGGATGTTAATATCGGACAAGAGGTTCAAAAGACTGGAACATATAAAAAAATTATTCATCTAAGATACGATCTGAGAATATGGTATCCTTATCTTTGCGTATTGTCAATAAATTGGAGTGTGCTTAAAGCTGAAAGAAATGGCTATTTGCCTGACAAATTATAATTTTGCTCACGTGAATATTGCCAGAGATATCACCAAATGACTTAACATTTTGACATAAAATCTGGGAATTTTCATCGCCTATCAATATTGCCCAGCACGCTGTATTAATTTCAATAATTAAGATATTTGGATGGAATTTTTCCCATTATGTGATAACATTGTAAAGCTTCGACACACCAAATTCTGTCACTGTAGCTGTAATACTCATTCTGATATGGGATGATGGTTAGAGCGCATTCTGAAATTTTTGTTTGAAATTTTGCTGGCTTAGTTTTTCCCGTAGAGTGTATCTTTTGAACCACTAGGCCCATTCTAACATCCTAGTATTGGATAAATCTTTGAATTTGCAGCTACAGGTAGGTATCAGAATTATTATAATCGGTTCTGTGGTTCTGGCAATATTATCATATATGCTTTCTTGGAATATATATTTACACTGCCTGCAGTCGGCTGAGTAATTTGACAATACGCACGTGTCAAGTGTGCCACTTCATTTAACCTTTATCGCATGGTGTAAAATGCATAATAGCCTACTTACAGATATAGTGCGGGTACATTTTGATAAAAAAATGTCGTGCACAGAAATGACTTACAGACAGGAGATCTCACTCGCCGCCATTTTATGAAACGCAAGCCACCACAGCGCCACCTAGCGAATGGCGTTTTCAATGCTTCACGACAACATCAGCTATTATACTAGATACCATCCATTAAGCCGGTGAACCTGTGCATTGTATACGGGATATACAGTTTAACCCGGCAACATTATTATCATTATTAATGCCATTTGAAAGAAAGTACTGTTAAATGCTACCCTTGTCATATAAAATATATCAAATTACACATGCAAGCACACATTCCATGTCCCTCATCAATTACTGTAATCTGCTCTGTCTAACTGGATGTTGCCTATAAAACTCATAGATACCAAGTGGAATATAACATGTCAACATCGACCACCTGTTATTTGGAAGATATTATTGTGGCTCTTTACAATTAATTATACAATCAAAGAAACTAGTTAAATGACTTATATAATCAAAGAAACTAATTAATTAATTAGTGCCTAATAAGTTTAATAAGTTGCTGCACGCACGCGCGCGCGACACACACACACACACACACACACACACACACACACACACACACACACACACACACCGGCCTCAGCCTATCACAGCCTCCAACCTAGCATGGCCCATTCCTGCACTTGCTGTAACGCACCGACTGTTGTGTGCAAGTGGTGTAACACCCAATGGGGCAAGTACGGCCCATTAAAACGTACTGCACCATTGTGTGCTTGCTTCCACAGTGGCCGCAAGTCATTAGTGTCCTTGCAACCGCCGTAGTATAACATTCTTGTTACATACGGCTGTAACTCTGTGTCGTAATTCTCATATATATGCTTGGCCACATCTTCAGATCCCTGCAGTCTTAATTTTGCAACTGTGAGACACATGTAGCTTTCTACTAAATGCATTTCTGTTATTTTAACCAATTCATCACTTAAGGTTGAACATGCGGTTGATAAATTACTTTCACAGCAACAGAATGCACCGGAGCGATCTTTACTCCACGCCCAGCATGCACGGTTAACACTATTAGCTGTAAGAATTAGATTACCAAACTTGTCGTTGTACGGCATCAATGATTTATAGGATGCAATACTAGGAACATCTGGTTCCGCCAATTTGGTATACGAATAGCTACAGCACAAGCCCGCCACATGCCGGCTTATACGTTTTCAGGTGCTGGCGCTGGCACGGGCGGCACTACTTCAATCACGTTACCACCTCCAATCTCATCTACATGCACAAACAGCATGGTCTCATCGGTATCATCTGCGCCCTCTGGTGCTGGTATTTCCGCCTCTACGATTAACACTGTAGGCTTCTGTCATTCCGCGATGCTTTCGGCATTACTCTCTGCCTTTTCTGATGGTTGTACCTAGCGTAGACCCTATCACAGGGTAGTACAGCACGCACTGCGCCCCAGCCCAAGTACTCGAACCACGGAACATGTTGCATAATCATCATGGATCCCGACCTCTTCAAGAATGGTGTCAGTTGCATAAATATAGCATCACGCAAGTTCCTCAGGTCCAAGCAAGGCATCCAAATGATCTGGGTTACCTCAAACGTTGAGTACCGACAGCTGGCGGCATTGATACATCTCATACGCCCATCCCAGGTGAAGTTTAACCACTCAGGCTTTTCCGCTGAATGCTGCACGCTCGCTAGAGATGCTTGGTGTTCGTCAAGTGTTAGAGGTTCCCAGATAAACTTGTCTATAATAGACTCTCCATTGAGGCACCACCCCAAAAGTGCATACCAATGTATGCGCGCCTGCTGCGCTACTGTCAAGTCTACCTCTCGAAATGCATCTGGTAGCATTTGGTCGGTGTTCAGTTCTAAGATCCTACGTGCTGACACTGGCGGCCCGTTCGAGAGCGCTGATAAATAAGCTCACCTCTCCTAGTAAGTCATAGTCCTCCGACGTGTCCATGCTTAACAGAGTTTCAAACCATACATTCGGAGTGTAGAACAACTTCAGCTTCCACACGGCCGGGTCTAACCAAGCTTCCGTTCTAGCCAACGTGGTATACAAATTGCCATCAGTCTTTGTTCTCCACATGACTATGAGACTCGGAATGACATCAATGTGCTCTAGCCATCAGTATAGGTGCTCTGCGCCTCTGAATTGTTGTTCGCCAATCGCTTCCACTCGTTGAATCAACTCGGCTGGTATTCCGTGCTTAACGTCTACTAATGGTACTGGTAATGACGCTCGTGGCCATCCTACATTTACAAGCGTGAGAACGAATTTCCGTGTGGCTAGATTAATCCACGATATGTTGCCATCAGCAATGCTTGCATCTCGTTCGAGCACTTGGCTGGTGAATTTATGTGCATAAGTATAAGTGCTAGCTCTGTAATGTTCGGCAATGTTCTCCCATGTGAGACCCATTGCTGTCGCAATGACTGCATACGCCGTGCTAGTAATTGCAACAATGCCCATCAATTTGTCAAATAGCATTAGTCGCCCTGCGCCTAATACGTTGAATTCGCTGCACAGGTCATTTATTTCGGTCATCAATTTATCCGTGGCCTCTGTGCGTGGCGCAGCTAACCATGTCGCTGGTGTGCCTGGTGTCATGTTTTCTTGGGTATCCATGGTGTTTGCCGTGGCGGCTGTGACAATGTTGTCTTTCATCACTACTATACTCGGGCACTCAACTCGAGCAAACCTGATTGTGCCTGCTTCCATGAATGGTATCATGGCAATATAATTTATGGAATCTTGACTAGGATCTCATAATGCAATATACGGTCCATAAGGTAGAGCGGTACCCCTAGCTATGGCCGCATCCAGCTAGTCAACGACTCCGTAAATCTCTGCCAACATCCTCATCCCTTTCAAAATTAATGCCGGTGAGTGCACTGCCTCAATCCGTGCATGAGCAAGCTCTGCTTCCATTGCTACTATTGTTGCCCAGCACGGTCCGAAAGTCACACACAACTCGTTCTGAAACATGATACAGCTCCTACGTCGTATATTCTTCCACCTCACTATTGAAGAAACAAGTAGTAGTGTCTCCCTCGCCTCATAATATATCGATGATAGCGAGAAAGGGTAGTTCTTCAGCTTGCGATATGTGTAGATGACCGCTACCCTCTCTCATCCACTGTCGCAACGTGGGCCAAATGAGCGACTCTGTGGTAATGTTGTCTGTCAACGGCAAGAAGTTTCGATTCTGTCCGCTAAACCATCCCTGACACACTTTGCACGTTATCGCTGTATATCCAAAAGATTGTTGCCTTAGAATATTCAATATAGCCACCAATCCAGCTGCAAACCAGTAGCTCAAATCTGTTGTAGGCCGAGAGCCACTCTGTTTGAAAAGCTGGCTGGTTATGCGTGCATTCTGCGATGTGAATCCATAGCTGGTTAACGCTCTTTCCACTTGCCACGTTTCCATAGCAGAAGGTAAGATTTTATATTGAGCGCCGGAGTTCAACCTCACTTCCTGTTTGACTGATAGTCGCAAAACCCGCACTCCTACTGGTAGCGCTGTGATCACTTAGTTTGAAGAAGACGCTCTTCCCTCTCGTAGTCTAATACCGACCCTTTGCTTGACACACTCCAGAACACTCCTACAGGTTGCTGCTGGGCTTGGTCCATTATCAACTCATATAGTTCATCTCGTTCTCGTGTCTTAATCCTTTGAATTTTCAAAACTCTACTCATGCCTCTTACCATCTGTAGAGTACTGGACATTGCAATGTTGCTTTCTGTCTTAGCTTCAGATATAATCTCATGTATATCAACCTGGGATTCTAATTCAAGACAGCCCTGTCTATCCGACATATACGCTCGCCCTTGTCGCAGGTCTTTCTGTATCTTAGCTCTCTCCCAAACTGGCATTGAGGCGATGGCTCCACGGCACACTTTCTTCCTATGATCTGGTAATGTAACAGCTGTTATTCTAGTTGTTAATCACTATGGGGTAGAACTGGCTGGTCTGGGAGTACTACCCATCAAAATGAATGCTCTCAACTTCTTACGTGGCGTCTGTAAACTGGGCTGACCGGTTAAAATCCTAGGCATAAGTGAGGGCTGTTCCTTGCTTAAACTGGTAGATGCAGCACCCACCTTTGGTAGTGGTGCTACGGCTACTGGAACTGGATCTGCAGATGCTACAGTTATGCTCTGAGTTACCACCTTAGACGCAGTAGTAGCAACCATCTCATGCTCACCTTTGTCCTTGCCAATTGCTTGCGTCTTTGTTCCAGGCTGTTTGCCTCTCACTGCTGTCATAGCTGTTTTGATTGCTGTTTTTACATCTGAGGCAGCTATTACAGGCTTCACGTGCGTAATAAATGGTGTGCCAACTCCTTCTTTGTCAATCACTCAGCCGCGTTTCACATCTACATATGTTTGTGGTGGGGCTATTGCCATCAATTCCTTCGTAAGAATAGTTGTAGAAGTGTCACTGGCAACTGAGGTCCCTTGCTCTACTCTCTGCTCCACATCAGGTGTGCTCACAATTTGTGCCGCAATCTGGACAATAGGTCCATCTTCTTTCATCACTTCGCGTTTGTCATCAACAATTGGATCTTCTATATCCGCCTGATCTCGATTGATAATATCTTCTATCTTTATCGGTTCCTGTGTTACGCTTTGTTGTGTTGGCTTTATATGTTCAACAATATACGCTATTTGTTGTGTTGACGTTATATGTTCAACAATATACGCTATTTGTTGTAATTCGCTTATAGCTGCTATGTCAGTCACGCCTTCTAATGTTGCACTGTCTGTATCACATTCTTGTGTTGTGAAGGTTCATTTATATCCCGTATAGTTATGACGACTGCTCTGCTCCACCTTTGTACGTTTTCATTTTCCAGGCATCTTAATCAATTACCTAAAAACAAAGCAAAAGAATAATTAATCATAAATTTGGCAGTATTTTCAAGTTGACAGGACTAGGTTTTCAATAGCACACGCCTGCCCTGTAGGTGGGGTTTAGAATACACCTTCCGTATCCTCTGCGTGTCGTAAGAGGCGACTAAAGGAAGTAAGGGTGAGGTAACCCTGACAGAAACCTTGAGTGCTGAAGACGGCGGTTCCAGGCCGCACTGCGCACTCTAATAAACCATGGATCCACGCACTTAACGCTTATGATCATGTCGATAGTCACTTTAGGACTGGCGGTATGATCAGCGAATGAAAAGAAGAAGAATAGCACATGCCTACCATACACATCATTCAACACTCATGCATTACCTACCATAATTAAAACTCCTTGTTATTAAATTCTATCATTAGATCCACAATCACATCTGCTGCCAATACGATAGGCGGCAGTGGTAGTGCTACCACTAACGATACTTGATAACATCAGTACAAATGCGAACTACGACAGTTAGAAAACCGTAAACAACCAGTATAGCTAGGACTATAGGCCACATTTTTAGTTCAACAGAGAACTACATTGTGTTCAAGCTTGGTACTAACTACACTTCAATTCCTGGTCAAGTGGCTCTGATTCAGCAACCACATATATTCAACTTGATTAACTCTGTTTTAAGTCCATATTTTACTGACGTTTACACAGTGGAGAAAGGTTGTTATCAGCGATTCGTGTCGGGAAACAATGCCTTGCAATATTTGTCATTTAATGGTAGATGCAGGGAGTTGACGCGAATCAACTTCCAACCCGTGGGAGGCTCAGCCATGCAATGGCCCGAAGGCCAAGACATCACCAACCCACGGACGCGACAGCCTTAAGTGGTTTCCAAGCCACACGAGGATGCTGTAGGACACCCACTGACATTCCGACAGCAGACTTTGGAAGCCTACACTCCACCTCGTGGATCTTGCCGGAGAAATTAATATTCATGAATTCCGACCAATCAGACACGTCAATCTTATAGCAAGATTGCACCCAGCAATGCTACATAGCATAAAATTTGCTATTTATTCACTGTCAAAGTTGAGAAACCCTGTTATGTGTTCGGTTATGTGTAAAGGAATTATTCAACATTGAATGAGGCCTTCCCCCCAAAATCTGAACCAGAATTTCGAGAAATTTTACGGCAACATGGCATAATATAAATGTCATTTTCACATCTTATCGGATGAAAATATTGACAAAACTTTGGCATCTGTTAGTTTTAATACCATTGTGATTAAATTTATCAATGGCATTCGCGAAGTATATTCAACAGAGGTCTCAATAGAAGGATTCAGCGGTTATTTCAGATCACAGATTTTGACACCCTAGTTCAATAGAACCATATACATCTTCACACAACAAATTATTTAAAAGAATTATTTCATATACAGTATACTACTGATTTAATTTGAATTGTTACAAAAGAAAGAAGGCAAGAATGAATGAATATTAATTTATCAAAATCTGTGTTTGTTCATTTTCCTCTTTACTATATCCATCTTTTGATCCAATAGATCACAGTTCAAATACTAATGCAGATCACTCTTCTATACATCGCGCCAAGATAAGTGTTGGAATTTATATCAAATCGGTCCTATAAGCTATCCTTCGAGTAAAAGGGTTAACCATTCATAATGGAAATCATATGGCCTACTCCTAGGCATCTGTTTTATCATCTCCATTTTGGGCTTTTTCAAAATATTCAACCAAATTCTTACATTGTATGATGAATTTGTAATATCTCATCTGTATAGTGGAAAGGATGTCTACAAAACCTTCAATAAAATCATAAAAAGACTTGTGAACGATAAAATCACACACAAGCCTGTTGATAAAGGACACTCTGGGGACCATAGAGAACTGTCCTTTATACACAGCTGTCATAATCCTCATTTATGAATTAAACCTTTCAATGAGATGTCTGACTAATTTGGCTGACCAGCTTGGATTTTCCGAAACTTATCCAGAATTCCTTTAAAACATATCGCCTCATAAACTGCTTGGAAGATTTTAATCAAATTTGGCTGGAAGGATCCTATGGTGGTAGCCTCTAGAACTTCTATTCAGAGATTTGATTGGCCATTTTTTGTCGCCATCTTGGATTTACTGAAGATTTTCAAGAACCATTTAAAATGTTACTCCTTAATCAAGAACCTGATTTCAATAAAAAAAAAATGTGTGTGGAACGATTCTATGGTCGTAGGCTTCAGCATATCAAACAAGAATTTTGATTGCTCAATTTGTCTGGTGACCTTCTTGGATTTTCCAAAAATTATCAATTATGTCTACACTGTATTTAAATGCAGATAGTTCAACATTGATATGCCTTTGTTGTTATGTCTGAGTAATTTTTATCCAGGCAGCTGCTGATTAAGCCGGTAGAGGATTTATCCTGTCCTTGCCCATTACGGAAGGTAAAATGTCATAACTAGGACACGCATTGTCATCTGGGTAAATTGATTAAATACCAGTCTGTAAATTAACTGGATACCAGTCTCTTTATCTAAAAATGTAGTGGGGTGTGATCTCGGAAATTTTCTAAGTGCAAAAGTTGCGCCTATACGCATGCTCTTGAATCAAGTGGAACAGATTACCCACAATATGATGTACAATGCGCCTCCTAGTTAAGACTTTAACTTCCGTGATGGGGAAGGACATGATAAATCCTCTCCCTATTAATCGACTAATCACGATTATTTAATAAGCTTAAATAATCGATGGTGATAAGCAATACTTGCACAAGCCTAGCCATAGGGCCTCTTGTTGATGGAATCTGTTGTCTAGTACACCATAAAAGCATTTGTTGGCCAGTTATAAAATATAAATTTTTATGCGATGACCGTATCTAGATAGGCTGTATCTTATGACTACCGTAGTAGCAATAGGTATATTATAGCTATAGCCTTTGGTAGGGTTGGGCGATTTTTCGATATTATCGTCAATATCGCGATATACCAAATACCGATACCGAAATCGTCATAATTTCGAAAAATCATAAATATCGACAGGACGATATTGCACTTTTAACTGTGAGCATAATATAAATAACTAAGTTAGAAATGTCATACTCTTACCTCTATTCGGTCCAGTAATAGTCTTTAAGTAATAATCCAGTGTTTGTCTAAGGTAATAAAAACTTAATAAACTCCAAAATGATCTGTATTCATTTAATTCATGGTTTGTTTGTGCTAATAAAATGATTTAAAGTACAAAATAATCCTTTTTTTGTTCACTTCATAATTACATAAATAGACGACGCCATGTTTTTTCTTGCCTCATTCTGAGTGTTAGTCAGTGTGGAATACCATATGCACTACCCACATTCCAATCTGATGACATCATTACTACAGGTCAAGCTATTTATCCATTATAGTCATTGATCTGCATGGTTAAACATTCTTCTGACCGTGAGATTTAAACTTTAAAACTTTTTAGGTCGATAGGAAACCACACACACTTAATCCCTTATCAATACCACAGCTTGGAACGGTGGGTGAGGGGGAAGTTAATCTCTTGCTTTACCGTTATGCGTTTTTATGTAACTTTATATAATATATTTAGCATTTTTAAATGAATCAGATCAAAATTCATTCCACATATAACATTACAGATTTATTCTAAGTGAGAAACAGCCTTAAAATAAATAATTTAGGCCTAATTATTTCCAGTCTTCGATCTGTTGTGGCAGTTTTGGTTGCAGTGTTAACTGGGTTAATTTCACACATCCCGGCTACGCCTTGAGATCAATGGATAGGACCGCTAAGTAGTGAGCGAATTTGAATAAGTCTACAATGGGCCAAATCAGTATTTAATATTACAGACCAAATAAAATCTGATATAATTGTTTCCAGTCTTCACCCGTGATAACAGCTGTCGGAATTCTGCAGTGTGAATTCTTATTGGCTCAAGTATGATACGGCGGCAAATCAGATTTCGCTCTGCGGAATTCCTTTCTGCGGTATGAAGTTAATGCGTATTCCTTGCTCAATCTTTTGACAGTTGTCGTGAGGTAAAGATAACACAAAATACAACACAAGAACAGAAGAAAATCCTTTATTTTTCTTATTTGTGATGAATACGGTTAGTTGCATTACATTCGTTGCTTTAAACTGTATATTGAAGGGTGTCAAAGTGTGGAATATTAAATATGCGGAAATGGCAATCATGGCGATCTCAATTTACGGTTTCAATGCAACAAATTTAATGAAAATAACTTATAGATACCACCAATTTGAAATACATGTTATTCTATGTTTACACCCTAACTCCACACCCCACCCAAATGACGATATATCGTGATACCGCGGTATTTTAATGAGATACCGATATCGTCATACCTTGAGCAATATCGCCCAACCCTAGCCTTCGGAATCAACATATGGTCATAAGCATAAGAAGTGGGGTTAGGGACAAGGGGTTGGTTGCCCACAACAGACATGCTTGGATCCTGGGATGGGGTGTGTGTGTGGCAGATATGAATTTTGCCCTCCACTTTTTCAGTCTAAATGTGAAATTCCATATTTACTCCCTAAATGCAGATGCCATATCAGAACATCTAAAGTTCCAAATTTGTCGGAGTGAGTTGGGGTGGGAAACCACCCTGACCCAGCCCAAGCAACCCTAAGCATATGAGGGTGGTCACATAAAACAGGTTTTACCAGTGACCAGCAAATACTATTATGATGGACTAGACAGTGATCATGCATTCAATATGATAAATTAACATACCAGATGTTGAAATTACCACTATCCCTCTAGCCAGAAGCTACAGTAGTAGAATTTGGCCTTGATCTAGTAGTGATCGCTTTCCACTGCCTAGTGGCTCATCCAAGTTAATTTTACATCCTGCAAATCAGCTTTGATATTTTTAGGCTAATTTTACGTAAAGTTGCTGCTGTCTGAGTCAGGAACGTATTCCACTTGAAATAGCTCCAAATTATTTAGTAACCACTTTATTGTGGTTGGAAATGAGATTCACATTTACTATATGACAGATGGCTTTAGTATAGGTGTTTTCTCCGCATGCAGACTCTGTGACAGGTGACCGTAGTATAGAGGTTTTACAGTATAGTTCAACCAACCCACCCTGCAGTCCCTGAGCATGTATAAGAAGGCCAACACGTGTACTTGTATCTATAGACACTGTATGTGGTGTTGATAATTGTGGCGGTAATTCATATAAGTGCTAAGCAACACCGTTAATAATAACCGCGAAAAACCAGGTGGTGTTTGTAGTCGCATCAAAACCCAAAGTAGTCGCGTCAAAACCCAAACTTGGGTCGTTTACAACATTAAAAATCATTTTGTTTTCACTCTTTCTTGCAAAATTCAGCGGTTCTGGAACATTGAAAAATATTGTACTTGTCGTGACTACTGGGCAAAACCTACGGCGGTGTGTTTTTCCAACCATTTACAACATATTGCCACAATATTGTGTAAAATCTCATAAATAGCATATGAGATTCGCAATTTATGCTACTCCGTTATTTACTCATAACTGTCAAAACGATGTCATGTGATCGTTATTTTATCACATGATGAAAACAATCAATCACGCGATGACATCATCCCGTGATAATTACGGAAATTGAATAAAACGACTTTTGCTAATGAAATTTAATATTTATGAATTGGAAAATATGGAAATAATATATTTTATTTTAATTACATTATACAAAAGCATCATTTGGTGTGTTTTAACCCCCCTTCATTTGGGTTACCCTTTAACAGGTTAAATGGTTAAATTGACACAAGATGGGTTAAACAACATGAGCTTTATTTAACTCACCTGTATTTCCCAGAGAATGCAGATTTATGTCACCAGCGAATAACTTATCCACGAGAATCTTCTTCGACCAGTAATAAATTACACTATTCATTCCACACTTCAATTTGTAATTACAGACTTAACAGTACTAATCCCTGGCTCTTTCTGCACAGGCTCCTTGAATGGGGGTGAAATGGAAATGATTTCGAGTGAACAAATGGAAGGACATAAAAATCCTTAATTGAATTCGTTCAATCGTGATGGTTTGCGCCTCAAAAATATTACCGACCTAACTGCCATAAATAGTGCCAATACGGCGAGTGCCATGCGCCGAGTCGAGTATTCAATTGCCGTTGCCACCCCGGAGTCAGTAACCAACTGAAAGCATACTTGACATTTTGCAACGCCATACATATATGCTAGCGAGTATCCACGGCAACACTTTGTCAATCTAATCACATGTGGCTGCATGCAATGTTTTTTCCGGGGATGAAAAGATATAACTCAAAGTAGAATTAAGGCAATATCCTTGGAGGAGAATTATATTTAATTAGTACAATCACACGTATGTGAGGAACCAAAATATCCAGGGACAACAGACGATTGTTCTCTAAGAAGGTGGTCGTAAGTCAATAGGATTTAACCCTTTGCTGGTTAAGATTAATCAAGCAAATTGAAATGATCAATTAATGAATGTCTAATTGCAGGCCAAGAGAAGAGTATTTTTGAAAATTTTACCACTGGGATGACTGGCTGGGTTACTAATCCCGTAATTCCAATGGAAATTTTCAAAAATCCTCGTCTCTTGGCTTACAAATGGACATTCCTGAAGACCGCTGCAAAGGTTGGTTTTCCACAGCTTGATCAATAACCCATTAACACTCAAACCGATCAAGAATGCCCGCTGCTGTGCCCTTCAGAAATTCCCCTTTGCAGAGCAAGAGTATGAGAAGACTATTTTTGAAAATTTACCACTGGAATGACTGGCTCAATAACCGAGCCAGTCATTCCAGTGGTAAACTTTCAAAAAATGATCTCTTGTTCTGCAAGCCGACATTTTCTATGAGAAAACTCAAATTATCCTGAACAAATTTGAATGTTAAAGGGTTAACGAACCACTACGCCTCGAAGATTATTGGCCATTAATTCCACCAGTGTTTCAGGATTACGGTATGTAATGAAGGATTCCAGTTTATTCATCAATCATATGACGTCATGATCAAATATGTGACGTAGGATGACGCCATAATCAATTACGCCATGAAAGACTTGATTCAGTCAGTCGTAAATGCGTAACCCTTTAATCCTCATATCAGCCAAAAATGTCGTCTGCAGTGGTCTTGAGTAATGTCCATTTTCAAGCCAAGAAAACTATTTTTGAAAATTTATCACGAATGACTGGCTCGATAACCGAGCCAGTTATTCCAGTGATAAATCTTCAAAAATAATCTCTTGGTCTGCAAATAGGCATTTTCTATGAGAAAATTAACATTTTCTTGAAATTCTTTCACGGTTTAAGGGTTAATAGTTGGTCAGGTTTTACAGATTTTGTCTGACTATAATTTAGTAAACATTCTGTTGAATATTTTGAAACTAATTTCACAGCAGTATCACCCCGTCAAATTGGTATCAAAATATCTAACAGCTTACTTGTATAGTTTTCTGGAAATTGAGATTCAGAGAGTGCAAGGATCGATTGATCCCAAAATTGGCAAAGCGTGAGTGGAGCTAAGCTACAGATGGGCGGGGCATAGCTGAAAATGGATTCCTACATCGGTGTGTGCGTGCATGGCAGCCGCATCAACAAATTGTGGTTGGAGTTTGCTCTTTGTGTCCCGAAGAACTGTATTTTATACCGTTAACTAAATTGGATAGTCGATGAAGTGTCATCGCAAATCACCACTTTGACCTTTTGACTCACTCCCACCCCTCTGCAGACAAATGTAAATATCTTCTTGCAGTCCGCATTCATACGGGTAAATCTCATAACAAATTTGGTTGAATTCCTTCCAATGGAACCCAAATCAATTCGTCAACCATTTGACCTCACCCCTACCCCACCCACTAAGCTTGACGCAAATGTAAATGACCTCTTGCACTCCACAATAATATACAGGTGCTAGATGCCTGATAATGTGATCAGTATAATTATTAAATTATCATTTGTTAACACATTAGATCCTGAATTTGATAAATATCAGTTACTATCATCAAACCTGCTCAAGATTATCGAGCCAGGCATTCTGGTGATAAATTTTCAAAAATAGTCTTCTCTTGGCCAGCAAACGGATTCATCAAAATCACTGGGGACCACATTTTATATTTAACCCTTGCAGACTCATATTAGCCAAAAACCACCTCTGCAGTGGTCTTGAGAAATGTCCATTTGCAGACCAAAAGAACAAAATTTTTGAAAATTTACAACTGGAATGACTGGCTCGATAATCGAGCCAGTCCTTCCAGTGGTAAATTGCCAAAAATAGCCTTCTCCTGGTCTGCAAATTGACATTTTCTTAGGGTTAAGCACAAAATTCAGGCTAAAAAATATGAAAATGTCAGGCTCCAATAACAACGGTTGGTACTGAATACCCATAATGCCCCAATAAAACATTGCTCTGGAGTGATATATACACTAAGAAACAGCAGTTAATGAAGCGTGACTGATACAGTAGACAGAATCTGGTGCTAGTCGCCATTTCTAATACTTATTGATTTTGAAAGACTTGTAAATGGACGTGCAATCGACAAGTGTTTTTCCTCCTCGCTAAGTGCTTTTAAGGATCTAAAACATGTCAAACGAGGCTCACGGTATGATACGTCAACGTAATGTAATTCGTTATTTAAGTGAAAATCTGCAACACTACAAGCAAATGCAAAGAATATTCAACTCTTGCAGTCGAGGAAAAACAGGGGCAGCTCTGGGTGCATTGTATTTATACACACCCATGACAGCAACAAGGGAATCCACTTTTAGTTATGCCCCGCCCATCTCTAGATAAGTTCCGCCCAAGCTTTGTCCATGCACCAAGTCAAATTAGTTTCAAAATATTCAACAGCTGACCTGTTTTTTTAAATTGATAGTTAGGATGTTCAGAGATCGATCGATCCCAACATGAGCGATGTGTGGGTGGAGCTTAGCTAGAGATGGCGGGGTATAGCTAAAACCAGAACGGTCCATTGGCTTAACTGATCCTGAAATATAAGCCAAGAGGTTTTGTTAAAAGCGCAAACTTAACATCATTGATGCCGTCGCTGTCACAAAAGTGACTTTCTGCTTCGCAGGCGAGACAAAAACAACTTTTGCAGTGGTCTTATGGAAGGTTTATATGCCAGCCAAGAGAATATTTTCATAAAATTTATCACTGGAATGCCTGGATATAACTTCGAAGATGAACTTTGTTTTTATGCTCTTTGACATACTTATAGAATTGTTCTTCCTTGATAACTGGCAATGTCGTTGTTCTTCCTTGATAACTGGCAATGTCGTTGTTCTTCCTTGATAACCGGCAATGTCGTAGATTTTACACATGTCCTGACATATACTCATGCATTTAAAGCAATGCGATTCTCGTTCAATTTAATTACAACCCGCTATATCCTGAAAACGGACAAACTGCATTAACCCTTTAAGGGTCATGCCAGCCAAAACCAGCCTCTATTATGGTAATGTGGAATGCCCATTTACAGGCCAAGAGAAGCCAGTCATTCCAGTGATAAATTTTCAAAAATTGTATTCTCTTGGCCTGTAAATTGACATTCAGTAGGCAAATATTTAAAATTTCTTAACAAAATTTCACCATTAATACTTTAACGATCATAGCAGCCAAAAGCGGCTTCTGCAGTGGTCTTCAGAAATGTCCATTTGCAGACCAAGAGAAGACTATTTATGAAAATTTACCACTGGAATGACTGGCTCGTTAACCGAGCCAGTCATTTCAGTGATAAATTTTCAAAAATAGTCTTCTCTTGGTCTGCAAACGGACATTTTCTGAGAAAATTTAAATTTTCGTGAATAAATTACAGGGCTAAAGGGTTAAATTATCATATTATTTCTCACATCTTTCGTTCAATGTAACAAAATGATGAACCATCGCAAGAAGTTTTGTGAACATCACAGCAGTACCACTTGAGTTACCATCAACATCATTCAAGTCTTCAAGGCAGGAAGCGCAATGCCCATCTAGACCAAGGTTAGTAAGATCAATGGAGGAATCCAGTTTTAACTAAGCTCCACTCATACTTTGCACGTGTTGGGATCGACCGATCCCCGCACTCTCTGAAACTCAATTTCTATAAAACTAGACAGATAAGCTGTTGAATATTTTGAAACTTATTTGATTGGCGCTGTTGTTTTGCATACGGCAGCAACGGAGCGCCCAGTCAAATTGGTTTCAAAATATTCAACAGCATGTTTATTTATATAGTAAAGACATACAATTTGTAGAACCAGATGGACTATTAACCCTTTAAGCCGTAATTTGGTGAAGAAAATTTCAATTTTTCCGCAAAAAATGTTCATTTGCAGACTAAGAGAAGACTATTTTTGAAAGTTTATCACTGGAATGACTGGTTCGGTTATCGAGCCAGTCATTCCAGTGGTAAATTTAAAAAAATATTCTTCTCTTGGTCTGCAAATTGACATTTCTCAAGTCAACTCTAGACGCCGTCTTTGACCAATATGAGGGTTAAAGTGTTAAGCCAGAAAAAATCTAGTCATTCATGACAAAATTGAATATGATGTCAGCCTACATGTGACGTTGATTATGACATCATACGGTTAACTGAGACACTGGATACCTCAATAGAACACAGCGTAGTGTTGAAATGAAGGTGTAGATGGATAGAGAACAGGCCATAATTAAGAATTTGATATTTGCATATTGCATGTATTGATATGCAAATTATAAATTGCATAATTGTCGGCAAAAATGTTTATCAATCAATAATAGAACAATCAATGATAAATTGTTATCGCGTACAAATTCTGCAGAGCAGATACAGCTATGAATGTTACAGAATGTATAGCAACTGCCTAAATATATGTAGCAAATTGAGATGTGATGCCAAATAAATTATGCCCCGGACAAGTAGATGGACTGATAGGCATACAGGTTGAAAAGCAGATGCTATTAAAACACCAATGATGAACATTTTTGTGGTAAAGTGGCCGAAAAATTGGCTCTGTAATAGTTCTGATGAAAGTCCATTTGGAGGCCATGAGAACACTATTTTATTAAAGTTGGCACTGGAATGCCTGGCTCAATAACTAAGCCAGTCGCTACAGAAGTAAATTTTCAAAATGTTTTTTTCTTGGCCTGTAAATGGACGTTCACGAAGCAAAAATGTAAATTTTCTTTACCAAACTTGACCATTATAACTGCCTACCTGCTGAATCTATGCAGACTACATTTTCCATGGCCTTTAAAGATCTCTGGATATGCTGAATATTTTGAAAAGAATTTGACTGAACACCCAACAACTTTCAGTCAGCAGTAAAACAGTTAAAGGGTTAAACTGGGGACTTAACAGTTATCACACTCAGTGTAATGTAACAATCTATAATGCAAACAAACAATAAATACGCCTGACATCCTGTCAAGTGTTTAACCGTCTAACTGCTGAGATTTGGCAGACGCCATATTCCAGTGGTTGTAAGATCTATGAACCTGCTTAATATTTTGGAAACGATTTGACTAAGCCACCAACAACTTTCAGTGAAATTGTTTTCAAAATATTAAGCATATCCAGAGTTATTGCCCATTGAAATTAGTCTGGTGGGACAATTACGTGCTGCGATTACGGGGCTAGCAAATACACGGCAACATTTGAATTATTGATGTTCACAAAGATAGGACACCACAAGCTTGCTTGATGTTACACATCGATCACGAGCTGGATATTCCGCGTTAAAACTAATGACAGTGCATGAGCAGAGGGGTTGATGATGTGTTTGACACGCAGGTTCCAGTAAAATCGTGTTCAATTATCTTCAAAGTATAGCCAATTCATGTTTTACTGTTAAAGTATTTGTATATTCTTATAAGATCTATGATCAAATGCTTGAGATATGTCAGTGAGAACTGAAATACCCATAATGCCCTTGGAACGCATGCATTGCTATACTAGGACACAGCAGTCAATGAGGCATGGCTGACACAGTAGGCAGTATCTTGTACTTTTCTAATTCATATTGATTTTGAAATGCATTTGCGAATGAACGTGAAATCCGCAACTGTTTCCACACAACCACAACCACCCCTACACACAACAACCCTTCCCCCCTCATCCACCCCCCCCCCCACTCCCGCCAAGTGCTTTTAAGGATCAGAAGCATGCCAAATGAGAATCAAGGCATGAAACAGTTGTTGTTGTAATGTAATTCATTAATGAAGTAGAACTCGGCATCACCGCAAGGGAATGAAAGTGAATTGAGATCTTTCTGTCAGAAGCGGGTCAGTTGAGGTGTAGTGTATTTATTGACACACCTCTGTACCAATCGAATAAAGATGACATGATATTATTGATTTTAATCATATAAACACAGCTTTCAGCCCGTTTCATATTTCTCGATACGAACACATGTGTAATATTTAAAGACAGATTTTCATTGTCTATTGGCCATGCTAACCTACTTAAGATGACTAATTCACCTTTCCAGAGTACCCACCCATCATATGACGTCATAATGAACTGTGTGATGTGTAAAATGACATCATAATGAATGACGTCGATAGGTACATCACGAACGCATATTTGAAGATGGTCTATGTGTTGTTGTACAAATTGTTTGCTTTTACTATTTAATAAATATTAAGCAACAGCGCCCAGTCAAATTAGTTACAAAATATTCAACAGCTTCCCTGTCTAGTTTCAGGAAATTGATAGCTAGGGCATTCAGGGATCGATCAATCCCAACATGGCGAGGTGTGCGTGGAGCTTAGCTAGTGATGGGCGGGGCATAGATAAAAATGGAAAGGGTCATTTTTGAGGCCCAGCGGGCCTGTATGGCCTTATTGTTCACCTGCAATTATTGGCCACTGGCACAACCGAACAAAACGAGATGACCACTGGAAAACTTTACCAATCTAATCTCTGTGAAGAAGGGTTAGCCAAGTTTTATTAAAATTGGCCCAGTGGTTAATAAGTAGTCTTTCCATGATTTTCTCAGAAATTTGCGGAAAATACAAGACGTTCTCCAAAAACGCTACATTTTGATTGGTCTATGGTGACCATGTTTTTTTACGTATCACCCTCCCTTGAACAAACTTGAATGGCCCTTAGTCCCTAACCATATCTCCTAAATTTTGGCCCGATCCGTTCAGTAGTTCTGGAGAACTAATTTTCATGAAGTCATCCAAGATGGTCGCTAAAGACTTTGTTCAGCTATTGCCCTAGATGAATTTCATGAGTTTTGAATCGTTCCCCTAAACAGGTTCGGAACATAAGATTTCTGAAGCCGTTTCAAAAGATTGGACAAAAGCCCAGATGGCCACCGGGCAAATTTACCGACCAGCTTCGCTTGAAGAAACCTGTATCTCTGGCCTCTGAAGATGTTTTCTGCCAAATATACTTGAGAGCGGCCCAGTGGTTCTCTGGAAGAGATTTTTAATTTCCTAATGCTTTAGTACATGGGAGCTTTCGGCAGGAAAAAAAATTGATGTGATAAATGGTAAGAGTTATTATCCAGAAAGCATTCTGCCACCGGCCCACCTGGATGGCAACATCACATAATACATTGGCAATTTTTTGGCAGGATATAAAAATTGGCCAAAATCCAAGATGGCCACCAGACAAATTGGCTGACTGGCTTAATTTGAACAAACCTGTATCTCTATGCCCTAAAGGTACTTTCTGCCACATATGATTGAAATCGGCCCCGTGGTTCTTGAGAAATCGATTAAAGGAAAAGTTAACGGATAACTGACACACGAAGGATGGTCACCATGGCATAAGGTCACTCCATCTTTCATGCCAGGTGAGCTAATAATCATCATAGCTTTCAGCTGAAATGTGCCGTGGATTTGAAGAGCAATTTGACTGTACATTGTTCCTGACTAAGGCAGCAAGTAGTTTGTCAAATTGTTATCTATATAATTAGATGGCTTTCAATATTGCTACAAGTACCTAACTAACTGAAGTAGAGTGAGTATAGGCGACGATACACTTTCTCTAAATATTTAGCAACGGCAATGTGCCTAAATTTCTGTTCCTTCCATGCATTTCTAATCAATGCATGACCTGCTGAGGAAACGTACAAAGTCTTTTCTAACTTGGTGAGTACCGACAAGCATTAAAAGAGTTTAAGCGTCTGACTGCTGAGTTTCAGTCAAATAGTTTTCAAATTATTCAGCAGGTTCAGGGTTATTGCCCATTGAAATTATTGTCTGCTAAAATAAAAAGCCTCAAACATGTCAGAAACATAATATTGCAGAATTTGTCATAAATAATCTCTGAATGAAACCCTTATAGTCTCATATTATTGTATTTAACATAGAACAAAATGCTTGAGGTATAAAATCACGAGTTACACGTTTGAGGAAAGCAGTGACCATGTCAAGAATGTACTAATATTATACGATCGAACTCGGCGTTAGATTGCTAATGGCCACTACTACGCAGAATCAATAAAAACATACAAAATCGGAAAATGATCAACTTAACAGCCATTATGTTGTAGCGCTCAAATAAGCGATGACAGCTAGCGTTTGCTGGCGAAAGGAATATTATCCCATTAATGACTAAATTTGGTCAATAAACTAAAAATATTTGCTTATTGAGTGTCCATTTGCAGGACAGGAGAAAACTATGTTTGAAAATTTACCGCTGGAATGACTTGCTCGGTTACCGAGCCAGTCATTCCAGCGGTAAATTTTCAGAAAGTCTTCTCTTGTCCTGCAAATGGATCTTGCAGAATACTACTGCAGCAGAGGCCAGTTTTGCCATGACAGGGCTTGAGGCGTTTACATGTCTCTCTTGAAAACTGGTGCTGAACGCTCGTAACCATGACACTGGCATCCACTTTGGGCTATGTTGTTCTATTTATAGCTGAAAGCAACAACCTTTGGAAATATTCTGAGGATTGACAACAGTGAAAAAAAACAGGGACGCAAGGTGCCTGCATCACTCACCTAAGACGGCCACTGATTGGTCAATTAACCAGATTTTTAAAAACCTTTCTGAAAATCTGCCAAAATCGAAGATGGCCACCGACCAAATTGGCCCATATCCTTCCCTTGAACAAACTTGGACTTCTATGCTGTAAGGATGCCTCCTGCCAAATTTGGTTGAAACCCACGGAGTGGTTCTTTAGAAGTCATTTAAAGAAAAAGTTGACTGACGGATGCAGGACGACGGACGATCGCTACAGCATAAGTTAATGCGCCCATTCTGGCCAGGTGAGCTAATAATGCAGCAATTAAACCCTTTACTGGTCAGAGTTGGTCAAGAAAATTCCCGTATAGACAAATGGATAATCCTCCAGACCGGTGCAGAGGCCTGTTTTGGCCGCCTACATCATTACAGTAGCAACACACAGTTTATACTACAGGATCTATGGGGTTTGTGGTCACAAAATGGCACCTCTTTATATAATAGGGTTTAATTTTTCAGTAATGATAGAAAAAAGCCTGAGCAAATATTAATTCCCATTGTACTCAATACATAACGTCATATGTATATGCGCATACATCATATATATATATATATATATATATATATATATATATATATATATATATATATATATATATATATATATATATATAATATATATAAATATTTGGAAAAGGAAGCCCCCTTATCATTGAAATTAGTCATTTATATTATGAGCAGTTGTTTTCCACAATAACAGGAAAATGAATGAAATTCACGGAATTAGTCATTTGAAACGGAAAGATGATATTCAAGTGAAAATTTAACAAGTAAAGACATCTTCCTCCAGAAATTAAACATTCTCACATAAGATTGCCACTTATTAGTTATTACCATCCCATATCTTAGCCATCATAGCTAACTGCTTTCTGCTTAGTGCTTATACTCCGAGAACAATACACAAAACAAATTTGAATTTCATTTAATTTATTACATGTACGGTAGTTTAGATGATATAAGTTTAAAAGATGAAATTAAAATCGAACTAGCAATTTTGTGATGTAACGGTTCAGAAAACACAAAATTTGAAACAGAAAAATGACTGTCCCTATTATGTATAGACGAAATAATTTTTAGTCAAGTGTGCCTATTATCCATAGCTTTCCTGAATAGTTGCCTTAACATTGAAATAACAGAATTACAATTCACCTTTGCAGAGTATCCATCTATCAATCTGATAATCATATGACATCATAATCAGCTAAGCGGTGTGTAGGATTATGTCATAATCATTATGTCATAAATGATTCTATTTGGCCCATCTTTAACTCTTAATAGTCTGACACGTTGTACGAATTGTATGTCTCTACCATTTAATAAACATGTTTTGAAACTAATTTGACTGGATGCTGTTGCTGTCATAAGCAAAAGCCCCAAGTCAAACTAGTTCCAAAATACTCAATAGCTTACTGTATAGTTTTCTGGAAATTGATAATCAGAGAGGTCAGAGATCGATCGATCACAACACGAGCGAGGTGTTGCTGGAGCTTAGCTAGAGATGAGCGGGGCATAGCTAAAACTGGAAAGATCCATTCGGATCATCTGATGACAATATTCTTATCCTTTACTGTGTCTACGATCATAACATCTTTCACCAAATTTGTGAAAAAATGAACAACAAAAAATCCTTTAATTTACTTTGAAGGTTAAAGATTTTGACATCAGAGTGGCAAGGGTTAACATGTTACTCCTGACTTGCACGTAATCTGTCACAAAATACCCACACATGCCACTAATGTTAACTGTCTGACTGCTGAGTTTTTGCAGACGACATATTCCAAGGGTTATATCGCTGGTCCTGCTAAATATTTTGAAAACAATTTGACTGAAAGTTGTTGGTGCCTAAGGCACCAACAACTTTCAGTCAAATTGTTTTCAAAATATTCAGCAGGTTTAGAGTTATTGCCCATTGAAATTATTGTCTGGTACTTCCAGCGGCGAGACAGCTAATGATGAACGGACATATGGATAGATGTCAGACCGGGAAATAGCCCTAAGCGTAAATTTGGTCGGGATATGGATTAACTAAAAATTTTAAATCTTCAAATTAAATTAAAATATTAACTGGTGTTCATTTTCCAACAAATTTGGTGGATGATATAAACAGCAAAATCATCCACCAAAATTGTTTCAAAATATCCATCAGTTTACTTCCTAATCATGTAGTAGAAGACAGAATGCTGACATCAGAGTGGTAACGGTTAAATTCTGGAAATCACCGCGGAGTGAGAACATGATTGCTCTTATTAGTTCATACCGGTATACGTAATCACCTCACACTTAGCTAATTTAACACAAAAAAAAAATTTGTAAGGAAAAAGAAAATATAAAAGGTTAAATCCTTGCCTGATAAAGAAAATAAATTTCCGGTCGCCCTGATCCGTCTTTCCCCATGAGTGCTACATCTCCGGAAATAACGTGCACATTAAACGTACGTTTAAGCGAGAATAAGCAGGAAATTTCATGTCAACGCAGTATAATCCCGAGGCTACTCGATGAATTTCAGAACATTATCACATCTTTTTCTAAATTAATCCCCTTCCATCCAGAATTCCAAGATGCATCATTTCAAGTCAACTAATTACGACGCTTCCTGAATATATTTGACAATTTGTAATCTGATTTAATTTTAAAATAACCAACATGAATTTAAGTTTCGATCGCCGGTATCACCTGTGTCGGACATAGTGAAAGGAGTAACATGTACGCCGTGGTGCATGTGTCATGACAGTTTACTTGAGCTTGGTGCTAATGAGAAAACAACAATAAATTCTTTTTCAAATAAATGAGCAGTATTCTTGCGAATCACGCTACGTAAAAAGAGAATCACGACAAAACAGTCACTTGGTATGAATTAGTAACTCACAAAATGTCTTTTAACTGTTCGACTTCTGCAAGCCACCTGACAATAGTTTCCATAGGCAATAACTCTGGACTTGCTGAATATTTTGAAAACAATTTAACTGAAAGTTGCTAAGCCACCAACAACTTTCAGTCAAATTGTTTTCAAAATATTCAGCATATCCAGAGTTAAAAGCCGTAGAAAGTGTCAGCTCCACAAATTCAGCACAAGTTTCCTCGCGGAGTGCAGAGAATCGCTGAAACAGCACTCCTTTCACAGGAAATGTGTCATGGGAGAAAAGTGAAAGCTGCATTAGCATTCACATGCAAGAAAACGTTCTGATGGAGATGGCGATACGGAAGTGACCACTTTCACCTCCTCTCAGGCACATGTAAAGTCATGCATTCATCAGGTTGACAGTAAGAGCTTTACACACAGGAAATGACGCGATAAAGAAGACTGGAGAAAAGGCATCAACAAATTAATTGGGTCCTTTTTTTCAATAAACTACCAACGTTATAAACATAATGGTGAAAGAGAACTGATAAAACGAGCATTCATAAATAAAACGAGATAGGGGATTGAGAATGGATGCATCCAGGTTGAGCTATGCCCCGCTCATCATTAGCTAAGCTCTACCCATGCTTTTCACATGTTGGAACCAATCCATCGATCCCTGCACTCTCTAAATCTCAATTTCCAGAAAACTACACAGGTAAGCTGCTGATTATTTTCAAACTAATTTGACTAGGTGCTATTGCTGCCAGTTGCATACTGATGCATGACGTAAATTGATAATGAGGTCAGCATACACGTCATGTAGTTGATTATGACGTTATGGTTGATGGATAAACTGGAACCTCCAGTCAGACTTCAGGCTACAAATCAGGATAATTTATCTACCCGGAGTCGGTTCTTGCAATAACTAATAGCTAATTATCCGGTGGGACTCTAGGAGGGCATTCAGCTTCTTGGACATTGGACATTTAGTTTCTTTAGCAATGGCAAAATAATGTATGACAAAAGAATTTAACAAAAGAACTTGCATGCACTGCTTCCATATTCTTTATGGGTTAGTTACTAGGTGAGACAGCTTATAAATAGAAAACACTAGACATTATCCATGCCAGCAGCACCTCCATCATTACAGTCAAGACTTGTACTTGTAACACAGAGTCAATGAGGATAGCGAAATCTTCAAAACATCAACCAAACATGAACTGAGGGCTACTGCATACCAGCGGTCTACCAATCAACGTTGTCACATGACTTCAAAAGACATGACCAGAGTAATTTAGCCAGCAATTTTTACCATCAAGATCAATCAAAAAAAAAATCCATTATTGTTACCAAATGCTAAATTTTTTATTAGTCCATGGAGGCCATATTTTTACATATTGGTATCAACCGGATTTGAACAAACCTTATTGGCCCTTAGTCCATAATCAATTTTGCTTTTAGTAAAACTACATCATCCAAGATAACCACCAGAAACATTGACATCAGGTTCTCTAGAAAATACATTGTACATGTACTTGTTTTCGCCATTGGCCTAGATGAAGTTCCTGTAGGTTCATATTAAGCTAAGTGATTTCTGAAATGTCTTGCAAGTGTAATGCACAAGTGGTTTTCTGAAGATATAGCCAATGGAATTTATTATCATCGCTATAAGGATATATTTCATATTCTCGTGCATAAATTCACAAATTAATACCAAATATGAAATACAAAACGAACGAAATGAACAAGGAACAGTTATCATAACGTAGTTATCAAACCCGGTCTTTTTGACATTCATTTCACGTTTCTATCTTTAAACTCATAAAGTTATGATACAATTAGGCGCAGCGGTAAACGCTATGTTTTGCATTGGGTTACCATGGAACCAAATGTGTCATTATCTCCCTTAGCGCCGGGCTACCAAAATTTTACCCTTGATTGTGTTTCATCTAACATGATGCAAAATGATATTCTGAAGAGTAATTCTCTGTACAAAAAATTCACGCAGGCCCCTCCACCCCCACAAAACCCTGCACACCCAACCCCAACCCCCTAACCAATACATTAACCCTTTAACATTCATATCTGCCAAAAACAGCTTTTGCAGTGGTTTCGAGAAATGTCCATATGCAGACCAAGACGATTTTTGAAAATTTACCACTGGAATTCCCGTGGTAATATTTCAAAAATAGTCCTCTCTTAGTCTGCAAATGGATATTTTCCTTGAATAAATTCTAGATTTAAAGGAAAGGGTTAACTCTTACCACTATGATGTCAAAATTACTCGTATTAGTTTCAAATTAAACTAAAAGATGAACTGGTGTTCATTTTTCAACAAATTTGGTGGAAGATGGTGCTGTCGTAGACAGCAACATCGTCCACCAAAATTGTGGAAAGATGTACACCAGTTTCTTTGATATTGACGCAGGAAAGATAGAATATTGACATCAGAGTGGTAAGGGATAAACACTACAATTCTGAACACAATGTAAGAAATGGTCTGTTGAATATTTCAGACTAATTTAACTGAAAGCCATTAGATCCATGACATTCAATAGTAGTTTTTGTTTTAGAAACATGTGACATTATCTCTGAGCCGTCGTCCAGTATCGCGTTGAGAATGACGAGAATAGACACTTAAATGTCACAATAATTGACGCGATACAATTCCTTTAATTAGTGCAAGGCTACACCTTGGTGAAAATTGCAATTACTGAACGATACAATGGCCGACGCACTCCTCACCAACGCATTACTTATGATTAATAAATGAGCAGAGCTTTATAAGGATTTATATCAATTAAGATGCGACAGATAGTCATGTCATCTGGGATGATAATGTTAGATAATATTTATACCCTCAGCGAGGAGCGGATATTCAATTGAAGGTTTGCCATTCATGTGGACTGTCCATCTGTCAATTCACCTTTCCAGACTACCCACCCATCATATGACGTCATAATGAACTGCGTGATGTGTAGAATGACATCATAATGAATGACATCGATAAGCACGTCACGAACGCATATTTGAAGACGGTCTATGCTTTGTTGTACAAATTGTTTGCTTTTACTATTTAATAAATATTCTGTTGAATATTTTGAAACTAATTAGACTGGCCGCTGTTGCTGCCATAGGCAGCAACATCACCCAGTCAAATTAGTTACAAAATATTCAACAGCTTCCCTTTATAGTTTTCAGGAAATTGATAGCTAGAGCATTTGGGGATCGATCAATCCCAACACGGCAAGGTGTGGGTGGAGCTTAGCTAGTGATGGGCGGGGCATAGCTCAAAATGGAAAGGTCCATTATTCCATTAACACTTTAACACTCATATCAGCCAAAAAATGACTTCTGAAGTGGTCTCGAGATCTATATGTTTTATTTGCAGACCAAGAGACTATTTTTGAAAATTTAACACTGGAATGATTGGCTAGATAACCGAGCCAGACATTCCAGTGGTAAATTTTCAAAAATGGTCTCTTGGTCTGTAAAAGGACATTTTACATGAAAAAATTGAAATTTTCATGAACTAATTTAAGCGTTAAAGAGCCCCTTAAAAAAATGTTGATTTGCAGGCCAAGAGAAGACTATTTTTGAAAATTTACCATGGGAATGACTGGCTCAATAACTGAGTCAGTCATTCCAGTCGTAAATTTTCAAAAAAGGCATGAGGTAGAGCGTTAAGCACATGCTTACCTTTCCAAAATACTGAACTTGTAGGTTTTTTCAGAATAATAGTCGAAATAACTTTTTCACATATTTTAATACTTTTGACTTCTCATAATATTTTTGAAAGAATCTCACTATCTTTTAATTTAATTCTTAACCATTTCATGGTCAAATTCAACAAATCTGGCCAGTGTTATGAGGAATCTTGAGAAAATTCCATTTGCTTGATTATCGAGCCAGCCAACCCAGTGGTAAATTTTCAAAAATACTCCTCTTTACCTGCACATGTCATTCCTCAAGCCTACTGCGCAAGCCAGTTTTGGCCAGGTTGACTGGCATTAAGTGGTTAGGGCTGCAATGATTTATCGCGATACAGTAAGCGTATCGTGATACACGATATACTTACCTGTGTATCGTGATACTTAGAAACACTTATAAAACAGTTTACCTCCAAGCCCTTTGCTTTACCAGTTGGCTATATGGTTGTTCTATATGGTAGAAAACAACCATTTCAAGGACAAAAAAAAGGTAAAGTATATTTTGCTGAATATTTTGAAATTAATATGGCTGGCAGCAATGGCTTTCAGTTATTAATTTCAAAATATGTAACAGCTTTCCTGTATGGTTGCCATGAAATTGAGATACAAGGAATTTATGGGCAAAAGGGTTATGCTAACATTTGCATTTTATTGGTCGTTCTCTCCAAAACCATCGTACTAACATACGTCCACTCACATAGCTACGCTGTTCCGAGGCCGTACTTGCAGAGCTGTGATTTCTCGCTATGCGAAGTAACATTACACTAGTGGACTAGCCAATCAGATTTCTGCCTACTTCACGCGATAGGCGAGAGCTCGTCTGGTGACCTAATTTACAATAAAAAAACTATGGCGATCGCGACGCTGTTGATCTGGAAAGAGACATTTGCAAAAGTTTGCAACAGTTTTGCTCTAAACAAGTTATCTGAGGAACAGAAAATGTGTAGATTGGTTTTCGGTAACAAAAACCGCTAGTTTGGTTTACGCACATGTGTAAATTTGTCTACTTCCTGATTTCTTATCGAGCAATCTCATTGGCACAAGTTGACTGACCCCAGTTCATTAATATGTATGAAGCTTTGTGAACTTAGCACAAACATCAAAGGCGTGCAAGCATGGTACACTATACGGGAACGTAGTGGGAGGGCGAGGATCGTGCAATGGGACGATGCTCCAAAACAGATTGTTCCCACTGTTGTGCTGTTAATTGCATACTTTGTTTATTTTAATAGGTTTTTACGCATCGTTTGTTATGTATCGTGATACATATCGTATCGTGACACACACATCGTGATACGTATCGCATTGTAATTTAGGGAATCGTTGCAGCCCTATAAGTGGTTACATTAATTCGACAGTTCAGGTATAAATGGGTTAGCAGTCAATTCTATAAATGTTTCACCCTCTGAGCTACATCTACATGCATTGATTTCTTTTGTTTACTCATATAATATAACACTTTAAACATATGATTGCCAAGTTTTTGTGGACAACATTTCAGGGGCATTATCTCTAGACATGCTAAATGTTTTGAAAACATTTTGACTGAAAGTTGTTGGTGGCTAAGCCACCAACAACTTTCAGTCAAATTGTTTTTCAAAATATTCAGCAAACCCAAGTTTTTGCTCATTGAAATTATTGTCTGGTGGCTTGCAGCAGTCAGACAGTTAATTAGTGATTACAAATTAAATGTACCTATTGCACACAGTCAATCTTAAATGCAATTATCTCTAATTAATTAAATTATGATTCTAAATTTATATTTAATTATTTTATGGTTTTCTAGTCTCACTCACTCTCTCCATCCTTTCCTCATTGTGGAGAATCAGATTTGCTACAAACCCCCGAGTGAGATATTGCCATCTCAACGGGTAAAATCTTGAGAATTCATACATTTTAATCAAAACATTTATAAACCTAGAGGCTAAGATTAACCCTTACGACTCTGATGTCAATATTCTAAGCTCTCTCACTGTTGCAATAGCAAAGAAACTAGCGCACATTTTTTACATGTTGCTGCCGTATCTCCCACCAAATTTGTTGGGAAAAAACACCGCGTTATCTCTTAATTTAATTTGAGAATCAAAATTTTGGACATCAGAGTGTAAGAATTATATATCTCCCCCAGTGGTCAATTCAATATTCTTCAAAACAGCTAGTTTGACCACTAAAAGGTTAACACATATTACCAGCTGTCACAAGGAACACCTGCCTGGGTATTAAAAGAACCCCTGTCTGGGTATTACAAGAAACCCCCCCCCCCCACTGGGTATTAAAAGAACCCCTGTCTGGGTATTAAAATAACCCCTGTCAGGTGGTTAAAGAATATCTGTCTGGTGGCTAAAGAACCCTTGTCGGGGTGACTAAAGAACCAGTCTGGTGATTAAAGAATGCCCGTCCCGTGGTCAACAAATCATTGGCTGGCTAAAGAACCCCTGCCTAGTGGCTAAAGAACCCTTATCTGGTCGTGAATGAACCCATGTCTGGTGGTTACCCATGTTAGAACCCTGTCCGGTGGCGAAAGAACCTTTGTCTGATGGTTAAAGAACCCCTACCTAGGGGGGGGGGGGGGGGGGTTGTGTTGAAGAACCCATGTCCGGGTGACTAAAGAGTGCTAAAAAATCCTATCTGGAGGTTAACAAACCTCCATCTTTATCTGGAGGTTAACAAACCTCCATCTTTATCTGGAGGTTAATAAACCTCCATCTTTGTCTCCAGAAGACCTTGATGTACATGGTATTGCGAGCAAGATCGACTCAACGGCTTATTTCAGTACTATAGTCCGTTTACTTATAATTTTTTTGTCTGGGAATCGCCAGGAATCAAGCTCCTTGCATGGACACAAACATAAACATCTGTGTAGAGATAAGGCCAGTAGATAAGCATATCAAATATAAATGTTTAAATGAGTGCAGAAGAATACATGCATTACTTACCAAACTCCTCAGCTGTTTTCACAACACACGGCGCAAGCACTGTGATAAACAGATAGCGATCCAGACATTGGCCACCACCCTTCCTTGGATGACAGCAACCAACAAGTTTTATCCCAATAAGTCTCCCTCACCTGTGCGTCATCATGTGCCTTGGCATTCTGGGTAAAAGTAATCAGACATATATAACTTAGTTGCAACTATCAACCTGTAAAATGCGCTTAAAATTGAATCTGTATGCATGTCATTGCATGATCTTAAAGCTGAGCTTTGATTCTAAAAGAATCAATGTTTAACACCTACTGGCAGTAACATAATACTATCAATAAATTCCTATTTTCGGTAAATGTTCCAAGTATTGGTAATTTAAATGAGATCAGCCTATTAAGACACCTAACGCATCAAGAAGCGTTCGATCAGTTCAAAGAGCTCAGAGTCAGTTTGTGGGTATTGGCGGGAGCAGTTAGCAGCCAAGTAATACAAAGGCAACAGTTCTGGGGCCAAGTGCACCGTTGCGGCGTTAAATAGGCATAAAGTAACGTCTGTTGTTAGCCCATGTCTTAACTATTTAACGCCACAACGGTGCACTAGGCCCCTGCATATTGCTATGGCTTCATGATATACTGATATTATATCGAAGACCGTTATCATAGCTATACCGTTAGTTATACCGATATGATTTTGTTGATACCGAAATAGCGAGACAACATAAAATCGGTCTAACATTCTGTTTAGTCAGAATCTGGTTTCCATTAGTAAAATCAAACAGTATATCTGTCTAGCAAGGTAAGTGACTGTTCTTCGTACGGAAACATTATATTTTACCTGTATTTAGCGACCATGCTTAACACTTTAATTTCTTATTTATACGGATCTGTCAAATTGTTGTTTTGATGCTAGAGAAATTGATAATTTAACGATTACTGCTACGAAAATTGGCTACTTACAAGAATGTATCGCTTGCAAAAAAAAATAGAAAACTTATTTTAATTAACCTCAAAAGACACGGGATGTTTATAAAAGTCTAAAATCTATCTTTTCTTGCGCTAATGTTTTATAATTTCAGCCCATTGTTTGTGTGTAGGAAATCATATCAAATGAATATTTTGCGTCATATTTTATCTCAAATGCTACAGCCTGGTTAGTTAGAGATTTCCCCGAATTGTACAACTTTGTAGTGACCGCCCAATTGCCCAAGTAAAGACGAACTGATGATATGAGAAAAAACTTCTCAATCCCTGCGAACTCTATTCCCTTCTTATGTTGGCGGGTTGTTATAGCGATTGAGTGAGCATAGGCCTGCATGTTCTCAGCATATGGTGGTCGATTTACTAAGTGTTATAATGGCTAAGTTGTACCCCTGTGCGGAGATTTCCATGTTTCCTGGTGGGTTCATCCCATTGCAAATTCATCCTATAAAGCACAGGTTTTTGTGGCATGTTTATTTATTATTCTGCCATATACATCAAAGCAAGTAGCCAGGAATATTAGTAAAATGCAGGTTTACATAAATTCATATCCAATGTCTTTGACTCATAACATTGATATTTATCAGTCAAATATCACCATGTTTAGCTGTTCGTAAAGTCTGACTGCATGAGTTTATTTGGGACATTAGTTATCTCGCAATCTCCATGTGGAAATAGTTGTCATTTTGTGGCAAATTCCAATCATTTGTAGAGATGATTTGGGGGAATTTAAGCCATTTTTGGGATATGATTTAACTGAAGAGTTATAATTTTGTGTTTAACATCGGGATTCGTGCAATTTCTTGAATTTATTGTGTTAAGCAACTATTTCAGGCGCGCTGAGATACATTGAATATGGAATCATATTACCCAGGCCTCACTCGATATTGGCCATCACAATAATACCGATATTAAAAGTACACCGGTATGGAACTTGATATCGGTACCAATATTCGTTTTTCTAATACCGTGAAGCCCTACATATGGCTGCGTTGTACCTGTCAAATGCTCACATCAGACGCCTCATAGGCAATAGCTAACTGATAATTTGCTGTAGTTAATCATTTTCTAGTGGCTCAGAACTTTTGCACTACCCTTGTTTAAAACCCTTAAATATTTTCAAAAACTTAGATTTTCTCATAGAAAATGTCCATTTGCAGACCAAGAGATTATTTTTTTTAATGTATCACTGGAATGACTGGCTCTGTTATCGAGCCAGTCATTCCAGCGATAAATTTTCACAGGGTTCATACAGCTGGCAGGTTTTCTTATTCAAGGACTTTCAGGACTAAAAAAGTTGACTTCTCAAGGGCTCAGAACCAGGATCATGGACGAGGTGAGGATATGACACCCGACGCAAAATTTCATACAGCTAACTTTAAAACCTTTAAAATTAGTTTGAAGTTCCTGGTCAAGCCGGCCAAAATCAGCCAGTGAACTGGTCTTGAGGAATGTCAATTTGCAAGCCAAGAGAAAATAATTTTTGAAAACCGACCACTGGAATGCTTGGCTCACCCTGAGTCATTCCAGTGGTAAATTTTCAAAAAGTCTGCTCTTAATCTGCAAATGAACATTTAATAAGCAGTTATTTTGACTATCTTGACCAATCTTGACCATTAAAGGGTTAAACAGTCTCTTCGGAACACCAGTGACAACATGCAGGTCAAGATTGGTGAAGGTCACTTGTAATGTACAACTTTTGTTAAATTATAATCTGGAACCACAACGGAGGAATCCAGTTTCTCAGTCAATCATATGATGTTATAATCAACTACATGACGTGTAGGCCGACGTCATAAATGTCATAGCTAAGTTCGTCATGAGCGCATAATTGATGATGGATTAAGCATTGTTGTACGAATTATACAGTATGTCGTTGCTGTTTAACAAAGATAGGCAACAAATGCACCCAGTCAAATCAGTTTCAAAATAATCAATAGCTTACCTGCATAGTTTTCTGAAACTTGATAGTCAGGGAGTTCAGGGATCGATCGATCCCAAGACAGGCGAAGTGTTGGTGGAGCTTAGCTAAAGATGGGTGGGGCATAGCTAAAACTGGATTCTTCCATTCATTATGACATCTGATACTCGAGTGAGGGATTGGCTCCCTCCATTGGAAATGCATGACAATCTTGATCAATCAAAGTGAATGGAGTGTAATTAAATGAACAGTTCAAGATGGCCGCAAAGAACAATTTACATTCATATCTATTCCCAATGGAAGAATTCACTTTTAGCTGTATGGTCATGGGACCAACTTTGTCGCAAACGGTCCAAATTTAGAAATCAATTCTGGGGTGAATGTTGTTTGTTTTATTTAGCATTTTATATTATAGTTTAACTCTTTAACACTCAAATTGTTTTTTTTAATTAAATTTTCTCATAGAAAATGTCCATTTGCAGACCACAAGACGACATTTTACAAATTTACCACTGGAATGACTAGCTCGATAACAGAGCAGAGCAAAAAATCTATAATTACAGTGAGAAGTATCATCGAAATCACGATACTTCCCTGCATAAACCGACTCTTATCCAAAAATAAATGTTATCAAACGGGTAACCATTTAAATCAGATCGGATCGAATGCAAAAATACTCGATCACCATCAGGTTATCATCATATATAGAGTAATTTCTGAGTTCCCATGTCCAGTATATTAGGCCTGTAAATAATAGGCAACTCTACCGAGCACTCGCTCTAAATATTGATACGCTTTAATTTGTTACGTCTAGGTCACCACTCTAGTACCTACTCAGGTAGTGTTGGGAATTGGTACTAGTTTTGTTGCCCTGTAGGTGGGGCTTAGAATACACCTTCCGTATCCTCTGCGTGTCGTAAGAGGCGACTAAAGGAGGTAAGGGTGAGGTAATCCTGACAGAAACCTCAAGTGCTGAAGACGGAGGTTCCAGGCCGCACGGCGCACTCTAATAAACCATGGATCCACGCACTTAACACTTATGATCATGTCGATAGTCACTTACAGGACTGGCAGTATGATCAGCGAACGAAAAGAAGAAAGAAGGTACTAGTTTTGTGATCAATGATTGGTTTTACATACTAACCAATGATCATTTAATGATCGATCATAACATTTTCTCATTTTTACCCATTCTGAAATTTTGAATGCAATAACTATTGCATGTTCATGGATATTTAACCTTAGAAATAATCTGTTAAATATTTCAAAACTAATTTGATTGGAAGCTGTTGCTTCAAAGTAAGTAAGTTTCAAAATATTCAACAGGCTATTGGTATGGTGGTTTCGGTGTTGAGAGGGCTAATGTCTTAGAATATGGACTCGTATGGAGTAATACTATGTTATTTAGATCTGTAAAAAATGAAATTAAAATGGCATTGCACACACAAAAAAAATCATCTGAAGTTTTAATATCATAAATTTACAAGTAGTCAGAATCGATTTCTGAGTTCATGATCGATCGATTGGTTGGCCATGCAAACCAACCAATCAATCATCGATCAAATCAATTAATTGGAACAACACTATCGAGTATGTACTCGAGGCTAACACTATTTATATAGTACCAAAGTACCTAATTTACAACTTGTATAAATTTTCACCACTGTGAAACGTACTACTAACCGGTCATGATGGACTTAGATACATCATCCAATACGTATTTTGATTGTGTAGTTAGCCTAGATGTGACGTAACTGATTATGACATCAGATACTTGAGTGACAGATTGGAGTCATTCATTGTGCTCCTCCCACCAATGGCCGAGATTTAATGGAACTTTCCAAGTTTAACCATCAATCATATGATGTCATATGACGTCATAACCAACCAAGTGACGTGTAGGGTGATGTCATAATCATTACATCATAAATGACTCTATTCGGCACGTCCATAACTCTTAATAGTCTGACACGTTGTACGAATTGTATGTCTTTACTATTTAATAAATGTATTGTCGAATATTTTGAAACTAATTTGACTGGGCGCTGTTGCTGCCACAGGCACCAACAACGTTCAGTTAAATTAGTTTCAAAATATTCAACAGCTTACGTTTATAGTTTTCTGGAAATTGATAGTCCAGATCAGATATTGATCAATCCAAACACGGACGTGATGCGGGTGGAATTTAGATTGAGATGAGCAGGATATAGCTAAAATTGGAACGGTTCATTGCTTTCCATAAATCTGTCAAAAATACAAACACACAGGCATCCAGGGGCAGCTGCACAGATGGTCCAACACGTGCACTGGTGGAGGCAAAGACATAACCCATGCCACCCCACCCCCACACCGCCTATTTCTGAAATCACGGGAAGGGGTGGGTGGGTTCGTTGTGGTGAGTTGTAATTCAACATGAGACATCACTATTAATCTTTTAGTGACGATATCGGCCAAAACCGGCCTCCTTAGTGGTCTACAGGAATGCCCATGTGCAGACCAAGAGAAGACTAATTTTTTAACATTTACAACTGGAATGACTGGCCCGGTTATCGGGCCAGTCATTTCAGTTGTAAATTTTCAAAAATGTGTCTTCTCTTGGCTTGCAAATGGACACTCAAACAGTAAATATTTAAATTTTCAGGAATAAATTTAGTCACTAAAGGGTTAAAGCTAGCTGAATCCTGTTAGTCTCTAATAAATTATTCAAGGACAAAATCTGAAGTCCTACGTTTGCAGTATTCATGTTGATGCTAGATCAATCTTGTAGACGCTTAGCGGATGACTCATTTATTAATGAGAACATTTGATAGCCATTCTCATCAATCGAGGAACCCACCCAGCTCTAGATAAGCTCCTCCCACACTTTACCCGTGTTTAAATCGATCGAACCATGAATTCCCTGAATCTCAATTTCCAGAAAACTATACAGGTAAGCTGTTGAATATTTTGAAACAAAATATTTAATAGAATGTTTAATAACCCTTTTATGGTCAATAAGAAAGTCTATTTACAGGCAGAGAATATAATTTTAGAAAATTTATAACTGGAATGACTGCCTCGGGCAAAGAATACGAAGTTAGAAATAACGAGTAAGGAAGATACTAAGAGATAGCAATTTCTAAGAATTGCTCTATCAAGCATCTTGAAAGAGATGAAATTAAAGAATAACGAGAAGATAATAAAGAAGGTCATAAATGACCCCTGGAAGCAAGAAAGAGAAGATGAACATGCAAGAAAGAGATGAATAATAGGGGTGATGAGAGAGATGATATGAAAAAAGGGGTGAAATACACACATGAGAATTAAGTAATGAATTCCCACTAACCCCAACTAGAGACTAAAGAGAATGAAGGAATACGAGTCATGGTCCCTGAAGTTACAAGTACCTTATGAATCTTTTTATAGAAAAAGGAAGATGGACTAAAATCTATAATATAGAGGTTAATAAAGGTGTTCTCTGACTTCCAGTTAGCAACTAGCATGATGTAATCTAATGAAGATCCATTAAAAAGAGAGAGAGCAAGATGGAGCAAGGCCCTTAACACAATGGGCCTTGACTCCCACCAGAGGATTATCTCCAGGAGAAGCTAATTCACAGCGAATTTTAATAGTATCCACGATCCAACGGGAAATAGTGATTAAGGAGACATGATGATTTAGAGCGTCTGCAAATATAACCCAAAGATGTCTAATGTCGGATCGTTAAGAATCAGTACAAAGTTTATACATATTAAGGGGCTTGACTGGGAACCATACAGAATCATCTGGCAACAAAGAAGAAAGTCTATGAATTATCAAAGGTTGACTCAAGAGTTAAACTGAGTCTTAAACAAGAATTCTGCCCTGGGATAGAGAATAAGGCTATGACCCGTAACTTGAAATCTAACTAATTCAGCTGAAAGAGCATGGATTTCAGAGCCATGGATAGCTGATGCTACTGCTAGAAGAAACTGTTTCTAGTGCAAGATTTGTCAAGCACACAGAAACCAGTTTCGAAATGTATCCCCGCTAGAACATGTGATATAAACTAAAGGTTCCAGGAAGGAATGTGTCTCTTAAACGGAGGACGAGAAGTACCCAAACCTTTACTGAGATAGCGAAATGTTTCTGAATTTGGACTGAAGGATCGATTAGACACTCGACGAAGGAATTCAGACCAAAAAGATAGGATCTAATAATACTAACTGAATTCTTCCTCTGATCAAAGAGGAAGAACAGAAACTCAGTGGCCTGAGCTACAGAGGCCTCAGAAGGTAAGATAAATGGTCTGCACACCATTCTTTGAAAAATTCAAATCTAGCTTTATAGATGTCTCGAGTGGAAGATCGGAGAAATTTTTTTTTTTAATAGTTCTTGAGATCTGACTGAAAAGATTGACGAAGGCGAGGGCAACTCGACAGTTTCCAGACTGACAGGCGAAATATTTCTAGGTTCTGTTGGAGAATCCTGCCTATGTTCTGGGAAAATGAATCGTGGGAGACAGGGAGTAGCAGAGGGAGATCTACAAGAAGGTGTAGGAGATCCGGAAACCAGGATTTAGTCAGCAAAACTGGGCTAATAACAGGACTATCCAGAGGAATGAGAATCATAGGGGGGAAAAGCATTGGAGAATCTGATGTCACAAGATTGAGTTAGAGAGACTACTGAGAGCCAGAGATTCCGGGAAAGGAGATATGAAAGTGGATATCTTTTCTGTTCTTGAGAGAAGTGGATATCTTTTCTGTTCTTGAGAGAAGTGGACAGATCTATATGGGGGCGAGAGGAACTGAGGAAAAATGACTGGACTACAGCCCCTTACAATTCCCACTCTATTTCTGATATCTTTGAAGGGCGAGATAATGGGTCAGCCAGAAAATCAGTTTGCCTGGGAATGAAATGCTTGAAAGAAATGTAGCGAGACCTGCACCAATAGAGAATGATCATGATCTCTCGACCCAGGGAAACCGGCCTGGAACGCCACCCCCAACCCCCCTTTTGATGATAGATGAACAAGACTACTGTGAAATTGACTGACCTGATGAGGATTGACATACCGAGAATCATGGGTTCCCAACAAGCTAGGGAATGAAACGGTCCAGTTCTAAAAGATTGACGTGGTAAGAAGATTCCAGGAGGAACCAGATTCCTGAATCTTTATGGAATTCCAAAAGACTCCCCATCCTTCCAGAGATGTATCTGTGAAAAAGATAGCCTGAAGAGTTGAAGGATGGAGAGGAACCCCTAACAAAAGGGATTGACTATCTAATCAAAACTGGCAATGAACCATGATTGACGAGGATCCGATGAATCAGAGAATCTAGAGATTGATTCCATTGGGCCGTAAGATAAAACTGGAAAGGTGTTCTCATCAAAGGAACCCAAGGCATCACCTTCTCTACTGGAACCATGAGGTCTACTATTCTGTAAGGACCTAGCCGACACTAATTTGCCTACCATGAGAGATTGAATAGTGAATATCAGTGTGTGAACATTTGGAATGGATGGAGGCTAACTTCCCTGAGAGAGGACGAAAGAGATCCCCAGGTGGGTAAAACACGAAGCAGAGGAACCTTTCCATAATAAGATATCATGTATAATGATCCTTGCAACGAACAAGACATAAATGGAAAGACCACCAACAAGGATGATTATAAATCAATCGTAAATAGCGGAATGAAATATCGAGGGATCTACACCAGTGAAGAATTATCAAGGACTCTTGGAAACAGACACCAAACTGGTCCCACCCCCTTGATTGAAGAACTAGACAACAGTGAAGTGTCCATGAGGATAAGAATTGATCAACCGTGTAATAAGGGATCTCAGAGGACTAGATAAAGAATAAAACAAGAAGACCTAATAACCAAGAGAATAAGAAGCCTACCCACGGAAGCCATACTTGTATGATACCTAATGTCTGAATAAAGAAATATATATATGAAGAATAAAAGCTAAAGTCTCAAATTCCTATTAGGGCTATGCTGATAAAAGATAGGATATAAGATAGTTAAGATATTTCTTGAGTTATCTCAGAATTAGATCAACGTGTTCATGAGCCTGATAAATAAATTAGGATATTACAATGAGATCAGACAGAGACTTCCAAGCTATAATTTATACCAGGGACCAATCTAACCACCAGCCAATCAGCCAAGTGCTAGTAAGAACGTAGTCTGACTAACCAAGGGCAGAATTGGAAAAATCATTGGCCAAAGAATAAAAATCGTTGAACTTTCTTGATTGGTTGAATCCTGAACAATTCCAGTGTAACAATATGCCCCAAAAACCAACTTTTAAACATATGAAGTTCAAATAATCAATACATATTTTATATAGAAAGAACGTATTGAATCTGGACTGTGAAATTAAAGCAGGCTATTAATTGATGAGGACTGACTGCAAACATGATCCTAAGTGAAATTAAAGAAAGATGTGGCCAAAATATATACTATTTGGCTAGAAAAGAAAAATATTTGATTAATCTACTGGCTAGAACATAGCAAATATCAGATATGTCCCGGTATACTATTGGACAGTAATGTCTGCTGAGTCGAGAGAAAGTGATATTTCTTAGTTAAAAGTGTTATATTCGTATTCTAATTTTCCATACTAATTAAAAGTTGTACATATTGAAATAAAAAAAACCTATTTATAGTGATTTATCAGATTAAGTGGCAAATAGAAATCCCATAGAAACTTATGGGAGGGGAGCGAGTCCCGCTATAGTCAGAAAGAATTAGCTAAAATAGAACTGATCTAAGATAAGAACGAATAATATCCAAAAGAATTACTCCATGTAGACTAAAAGGGGAACGAAATATATACGGGACGAATTGACAACAACCTATATATACACAGTGATGACAATTCTGACATTTACCGGAAGTAGATAAAAAGGGATTGAAAAGGATAAATTTCGGGCCCAAAATCACCAATCCAGCGATGGTGGGAAAGAACATGACTCTAAATAACATGTTTTAGCTAAAGAACACGAAAAAACTTTGAAAAATGGGTATATAGAAGAGAAAAAAGCAATAATGTTACCGTGATGAAATGAGACTAGGACAAATAGACTGCCGAATAAATAGGTCTACGTGTTTCGTCGATAAGAACTGGGACAGTTAAGAATAGCGAAATACGGGAAAGAAACTTATAATAAAGAAATCACAAAACACCAAGAGCGCAAATCTAATCTAACTTTAGGTAATGAATATTATACAATAAAAGGGGTGGGGTGGGTGATAAATGGGGAAATTAGTCTTAAAAGAATGAAATATTCACGATAAAAATATAGCATGATCGGTAAATTCTCCTAACGTCTTCAAAGTATGCCAACCCGCCAACTTAGAAGGGAGAAGGAGTACTATACGAAAAGATGAACGACCCGAATAGAACTGCGCCTCTAACTCGGGGCGAAAAAATGCCCAAAACAACGCTAATTAGAATTGCGTAGTAAACTGACAGATCAGAAAATGTGCAGGACGACGGAATCAGAAATCAGAATCGCAAGAAAAAGCCAAGAATTAGACAGCAAACTACCAGGAGAAAGATGAGCTCCACACAGACTCAGGGAACCTGGGAATGGATCCAACAATCCCAGATGCGACCCCGAACCCTCTCTGGGACCACCAATAAATATCCTTAGGATAATTCAAAATACAAAAGTCACGCGATCATGCAAAACTGAACAACACGATGCACACAGTGAACGTGATGGCACCAGTGTCACTGATTGACTTCAACAATGCGCATGTTTGTATACCTCTATCCCGTTGACATTGCAAACCCGACTGCAAATGCATGCAAATCAGCCAATTGGCACAAAAAGCAAACAAACTTTACCACACTAACAGAATCCCAGAGAGAACCCGCCGACCGTTCAGAAATCAATTGACAGCCAAACAGAGGATGACCAAGAAACTCAGAACCAACCCGGCTCCGGAGCCCAACCAGGCCCCGAAACCGGGGAAACACCCGAAAGTCATACGAGGACTGACCAAAACCAGAAGCAACATCAATTCCAATCAGACACGCCAAAACCACCGGCACCGACCAGGTCGGAGCCGGAGCCAGGGCGGGAAAACCGGGAGAAATCCTCAAATTTAATTGACATGCCGGAATGACCGGTCCCGATTCTGGCCAGGGCCGGAGCCGGGGCGGGAGAACTCGGAGAAATTTTTTTTTTAAATTTAAAATTTTAATTCTGACACGCCTGAAAGAGATAGACTAGAGAGGAAAATAGAACCCGAAGAATCCCTAGAAGCCGGAGCCAGATAAAAATCCGGGTCCGGACCCCAAGAACAAATCGGTAACTTAAGTTGGACGGCTTCCCGACCCGGGTCTGGGACAAAACCCGGACCCGGAACCGATACCAACAGTACTCCCGAAGTTTCCCCAGAGGCCGAACCCGGATCGAATTCTGGGTCGAGCCCCAAGGAAGAAATCGGTAACCTAGACCAGTCCATCCCCAGACCCACGAGAAAACCCGGGCCCGGGGCTGGAAGACTAGCTGGAGAAACAGTAGAAACATTGTATGATGTGAGTTCACTTGAACATCTCTGGTCGGGAATCCTTCTATCCGGCCAGTGAAGAAGTAGTAGTGATAGGATATGAAGACCCGGACCGACTTACAACCTGCTCAGGTGCAGGCTGCGGAATGTTAATTGATGGAGAGCCGGACCGACTTACAACCCGCTCGGGCCCAAGAAAGGATGAACCTGTCTCGGTCCTCATAGGCGCAGGATGCGGAATGTTGACTGTAGAAGGTGCTTGAGTAGAAATGACTGGCTTCTGAAGCGATGAACAAGGTGAAACCAGATGCTTTTTCGTACTTTTGTTCTTTCCTGTCATTGATGATTTTGAACCCCTGAAACAGTGAAGATCAGTAAGACGTAAAACCTTCCTGGACTTGAATAAGCGTTTCCTAGGAACAGTCAGTTCCGACGTTTCCCCTTCAACAATATCAGGAAATGAAACGTTGGAAGCTGACTGGTCCAGGATCATTTTATTAATTCTGCCATCAATCGACGCATCTATATTGCTCACTTGTTTCTGCAGGCATTCCATTGATAATACAATCCTTTCAAAGATGGATGAATCAAGTGAGGGCTCGGGTTTGGCCTTTATTTTAATCGCAGACCCTAAAGGAGAAGAATTCCCTTTAGAGTGATCAGGTGTGTTTGGTTTGAAAAAGACAAGTCTAGTAGCCTGGGACCATGAGCTGCAAATAAGACAGGTTGAATTGATAGAGAACGAAGTGCATTTAAGGCACACATGGCCAGAATGATCTGTCTTGATGAATCTATGGTAGCTGGTGTTAGGACACTAATAGAATGAAGAGCAATCTCCTTTTCTTTAGACTTGACTTTAATCTTCTTCAGAGACTTTTTCAAATCTGAATCATAACAGAGAAAGATTTGATAGGGTAAAGTTCCGAAGATAAAAATGGATCAGACAGCGCTGAACCCATTAAACAATAGAGACCAAACCAGTCTCTAAATTATTAATATTGGTTTTTCTTTAAGAGAGTATGTTAATGAGATATCATGGATTTCATGCTCAAATGCTAACCAAGCATGTACATAGGTAACTTAAACAAGCTACTGTAAGGAAGAAGCAATTATAGACAATAACAATGTCTAAAACACTCTGGGCATAAAAAACCAAAACTGGTAACACGCCTACCACGAAAATAGAAATGATCAATAAAATCAATATTGATCATAAAGACCTACAACCACTTATCTTAGGTCTTTTCTTTTTGTCCGACATCTTGATGATCCTTTGAACGACTTGAAATATACTACAGCAGTATTGAAAAATTTTAAACGTTTTAAACTGGCTATAAAAATTTTTTGCTTCCCTTTCCTTCAATAGTAGGAAAGGAATGAAGACTTGGTTGCTACAACAAAGTCATGTGACGGCTGTCAGCCAATGAGATTGTCATTATGCCTTATGACTCACTCATTGGCTCTCGGTTATGTATTAACCCTCTTCCTGCCTCATTCTGAGATATAGCATTCAAGCGAATTGCTATGGATCTCATCATTGGAGAGAGTATGGAGATTCCTGAAGAAGCCTTCAGTCACTCTGTAACCACAAAGCACAGCAAACATTGGCTGTAAAATTTCATCCTACTACGCTTCCCTTCAGAGAAGCAAAGAGAAGAGCTAGTCCTCAAAAGAACAGCTCACAGAGAAAGTCTGCTATTTGCTGATAGTGGATTGAAAGGTATCAATACCCTTTTCTTCACACCAGTCTGCAAATCTGTTAACCTTGTTGTTATATGACTTGAAGGTTGACCTACTTCTCACAGCCGCGATGAAATCAGCAGCCTGTCGAGAAAAGCCTTCCGACGTGGAACGTTGTTTGATAACATCCACGCAGTCATTGAACATCTCGGGACGCTCGTGTAGGAAGCGTCCCTTGGCCTGGGAGATTATGTTCGGAATCTCGGGCAACTGCACAGGATTTTCCACCAGCAGATCTAGAAGATCCGTGAACCACGCCCTGCTCGGCCAATACGGCGCTATTAGCAGGACCAGACACGGTTCCTCCCTGACCTTCACCAAAACCTTCGGTAGAAGAATGGTGGGTGGGTACGCGTAAGCGTGCATCCCTCTCCAGCTTATCGCCAGAGCGTCTGTATCGACGGCATTTGGATCTGTAATCGGCGAGACATATGTCATGATTTGAGCATTTTCCTTTGTGGCGAACAAGTCCACGTTGGGTTTGCCCCAATGCTCGAAGATCCGTCGCAGAACTGGAGGGTTGAGGGACCATTCTGTTGGCAGGATTCTCTGTCTGCGAGACAAAGCATCCGCCAGAATGTTCAATCGGCCAGGAATACGAGCTGCTTTCAAAACAACCGAGTAATTCCTGCACCATTGAATCAAGTGCCACACCCTGATACACAGAGTGGGCGACCTGGTCCCGCCTTGGCGATTTATATATGATACTACTGTCGAATTGACCGACCGTATCAATATCACCTTGCCCCTGATCATCGGAAGGAACTCTTCCAACGCCAGTTCCACTGCCATCATTTCCAACAGATTGATATGCAGCTGACTCTCCGGGAGAGTCCATGTGCCCGAGACCTGGTTCTCCCAGGCAGGCACCCCACCCTTCCAGCGATGCATCCGTGTAAACGGACAGCTGGGGTTGGGGTAGGTGCAGCGAAACCCCTATTAGGAGATTCTGACGCTGTTTCCACCATAGCAGATGCGATATTATCGGCTCCAAAACTGGCACCAGTTTTGACAGGGGTTCTGTTCTCTGTTTCCACAGAGACATCAGATACAACTGGATAGGTCTTCGCATTAGAGCATCGTACGGGATAACCTGCTCCATGGAGACCATTATGCCCAGCATCTGAAGGAACCGCCTCGCCTTGAATGTGGTTTCCCACTCGAAAACTCTTGAGGATGGCTAACAGAGACACCACTCTGGGCTCTGATGGGTAAACCCTGCCCTCCTCAAGGTCGAATCGCATCCCCAAATAAACGAAACGTTGAGTGGGCGTCAACTCGGATTTCTCCTCGTTGACTATGCAGCTTAGATCTGAAAGTAACTTCAGAGTCAGAGCAGTATCCACGTTCAACCTGGCTGCCGAGTCTGCCTTAAGCAGCCAGTCGTCTATGTAGGTGTGTAGCGCCACGTTCTCTTTTCTGAGAAACGCTGTCACCGCAAGGACCACTCTTGTGAAAACCCTCGGAGCTGTCGACAGGCCAAACGGGAGACTGTAAACTCCCATAGTTGACTCTGAAACGCAAATCTCAGAAACCTGTGCCAACTCCGATTCATAGGAATGTGGAAATATGCATTTTTCAGATCGATCGATACACACCACATTCCTTTCCTCAATCCCGCATTACCGACCTCGGCATTTCCATCTGGAACCGAGGCGTATGGCTAAACCAATTTAATGGCCTGAGATTGAGTATGGGTCTCCATCCCCCTGTGCTCTTGGGGACAAGGAACATGTTTGAATAGAAGCCTGGAGTGTTTCGATTTGCTGGATTTATTGCTCCCTTCAGAAGCAAACCCGACACTTCCTTTTGACGGCTTCTAACTTGTCTGGCTCCCTTGGTACGGGTGTCCAGACAGGTGCCAAAGACAGATTTTGTGGTGGAAAGTCCCACCACTCCGGCATGTAACCCTGGGATAACCATCCCAGGACCAGACTGTCTGACGTCACACCTTGCCAGGCCTCGACGAAACGCATGAGCCTTCCACCCACCATAGACGCCTCAACGTCTAACGGGGTTGTCCGGCTCGCAGTCCGCCCCCCCACTCTTTCTTAACGAGAGAGAGAGAGAACCATTTCGTTCTAGGCACGACGGGTATAACTGGCACCGCTGTTCCTGTCACACAGGCGCGGTCCAGGCGGATATGAAGGGAGCTTTCGTACCCTCAGGTACGCTTCAGCCCCTTCTGTCCGCCCTTTGAGGCCTTACCCTTACCCTTCCCCTTGCCCTTCCCACCTCTAGGGCGGTCAGGAGCAACATTGGGGAGGGTAGGCGCCTCTACAACCTTCCTGGGCTTCTTCGCCGGCGGCGGCTCTGAAATCCCAGCTGAAGCAGAAGTCGCAACAGGCCTAGCTTTCGCCTTGCCCTTATGCTTCTTCTGCTCCTTTGAAGGTTGTCCCGTTAGCGGTTTCCCCACAGGCCCTAGTGCATGCGCTTGTCGCACTAGCTCTAGCTGTAGGTTTACCGCTAACCGATTCTGCGCGATACTGGCGGTATCCTCTAAGATGGCCCACGCTTGGCCACCGAAGATGCTAGGCCCTGTCAGGGGTGTCCCAAGGAGACACTCCCTGACTGCCGTAGCCGGACGCATATGGTCAATGACCATTTGCCTCCTGGATTTCGTCACACGCGCTTGCACCCTTGCCAATGCGTCCATCGACAGCACCAGGCCGTCATTGACACATGAAAGCGCCACAGGTGGCACAGGGTGGCCTGCCCCGCTTCAGCCCACACCGACTGAAGGAGACGATAAGAGTGGTTGACAGCGCTCATCGCTGCCCTCACACCCTCATCGCTAGGGACAGGACTTCTTCCTGGTGTACCTGAGACTTGTCCACAAGTGCCGGACCGGGGTGACCCGGCACGGCACTCTGGACGCCCAGTACCCATCGGTCACTCCGTGACCGACGGGACTACACCATACCTGTCGTATTCCCCCCGCGGAATACGACATCTTGCCCGCACCTCCCTGGAGGCCGCAGGGAGCTGACCCTTGGTCATCAGTTGTTTGCTATAAATAGCATCCAACCATTCTATGAACCGTGGATCCAGTCCCACTGACTGGATCCGGGCCGCGGGCAAAATCCCCGTCCTGATCGACGCAACCGACGGACGGGGCGCATCTTCATCGGCCGTGCCCGAAACCACAGACGGGTCAACCCTGGCTAGCCACGCCAGAGCATCTGACCAATCTACCTCCGATGAAGACACCCCCGCAAACACGTCACCCGTTGACGTGCTCACGGGTCTGCCAGCCACGGCCTCCCAGCAAGGAGCCACGGCTGACACGCCAGGCACTCCGGTACCACACGGTTCCGCCGCCACCCCATGAAACACTCCGGTCCATGGGGTAGGTCCACACGGAAAACCGTACGGACCCGTAGCAGTCGCGGAACCATAGCCGGACACGGGCGCCCACGGCACCCCACGTCCGACTGCCGGACCAGGCGAGATAGGTGAGTACCACGCCCGGCCCGGCACACCCGTTCCTGTGACGGCTGGTGCCAAACCAAGCCGCACGGAACCGGTGCACGGTAACGGATTTGCCTCAGCCACAGGCGGAGCCGCTGACCTGGCTTGCGCCAAACCAGACAAATGGAGGCCGGTTCCGTCTAGGACGGAATCAACCTCCATATTCTCCACCTGCGGCTTCACGGGCCGCAGCAACCTCTCCTCCTCGGCCTCCTCGTCTTCAGACTCCGAAGAGTCGTCACTAGACGAGTCAACCGTGGAACCGTCCTGGCGGACGGCTCCCACACCTGACGGACCGGCCACCGCTACTGGACCACCCGGAGGTGGCCGCAGAGAAACAGAAACCCGTCTGGCCGAAGCCAGACGGGACTGCCAGGGGGCCGTACGAGACGGCCCCCTCGGTAACCAGTCCAGAATCCTGTCCGAGGACAGGATCCGTACCAGGCATGGGGAGAAACTGCCCCCCAACCTTTGGTAGCAGGGACGACACCAGCGTGGTCAGAACGCTATGCAGAAAAACCCTGCAGAGCCGGACCAAACCACGCCGGCGGTGCCATCTCCGCCACCTCCAGCTGGGGACGTGGAGCACCCGCACCGGCCGAACCGGGCGCTCCACGATTTACTCTCGGACCGCCTGACCCCGCGTCAGACCCAGCCAAGTCCTTCTGGGCAAGGAACTTAACCATCGTTTCGATGGACCACACTGCACAAACATTACACCTATGATCTATATTACACAGGGCACACATAAAACAGACATGGTCCTTGAACATTACACGGACAAACTTATGGCAGTCGTCACATGATGGCGGGGCTGGCTTGGCCTATAAAATAAGCACAAACCTACAATAAACAAGCGGAACGAGACCCGGATGGAAGGCAGACAATTAATTTTCAAATAATTTGACTCATAAATTAACCGTAACCTCCCCGCACCCCACCCCGCCACGTTACAACAACGATCGCATTGATTATGACGACAAGTACGCGGCGGGCACAACACACCCATAATAGATCCTCCAGGATGTGTAACGGCTCCAGGAATCATATCGCATAGCATTCAGGGTATATTTACTAATCAATATAAATTATACTCCTAACGAACGCAGCACGATATGTGAAGAAAACAACAAAATGTATAACAAAACTGCTGTCTCACACGGTAAAACCGCAGACCACACATCTACTCAAGAATTTTGAAACCACCGATCATTGCAAACCGATCGTGATCACACCTAAACTTGATCATTCTAAAGTTTCCGGTACCATTTTTAGTACGCAGCACCCAGAATAAGATGCGCGAATTAATGAAAAATTTTTCTTCACATAAACATCCGAGCGACCGGGTGTGACGTCACCCGCTCGGATTCTACGGAGAACGACGTCAGCCGATATTCGTGTTAGAAATACCGTAGCAAACACCTATTTTCATATCTGCCGATCGCCTGTTGGGGTTTAAAGAAGGCGATCGTCTGGCATATATCATTGTTAGCACACGTCCCAGATTCTATGGGGACAGAAATTGGAACATGCGACACAACGAAATTTAGAGACCTAAGTCTTTTAACTATGGATAATAAAGAACAATACAACCTGGTTTTCTTGGGCGGTATTCTCCATAGTCCTTAGTTAATCCTTTCAGAACACACAAACTATCACTGATTAAAGACTTAGATTATTTTAAAACACTAAAATCCTTAATGCAAAAAGCATGTATTGCTCTTGTCGCTATGCAAACAAGAATGAGCTCTATGGTAAACGGGTACTCGGCAGTTGGGAGCCGAGTACCCGGTTCCCAGGAGTCGGTAAAGCTTTCTAAGTCTATAGTCCTAGAGCCGCTGTCAGAGCCAGCTGTATATCAGAAGTAACAGAATGGTGAGTATTGATCGAAGGAGAAATAGTAATGCAAGGAGGTAGGTTGTAATGTAGTAATAACAACATTCATTATCTTGAGAGCAGCTTAGTATTTTATACAATATTGAAAAGACAATACTTAAATGTCAACAGAGACAGTATTTTTGCAGACATTTTTGATTTTCTAAACCCGTTAATGATTCAGATTTATAAAGAAAATAAAAAAATGTTCCTTGATTTCATGCCCATTTACAGACCAAGAGTAGACTATTTTTCAAAATTCATTACTGGAAGGACTCGTTGTGTTAGCAGGCCAGAGATTCCCATGATAAATTAGACAAATAGTCTCCTCAGGGTCTACAATCAGATCTTTAATGCAGATTTCTATGTGAATATGGGTCATGTATATTATGTACATCTATGTACAAAATAGTATTCCTCCAAGACCACTCCAAGGCTAGAGCACTATGTGACACTTAGACCATCCCACCCTAATCTTTTTGCTACTATGGATCCATTTCTTTGGCCATCAACAACTTTTAATTAACTTGTTCTCAAAATAATCAGCAGAATTTTATCATCAACAGCAGACTTCTCATAACTACAGTAAAAACAAGAGGCCCAAGGGGCCTGTATCACTCACCCGAGACATATGTATAAGCATCTCAAATGGAAGAGACCACCGCATATAACTAGAACCATAACATTCTGGACAGAATTGCAGTAGGAACAAGGAAGTCTCCTACCAAATTTGGTTATAACCGGTCAAGTGGTTCTCAAGACATTTTAAATTTCCCATTGCTTTACTAGTTTTTGGCAGGAAAAAAAAATCAAAGGTGGCCACCTTGAAAGTGGCAAACTTGCAATCTGCTGAAGTGCGTACACAAAAACATATAAATACAACCATTTTAGCTTCAAAATCCATCAAATAGAAAATTCCAATATGGCCATCAACATCTGATTGGGCGATGGCGGCCATGTTTTCAATGCACTACCTTCCCCTGAACAAACGTGAATTGCCCTTAATCCCTAATCATACTTTCCAAATTTTGGCCTGATCCACTCATAAGTTCTGGAGGTAGTTTTCGCATAAATTAGGTGATCCAAAATGGTCGCCGAAGCATTTGGCCAATCAAGTTCTCTTCAACAATCTCAGCTACTGTTCTAGATGATGTTTCATGAGTTTTGAATTGATCTCTGAAGTGGTTTCGGAGAATTTTTAAAGATGTTTAAAAGGCAGCCAAAGTCCAAGATGGTCGTCGTTTTTGTTTGGACACACTTGGATCCCTATGACCCAAGGATATTTTCTACAATACATGGTTAAAATCGGTCCAGTGAGAAGACATTTTTAAATTCCCTATTGCTTTTCTATGCGAGTGACAGGTAAATAATGTGAGATGGTCGCCAAACCATTTGTCCGACAAATTCGAGTCGCAAATCTGAAATCGGCATACACAAAAACTATATTAAATTAATTTGAGCTCCAAAATGCATCAAATAAAAAATGTCATCATGACCACGAAGACGCTGAATTCCGATTGGTCAATGGCAGCCACATTCTTTAACATACTAACTTCCATTGAACACACTTGAATGGCCCTCTGTCACTAATTTTACTTTCCAATTTTCAGTGATTCGGAAGTTATTTTTGTGAAAATTAGGTCATCCAATATGGCCACCGAAGTATTTGGTTAATTTTACTTTCCTCGAACAAAGTTGTTTCAGCTCTGGCCCAAGATGATGTTTCATGAGTTTTGAATCAATCCCCTACACGGTTGTTGATAACATTTTTACTTTCTAAAAATTGACCAAAATCAAAGATGGCTGCAGGCCAAATTGGCCAATCTGCTGTGTCTGTACAAAATGGATTACTATGCCCTACAAATGGGCCCTGTCAAATATAATTGAAACCATCCCAGTAGTTTTTAAGAAGCAGATCATTTAAAGAAAAGATGAGAAATGAGAGACTTGGTCGTATGTGCATATGTACTAGTTGGGTCGCTGCCATACTGGTAAGCATTTGGCCTACATTTTCTCAAACAGTTGTCAGTATCAATCATATTCAGAATTCACTTTACAGAGTCAGAGAGGGCCTGAGAAAACATCTGCACAGATTATTTTGACAACAAATAGCTGAAAGTTGTTGTCGCTGTCAGTCTTGTTACAGCAAAGATTGTCAAACAAACAGTTTTCAAACCAATGAGGTTATGTATAACTATACACATGTATATAAAGCTCAATTGATAATAGCATCTTGAGCATTCAGAGCAAAAAGTGATTGACATAAAAAGTTCAACTCTAGCCAAGTTGCCATTTAACCATTTAAAAATTTCTTCACAATTCTAATTTTCTCTACAAAAATGTTAATTTGCAGAACAAGAGAAGACTATATTTGAAAATTTACCACTTGAATGACTGGCTCGATTACCGACCCAGCCATTCCAGTGGTAGATTTTCAAAAATAGGCTTCTCTTGCTCTGCAAATAGACATTTTCCAAGACCATGTACTGCAGAAGCCGCATTTGGCCGTTTTATGTGTTAAACCTAACGCCGCTTCTGCAGTGTGAAATGTCTTTTTTGCAGACCAAGGTCTATTTTTGAAAATTTACCAGTGGAATGACTGGCTCGATAACCAAGCCAGTCATTCCACTGGTAAAATTTCAAAAATAATCTTCCCTTGGTCTACAAATCAACATTTTCTAAGGGAAAATTGAAATTTTCTTGAACAAATTTGGTGATTTAAAGGTGTTAGATTCCATATCAATATTACAATGTTCCCATGCATTGTCACTCACAACTATATACACGTGCTATTGTTAGACATTTTGAAACAACTAGAGGTTAACTTATTAACTCACTTGGAAGTGCGATTGCTGCAAGTTAAGCATGTGCTCACAATAACACAGTCATTCTTTACATGTAGTCTACTGTAAATATGGAAGCTTATAATAACAAGGAAAAATTTGTCAAATACCTGTGTCATTGATATATTTTCAGCTGGGCCGTCGAAAGGTCAAGTGTCTATTTTGAAAACAACATTGCTGAAAGCTGTTGCGTTTAAGTTTTTTACCACAAAATTGACATAAGTCTTCAGGACCCCACAGATACACATCAATTCAAGTTCGGAAAAGATCGCTCTATTAGAGCTTTTGAAAAATGCTTTAAAAAGCGGTTGGTTGCTGAACATTGCGTTTTAGACTTTAGCCACAAAATTGGGATACCTGTTCAGGACCACATGGGCAAGTTTCCACCCAAGATTGGAGAAGATTGCACGAGTAGAAAGAACCACAGTTATTGAAAAATTTGTAAAAATGTCTATTTTGAAAACTGTTGCTAAAAGTTGTTGTCTTTGGGTTTTAGACCAAAAATTTGGAAGATCTGCTCGGGACCCCACGGGCATACTGCCCTCAAAATTTAGAGAAGCTCCCTCCAGTAGAACCAGAGTTATTCAAGTGTCTTAAGAACAACAAGAAGCACTCCATGTTCACTTATACCCTTGCGTCTAAAATTCAAGAAATAATGGATGAAAAATAATGAAACACATGCATTTTCAATGAAAAGTAGGTAATATCAGGGTATGAAGGAAATTTTAATTTCCCTTTCTCTGAGATCTAACAATACTTACCATTATATTACTCTTTGATAATACAAGCTAGCTAGCTACCTGCTCTAGGAATCTAGATTTAGAAAGCTTTACCTGCTCCTGGAACCGGGTAACCGGTTCCCAACTAGCGGGTACCCGCCTGCCAGTGAGGCTCATATTGTGTGCATAGCTACCAAACAAGAGAATACCTATGGCTTGCCCCCGTGGGGCTGGGTAACAGGGTCCGTAATATAATGGTATGTATTGTTAGATCTCGGAGAAAGGGAAATTGAAATTTCATTCATTCTCCTTCGATCAATACTTACCATTATATTACTCTTTGATAACACCAGACTTAGTCAGTAACCTGGTGGGAAGGGGCAAGCCATACATAGCTTCTTTTGCCCCTGGAGAAATATCTTAAGACTTAAATGTGACATATGGAGACCTAAAAGGACCGACAAGTTTAGGGACCAAATCACATTTGCATCACCGCTCCCCCCTTTTTTCTACTAAGAGAAGGGAGATAACTCACGAACATGCATCTCGCCTGAAAACATAAATATGCGAAGAGGGTTAACTGCTCTTTGCACATATAAGCCTGGGAATGAGCATGAATATATAAGATGAATGATCATGATATATAACCATAATACAAAAAACTGTCAAACTTGAATTACCTTATGAATATTGGATTTCAGACGTGGAGTTATCAACCAACACATTTTCGACCATATGTGACACTCAAGGTTGTATTCCTCTCGCTTGAACATGTCTGTTCTTTACTACTTTTGCTTTTCGAAGTTATCAAAAGTGAGATGAACAGTGTGGCCGTTAGACTATCGTTTCAAAACAGCTAAAGCGAGTGGATTGGAGGAGTCTGACATGTCCCTCATATAGTAATCCGTGAAAGAGGACTCACAGTGCCATTGTGCAACCTCTAAGAGAACACCATTGCAAAGGGTGGTCGAGGGGGCTATTCCTCTAACATCATGAGCCCTTGCGCATTGCACCTGGTGCCCAGTTGCAATCTCATGGGTAGTCTGAACTCTGAATGCATTCGACTACCCAACGAGAGACAGAATCCATAGATGCGGCGCCATATGGCTTCTTATGGCAGATCCACAGATGTCTATCATTTGACCGTAAAGAGTCCGTCCATTTTTTGTACTTAGTCAAAGCACGGACTGGGCACCAGACACTGGCATCACTATCAAACCTACTTAGCATTGGTATAATGATCGGTTTGCTGGGATATTTCAGATTGATTCTTTGACATAAACTCTTCCCTTGGCAGTAGTCGCAGACCCTCTCCAGAGACATTAAATCGGCCCTCTCTGCTGAAAGCGCATGGATCTCACTGCGCCTTCTCGCTGAGGAAACTGCCAATAGAAAAAACGCCTTTAGAGTCAAATGCTTTAGACTAGCCGAACCCAAAGGTTGGAAAGGGTGCTTGGCCAGTACATTAAGCACCAAAGATAGACTCCATGCTGGAATGACTACCGGTTGTCTCGGTCGGAGATTGCTCATTCCCTTCACCATCACATTCAACTGGGCCACCTCTGGACTATCCCTGTTGGCTAGACGGGATAACTGATGCCAAAGCTGACTTGTATTCAGCAATTGTGACAGGAGCCAGTCCTGAATAAAACAGCTCACAGAGAAAGTCTGCTATTTGCTGAATAGTGAATTTAAAGGTATCAATACCCTTTCCTTCACACCACTCTGCAAACTTGTTAACCTTGTGGTTATATGACTTGAAGGCTGACCTCCTTCTTGCGACTGCGATGAAGCTCGCAGCCTGTTGAGAAAAGCCTTCCGACGTGGAACGTTGTTTGATAACATCCACAGTCAATTTGAACATTTCGGGCTGCTCGTGTAGCAAATGACCCTTGGTCTGGGAGATTATGTTCGGAATCTCGGGTAACTGCACTGGATTGTCCACCAGCAGATCCAGAAGATCTGTGAACCAAACCTGCTGGGCAAAAATGGCGCTATTAGGAGGCCCAGGCACGGTTCCTCCATGATCTTCAACAAAACCTTCGGTAGAAGAATGGTGGGTTAGCGTAAGCGTACATCCCTCTCCAGCTTATCACCAGAGTGTATGTATCGACAGCATTTGGATCTGGAATCAACGAGACATAAGTCATGATTTGAGCATTTTCCTTTGTGGCAAACAAGTCCACGTCTGGTTTGCCCCAATGCTTGAAGATCCTGTGAAGAACTGGAGGGTTGAGAGACCATTCTGTTGGCAGAATCCTCTGTCTGCGAGACGAAGCATCTGCCAGAATGTTCAATCGCTCAGGAATGTGAGCTGCTTTCAAAACAACTGAGCAATTCCTGCACCATTGAATCAAGTGCCACACCTTCATACACAGTGTGGGTGACTTGGTCCCCCCCTTGGCGATTTATGTATGATAACACTATCGAATTGTCAGACCGTATCAATATCACCGTGACCCTGACTTTTGGAAGAAACTTTTCCAATGCCAGTTCCACTGCCATCATTTCCAACAGATTGATATGCAGCTGACTCTCTTGTAGAGTCCATGTGCCCGAAACCTGGATTTCTCCCAGGCAGGCACCCACCCCTCCAGCAATGCATCCGTGTAACTGGACAGCTGGGGGTGGGGTAGGTGCAGCGAAACGCCTACTAGGAGATTCCGACACTTCTTCCACCATACAAGATGCAACATTATTGGCTCCAAAACTGGTACCAGCTTTGACAGGGGTTCTGGTCTCTGTTTCCAGAGACATCAGATACAACTGGATAGGTCTTCGCATCAGAGCAGCGTACAGGATTACCTGCTCCATGGAGACCATTATGCCCAGTATCTGAAGAAACCTCCTAGCCTGAATGTGGTTTCCCAATTGAAATCTCATGAGGGTGGCTAACAGACACCACTCTGGGCTCTGACGGGTAAACCCTGCCTTCCTCGAGATCGAATCACAACCCAAAATAAATGATGTGTTGAGTGGGTGTCAATTCAGATTTCTCCTTGTTGACTATCTAGCCTAGATCTGAAAGTAATGTCAGAGCAGTATCCTAACCTGGCTGGCGTGTCTGCCTTGATAAGCCAATCGTCTATGTAGGTGTGAAGCGTCACGTTCTCTCTTCTGAGAAACACTGTCCCCGCTAGGACCACTCTGGTGAAAAACCCTTGGGGCTGTCGACAGGCCGAATGGGAGGACGACAAACTCCCATACCTGATTCTGAAACGCGAATCTCAGAAACCTGTGACAACCCCTGTTCACTGGAATGTGGAAATATGCATCTTTCAGATTGATTGACACACACCAAAATCCTTTCCTCAATCCTGCCATTACCGATATCTCAGAGTTTCCATCTGAAACCGACGCGTATGGATAAACCAATTCAATGGCCTGAGATCGAGTCTCAAACCACTTGTCCATCTGGGGACAAGGAACATGTTTGAATAGAAGCCTTGAGTGTTCTGGTTTGCTGGTTTTATTGCTCCCTTCAGAAGCAAAACTAACACTTCGTTTTGAATGGCTTCTAACTTGTCTGACTCCCTTGGTACAGGAGTCCAGACAGGCGCCAAAGACAAGTTTTGTGGTGGAAAATCACACCACTCTGGCATGTACCCCTGGGATATCCATCCCAGGACCTGCCTGTCTGACATCACACCTGAGACTTCCACCCACTATAGACGCCTAATGCGGGCGTCTGGCTCGCGATCCGCTCCCCAACCTCTCTTAATGAGAGAACCATGTTGGTCTTGGTTTGACTGGTCTAACTGGCGCCGCTGTTCCTGTCGCACAGGCGTGGTCCAGACGGATGCGAAGGCACGATCAGCTCCCTTCTTCCGCCGTTGGAGAACTTACTCTTGCCTTTCCCGCCTCTCAAGCGATCAGGAGCAACACTGGGGTGGGTAGGAGCCTCCACAATCCTCCTCACCTTCTTAGCCGCAGGCGGCTGCGAAGGCCCAGCAGTAGCAGAAGTTGGCTTGGCTTTCGCCTTGCTCTTGAGCTTCTTCTGTTTTTAGACGGTTGTACAGCTAACGGTTTAGCCACATCCCCTAGCGCGTGCACCAGTCGCACTAGTTCTAACTGTAGATTAACAGCCAACCGATTCTGTGCTATGTTAGCAGATGGCTCGCGCTTGGCTACCAAAGATGCTAGGGCCGTTCAGGGGCGTTCCAAGCAAATGCTCCCTGACGGCCGTAGCTGGACGCATATGGTCAAGGACCATCTGCCACCTGGATTTTGTAATTCGCACTTGCACCCTGGCCAAAGCGTCCTTTGATAGCATCAGGCCGTCATTGACACTAGAAAGCGGCACATTGCCGCCCTCACTCCCTCATAGCATAGGGACAGGACTTCTTCGTAGTGCGCTTGAGATCTGTCCACAAGCGCTGGAGCGGGACCACCCGCTCCAGCACTCTGAACCCCAAGCACCCAGCGGTCATCCTCAGTGACCCTCTGGGAATATGGCACCTTGCTCGCACCTCCCTGGAGGTTGCAGCAAGCTGGCTCTTGGCTAAGAGTTGCTTGCTATAAATAGCATCCAGCAATTCCTTAAACTGTGGATCCAGTCCCATGGACTGGATCCGAGCCACGGGCAAGACCGATGGACGGGGCGTGTCCTCCTCGGCTGTGGCCAAAACCACAGACGGGTCCACCCTGGCTAGCCAAGCCAGAGCCTCAAACCAGTCTGTCTCCGAAGGACACCCCGTGAATACGTTGACGTATTCACGGGTCTACCAGCAGCGGCCCCCCCCCCCCCGGCTAGGAGCCACCGCTGGTAAGCCAGCAACACCGGTACTGCACGGTTCCGCCGCCACCCCATAAATCTCACTGACCCATGGAGTAGGATCGCACGGAAAACCGTGCAGTCCCCGTAGAGGTTATGGAACCGTGGCCATGCACGAGCACCAACGGCACCCCATGCATGGCCGCTGGACCAGGCAAGATAGGCGTGTACCAAGCCTGGCCAGCAACATCCGTCACTGTGTCGGTTAGTGACAAACCAATCAGCACTGGACGGGTGCCCGGGTGGAGCCACTGTCCTGGCTTGCGCCAAGCCACACAGATGGAGCGCGGTTCCGTCCAGGACGGAATCGACCTCCATGCACTCCACCCGTGGCATCTCAGGCCGCAACAGTTTCCTCCTTGGCCTCCTCATCTTCAGACCCTGAAGAGTCGTCACCAGATGAAGCACTGGAGCCGTCCTGGCTAACGGCTCCCATGCCCGACGTACTGGCCACCACTACTAGACCACCCGGAGGTGGCCGCAGAGAGACAGTACCCATCAGGCCGGAGCTCCCTCGGTAGCCAGTCCAGAAACCTGTCCACGGACAGGATCCGCACCGGACACGTGAAGAGACTGTCCTACAGCCTTAGGAATCAGGGACGACACCAGCGTGAGTTGGACGCTGTTTCTGTCAGACAGGCATGGTCCAGACGGATGCAAAGGGAGCCATCATACCCTCAGGTACGATCAGCTCCCTTCTTTCCGCCCTTGGAGAACTTACCCTTGCCGTTCCCCTTGCCATTCCCGCCTCTCAGGCAATCAGGAGCAACACTGGGGTGGGCAGGAGCCTCCACAACCCTCCTCACCTTCTTAGCCGCAGGCGGCTGCGAAAGCCCAGCAATAGCAGAAGAAGCTGGCTTGGCTTTCGCCTTGCTCTTGTGCTTCTGTTTTTTGGACGGTTGTACAACTAACGGTTTAGCCACAGCCCCTAGTGCATGCGCCTGTCGCACTAGTTCTAACTGTAGATTAACCGCCAACCGATTCTGCGCTATGTTAGCAGTATCCTCTAAGATGGCTCGCGTTTGGCCACCAAAGATGATAGGGCCGTTCAGGGGCGTTCCAAGCAAATGCTCCCTGATGGCCATAGCTGGATGCATATGGTCAAGGACCACCTGCCACCTGGATTTTGTAACTCACGCTTGCACCCTGGCCAAAGCGTCCATTGACAGCATCAGGAAGCCTTGCATAGCGGGCCCGAAGCACAGCGGAGGTGCCATCTCTGAAACCTCCAACTGCAGACATAGAGCGGCCCCAGGGGCCGAAACAGACGCTTCACGATTTCTTTTCGTAACCCCTGACGCTGTGTCAGATCCAGCCAAGTCCTTCTGGGAAAGGAACTCAATCAACACCTCGATCGGCCACACTGAACAAACATTACACCTATTATCAACGTTACAGGAAGAACATGGAAAACAGACATGGTCTTTGTAGGCGACTTTCATGAACTTATGGCATTCGGAACAACATGGCGGGGTAGGCTTGGCCTAAAAATAAGCACAAACCTAAAATAAGCAAGCGGAACGAAACAGGACTGGAAGGCAGACAAATAATTTTCAATTGACCATAAATTATTTTTGTTAGCCCTCCAGCACCCCAAACCCGCAACGTTACAACAAAGATCGCATTTTCTGGCGACAAGAACGATAGCGGACATTAATACACCCATATACTGATCCTAACGGATGTATAACACGGAAACAGGAACAATATCGCATTGCAATCACGGTATATTTTAAGAATAAATTTCAAATTATACTCAAACGAAGGCCAAAACGATATGTGAAGAAAACACCAAAATGAAAAACAAACTGCTGTAGAACACGGTAAAACCGTAGAACACGCATCTTAAATCAAGAATTTTGAAACCCCCGATCAATGCAAACAGATCGTGATTACCACGCAAAACTTGACATAACTCTAAGGTTTCTGGTACAAAAAGTATGCAGCACCCAGAACAAGATGTGCGAATTAATGAAACATTTTCTTCACCATAAAAGAATCCGAGAAACAACACGGATGTGACGTCACCCGCTCGGATAATATGGAGAACGACGTCAGCCGATTTTCTTGTTAAAAACACTGTATAGCCGACATCCAATTTCACTGCCGATCGCCGTTGGGATTAAAAGGAGGCGATCTATCTGGCATATTTCGTTGTCACCACACATCCCAGATTCGGGGGTCAGAAATTGTGACATGCGACACACACGGAATTTTAGAGACATAAATCTCCATACAGCTAGAGAATAACATTAAAGAATACAACTTGAGATTCAGAAGCTTCTTCCATGGTAAATCCAATATTCGAAAACAGCTAAACTAAGGCATAGAAAACACTAAGAAGCTCTAAGAAAACGAAGAAATTTCCAAATGCAAAAAGCATGCTTAGCTCTTGTTGCTATGCAAACAAGAATGAGCCTCACTGGCAGACGGGTACCCGCTTTGTTGGGAACCGGATACCCAGTTCCAGGAGCCGATAAAGCTTTCTAAATCTAGATATCTAGAGCAGCTAGCTAGCTAGCTTGTATTATCAAGAGTAATATAATGGTAAGTATTGATCGAAGGAGAATGACTGGCTCGGTTATCGAGCCAGCTATTCCAGTCGTAAATTTTCAAAAATAGTCTTCGCTTGGCCTGCAAATGGACATTCCCTAGGAGACTGGTTTTGGCTGGCTTCATCGTGAAAGGGTTAACCCAAATATGGGTTGACCACATTTTCAATTTGGACATGCCTGTAAGGGTGACCATTTCATATTCATAATTCCAATAAGTATTGCCAAATCTGCCAAAGTTAATTTTAATCCAATGATAAATGATGAAATGTGGCACAAAATACATTTTCCCCATGGGCTTCAATACTTTGAAAAGATAGCAATGGCTATAACGACCAAGATGCTCCCATAAAGGGGGCTGCATGTCTTCAGTTTTAAGAATGTTATATACTCACCTCTACCAAGTACTACAGGGCATTTGTTTTCTATAAAAGAAACCTAGTAGGAAGTTTTAACTCTCACTCCGTCACGAATCCTCTTCACGTGTTGAGTAAGGGGAGGCTACTCTATGCAACTCCAGTGGCTTTCTGTGTCATGAAGTGCCAGAGTAGTGATTTGCTTGAATTGTTTCCCTTTAGTGAGGGGCTTGCTGCTTCGTGGTTAACGTTTCACCTGCTATACCTACATAGAATGCGTCCAGATGTGAAGCTCCTCTGACTGGCTGAATGTGGTTGCTAGGTGACTGTTCATCCCCAGATGTTCAATTGCTTTGTTACTGCTAGAGAATCTAGTTTGAAAAATTTGTTCACATAAAAACTCTTCAAAAGGGACATAACTGGGAAAGTGAATTTTGAAGCATTAATTTTGAAATCTGTTCGTGAAAACAGCCGTAGCCGAGCCCATGAGAAAACTCACTTCTGAGATAAAGTAAACAAATATTTTAAATAACTAAAACTAGGTGAACTTCAGGGTTGGGGTCAAGTATTTTCAAAAGTATTTAAATACAAATACAAATACTTGTATTGAATATACAAATACTTATGGTAAGTATAGTTCTTACATGTCATATATAAAACCAATGGTGCCAATGTAACTCTAAGGATGGACAGCCAGACCCTCAAATCTACATGAAAACAGACAATCATAGATACCAAACTAAGCGTACAAAAAGAAACAAGTATCATTTTATGAATGCAATTATTATGTAAGGAAAATATCTATGATATCAGTATCTTATTTTTTACATATTTGTGGATGAAGTTTACTTTGTACCATATCTGTGGTCAAGTTCAACTGGCTGGCTATAGTTAACTAGATCCCAGCTGAAGTTGAACTGGTAAACTTAAGTCAACAAGCCTCCAGTTAGCCCGGTAATTGGTTAATGCAAAATTACATCAAATTCAAAATGTCAGATAGTCTTTGCTTGCCACGATTAAATGTACATAAACATGTAAATATTTCAATAACTAATTTAAGTTTGATGAAATTATACTTTCATGATGTATGTTAATGTTTCCCAACACCTGGTATTCTCTTCCCACTTTATCTCTAATGGATGCTGGTTGACAATGTAGATGACATTTCCTAGCCATGGGAGAGTATAGAGAATACACATTTATACAAAAGCATCTGATTATTTTGAAAACAATTTGACTGGATTGTTGCTGCCTATGACTACAACACGGCCAGTCAAATTATTTTTAAAATATTTATTAATTTCATATATATTACCTTTGAAAACGGGTTTATTAAGCTTTAGACAGAAATGGGATAACATTTAACAAGGTTTAGTTATTAATTTTGTTTATTTATTTATATCTGTGATGATTATTCTTAAACCTATATAATTAAAAAACTTGTATTCAAATTGTTCCCAAAGATATTCCAATCTTTTATTAAATTTGAAAACCAATGTTGCTGTATGCTGCTGCTGTCTAAGTCTAGTAGGAAAGCAATATTTTCACAAATGTACATGTGTCCACCAGTTTTACTTCTAGTTCTACAATTACAATGTTCACATCACTATAAGGGATCAATAACATATATCTAAGACCATCTATAAAAAAGATATTGTTTCCTACAAATTGGGTGTAGAAAAAAGATTTCAGTAGGGAGGGAGGAAATTAAATTTTTTATTATTAATTTATTTTATAGAGGTCATAAATATTTGGTTTCCAGATATTTGACAAGATATCAATTAAATATTGTTGTAATTGCCAAATTTGTTATGTTTTTCCTGTCACAATTAGCTAACTGGATTCACATTGCATACAAATGGCATTAAAACATTGTAATTTGTATAGTTTGACAAATGTATGCATGTTTTAACATTTATGCTGGGTAGAAAATTTTTTTTTTTATTCCCGGCTGGGTGAAAACAAAGAAAAATTTCACCCGGGAGGTTTACAGGAAACGAAACTATTTTTTTTTCATTTTTGCCTAAATGAATGCTATGAATAGAAAATTCATGATGAAAGTGGTTAGTTAACACTCAGTTATCCCTATGATTGTGAAATGTAAAAAGACATATTTGGTAATGACCCCCAGCGGTGTGTGTGCATGGGGTGGGGGTAAAAGGCAGGGTTTGCAGCAATTTCCTGGTGCGGGAAATACTCCAAAAAGCAGGAAATACTGGAAATACTCAAATAATCATCAGAAGCTGTAAATTTTAAACTAAATATCTTAGATATATTAATCAGAGGGGATAATATAGAAGCCCATATCTCATACAGTTGGACATATGAGATCAAATAGGCAATGTAGGCACATCATAGCATATCTATTGCCCTGTAGGTGGGGCTTAGAATACACCTTCCGTATCCTCTGTGTGTCGTAAGAGGCGACTAAAGGAGGTAAGGGTGAGGCAACCCTGACAGAAACCTCGAGTGCTGAAGACGGAGGTTCCAGGCCGCACGGCGCACTAATAAACCATGGATCCACGCACTTAACGCGTATGATCATGTCGATAGTCACTTACAGGACTGGCGGTATGATCAGCGAACGAAAAGAAGAAGAAGATCTATAAGGTTATCTATAACCTTTTCAACTCTACATAGCAGATACAACACATACATGTACTATTTATTGCACAATGTTGGTGGAATTTTTAGAAACCATGGAACAACTTCCAGTAAAATAGTTTCAAAATATTAAGAATCTTTCACGTCATATAAAACCCTTTAAGCCTTAAATTTCAATTTTCCCAAAGAAAATGTCGATCTGCAGACCAAGAAGACTATTTCTGAAAATTTAAAAAAATAGTTTTCTCTTGGTCCACAAATTGACATTTTTCAAGACCACTGCAGAAGCTGTTTTTGGCTGATATGAGTGTTAAAGAGTTATGCTAATATACAATACATTACCATGCTGTACAGATTGTGACATCCAATGCAAATCCACTATATACTGCCTATCAGAATATTGATTTAAAATAGAGATCTACATGTATGTATAGATGTATTTATAAGTATTGTTTATTTAGTTAGCCTTAGATTTCTATGGAAATTTCTATATTCTTGAAGCTAGGTTGTCTCCAACATTCAGCTCATATACATGTGTGAGATTGCTCCCACTACGGAAAGACAGCAAGGTGTCCAATTGTGGATTAAAAGACTGAGATGACAACACATTTCATTCTGTTATATATGATTCTATACTAATATTATGTACTATTCAGTATTTATATATGCTACAATATGACTGATAGAAAACACTGACTTTCAGATTATTTTCAACATATTCCAGAGATTTCAGATTTAAATAAGAATTACAATTTTAATATTTTTGCAACTTCAGAATGAAATGTATTCAGTCATCATAGCACTAACTTAGATATAATAACATCCCAGAGAGTGAATTAGTTATTTAACCCTTTAACACTCAAATTTGTTTAAGCAACTTTCAATTATCTCATAGAGAATACCTATTTGCAGATCAATAGGGCATTTTTGAAATTTTCCTACTGGAATTACTGGCTCAATCATCAAGCCACTCAATCCTGTGGACAATTTTCAAAAATAGTCTTCTCTTGGTCTGGAAATCAACATTTATTAAGACCATGGCAGAAGCCATTTTTTGCAGACTTGAGTCAATCTTTTATTATTGGGTAGCTAATTGTAAAGATCCACTGAACTCCAAAAAGATCTATAGATGGTGATTTACTGTCAAATATCCAGTCACACCTCAAAAAATTATAAGGTATTTCATTGGATGTTCAGTTTTGTCTGATGTAGGATTGCTTTAGCAGTTAGAAGACTATGTTCATTATGCATAGGTTTGCAACTTATGCATAATATATCACTAGATGATATTTGCTAATGCTTGTCAGTGTTTTCTTAAGCCTGATAAACAACCATGAGGTTAAATATAAACTTTCCACCTGATATCTGAGTATTTCCCAATATTTCCCACTCTCCCCGGAGATACTAGTATTGCCAATTTCCCACCACATTGGTAAAAAGGCATACAAATTGATTGCAACATAACTCCTAAACAGTTGGACAAGTTCAAGTTCAAGATTATTTATTTTGATATAGAATATACATTTACAGTTTCACAACAGGTAGTCCGCCAAAGGCAGAGCCTATGTGGCGGTGGACACCTACATATAACAACAATATAGGACATGAGAATACTGAATACATAAGGTTAACATGTTATAGTCCTATATATACATATAGTTAACTGTCTCGCTGCCAAGCCTCTGCAGTCTACATTTTCCATGGAGCCTAACTCAGGGTATGCTGAGCACCTCTAAAAAAAATTTTTTTGACCGAACGTTGTCGGTGGCCAAGCCACAAGCAACTTTCAGTCAAATTTTTTCTAAAATACTCAGCCAATCCAGTCATTGCCAATTGGAGTTATTGTCCGCTTCCAGCAGTCCAACAGTTAATAGACGTATGACAATTTACATTTTTACAGGGAAAGACATGACAGAGCGATGTGTGCTTATCTTGCTTAAGTTAATAATTCTATATTACATATTCTTATTATCAATGACAAAGTATTAATTTTTTTTTTTTTAGGCTGTGATGGTAGAGGTAGTTGCTTGGTAGTTACCATTATGACAGATATTCTTATTCTTATTATTCTTATTATTATTATTTGTTCTGGTGACTGGGTGCAAGTATGAGAATAGCATGCCATGATGGTGAGTGTTTTCCAGAGTCTAGTAGGTTTCTATAATCTTCTTTTTGATATTCTGCTTAAAGTACTGTAGCTTTATGATGTCTGTGCGTGTGCTTGTGTCTGTATTATTCCATAACTGAATTGCTTTGTATGAGGGTTTTTGTTGTGCTGCTTTTGTTTGGTGGTGTGTTGAATGGAGGTTATTTCTTGTTCTTGTGTTGTGAGGATGCAATTGTGTATTGAGCATAAAAATGTTAGATAAGGATGAGGGTAAGTTGCCATTGTGGAAGTCCCTTAAGATTGTGTATAGTTGGAGCCCTCCTATGTCCTCAAGTTTTAAGACCTTTTCTGATTTAAAGATATCCTGGCCACCTGCTGTTTTTGAAAATAGTTTAATAGATTGCTTTTGCAGAGATTTTAGTTTTTTTAGTCTAGCTTGAGATGTATTAGTCCAGATAGCATTGCAGTAGGTGATGTGAGGAAGTATCATTGTGCAGTACAGGTTTTTAATAATATTAGGTGTTAGATAGGGTTTCAGTCTGCGAATGATGCCAATGCTTTTTGCTACCCTGGTAGTAATAATTTCAATATGCTTTTCCCATGTTAAATTTGTGTCCAGATATACTCCTAAAAACTTAGCATATTGTGCTTCTTGAATTATCTGGTTGTCGATATAGAGGTTTGGGAGAGCTATCTCTTTTAGTTTCTTAGATTTTGTGAATAGTATATAATTAGTTTTTGATACATTTAAGGACAATTTGTTTACTTTAAACCAGTCTATTAATTTCGCCATTTCATTGTTGACATTTTTGTATAGAATTTCTATATCCTTGTGGCTGCAGAAAGCATTTGTGTCGTCTGCAAAAAGTATTAGTGAGAGATGTTTGCAGACTTTGGGTATGTCATTCATATATAGGAGAAACAGCAGGGGCCCAAGAACTGAACCTTGGGGAACACCACAGACTATATTTTTGTATTCAGAGATAGCCCCATTGAATTGTATACACTGTTCCCTGTTTTACAGGTAACTGTATCCAGTTCAATGCAGTACCTCTTATTCCATAGTATGCAAGCTTTTGCAGTAAAATTTTATGATCAATTGTATCGAAGGTTTTGGAAAGATCCAAGAATACACCTAGCGTATGTTCATTATTCTCAAGGGAGGTTGATAATTTTTCTATCATATCCACAATGGCAAGCATAGTAGTGTTTTTCTCTGAAACCATATTGAGAAGGATATATGATTGAGTTTTTGTTTAGATATTTAGTAATTCTACTAAAATACAGCTTTTCTAAGAGTTTTGAGAAAAGTGGAAGTACCGAGACTGGCCGATAATTAGTAAAGTCAGATACATCTTTAGCTTTGTATATGGGTGTCACACGTGCAACCTTTAATCTTGATGGAGATACTCCCTGTGTAAGTGAGAGATTACAGATGTGGTCCAATGGTGTTAGTATTTCTGTTACACAGTGTTTAAAAATTTTCCATTTGAAATTATCGATTCCAGCACTTTTAGCTGTGTTAATTTGCATTAGTACTTTGTAGATTTCGTGAGTATCTGTTGGATTTAGGAAAATAGAGTGTTGATAACTACCTGTTAGAAAGTCCTTTATATGTATGTTCGAGCTGGGTTGAATTTTTTGTGATAAATTAGGACCAATGTTAGTAAAATACTCATTAAATTTGTCTGCTATTTCTTTTTTGTCGTTAATGACTCTATTATTATAAATAAACCGTGATGCTTCAGTATTGGGTTTTTTCTTATTTAGTAATGATTTAATCAGTTTCCATGTTTCCTTTATATTATCTTTTTATTCATCAAATTTATTATGAAAATAATTTATTTTTGCTGTCCTAATTATCTGATTTAGCCTGTTTCTATATTTCTTGCACTGCGAGTCATTATACTTTGTCGGATATTTAATAAAATTCAGATATAACTTGTTTTTCTTGTGACAGGCAGCTATCACTCCTCTTGTAATCCAGGGTTTAGTAGGATTTTGTTTAAATTTCTTAATATTTTTAAGTGGAAAGGCAGATTCATAGATGTTAGAGCATATAGTGTGGAAGGTGTTGTAGGCATCTTCACATGACTGTGATTCAATTACCTGGTTCCAGTTTATGTTAGCCATATTGTTTTTGAACATTTCTATATTTTCCTTTTTGAAGTCTCTACAAGTTACTGCTTCTTTTACAAATGATTTTCCTTTTTTGTTTTCTTTTTCTATATAGAAAATAGGTGAATGGTCTGAAATATCTACAACAAAGATACCCGTTTGATTCTTGGCACTTACAGCATTATTCGAGATGATGTTGTCAATAACAGTAGCCGAGCATTCTGTAATTCTTGTTGGTTTCGTTATAAATGGATAAAAGCCAGATATTTTTAATAAATTTAATATGTCTTGAGTGTAGAAGCTATGTTGTTTTAACAAATCAATATTAAAGTCACCTAATATATAAGTGGATTTCTTTTCATTTTGTATGGTATTTAGAATTTTTTCGAATGATTTCATAAATTTGTCGTTGTCATTTCCAGGAGGTCTGTATGTGACACCGACAAGTTTATTTTTAGTTTTTTCATTGGGAATTTCAATAAAAAGTTTCAATAAATTCTTCATTCATTGACAGGTCATCTCTCAAATCATACTGTAAACTGTCCTTTATGTAGATGCCTACACCACCACCTTTTTTAGTTGGCCTGTGTTTTTCAAACACGGACTTTGAACAAACAAATTATGTATTGAGTTACGCATATGATTGCAGATTACAGGGCATAATTTATCTGGTATCACATCTCAATTTGCTACACATATTTAGGCAGTTGCTACACATTTTGCAACATGCATAGAAGATAGATGTATCTGCAAAGTTTGTATGCCCTTGCAATTTATATTAGTGTTGTGTGGGGGGGGGGGGCAGATAAGATTTCATACAAACAATCATCACTTATTTACCATGGTCAAGTGTCCAAAATGGTGTCACTTTATCACTCTGATTGACAGCTGGGCACATTCATAAATATGCAATCACAGCTCTCCACCGATTTCAATTTGCAACAATGAGTGCTGTAAATTCGAGCCGCTAACACAAATTCAAAATAATGTAGAGGATGAGGGAAGTAACAGCGTGGGTAAATTAATGCATGTGCATAAGGGACTCGGTTGAAAGATAAGTGACAAGGTGAAGGTCATAGTGTTGATAAGCAATGCACTGGATACACGTGTAAAATGTAAGCAATAATAGCAAACACATTTTTACAGCAAGACACTACAAATGTACACACAAAAAAAAACATTTGAAAGAATACACATACCTGGGTAAAAGGTGGAAAGGTCTGGGTTGGTTGGATAAAGTGCAGTCAAAAGGTTAGAGTGCCACGACAAGGATTTAACAAGAAAATATTTTGACAGATAACCAGCAAAGTGATGACAGTTAACGTATGTCGATGCCTTGTTAGCGAAGTCGATAAATCTCATGAATCCAAAACAGTGCTTTATCAATGCGCTGAAGAAAATAGTACCATGTTTTCACACTATTATTCGGTTGCATTTGGAATAATGAAACTTCATTCCGATATCGCTAGTAAAACAAATAAGATATTGTATTGGCCATAGATTACATACTTGATGTCATCTAATCAAATTGGTTTTTTAAAATATCATTCGAAGCCACTTATTATCGTAAATTCCTCGTGTATAAAGGAGCACCTCCGGATTGGAGTACAGCGAGTTCTGTAGTCTGAATATGAACGTATATACACATATGTAGAGAGAACTTGTCGAAACTGCATGTTAGTTAATGGTAATTGAGGTGTGTACATCAAGTCAGGCTGGGTGCCCATGGATGATTCTGCTCTCGTTTTTAGACGTTGGTTGGTGGTCGGAGTCAATCATTTCTCGTCGTCTGTGATGTACTATGTACAGGTAACAGCGGATGCTATATTCAGCTATAAATGGTTCATTTATAATAATACAATTATAACTGACAAAAAAGAAATTACGGATAAATTTAATGAATACTTTATAAATATTGGGCCTAATTTATCTTTAAAAAAACCCCACAGACCAGTCCTGGAATAAATGTGCAAGACTATCTGACAGGCGACTACCAATCCTCAATGTTCCTGACCCCTACTGACAATGAAGAAATTTACAAAATCTTAATGAAAATTAACCCAACTAAAAGCTAAAAGTGATAACTTTAAATGGAAAATCTTTAAAAACTGTGCTAGAGAAATACTAACTCCACTGAATCACATCTGCAATCTATCACTTTCACAGGGTATATTTCCATCCCGATTAAAAACTGCATGCGTAACACCTATATTCAAAGCTAAAGACCCATCTGATTTTACTAACTATAGGCCAGTCTCAGTACTTCCACTTTTCTCTAAACTTCTGGAAAGATTATACTACAATAGAACTATACTCTTAATAAAAACTCTATAATCTATGAATCCCAGTATGGCTTCAGAGAAAAACATCTACCATGCTTGCCATTGTGGATATGCTGGGGAAAATAACTGCATCCCTTGAGAGAAATGAACATACGCTAGGTGTATTCTTGGACCTCTCCAAAGCATTCGATACTATTGATCATGAAATATTACTTTAAAACAAAGGAATTAGGGGCATTGCATTAAACTGGATATATATAGCTATTTAACTAACAGAACACAATGTTTAAAATTCAGTGGGGCCATGTCAGGAGACAGGAAATTAGTATGTGGCGTTCAATAAGGATACATTCTTGGACCTCTGTTGTTTTTATTATACGTGAATGACCTACCCAAAGCATGTAATCACCTCTCACTAATATTGTTTGCGGATGATACCAATGCCTTTTGTAGCCACAAGGACATAGACACTGTATACAAGTATGTAAATAATGAAATGAAAAAAAATCATAGACTGGTCTAAAGTGAATAAATTATTTCTGAACGTCGATAAAACTAACTATATACTTTTCACAAAATCTAAGAATTAAAAAAAATAGCTCTCCAAAATGCATGTAAATAATCAAGAAATTCACGAAGTGCAATAGGCCCGATGTCAAATTTCTCGGCATCTATCAGGATAAAAGCTTAACCTGGAAGAAGCATATAGAAACAGTGAGATCTAAGGTAGCAAAGCACATCGGTATCATGTGCAGACTTAAGCCATCTTCCCCCTAATATTCTAAAAACTCTATGTGTACACTGATCCTTCCACATATCACATATTGCAATGCAAAACGGACTAACACGCATAAAACTAAACTAGCACATCTAAAATCACTACAAAAGCACTAGATGGCAGACTATGGGAGCTATTTAACAGCATGTATACCGGCATCACATCAGTAATCAAGTGGCAGGGGAATGTATCTAGAGCCTTCAATGAAGAACTAGGCATCAGACAGGGCGCATACACATCTCCCGATCTCTTCAAACAATGTAGCAACCCATTACTGAATAAACTGACAGCTCATCCAGGTGCATTTCGCATTGGTTCTATTCCTACTGGCGCCATCATGTGTGCAGACGACCTGGCCATTATCTCCAGGAGTGCCTTTCAAATGCAGCAACTATTGAATATTGCAGAGCTCGATGCATCAAACGAGCGATACCTGTTTAGCACAGCAAAGACTAAAGCTATTGTCCCAAAAACAGCACCTGGTAAATCTTCAGATGCATTTCTTCATCTTAATGGAGCTGAATTGGAACTTTCCCCAGAGGAAACACATTTGGGAATTCATAGATCAAATAATGTAAAAAAACAAGTCAACAACCGTTGCACATATTGACTCAGCACGCCGAGCAGCATACTCGCTGATGGGCGCCGGAATGCACGGTCTTAATGGTATCAACCCAATGACATCCATCAAGCTATGGGAGATCTATATCACACCAATCCTTTTATATGGCTTAGAAGCAGTTGTGCTCTCAAACAGCGAAGTCCAAATGCTGGAGGACTACTACAGAGGGACTTTAAAAAGACTACCTGCCTCAACCGCTAATGCTGCTGTTTACCTGCTCCTTGGCATTATCCCAATTGAAGGTCAAATCCATAAGAGAATACTGACACTGTTTCTCAATATGCTGCGACGACCTGACTCAATTGAAGCATTAGTTATTAGACGACAGTTGGCAGTCAAAAGCTACAACTCCCATAGTTGGGTGATTGTTGTTAGAAAGCTCCTGATTCAGTACAAGCTTCCATCACCATTCAACCTTGTAAAATCCCAACCTACAAAATGCTCCTGGAAGAAGCTGTTGCATGCTAATGTGAATAACTACTGGCTAGAAATCCTACTCGAGGAAGCTGCAGCGAAAGTAACATTGGGATACATCAACTTATCGTCCTGCAAAATAGGAAGTTGCCACTCAGTCTGGAATATGGCAAACACTGATAGCCCTATGGTCATCAAAGCAACAGTCAAAGCAAAGTTGCTCACTCAGCGCTACAACTTGTATGCCGGCTCTACTCGAAACCGTGCCTCTAACACTGATTGTCCACTCTGCAAATCTGAACCAGAGACCACTGACATTTTCTTCTTAATTGTCCATGTCTGGAAGAAACCCGCAAACCACTCATCAACAAGATTGAACACATCATGTTAGCCGGTAACCTCCAAACCTTGAAAGAATGTCAGCAGGACAACATTGTTAGACTAATTCTCGACACCTCCCATACATTCACTAAATGCAATCCGCTCGCGATCATGCTAGAGGAGGCCACCCATGACCTCTGTTTCAAGCTGCACCACAAGAGATCTTGCATACTAACTGGAAAGTCTCAGTACACTATATTTTGTCCAAGAAGGCATGATAACACAACGCGACAAAATCAACATTTTACATCAGCTAGGAACTTAGTGCCGGCTGGTGGTTCTCCTAGAACAGAGATGAGGGATTTACAGAACAAGTAACAAGCAGGCAATCAAATTATTCGCGCAGCCATCAGAGGGCCAGGATGTCTTTAAAACCGAAAAAAAGCTAAAACTTGAAGACATCGGAGCTGTCCAACTATACACTATCTTAAGGGACTACCATAATGGCAATCTACCCTCCTCATTATCAAACCTTTTTAGGAACAACTCCGATATACACTCGCACAACACACGAACTAAGAGTAACTTACACAAAACCTATTACAGAACGATGACAGCTACACAAAAACCATCCCACTAAGCAATACAGCTCTGGAACAACACAGATATAAATATATGCACACAGATTCTTACACAAAGCTCTTTTAAACAAAATATTAAAAAAATAATCTTAGAAAGATACTAAAAATCCAAACCAATGACATGAATGCATCCGTATTTGTTGATGTGGATGATGCAGTTGTGTATAATAATAATAATAATAATAATAATAATAATAATAATAATAATAATAATAATAATGCACCAAGAAATGTTGATACAAATTAGGCCGTATTGTTATATATGACAATAATAATAATAATAATAATAATAATAAAAAAAAAAATAATAATAATAATAATATTGTAAACAAGATATGCATGTGTTTTCCCCATTCCCATGTGAGTGTGTGCGTGCGTGCGTGCGGGCGTGCGGGCGTGTGTTAATTGTCTATTGTCTTAAATGTATACATGTAAATATTTTATCTTCACCAATGATCCAACTATCACTGAATTATATGTTTATTACATGTTAAATGTAAGGGGTCCACCGCTGTATAGGTTCACCCTTTGGTGGACTGCCTGTTGTGTAAATGTAAAATCTATGTGTTATGTGAAAATAAATAATTTTGAATCTTGAATCTTGCGAGGCAGCATTTGCTCAGACCATGCGAGGGTTCAATAAGCAGCATTGCCATCTTTTCACTTGTTGCGACTAGACAATATGTATGTTCTTGGCAACTACTGCAGATTGTTGACTGCAGAAATGAGAAATATTTGGATTAAGTTCCATTATGCCCAGATATGCACTGCAGGCAGGTAAATAAACTAAGTATTAATTCACATTTCTAACTATATGTTTTCGCAGTGCTTCCTTCATTGGTGGGGTTATCTAACTAACAAGTATCCGAAGATATGGGAGAGATGTATGTGAATCAGCACTTTAACCATCACCACTCAGAAACCTCCCATAGTTCCCCAGGGTCGGATCCAATGAACGTGGTGATGGGGAGTCCAAACAATTAATAAGTAATGCGGCTGGTGGATCATGGAAAGAGACAATAATTTTACTTAATAGATATGAGGCCCTATAGGTAACTGGCCAATTTTACACAAGCTTGCCGGAGGGCGGGGCTACATTACTGCAACAACCGGAAAAGAGGCGTACACTATATGTCTCCAAATGAAGACAGAGCTGAATAGTAAGGTTTAGTCGGTAGCATGCCAGGCTCAAACAATTAGTGCCCGGTCAGCGACCTCAGTGTAAAAGTGATGATGGCGGGAATAAAGTGATGCAGATATATCTGTTGCTGTATAGTATTTCCTCGCGTACTACAGTCCACAGTTTTCTACAATTAAACAAAACATATTAACTGGATGTTTAACTGCCATATACAACTAACCAATGCAATAAGTAGAATGTAATTAAATGATTTAACTAAATATCACAGAATGATGAACTTAAACGGTGCAGCTAGTTGAAAGCACCTACAGTAAACAAGGATAATATGCACAGTAAGAAAGAAATTATAAATTGCGGTCCTAAGACCGGGAAGGTACCTATTAGCCATCAGTACCACATACGGAAATGATAATTAAATGTACAATAGTATGGCTACTTGAGTACCTAATAGTCATCGGTACGGAACAGGCTATTATGTTGCTGAAATTGAGGCGCTAACATATTCATAGCATGAGTCGACACGTTCTCTGAAGCTGGAAAGATTTCTGCAGGCAGATTTCTGCAGCTGATTTCCGCAGGCAGGTCTCCACAAGCTGACTTCTCCAGACAGGGTAGACATGGTACACACTCAGGACAGTGGAACAGAGCAGTGAAGAAATGTCTATTAGATAGTCTCTTTAGCTAGTATACAATTTATACAGAAGTGAGAAAGTTATCCATCTGGCGATGGAAGTAATAAAGTTGAAGTTTGCCCATTAACAGAGAGGGCTGTATATAATATTAAGCATTTACATAAACTGGCACATGGTGTGGGATGCGTCGCATAGCTCTTGCGGCGCACCTTGAAATGTTCCACCAGACTGTGGTCAAAATGTTAATTAAACACACACGACATGCAGTGCAGAAATTGAAGTCCACTTTTCAGCGTGGTTGGCAGATCTGATGAGTCATCCACCAAGAATCACAGTCAGCTCTACTTTTCATAGAATTGCATCCGGGCCCGCACAGCCCGCTCTCGGAAAGGCTCCCTTAGTAAAGTCCGGACGCGGAAAGCATAACTTTAAATTTAGTCTATTACCCACCGGATGGCCGTCCGAGGGTGTCCAAAAACTGGTGGAAGCCAAGGACTTCCTACCACCGCGGATGTGCTGGGATCCGTAAGACACCAGATGTAGTGAGAATCATCGAAGGTCAGCAGTTACATCTATCATCCTGATGGTCCAGAGGTCCTGCCCAGGCTGGCTTCCACACCGGCGATGCTCCTGATTTTTTATTTTTCACCACTTTTATACTACTCGTGACGTCAGAGGCAGATGCCTCAGCCAATCAGCGACCGAGCAATAGCCAATCAGCGTGCAGCTAGATCAGTGACGTATTTATCACGTGCACAGAACATTCTAGGACTATTCATGCATACACTCGATTACGACGCCAAAAGCAATATTTTGAAGATAATTTAAGGGGATTTTCGCTGATAACTCAGCCATTTCTGCGCCAATATTAAAATAGTAAACAGTTCTAGAAAGCTCGTTTTATTCTGGACCAAGAACAACGAGATCGGAATAAATAAAGTTTTTTTACAAGTACCAACTCGGTACACTATAGGCATGCACTCGCTTCCAATTCCGTGACGTGTTGTCAGGGAAGCTCTGATGCGCGTCCATGCAAACCACACGTTTTATTGGACGTAGCCAATTTTAACAAAAACCTCTCTCATAGGGCTCATGTACGCATACTATCCTACCCGGGGGGGGGGGGGGGGGGGTGAAGGAGGGGGGGGGGGGGTGTGTGTGTGTGCTTGTATTAAATCCGGAGTGGCCGTTATGTACCCAGCTTCACTGGGATGGTCAGTACCCATCCGGTCGGTCCGTGCTACACCAACAAACATGGCACCTTAGACAACCAGTGAACAAGATCAGCCTCAAAGTAGATAGGTTAGAGGAAAAGTGTAGCCAAGCCCTCCAAGCAATTCCATTGAACCAGAGGCATTAATCCAGGAAATCACTGATCATCAGGAATGCTCAGAGAACCTGATGTTTTTTATTCTGCCTGAGAGCACAGAAACATCGACAACAGAAATGAGAAGCGCTGATTCACCAACTGTGAAGAAAATTGTGCCGAACACCTCCACACTGATATCAGTGAAATTAAAGACATACAACGTCTCAGTGCCATCTCAAGGGAAGGGCCAAGAAACCATCCCCAAAGAGTTCAGATCGCCAAAAGCTGTGAAAGAAAATCAATCTTAAAAAAGGGAAAGCTCCTGTGCACAGCTGGAGCTAACCTCGATAATATTTTCATAGCACCAGACCTTACACCCCAACAACGGGACGAGTGGGAAAAACTACATACATTGAGGGATGAGCGAAACAAAACCCTATATCAACAAGGAGACAAAAGCCACCAATGGATTATCCGGTCAAACCGCCTCATCAAGTCGACACCACAACCTATAACAGACGTGACGAATACAACAACAAAACAGATGCAACCAACACAGTAGCAAAAAAACTAGCTTCTGGAGACAATCATTAACTTAGCTCTGTAAATTTCGGTACATATCTTGCTGATCAAACCTGGTAGGGACTGCCATTGTGTGCGACCGTTGTCTAAAGTTGTCTATTCCTTCTTACTACAGTCAGATGTCAAATCTGCTGAAATCAAACCTAATTTAGTTCAACCAGATCATGTGATCAAACCTAGTAGGGGCTGCCCTATTGTGTGCGATTTATGGTTAAATGTTTTCTAGTGCTACCTACCACAGATGTCAAAACTAGCTGTGTATCTGGACATAGTATGCAAAATCCTGAGATGAAACCTTGTAGGGACTGCCCTATTGTGTGTGACTCATGGACATACACCAACTGTTTGATGATGGGGACTAACCCCATGAAACAAATGTATATAAACAATGTACCATCAATGTGTAGATAAATTACCATATACTGTACATACGTATTATATACAACTATCTTCTCATGCCCTAAACCGGAAGGGCGATATATATATATTTATACTTAAATCGTTTACTTTAGATCGACAAAAGACCCACACAGGCCTCCAAAGTCGAAAATGATTATGATGATGATGATGATGATGATGATGATGAGGCACCGATATGCATCCTGTATCAACATCAGAGGTAGAAAAAGACTCGGGAGTGCATATTGACACCACATTAGGACTAATCAAGAGAACATTTACCAACATTGACCCATCTATAGTTATCTTGAAATTGTGATTCTGGGAATTAAGTGTTCAATTAAAGTGTTAAAGTTGATTCAAACGCACGTACAAATTCAGCAACTCTTAGCATACTTAGAAATGGATCTATTGATTCCAATTGTCAAACACAATGCAAAATTGCAACTGTATGGGTGTTTATAGCATGTTTTATGAGGTTCACTGACTAAACATCTTGTGGCTTAGATCAGCCTCCATTTGCAATACTTTTCTAAGTATTGAAAGTGCCTACCTCTTATTAAAAAATCATGCGTGGTAAGTGTTTAAGCGACATAACGGAAACAAATTCTTTTCAGAGCTACTTTGATCAGCAAACATGGAATCATATAATAATACTGCTTCTATCCATTCTGCCAGCATCAGAAGATACCCCAGCAGTCTGAAATCAAGACCCATCCGGTTTCTGGCCAAATACTTGTTGCAGTAGACCACAGCATGTACATCATTGCCTCGTTGCATACTGCATATCGCATGTTGTGAGGTGACCTCAAGAAAATAGGACTCAGTACTATCAGATCAAGAATGGCCCCAAGGAAGCTAAAGATTTGGCCGAGGGCACAGTGGTCACTTGCGAAGAAGGATTGATTGAAGCTGTATGATGTGTCTACCAAATACTGCAGGCGCATTAATCATACACACATACTGCATATCACCAGTGACAAACCAGATTCAGGTATAATTTATCAATTAAAGACGACTTTCAAAGAAATGCTACATACAGTAGATCAACCAAGAAAAATGTCAATACATCTACATAATTCAAGGTTATCAAATCATTACCAAATGAATTTGGTGAATATCATCTGAAGTGCTATGAAAAACCTTCACTGCAGTATTAAGGAAATCGCAATAAATGTGCAGACTATCGTTGGGAATACTGGCAACATTGCGGTATCAACCCCCACCAGTGTGTCACGTGCAACATCAGGTATCTTTTGCAAAAATCCTTGTTCTGTAACAAAGTCTGTTGTCATAAGCAAGGAATCGTAGAAAATCTGGGGGTATGTGAAACAAAAGCTGCCGAAGATGGGATTAGAAAGAAAGCCAGTGTATCGAAGGATGACCAAATCCTTGGTAAAATGTCTGGGATTGACTTAGTTTCAAAAGAAGTAAATATCACCATTCGTGTAAACGTTGTTTTCTTTTGAAGGCTGAGAGCATGTTAGACTTAGAGGGTGACTATATAAGCAGAGCAATAGTTCTAACCGCTTCAAAACTACATGCTCCTAGAAAAGTGTCATAACTTTATGGAGGGCTGAATTACTCTCCTAAGTCAACGGACAATAAAGGAATTATACTGTGAAGATTTTGGTGAGAATGGTTTCTCCACAGCTGATGAACAGTCTGCTACAGAAGTGACAGGTTGAAAATACACGTTCCTCTGGAGAAAAAAGCTGGAGTTATAGTTTACTCATCAGCAATATCAGATGAATCAGTCCGTTTAGCACATAGCTTCACGTCTATTATCACAATGCACATACTATAGCCATCTTCACATGAAGTACAAGGATACATTTTATTCTCATCATATTATGCACGTAATTTGATGCCTGTAATTTGATATTGGACAGTTATCAGAGAATAAGAATGGTGATTCTAAAGGCAATGATTCCGCGTAGGCCACATGATCAGATACACATTGTAACCAGGTGCATAGATACCTTTTATTGTCATCTTGATACATGTTTAATTTGATGTCTGGATTGATATCGGACGTTTATTTCATAAGAATGATAATGATTCTGAGTAGACCATGTGACACTGAATGTTTGAATATACTTTAGCAATCATCATGTGAAGTTCAAAGATACATTTTTTTGTCATTTTAATATGTCTTTAGTTTGATATCTGATAATAATGATAGTGATTCTGAAGAGTGAATTCGTGTAGGCTATATGTCACTGAACCTACATTAGCAATCTTCAAGTGAACCACCAAACTCGCTGTGTATAGTCACCTCGTGGACCTCTACCACCACCATAGGTGCCACAGTGAATATGAAGCCGAATCTGTGCCTGCCGTTTTTGACCTACTTAGAGGTTGACTACAACCACCAAACTCGCTGTGTATACTCATCTCGTGGCCCTCTACCACTTCAGCTGTTTGTTTTTTGGCCCACCGTCTTGGCCACCACTGTGAATATCAAGCCGAATCTGCGTCTAACATTTTGACCTACTTAGCGGTTGACTACATCCACCAAACTCGCTGTGTATACTCACCTGGTGGCTCTTTACCACTTCAGCTATTTTTTTTCGGGCCGCCATCATGGACGCCACTATGCATATCCAGCCGAATCTGCATCTGACGCTTTTGACCTACTTAGAGGTTGACTACAACCACCAATCTCGCTGTGTATACTCACCTCGTGGCCCTCTACCACTTCAGCTATTTGGTGTTTTTGGGCCACGGCGGCCACTGTGAATATCAAGCCGAATCTGCTTCTGACACTTTTACTTACTTAGAGGTTGACTACATCCACCAAACTCGCTGTGTATACTCACCCGGTGGCCCTCTACCACTTTAGCTTTTTTAGGGACACCATCACGGGCGTCACTGTGAATATCAAGCTGAATATGCGCCTAGCGGGTTTTTTACCAACTTAGAGGTTGACTACAACCACCAAACTCGCTGTGTATACTCACCTCGTGGCCCTCTACCAGTTCAGCCATTTATTTTTTTCAGAATGCCATCACGGACGCCGCTGTGAATATCAAGCCAAATCTGCGTCTGGAGTTTTTGACCTACTTAAAGATGAACTGCAATCACCAATCTTACTGAGTACACTCCCCTGGCGGCATTCTACCATACCAGGTGTGATATTTATAATTTTCGGGCATCCGCCATCGACCGCACTGGAATGCCAAGCCGAATCTGCGTCGGACGGCTTTGACTTGCCGAAAGGTTGTCTACTGTCACCAAACTCATTGATTTTACTACCTTCACCACACTCCATATGTTAATGCTGTTTACCAGGAATGAAAAATACTGGACTTTTGATTAACCCTTTAATCCTCAAGTAGGACACAATTGCATGGCTTTTGCAGTTGTCTTGAGGAGTGTCGATTTGCAGACCAGGATAATCCTATTTTTGAAAACATACCACCGGAATGACTCTCTCGATAGCAGAGCCAGTCATCCCAGTGGCAAATTCTGAGAAATTGGTCTACAAATTGATATTTTCTGAGAAAACTAAGACTTTATTTTCAAAATTTGGGTATTTAAACAATTTTCTATGCTATTTTATCACTTCTGGTGAATCTGTTTCTAGACAAATATTGAACCCGTGTCTGGCAAATCTGTTTCTGGACAAATAAGTCTTCTATATGCTAAAGTTGGTATCTGTATTGCCCGTAGTCTGTTTTCGTACACCAACCCTCTCATTCCTGTGATCATTCTTGTAGCCCTCCTTTGCACTTTCTCGATTTCAGAGTTCTCTGTTTTATTTACTTTGTACCAGACTGACGAGCAGTATTCCAAAACTCGGTCTGACTAATGATGTGTACAGTCGGGCAAAATATTCTCCATCTAAATGATTGAATGTTCTGTTAACTATAGTGAGCTTACTGTTAGCTTTCTTTATGCACCCATATATGTGTCACTTGAATGTTAGAGAATTACCAAATGTAACCTCTAAGTCTTTCTCTTCATCTGCTACAGCTAATTTCTGATCATTTAGTTTATACAATAAACGTGGGTTATGTTTCCCGAAATTGATTACTTTGCACTTCTCAATGTTAAAGGGTAGTTGCCATTGATTGGGCCACGTCATCAGACTGTCAATATTTTTCTGTAGCTGGTCTCTGTCAACATCATCATCATCATCATCATCATCATCTTACAGGGCATAAGCCACTGGCTTGTTATTGCCTCAGTGTTTTTGTTGTAGTATGGCTTGCTCAGTCCAATTCAAAAGTGCTTTCTTGGATATCTAGTTTGTTCTTGAGTGATTTGACTGTTGTTGATTAATTAAGTCTCCTCGAAACCGTTAGATTTAAGAGTTTAACTCTTACCACTCCGATGCCAATATTCTATCTTTCTATCTATTAACAGTTTGGTTGATGATGTTGATGCCTATGACAGCAACATCATCCACCAAATTTACCGAAAATGAACACCAGATCATTTTTTTAATTTAATATGAAAATAAAAAATCTTGACATTGTAGCAGCAAGGACTAACAGTGATTTGTGGAAATGCTGTGGCGCAGATGGGTGTTCCCCGAGTCAGCTGTGGTGTGCTGCCTACACTCATGGTTACACCCTGCTGTGCCTAGCATTTGTTTGCATGCTGACTTGTGGGACCGTGGTTGGTCTTATTGCTGTTGTTTCATTTTCTGTGTTTGTCGCTATCTGAATCTCCTTCTCTACGCTAGTGTCTCTTCATGCTACCACAAAATGCGAACGTGGAGGCTGAGACGTATCTACCAATAATTGAAATCACTACAGAGCATGTTTTTGTCGATGCACAGCCTACTCCAAGATAAGGCTACTGTATTGGAAGAATTGCAGCATAATTTTGTATTGGGCTATTTTACATATGCCTGTTCAGTCGAATTCAAATGATCTTTCTTTGAAGTAGATATCTAGTTGGCTCTTGAATAATTCAAGTGTTGTTGCTTTGACTATTGTAGCTGGCAGTGAATTCCACTGTGGTGCCACTCTGTTAGCGAAAAAGTGCTTGCGAATATCTTTGTTGCTGCACTTTATGTTGAGCTTGAACCTATGCCCTCTGGTCTGTGTAATACTGGATGGCTCGAAAAAGTAGTCCTTATCAGTATTATATAGATCCCTGATGAGCTTGAATGTTTCAATTAAATCTCCTTGAAATCGTCTATATTTCAGTGCCATTAGATTTAGGGCTTCAAGTCGCTCGGTGTAGCTATACTCTTTGATTTGCGGCATGAGTTTTGTTGCTCGGCGTTGAACTCTTTCTAATAACTGTGATTGCCTTTTCAATCTTGGTCACCATGCCGAGTTGCAGTATTCGAGAATAGGCCTCACTAGTGATTTGTACAAGAACGTGAAAGTATATACAGGTAAGCTGTTCAACATTATGAAACTAATTTGACTGGGAGATATTGCTGCCTATGATACCAATAGCTCCCAGTCAAATTAATTTCAAAATGTTGAACAACGTGTTTATAAAGTTGTAAATTCGCAAAAGACATATAATTCAGATCTAAATTACTGTTAGACCATTTCTCTGTTTGTGGCAGACGTACGTCAGTTGGTTGTGACATAGGCTAGCAAGTGAATTTTGATTATGACGTCAGATGCTCGAGTGACAGATATTTCATGTTCGGAAGGAAAAACAGTAGATTTTCTGAGTGAAGCTGGATTTCGATAGGTTTTTGGAGAAATCCAAAGGAAGAGGGCTAAAAAAATAGCAGAGAGCTATATATGAATAGGTATAGGAAAATGAAACTAGTGACCGATCCTGTAAATTCTTTAAGTTTACAATTGCTCTGTGTATGTCGACTGCTTTTTCTTAGCCAAAATCAGTTGATATCTGACATTAGAACTGCACCATCACGCAGACGCACACACACATGCACAGATGGATGCACGCACGCGCAGCATTCAATTCCCTGTCTATATGAAATTTAAGTTAACAGGGTGCATAAATCTTTATTCAAGTTATATTACAAATGTAATAATTAGCCTTCATGACTGTGGCTCGAAGAATAAGACTTGCCACTTGATATGCTGGGTACATGCTATGGCCAATAACTGCTAACAGACCTAGTAGATCTCTACGAGACTGTGCGATCATCATTTTAGCCAGACGGCTTGTTTTCATAATCCATAAAATGTATGATTTTGTTCAAATTTACATCGTAATTAAATGGGTCTTGTATCAGGATTAGAAGGGGCACATTAATGATGCGAATAACAGAAGAAAAAAATTGCATGAATTTAGTATCGACATTATCAGTGATGGTGGCGGGGTAGTGTGTGTGTGTGTGTGCGTGCGTGCGTGCGTGCGTGCGTGCGTGCGTGCGTGCGTGCGTGCGTGTGTGTGCGAGGCCAAAATGTAACACATACAATGATGCTAGAAATGAACTTTCTAGTATAATTGAAAAAACAAACAAGCACTTTAAAAATCTAACAAAAGAAGATAAATAAGTGGATTGGCCAGACTTCATGATGAATTGTAAAATTGGGTAGTTCAATTCCCAATGGTGCATGTGTCATTACTGAAGCGAAAAGGTTATTCAGGATGTTTACTTTGTCTTGATAATGTGTGCATTTTATGAATTCCATCTTTTGCGAGGCATTCAACACTAGCTTGGGAGCGAGTGAACTTTGGAACATAGTTGTAAAAAATGTGTGCGTAGCTATTAAATTTGTCTGCTGTTTTTCGCTCATACCTCACTTTCACTTCTCTAACTGCTGCATTATACTTTATTTCCTCGTCCTCAAGATTCTGCTCATGGAGATAGAAATCTGATCTGCAAGCTTTATCCCCAGCCTTCTTTCTTTGCTTCCTAGCCTGCTTAAGTTTGTGGTTTCTGGTCTGTGGAAATTTCGAGCGAAAACCTGGCTTCATTTGTTTGAATGGGGCATGTTCCGTCTAACAGTTCAAAATACATGATTTGAAATGTTTCCATTTTGCTTCCATAGTCTTAAACTTGCAAAAGGAGTAGTCCCAATTGAAGTTACTGTAGCTCGCCGGGTAGTGTCGGGCCGTTCTGGTGTATCTTGTCGACTCGCCATGCCACAAGTGCACGACGAGTGATGACGCTGGTTAGCATCCGGTCTCAGGGTGATGGACCTTGAACGAGACTGCCCTGTGGGAAACAAAAACCGGCCCCTAAAGCCGGTGGAACTCAAGCGTTCCGGTGGGGCAGTGCAACCATTGTCGCAAACATTAAACACAACGGTCTCATACCAAGAATTTGTGTCACCAGTATGCCTGTCCATAGCAATTTCGTGATCTATGGACTTACAAGATTTGATTTGGTGACCTAAAAATATAAGTCTATACAATGCGTTTACCTAACTAATTGAAAATATGCTAGATAAAACTACAATAAGAGCATACGAAAATACAAGACATAGAGGCACATAGATGAACTTTTAAACATGGAGCTCCCGGAGGTACCACACAGACTCTTAGGTCCGTAGAGGTATCCCCGCAATGGAGGCTCCCGTACACGAGACATAGCTATTTAACTTAATATAAGTTATTATACCTCTAAGCTGAAAGGAAGAAGGCTATCTCAGACGAAAAAGTGATGTGCCTCACGCGGGCACTACTCCTATTACTAGTTTGGGTGAGGAGTATTATCCTGGCATGGACCGTCGTCGCTGAATCCTTGCGAGAGGCAAGTGCCTCGCATGGGCCTCCGTCTAGGGAAGGTGTCGCCATGGCTTAAAGCGGGAGAAGAATAGTAGGCAAAAATGGGCCCACTCTAATATTTCAACCAAAAATGCTGCAGAAAGAAAAGACCATGCCTAGTGAGATTATGACTATAGGGGTGCGTACTGTTTTACGTGAAGTCGGAACGGAAGATTCCCAGTATATTCCTTCATCACCGTCTTATGTGATTCCTACTATGCTGAGCTAGTAGTTGCCGCTTTATTTCTGCGGGCCTTCTGCTTTGCTTAATTCCGTTTAGTTGTTTTCAGAACAAGAATTAGTTTAGGCCGCAACTGGCTGATATCTACCTAGCTATTAGACACGGCTGTCATGGAGAACAAATGCCCAAGGATATCAATACTGTAGACAGCGCTCATACATGTTACTTAGCGGGATCTCCGAACTGGGTGAGAATCCGGACATTCCGCTTCGTAACCACATGAATCATTACAAGACATGGTTTACATGTCACGAAAGCATTATTAGGCCATATCTCCTGTCGTTATGGTGGGGGTAAGAGAGACGAATGCACACCATAAATGTCCTTTCCGTAAGAGTGTGGCAGATCTAAATATCATGCTCAGACATTTTAACAGAATTCGGTGAGAATACGTATCTCGCCCATCACCGGGTCCTATGGAACTAACTGTTTAACCTGTCGTTAGGTTTATATACAAGCTGCAAGTTTTGCACTGCGGTGCGGGAGGATTGTCAGTAAATAAAATAATAATTAATACATGTGTTTTTGTAGTGCTTTCCTACATTGGTTTAAAGTGCTAACTACTAAGTATCCGAAGATACGCGGGGAGGTGTATGTGATACCGAACCCTAGCCATCACCGCTCGGAAACCCCAATAGTTTCGCAGAGTCGGATCAGCCCATGGTGCAGATAGGGACATCCAAGCAATTAAGAAGCCACAGGGCTGAGGGGAATATGAAGAGAGACACAATCTTGGAGTTATGAGTCTTAGCGGAGTGCGGGACAAGATAATCGCACCGCCGGAAGAGAAGAGTATATTACACAGTATGTAATGAAGAAAGTGTCTCTAATCATTTTTAACCTATCCTATCGAGCTGAATAGAAAAGGTTTAGTCAGTAGCATGCTGGGTTAAACAGAGTTAAAGCACGGACAGCGATCTCAGTGAAAAATTGTTGGTGGCGGGAGAAAATGCTGCATATATAAATGTTGCTGTATAGTGTTTTCTACATGCACTGCAGTCCTATATTTTCTATAACTTAAGCAAAACAAGTTAACGGATGGCCACTGGCCATATACATACATAATCTAACCGGAACAATCAATACGGTGTCAACGATTAAGATATATATATTAATACAGGTTAACGAACCTACTATAGTGCGGTTAGCAACACAATGAAGAAAATGATAGTAACTATTAACAAATACAGAAATTATAACTATCGGTCCTAAAACCGGTACGGTTCCTTTTAGTTATCGGAACCGTTAATACGGATACGAGATAATTAAAGAAGTACATATAGAGAAATAATTAAACTGTGAAGCAGTTACTTAAATAATTTGTAGTCATTCCCAAGTTAGGCTACCATGTCACTGAAATTGACACGTCAATCCGTAGTCGATGTGAGATGATGCGCTCTCTGGAAGCTGGAAAGTTCCTGCAGGCTGGTTCCCGCAGGTTGGTTCCCGTAAGCTGTTGTCTGCAAACAAGAGTTCCATAAGAACGTTCATGGTGGGAGTGCATCGCTTAGTGCTGTAGGCTTAATAGGATGTCTAACGAGCAGTCAGCAAAAGATACGATAGTACTACGTGGTGAAGAAAGTTCCCATACACTGATGGCATGGATGGAAGGTGTAAACAACCCGATCACTAGCGGGGGTTGTAAGAGGCAAATGAAGATACAAAACAAGGCTTCCTGGTGCTGGTTACGTCAACCAGCTCTGAAGACGCACCGGGCAGAGTTTTACTTGCTGCGGTCGAAAGTTGAAAGAACCTACACAATTGGTGCGTGGTCGTTTGAAATACCACTTTTAGGCGCGGCCGGCAGATCCGGCGAGTCCTTCATCAAAGAACATCCTGCCTCTACATCTGTAGACTCACATATTCAGGCCGCACAGCAAGTTTGTGTTCCGAATGTAGATGTAGTATTCGTGAAAGATTATCAAAAGTTCCAAATTACTCCCGCAGACGGGGAGTTACAAAACTGTTTTAGTGCAGTGGGTTGGAGACTGCATGCTACGGAATAAAACCCCGGCGAAAGAAGACGTGTATCACGCTTGATAGTAGTTGGTACAGCTCCAGCCTGTTCGGCCCCTGGCCGAGGATGCCTCGAGCACTGGATCGCTTCTCCTTTTATACTCCCCGTGACGTCACAGGTGCAGGCTTCATCCAATCATCGTTCGAGCAACAGCCAATCAGCGCACAGCTAATAATAGCGTCGTCGAACGTTCTAGAACATTCTAGAAGCTTCAGGTCGACGTGGTTATGACGTCAGGGCAATATTTTGAAGATAATCAAGAAGAGATTTTCCTGAATAACTCAGCCATTTCTCAACCGATTTTGAAATGGTTTACAGATTTGGAAAGCCCGTCAAATTTTGGTCTTGATTAATACCAGATTTAACGGGAACAGATAATCAATAAGAATTACAGAGTACCAGCTCAGTACACTGAAAGCGCCATCCTATCTAGGTCACAACTACACGCTCCATAGAAACAGCGTCCCGGCGCGCGCATGCGCATAATGCGTTTTAACGAACGTAGTCGTTTTTGGACATGCTCTCTCTCCCATAGGCCTATATACGCTTATAGCTCTACCCAGAGGGGCGTGTTCAGGAAGCGAATCCTAGACGGGTGGCGCGTACCCAGCTTAGCTGGTATGGCCTGTACCCGACCAGTCGATCCGAACTACACCACCCCCTCCTAGTTTGACATCCGTCGCAAACGATCGTGCATGGCGGATCGATGCACGGACATACTCTAGGCGGGAATCATAGACTTCCCGGGTAAGCGCATGGCCGGAGAGGAGTAGTGACGCATAGATGTGTATTCAAGAGACAGAGCACATAGGGGTTCCAAGAGGAGGAGGCATACTTTTAGTTTTCAATTTTTGACCTGGAATTATTTTTCCAGGCCTTTCTTTTTTATTATTAATATTACGGTGCATGTTATAACTTTATTTAGTATATGATCCTAAACAATAGCTCGCATGGGTGTTCCCATTAGTACGGATAATCATAATCTCCGCAAAGAACACCCAAGCTCCAACGTACCGTGATTTAAGTTTGGAAATATATATAAAAATATAATAACAAAAAGACAAGGTATATAAATATTACCTAGGTAACATACCCTTATGAGGTATGTTTTTAGTAATCACACTGAATTACTTGCGTGCCCCGGGTAAATAAAGGGGCACGCAACACGTATCACCAAGTTTTATTATTATATATATATCTAAAATATCTATTTGCGGCCTGTCCATGCGGGTCAGCAACGGGCAGCTCTCACTGACCCCATATCCATCCTGACGTCTAAGACAGGAAGAAAATTAATAAGAAAAATAAGATACATAATAATAACTTAAAAACTGGTTTATCAGGCAGCCTCAGCACGGCTGAGACTGCATGGCGGGATTGTGACGTTATTGCACTGCGGGAGGTTGTATCCTTTACGTCGCACTCGACGTTCTTACAACATTAGAGTCCGCAGTGCTCATTTCGTATGAGACACAACTGGGCACCTAAAGTGTGCGGCTGTGTGGGATAACCGTAGTCATCCTAGGGACGGGATTCAATTGATCTAACATATATAATAAGAAGAAAAGTATTTAAAAAATAAAGTAATAATTAACACATTTCCACGTATCGCCCATTAACATTTCTGCTGAACGCTGATTACACCTCAACAGCGAAATTTCCCCCATTGAGCTTGGGTCCCGCGACTGACGGTGGTAGGACGCGGTGGATGCACTGTCATTGCTGAAATGCTCTCATCATTATTATTATTGGCCCAGTCCGAAACATCCGAAGTGATGGTGGCGGAAATATGGGCATCCATGATGTCTCTCACAGCTACCGCTGGTTCCAAGATATTCATCCGTGTAGCAGCGGCGGTACTAGTAGTTGCCAATGTTGCTGATGTTGTGTTGATGGTAGCTGTCATGATGATGGTAGGTGTAGCCGGCATGGTGGTCGCTGTAGTTGTCGTGGTGATGGCAGTGAACTGTACCGTCGGCTGAAGACGTGGTGCGGGAACGGATACGGCAGGAGACGACATCTTTCGGAACTTAGCATACTTTAGCAGACGACTAGCAGTAATGTTCGGTATGGGGTGGATATCCTGGGTATGGCCAATCTGTCTTTTCCCTGCGTATGGTCGTTCCCGCGTAGTTCTCTTCCTGATTGCTGGGTCAGAAAGGCGAGGAGGCAGATGCCGAATAACATGGGTCGGAGTTACGCTGATTGTCACAGGCGGTGATGGTCCTGGTCCTTCGTCTATGGTAAGTTCAGGTGGAGATGGAGACTGCTGATAACTGGAAATGTCTATCTCCGCAGGTATCGTAATCACCACTGAGATTGGCTGACTGGCTACTACTGTCTGCGATTCTACGCGGGTGTGGCACCCGTAGCTGACTGGCTAGTAACTGATGCAGGAGCTGCCATACTGGATTTTATGGGAGGTTTCTGCTTCCTACTTTGCTTCAGGACTGGTGTGGATGAAGTGATAGTTACCAGCGTAACACTTCCAGACGTGACTGCAGGCAGAATTTCACGTCTGGCTATCGGTACGCTACTTGCTGTCCCACTCATCCAGCAAGTGACAGGTTACACCGTCTTACACACACACCCTCCTGCTTCCCAAAGAATCACTTTTCATGACCTCTGATCACAGGAGACATGACTCGCAATACGAACGCTTGCCATGGCCTGACTGTACATTGAGCCATCTTGACCACTCATAACCAGAAACGGGTTGATGAACTGACATGATCAAGATGACTGGTCGGCGACCCAGTCGATAGCGATCACCATCTGAGCTCACGCTCAGGGGCAACTGACAGTCTGATCCGTATCTATCTACCAACAGAATACAAACTTTTACCGTTTTCCCCGGCTTTGCCTGCAGGGCATCCCTAGCAAACACAGGGGACTTCTAGTCTGCTAGAGATATCCTGGGTGTGGACTGTCATCAATGTACCACGCATGTCCACTTACTGCAGCAGGACGAATCCGAACCTCACCAGCCCGAACATGATGCCGACTAGAGGGTACCACAGTAGGATGTAAATTCATCCTTCATTAGACACGGAGGCCTTCAGTATCTTCTCTGCACTATGTACACATTTTCTTCTTTTTACATTCCCCGGACCCTCGCGGGCCCACTGCCGCCTGTTATCGCCAACCTTTGATGAGCCTATCCCTCTTGGTCAGCGATGGATGTGTGCCGCTGGGGGGGAATTGGTTTGGCGTTTTCGGGGGGGGGGGGGGAAGGCGGTGTCGGATACACCTTGTTGTACGGTTCTGCGGTTCTATACACGCCAAGGCTTCATCCAGCCTCTTCACTTCCATGATACTCACCACATGTTCCACCCCACAGGAAGCATGGCTTGGGTCAGCCTCAGCCTCCGCTTGTGGTAACTCTATGATGGGGGGCATAGCATGAAGTGGGTGGGAATGGGAAGAGATTGGAAGAACAACTTTTCCATCCGGTCCCTTGGACAAAACAAACACAAAATTCTTCAGATACGACTTCCCAGATCTAGTAGATCCGCGCCGAGGAGGGAGAGGGCGAGTATGTATCTCGTCATCGACGTCAGCAATAGGCACTTGTTCATCCACGTTCTGGCTTGGTAGAACTGGAGCTGAACTAGCACCGTGGTGCTCTGCGCTAACCATGGGAATACTGATTTCCGTAGAAATATCTGTCTGGATACCGGTGTCATGAGAAACGCCCAGTCCGAGCTCTGGTGCTGGGTCGTCACTGACACAAGGTTTAACTCGATCGAAGTGGATGACTGAGGTCAGGCCATCCGAAGCATGGATGCGGTAGGTCACGTCCGACGTCTTACCTACTACCACATAGGGGCCTTTCCACTGGTAACTCAGTTTACTTGGCACGTTTGCAGACCGTCGTGAATCGTGTACCCAAACCATTCTTCCTGCTTCATATGGATCTCCTTGCACTCTCCGGTCAAGCCATGTCTTTTTCCGCCGGTGTGCAGTGGATCTCACTAACTCATGGGCTTGTTCTATCCTTTGCTGCAAGAGTTGGACATAGGGAGATGGTGAATTTTTCTCCCCTGGTATCCGTGGCATGGTAACATTACCCGAGCAGGGGTGTAGCCCGTGCTGGAATGTTCCGAAGTGTGGTAAGCCATGAGTACATACAGGAGCCATAGATCCCAGTCTACAATCAAGGTGTTTTTCCTTGGTGAGCATCTCCGCGAGAGTTCTGTTGAATCTCTCTACCATCCCGTCGCTCCGGGGGTGGTATGGAGTTGTCCTTGTTTTGATGATATGGAATAATTTGCAGAGCTCTGATATGAGCCAGCTCTCAAAATTACTTCCTTGATCGGAGTGCAACTCATAAGGCATACCAAAGTGGCAGAACACATTGTGGCCAAGACCTCTGCTACAGTGGATGCCTCTTGGTCCGGCAAAGCAAATGCTTCTACCCACTTCGTAAAACAATCTTGTAATACGAGGATGTATTTATTTCCATCATCCGTCGTATTTAAGGGTCCGAGCACGTCGATAGCCATTTGCTCCCACGGTGCACCAACAATCTTAATTTGAGATTGTGCGATATGGTGTTGGTTAACAGCGCATTTTTCGCACAGGATACATTTGGCAACCCATGCCTTGACGAATCCCGATCCAGTGGAATCTCAGTTTGATACAGTCAACAGTCCTTTCCACGGCCAAATGTCCGGCATTATCGTGTAGTTGTTTCAATATAAGTTCTCAATAACTTTCCGGAACTACCAAACGGTCATTAATGGACAGAACGTTATTTATTAATTGACATTGTTTGAGCCGTTGGTAATAATATTTAGCCATGGGGGATAAAAGTGTCACCAATTCCTTAGGAGGACGTACCCCCTCCTGAATCCACGTGTAAATATTTCGTGTCTGCACGTCTGTTGTTTGGTGGTGTGCGATTTTCTCCAGATTCCACTTTGCGCACCTCAATTCGGGGAACTCTGGAGATGACTGTGTTGACTGTGTCACGGTGTCGGCCTTTTCGTGTTCAGCCTCCACGCCGATTCTGCTAAGGGCATCTGCATTTCCATGCAATTTGCCGGGACAGTGAACAACGTTAAAGTTATAGGGCTGCAGGGATTCCTGCCATCCCGCTACATGGCCCTCCGGATATTTTACGTTCCTGAGCCACCGTAGTGAGGCATGGTCTGTACGGAGTGTAAAAGGGCGCCCATACAGGAAGTGTTTATAATATTTGACGAAATGAACCACCGCCAATAATTCTCACTTGGTGGTTGCGTATCTTTTCTCCGTTTTATTCAGAGTACACGAACCATAACCCAACACCTGCTCTGTTCCATCTTCGGTGACCTGTGATAGAACTGCGCCAATAGCGAAAGCTGACACATCAGTGTCTAAGATGAAATCGAGGTTTGGATTAGGGTGAGTAAAAATGGGGGTCGTCGTCAAGAGTTCCTTCAGCACCTTGAAGGAGCCGTCACACTCACTCATCCACTCAAAGGGGTCGATCTTTTTCGGTGATCTAGTAGAGGGGCGAAGCAATCTCGCTGAAATGTCAGATATAACGGCGATAGTACTGGCATAAGCCAAGGGAACTCCGTGTCTCCGTAATTGAAGATGGCCGAGGCCACTCTGCTACTGCCTTTTGATGACTGTGTAGCCACTCCATCACCGGATATGACGTGTCCCAGGAACTCGACACTCTGTCTGAAGAGATGACATTTTTTTGTTTTGAGTTTCAAATTGGCCGTGCGGAAACGGGAAAGCACAGTGTCCAAATTGATTAAGGTTTGCTCAAACGTAGGTCCAAAGACTATTACGTCATCGATGTAACAGAAACAGATCTCCCATAGCAGGGTAGTCAATGCCTGCTCAATGAGTCATTCGAAAGTTCTAGGAGCGTTGCACAACCCGTAGGTCATCTTGCGGAATAGGAAAAGACTGTCCCTACAAGCGAATGCTGTCTTTTCCATATCAGCTTCATCCATGGCTACTTGCCAGTAACCACTACCTAAATCAAGGGTACAAGACCACTTGGCTCCGGACAAGGAATCCAAGGCCTGATCTATCCATGGTAATGGATAAGCGTCTTTAACGCTAAGATCATTAAGGCGGCTGTAGTCACTGCAAAACCACAAGGTTCCGTCCTTTTTGCCTGCTAGCACTATAGGGCTAGCCCATGGAGAAGCTGAGGGTTCGATGATACCCGTCTGCAACATGTCATTTACTTGTTGGTTTGCTTCCACTTCTTTGTGAATGGGAAGACGTCATACCAGTTGTCGTACAGGGCGATTATTGCCTGTATCGATGGAGTGTCGTACGAGATGAGTCTCTCCGAGATCCATATCTCTGGAGGAAAAACTATTGCGATATTTATGTAATACTTTCCGGATTTCTCGTTTTTGTGATTGCAGTAATCCAGCAATCGTGTAGATGTTCAGGTAAATTATCAGTCAGCTGTGGTGTTGTATCAGAAAGTGCAGGTGATTCCAGTGAAATTATGTCCACTAAATGGCCGCAGCGTACTCCCGGTTCCAGAGTGATGGGATCTGCGGTACCATTGAACACTCTAAAGTGTATCTTCCCTTTATCAGTGGTGTCCTCGATTATGCGGGGACTTGCGCATTGTGAGGCAATCATATAATCAGGGTGAGGTTCCAGCATGGCGATGTGTGTGTTGCTTCCTAACTGTGGTGCGGTGGCCCATAGGATCCATTCCTGTTCCGGCTCAACCATGGCGGTACTTGAAAGATTACCATACACGTATCGTACAATGAAGATGCTGGTCTGAGAGGGATTCGTCGGCAGTTTATGTCGAGTTCCTGTTCTCTGCCGTGTATGATGGCTTCGCTGGCACTGAGAAAATCAGAGCCAAGTAGGGCGTCGTTATGAATGGAGGCGATGACAACTCTCTGAATGAATTGCATCTCCTCTATTTGAATAACTAAATTAACCACACCTGCCACGGGTACATCTGCTCCCGTAGCCGTCTGTAGGTAAATATTTGTAGGCTTAAGGGAGAGGGGCTTTTTATGAGGTGGGATGCTCTCATATAAGCGCTGGTTAAAAACTGTAATAGAAGCTCCGGTGTCGATGGCGGCGCTTGTAGAAACGCCACTAAACAGACAGGCACATTTGTAGATTACCTTTCGATGAACCTGCGGAAGAGTTTCCAATGATGCTGTCTGCGACAATGGCGTGGGAGCAGCATCACTCTGTATATATACCGACTGTTTCCGTATTGCTTCTCGTAATGTTGCAGGTGGCTGAGTGAGGAATGGGCCAGTCCGTCGTCTCTGCTGGGGTGTAGGCTGTGGTGAAGATGGAGCTGGGGGTAGCAATGGTGGTGTTGTTGTTGTCGTTTCTGTGTGAGCAGTATTGGTATAGACGGCAGTGCATACGGGAAGATGGATAAGTTCTACCTGTGCAAGCCATTTCCTGCAATGCTTCATAGGATGTTTTGTTGAAGCACAGAAGAAACAGCGCGGTCTCCATGGACGTGCGTTCCTCCGTCCATGTCGGCGCTTGCGAATCCATGAGGCGGAATGAATTGTCTTTCCCGAATCGCCACTGTCTGTGTATGCGGAAGATGATTTTGATTGGGGTGGTGTTCTGCATACCACCAGAGGGCACCGAGAATCTAGTGTCTTGGTGGCGGGACGTGGTGCTTTCAAAAACGTTGTTTCAGCGGAGGTACTACAACCTACCACTGCCGTTTTACATAGGAAAGAAGGTTTGTTGTGTATGGAAAAAGAAGGGTATGTCCTTGCTGCGGATGGGGGAGGCAACGTAGGCACGGACATATTGGAAGTCATGCATTTTGGTGTTGGTGTAAAAGCTGATTTTTGTGGATAATTGTTAGTCACTGACCGTTGTGGCGTGAAAGCCGCAGTTGAGCCGGGAGAAGGATACGGGCACCGAAGTGGCTCTTTGTGATTCGGTACCCTTAGGAGTTTGATTGTTTCTCTGGTTGCGGTGTGCTGCGGTCTGGAGCAGGCATTGTAGTGGGAGGTCGGTTAGGACACCGCTCCCTCCAATGTCCTGGCTGACCACATCCGAAACAGGTGTTCAGTCGGGGTGCGGTGCCGGTAGTATTTGCTGACCTAAACTGTGTGGTGGCGAGCTTGGTGCTGAGTGTGGTTACAAAATTGGTGAATGTGGAGATCTGCTTATTGATCTCGTCTATCCGCTCTCTCATGTTGCCATTGTTGTTGTTGTTGCGCTGGTTTCTGCACCCTGGGGCTCCGCTGTACCCTACTCTGTGGGCACGGCCCCTACCTCCAGGCTCTTGATTCTGACTGGTCTTCTCCATATCTGATGGTGGTGGTGTCTGTGCGGTTGGTGTTGCTGATCTGGGGGGTGGACTAGTGGCCGGGGCGATAGCTGCACCCTCTATCTCATCGATAGGATGGAGTTGGCACCGGTTATTTTTCTCCCGCTCTAGAAAGTTCTCAATACGAGCCGCGGTTGCCGTTATTTGGGCCAAACTTCCATGGTCACTGGGAAATAACTTTATTTTAGAGCGGGCTTACCGCTTAAAGCATCGATGAAAGTATCAAGATGCAAGTGAAGTACGCCCTCTGTATTGGTGCTCGGATATGTACGGGTTACTAGCCTTTGAATTCGGCTAGCTAACTCAGGAGGAGTTTCTCCCGCGCATCGTCGAAGATTTTTAAGTTGCGGATGACTAGTTTCTCCGAGAGCTGTGTCGCCAAATCGCTCCGTGAGTGCTCGTTCCAACTGGGTGTATGTGGGTGTGCAATCCGTTCCCAGATCCGCAACAACTTGAAGGGCTTTTCCTGAAAGTTTTGTGGTGAGATATTCACCCATTTGTCGCTCGTCCCAGCGGTTAGTCCGACTTATTATCTCGACCTGTATTTTATAATTGGTCCAGTCATTCTCCCCACTAAATTCGGGAGGGAGGATGACTTAGCCAAGACCGCGGGAAGAATGCAGTGGTTGAAATCCGGGTGGTGCGGATATCTGGGAAGTCGATGATTGGATTGAAGTTAGTCATGGTGCCGGTGGCAATGGTGTTGGCATTTCCCGTCGATGCCGATGCCGAGGAGCCAGGAGACGCGTACTCCAATTTAATGAGTCCGCTCCATTTGTTGAGCCATAGACCATCATGGGTCTATGAATGGGAGGCGGATTGCGGTGGAGAGTGCGCAGTCGTTCCTCCCACGGTGAGGACTGTTGTTCCTCATATGGCGATGGTGCAATCGGCTGATGGTCGTGATATGTTGCATGCATGACTGATATACCGGCAAAATGGTGGTGCCGATTCCTCCGAGATGGTACTGAATTCTGTTCCCGCCTGTGAGGCATCTCGAAAGGTGCCATCGCTAACAGGCGAAAACAGGTTATAGTGCAGAGTTATTGATCACTTGTACCCTTTGGCCTTCCCGGTGTGGTTCCCTGTCCCCGCCACACTGGACAGACGCCCAGTTCCCCACACAGGATGCAGCCTAGGCTAGGTACCTTTCCGTATATGCCTGAGATAAAGACTTGTTCAAGTTAGGGGGACATAATCCGGGACAGAGTCAAGATGCACACTGACGACTCCCGAGCTGAGCGAACACAGTACTGGGCACCAATAGGGTCATCTTGGCAAGGGGCCGTAGCCCCGCATAGACCGTACCACGGAGGTCATGTCCCCTAGATGCATCGCAACTACGGCCCTCATGTAGATCGTACTTTGACGTCAATTTAGCTGAGAGGCCCTGTGCAGATCATACTTAGTCCGATTATCCACCCCACGGGTACCTGGACGCCAGACTGCTCCACTCGTCTGGCAAGTGACAGGTTACACCGTCTCACGCACATACCCTCCTGCTTCCCAAAGAATCACTTTTCATGACCTCTGATCACAGGAGACATGACTCGCAATACAAACGCTTGCCATGGCCTGACTGTACATTGAGCCATCTAGATCACACAGAGATGAACTGACATGATCAAGACGACCGGCCAGCGACCCAGTCGATAGCGATCACAATCTGAGCTCACGCTCAGGGGCAACTGACGATCTGATCCGCATCTATCTCCCAACAGTATACGAACTTTGACCATTTTCCCCGGCCTTGCCTGCAGGACATCTCTGACAAACTACCTCCATCACTAGTTTGCAGAGACGTGCTCCCTGGGTGTGGACTGTCATCCACGTTCCACGCATGTCCACTTACTGAGATTGGATAAACCAAAATTCTCAGCAGCCTGAACAATACGCTGACTAGACAGTACAACAGTAGGATGCTAATTCACCCTTCGTTGGACACGGAGGCCTTCAGTATCTCCTCAGCCCTATAGAGATGATTTTATGTGCCTCCGGACCCTCGCGGGCCCACTGCCACCTGTTTGCGGAAACCTTTGAGGAGCCTGTCCCTCTCGGTTCCCGCAGAATCTTTGGCATAGTCGGTGAGCATGTGTGCTGAAAATCTGTCGTATAAGGCTACCTCTTGATCAAGGGAGTCCTCGCTGAACGGAGATGGGATTGAACTAAGCTCACTATATTATTACTGTTGTTCTCCGGGCCCCACATCGGGCGCCACTTGTAGCTCGCCGGGTAGTGTCGGGCCTTTCCAGTGTATCTTGTCGACTCGCCATGCCACAAGTGCACGACGAGTGATGACGATGGTTAGCATCCAGTCTCGGGGTGATGGACCTTGAATGAGACTGCCCTGCGGGAAACAAAAACTGGCTCCTAAGGGCGGTGGAACTCAATCGTTCCGGGGCCGTGCGACCATTGTCGCGAACATTAAACACAATGGTCTAATCCCAAGAATTTGTGTCACCAGTATGCCTGTCCATAGCAATTTCGTGATCTATGGACTTACAAGATTTGATTTGGTGACCTAAAAATATAAGTCTATACAATGCGTTTACCTAACTAATTGAAAATATGCTAGATAAAACTACAATAAGAGCATATGAAAATACAAGACATAGAGGCAGGTAGATGAACTTTTAAACATGGGCTCCCAGAGGTAGCACACAGACTCGTAGGTCCGCAGAGGTATCCCCGCAAGGGAGGCTCCCGTACACGAGACATAGCTATTTAACTTAATATAAGTTATTATACCTCTAAGCTGAAAGGAAGGCTATCTCAGACGAAAAAGTGATGTGCCTCACGCACGGGCCTCCGTCTCGGGAAGGTGTCACCATGGCTTAAAGCGGGAGAAGAATAGTAGCCAAAAATGGACCCACTCTAATATTTCAAACAAAAATGTTGTAGAAAGAAAAAACCATACCTAGTGAGATTATGACTATAGGGATGCGTACTGTTTTATGTGAAGATGGAACGGAAGATTCCCGATGGATTCCTTCATCACCGTCTTATGTGATTCCTAATATGCTGAGTTAGTAGTTGCCGCTTTATTTCTGCGGGCCTTCTGCTTTGCTTAATTCCGTTTAGTTGTTTTCAGAACAAGAATTAGTTTAGGCCGCAAGTGGCTGATATCTACCTAGCTATTAGACACGGCTGCCATGGAGAACAGATGCCCGAGGACAGCAATACTGTAGACAGCACTCATACATGTTACTTAGTGGGATCTCCGAACTGGGTGAGAATCCGGACATTCCGCTTCGTAACCACATGAAACATTACAAGACATGGTTTGCATTTCACGAAAGCATTATTAGGCCATATCTCCTGTCGTTATGGTGGGGGTAAGAGAGACGAATGCACACCATAAATGTCCTTCCCGTAAGAGTGTGGCAGATCTAAATATCATGCCCAGACATTTTAACAGAATTCGGTGAGAATATGTATCTGGCCCGTCACCGGGTCCTATGGAACTAACCGTTTAACCTGTCGTTAGGTTTATATACAAGCTGCCAGTTTTGCACTGCGGTGCGGGAGGATTGTCAGTAAATAAAATAATAATTAATACATGTGTTTTCGCAGTGCTTTCCTACATTGGTTTAAAGTGTTAACTACTAAGTATCCGAAGATACGCGGGGAGGTGTATGTGATACCGCACCCTAGCCAGCACCACTCGGAAACCCCAATAGTTTCCCAGAGTCGGATCAGCCCATGGTGCGGATAGGGACATCCAAACAATTAAGAAGCGACAAGGCTAAGAGGAATATGAAGAGAGACACAATCTTGGAGCTATGAGTCTTACCGGAGTGTGGGGCTAGATCATCGCACTGCCGGAAGAGAAGACTATATTACACAGTATGTAATGAAGAAAGTGTCTCTAATCATTTTGAACCTATCCTATCGAGCTGAATAGAAAAGGTTTAGTCGGTAGCATGCCGGGCTAAGCAGAGTTATAGCACAGACAGCGACCTCAGTGAAAAATTGCTGGTGGTGGGAGAAAATGCTGCATATATAAATGTTGCTGTATAGTGTTTCCTACGTGCACTGCAGTCCTATATTTTCTATAACTTAAGCAAAACAAGTTAACGGATGGCCACTGGCCATATACATACATAATCTAACCAGAACAATCAATACGGTGTCAATGATTAACATATATATATTAATACAGTTTAACGAACCTAATATAGTGCGGTTAGCAATACATTGAAGAAAATTATAATAACTATTAACAAATACAGAAATTATAACCATTGGTCCTAAGACCGCTACCTTTCCTTTTAGTCATCGGAACCGTTAATACGGATACAAGATAATTAAAGAAGCACATATGGAGAAATAATTAAACTGTGAAGCATAGTTACTTGAATACTTGGTAGTCATTCCCAAGTTAGGCTACCGTGTCACTGAAATTGACAAGTCAATCCGTCGTCGACGTGAGATGATGTGCTCTCCGGAAGCTGGAAAGTTCCAGCAGGCTGGTTCTCGCAGGTTGGTTCCCGTAAGCTGTGTCTCCGCAAACAAGAGTCCCATAAGAACGTTCATTGTGGGAGTGCATCGCTTAGTGCTGTAGGCCTAATAGAATGTCTAACGAGCAGTTAGCAAAAGATACGATAGTACTACATGGTGAAGAAAGTTCCCGTACACTGATGGCACGGATGGAAGGTGTAAACAACCTGATCACTAGCGGGAGTTGTAAGAGGCAAATGAAGATACAAAACAAGGCTTCACGGTGCTGGGTACGTCAACCAGCTCTGAAGACGCACCGGGCAGAGTTTTACTTGCTGCGGTCGAAAGTTGAAAGAACCTACACGATTGGTGTGTCATCGTTTGAAATACCACTTCTAGGCATGGCCGGCAGATCCAGTGAGTCATCCATCAAACAACATCCTGCCTCTATATATGTAGACCCACATATTTAGGCCGCATAGGCCTCACCGCAAGTTTGTGTTCCGAATGTAGATATAGTATTCGTGAACGATTATCAAAAGTTCCAAATTACTCCTGCAGATTGGGAGTTACAAAACTGTTTTAGTGCGGTGGGTTGGCGACTGCACGCTACGGGATAAAAACCCGACACATAGCGAAAGAGGACGTCTATCGCGCTTGATAGTAGTTGGTACAGCGCCAACCTGTTCGGCCCCTGGCCGAGGATGCTCTCGATCACTGGATCGCTTCTCCTTTTATGCTCTCAGTGATGTCACATGCACAAGCTTCATCCAATCATCGTTCGAGCAACAGCCAATCAGCGCACAGCTAATAATAGCGTCGTCGAACATTCTAGAACATTCTAGAAGCTTTACGTCCACGTGGTTATGACGTCACGGCAATATTTTGAAGATAACCAAGAAAAGTTTTTCCTGGATAACTCAGCCATTTCTCAACCGATTTTGAAATGGTTTACAGATTTGGAAAGCGATGCGACTTCTGGTCTTGATTAATGCAATATTTAACGGGAACAGACAATCAATAAGAATTTTAGAGTACCAGCTCGGTACACTGAAGGCGCCATCCTATCTAGGTCACAACTACGCACTCCATAGAAACAGCGTCCCGGCGCGCGCATGCGCATAATGCGTTTTAATTTGCAATAGCAAAAAGCGTACATACAAAAGATACAATGAAACTAAGAAAACTACAGATTACACACTCTACAAAATTGCTAGAAACAAAGCAACAGCATGCATCAGAAAATCAAAACAGACATTTGAACGCAAAGTGGCAACTGAAAGTAAGAAAAATCCTAAAGCCTTTTGGAACTATGTCAAGAGTAAAACAGTTCTACGTGAATCAATTAGCAAGCTACGTAACCCTGCAAACGACACCATGACCACAGATGATACAGAAAAAGCAAACATTCTCAACACATTTTTCTCAAACATGTTCACTCCAGAAAATCTTCTTTCTACACCAATCATTAACCCCAGAAACAATGGTACCATACTAAAAGACATATTAATAACACCTATTGCCATCGAAAATAAACTAAAAGGACTCAACCCCAACAAAAGCAATGGCCCGGATGAAATACCAGTGAGAATACTAAAAGAAGCTGCTAAAGAAATTAGTACACCATTATGCATAATTTTCAACAAGTCTCTTGAAGAAGGCATTTTACCCGACATCTGGAAAATGGCAAATGTATGCTGCATACACAAAAAAGGCTCGAAGAATGACCCAAGCAACTACAGACCAATCAGTCTCACTTCTACATTATGCAAGGTCCTAGAATCTTTTATAAGAGACAGTATTGTAAATTTCCTGGAAACGGCTAATCTATTTACCAAATGTCAGCATGGATTTAGACGTAAAAGATCATGTAAAACTCAACTACTAGAATACCTGGAGGATTTAACAGCCATGCTTGACTCAAACGAACCTGTCGATGCAATATATTTAGACTTTTCAAAAGCTTTCGATACTGTGCCACACCAACGACTCCAAACAAAACTGAGAAGCTATGGTATTGGCGAAAATTTAGTAAAATGGATAGGGAACTACTTAAGCAACAGGAGCCAGAGAGTTAGAATTAATGATGCATCATCGGACTGGATTGAGGTGACCAACGGCGTGCCACAAGGAAGCGTTCTAGGACCTATACTTTTTCTGATATATATATAAATGACCTACCTGATCGATTAACATGCCACTGCAAAATATTTGCAGATGATACAAAGATGTACGGCAACCCAGCTACCAGTCAGATTCAGGAAAACATAAATAAAGTATGTAAATGGTCGCAGACATGGCAACTATCTTTCAACACAGACAAAACGCATGTCATGCACTTCGGCAGAAATAACCCTCAAACCAAATACTATATGACAGATACACCTGACCCACATCCTGTATCAACATCAGATGTAGAAAAAGATTTGGGGGTTCATGTCGACAGAAACCTCTCTTTTGACATACATATAGGGAACATTGTATCCAAGGCAAACAGTACAATAGGACTAATCAAGAGAACATTTACCAACATTGATCAATCTACTTTCACGCTACTATACAAATCACTTGTGCGACCCATTCTTGAATACTGCAACTCAGCATGGTCTCCAAGACTGAAAAGGCAATCGGAGCTATTAGAAAGAGTACAACGCAGAGCAACAAAACTTGTCCCACAAATCAGAGAGTATAGCTACACAGAAAGACTTGAAGCCCTAAATCTAATGTCACTGAAATATAGACGGTTTCGTGGAGATTTGATTGAAACATTCAAACTCATCAGATCTATATAATATTGATAAGAACTACTTTTTCGAACCGTCCAATGTTACACGGACCAGAGGTCATAGGCTCAAGCTCAACATAAAACGTAGCAGCAAAGATATTCGGAAGCACTCCTTCGCAAATAGAGTGGCACCACATTGGAATTCACTGCCAACAACAATAGTCGAAGCAACCACAGTCGAAATATTCAAGGGCAAACTAGACATCTTTTTCAAAGAAAGAATATTTGAATTCGACTGAACACAATTAATTGTGGTGTGGCTTTGGACGTTGCTGTTACACATATGCTTATACAACATATGTGAGCCGTCAATTCCCAAAGTCATAATACAATTATTACATCACAGTGGACTAATCTTGAAACAGCCTGTGCATCTACATGAACATGCACACATGAAGATAGCTACACGTGTTGTATCCAGACCAGGGATGCATGCCCTACCAGTTTAGCACTGAGGCAATAACAAGCCAATGGCTTATGCCTTGTAAATTGATGATGAATGAACTTAGTCGTTTTTAGACATGCTCTCTCTCCCATAGACCTATATACGCTTATAGCTCTACCCAGAGGGGCGTGTTTAGGAAACGAATCCTAGACGGGCGGCGCATACCCAGCTTAGCTGCTATGGCCGGTACCCGACCGGTCGATCCGAACTACATTACTCACATCTTTATCAAATGAGGTGAAATTACTGCATGAGTAAAAATACCTTCTGGACAGACTGAGCTGTCTTTAGAATAAAACACATGGACTGTTGCAGAAATTATTACGGGTTTACAGTAGGTCGTTTATGTATATATCTCTTGTAGGATCAGTAATTAATTGTGTAAGGTAATTTCTCCTACAGCATTGCAGAATTTTTCTCCTACTCGACAGTTAGCACATTTTGAGGTCCAATCTATGTCTCTGAAGTTGAAGTCACAGAGTACGAATGGATAACATTTTGGGTATCTATCTCATATATATTGTCACAAATATAGTATTCACACTTGCTATTTCAAGTAGCACACTCTTAGCAATATTTTACAGAACTTACTTGGTTGAAAATCAATCCATAATCTTTCAGCTTTTACCTTATTATAAGTTCAGATTCAGAATGGCGTAGTGTGCTTTTTTATGTACTTTAAGTGCACCACCGTGGTTAACGTTAGTGTATAGATTATCAGGGTAGAAGGTTAGATCCCGGTTCTTTCTAAACAGTTTATACCCTTCCACCTCTAGTTCTGTGTCACTGATATCATGACCTAGGTATGATTTTGTAATTGCTAATATGTCTGGGCATCGATCATCTTCAATAACCGTGAAAATGTTCTCATATTTTGTGTTACCACCTGGATATATTAGTCCTTGTGCACTGAAATAAATGATTTTAAATGGTGCAAGCTCAGCTTGATTATGTACAATTGTGTGTAGATTGTGACGTCTCAGATTATTTACATTTATTGTTCATTTTTTAAGCTGTTAGCGTTTGACTTGGTTGAGGGTTCTCATTATCTAACTGTAAGCAGCATCAAGCGATTCCACATTAATGATTGCATAACATTAGCAATCTGTTGTATAGCGCTTCATCATCATCATCATCATCATCATCTGTTGCGATGTTGGAGGCCCGTACAGGGCCTATTGTTGATCTCTCCCCCCCCCCACCCCACCCCCACTACATCGTTGGTTGCACAGTGTGCGAATAGTGGTTGTAGTTCTAGGTTGGTTTGGTGGTTTTAACATTTTTTTAAAACTTTTTTACCCTTTTTTGCGTTTTCCTTTTTGTGCGATAGGGTGTATAGTTTATTGCCATATGTAGAAATTTCAATGTACACATATGTACATATTTAGATCATATGACCGGTAGGCCTAACCCACCTAGCTGGCAGTTAGGTTGGAGTAAATGCGCAGTTGGCATTGTACATGTAGATTACTACTGCTACCAGACTGGTAGGACATGCCAACCTTATATATGTGCTTGGGGAGATGCTTACTACTGCTATACTACTACTAGACTGGTAGGACACACCGCCGTATCTCTGTGCTTAAGGAGACACATACATGCATACTATGTACACACTTTTACATATATAATGCACATGGATGACCGGTATGTCTAGCCCACCTAGTGACCATTAGAATTGTTTAGTTAACGGACATTCGGCCGGTATAAATACACCAGATTTCAGCTGGCAATGTACATGTAGCTTACTACTACTACTACTACTACTACTACTACTACTACTACTACTACTACTACTACTACTACTACTACTACTACTAGACTGGTAGGCCACGCTCACCTTATCTCGCTTGAGGAGATGCCTGGTACTGCTAATAGTACTAGACTGTGCTAGTAGGAATATTCCCACTTGGCTCGGTTATATATATATATATATATATATATATATATATATATATATATATATATATATATATATATATATATATATATAGGCATGTCGGTATGTTGGTTTTAAGTTAGCTAATATTAACGTGAGACCCACATACATCTCTGGAGAGGTAAGTCACACCCACCTTAATAGTGTACTTGTGATGTCCAGTGAGGACGTTTGAAGTCCCCTACAGTTCAAAGTTGGTAGGGCAAACCCACCTGGTATGAGTGTTTGCAGATGAGAGTTCCAGGTATGTAGCTGCAGAGTAGTAATAGATCGTAGACCAAGACAGCATTATCCATTTGGCTCGTAGGGGTAACACGCTTCTTAGTACGTTTAGTGACCATTTTAATATGTGTGGACAGCAGATTGGTGGGACATGCCCACCTTATCGGATCAATTGGGCTGGGTATTTATAGGCATTGTTACTGATGTAATCACTTATGGGTAGGACGGACCCACCTTATTTTTAAGAGTCTGGTGTTTAATTACGGTGTTGTTGGCTGAACTGTTAGGACAAACCCACCTGATCTGGCCACTTAAGGTGAATATAGCATTACTGGAGTGGTGTTGTCTTGTAGCAGATACTGACTATGGGGATGTTGTGCTAGGTTGCTCACAGACAGGGCACTTGATCTGATTTGTTCTGGCTTCTGAGCACTTCTGACAGGTCCACTTTATATAAATACGCTGACCAGTAATTGTGTAGTCGATGTTTGAAGCAGTTTAGTGTGGGTGCTGACACAACTTCCTCAACAACCCTGATATATGGGACCACATGCGGTGGATCTGGGATCTGGGAATGCCCAGATGGGGCCCATATGGGTCCCATATAGGCTATTAATATCTAGATTTATATTCAGGATTTACCCAGATGTGCCTCATAAATGGAGGTGGATATAGAAGCTATATGATAGCCTAAGTACATAGTTCAATCCTAAGAAGACCTATGAAGATAATTAAATCTTGCCCATATGGGTCCCATGTGGGCCGTGGGTGCAAAACGGCATGGAACCCATATGGGGGAAATGTGGGCCCCATATGGGAATGTTATTAGGGAGGAGAGTTCCGGTTGTTGATGACCCTATTACTGAAGGCATGGGAACGCAGTGATGTATTTGAGTGGTGCTTTTTTAGCTTATAGCTATGGCCTCGTGTTTTAGTCGACGCTCCCAGAACCAGTCCTTGGAGATCTACATTGTACTTATTGTATAGGAATTTATAGGCCTCGATCATATCACCTCTAATTATGTGTTACACAAGGCTAAGAAGGTTTAGATGACGGAGTCTACCTTCGTATGTCATGTCATACAGTCCTGGTAACAGTGGCTGGCCTCTGAACATTTTCTATCTTGCTTACCATACATCAGTCTTGAATCGTGGTCTCCATATTGTGTTGGCGTATTTGAGTGGTGGCCTCACCTGGTCTTTGAATAGTAGTCTAAACATTTCTCCGTCAAGATTGCAGAAGCATCGTCTGATCAGATCTACTACTTGGTTGGCTTTGTTGATGTTCATCTCAACATGTTTATCAAAGGTTAGCTTATCGTCAAGGTTGATCCTAAGATCCTTTTCACACGTTGTCACTTCTAGTTCTATCGGTTGCTTTCCTGATTCGGATATATTGTAAGCGTGTTTAGGATGGCTTGTACTTATCCTCGTTACTTTACATTTCTGGGGGTGGAATTTTAGTAATCATCATTCTGACCATAGTTGTAACTAGTCAATGTCATTTTGCAGCATATGGCAATCCTCTATGGATGCAATTTCAGGAAGGGTTTGGCATCATCAGTGAATAATTTAATGTAGCTATGAACAACATCTGGGAGGTCATTGATGCATATCAAGAACAGGATAGGGCCCAGGCCACTGCACTGTGGGACTCCACTAATGGCATCAGCCCTCAGCGAGAATGCTCTGTTAACACAGATGCTGAGTCTCTGGTGTCGGTGTGATAAGAAGGCTAGAATCTAAATTGAGATCTGGCATGTGATTCCATAGCTTTGAAGCCTTGTAAGGAGTCTTGAGTGTGGCACAGTGATGCATGCCTTTTAAAAATCAAAGTAAATTGCATCAATACGAACCTGTTTGTCCAAACAGATCAGCTTGTGCCCATAGTAGTCTGGATGCTCAGGTAGGCAGCTGTTTGATACAGGGAATGGGTTCCACTGACATAAGAATATTGCAAACAACAGGTACATGAGTAGACATGTTCCAGTCCTCTTTTGGTTTGATCTGTAGATTCATCTTGATCTTGATCTTGATTAGTTATGGCGAAACATCCAAAGGACATTATTTTCACTGCGCATTCGTCAAGTAGCTGGTTTAGACATGTTTTTGCCTTTGATTAATTCGGTAAATTTATTTGTAGGATTTGCAGAGGTTTCTGAACTGCTAAGAAGATCATGTGATAGTTTGTTGCAATCCCTTATCATACTGGAAATAAAGCTGAAATATAAAGACGTCAGTTCTTGTGTAAATTTGGTTGAAGTGGCTGTTGTGCATGTTTTTGGTTTTCCGAATTGGAGTCTGTAGAGTGTCTAATGATATCTTTGCTTGTTGCTGTAGACCTTTGTAGAACAAAATAAGGCTGTTTTTGTTTCCTTCTGTCTGACAACGGTGGGAGTTTTAGGGTTTCCATTATATTTGTTATACTGCCTGTATCGTAGCAGGGTAATTCTACAGTAACTACCAAAAATGGTAGAGGTGAAGGTGAAAAGCAAAATGCATTGTTTCTATGTTTGTTGATGTTGATGCATTCTAGGGATATCTCCCCTTTAAGAAATAACACAAAGCAGTGATCAGTTGCAAGATACGAATGTACTGCATTCTCTTTAATACCTCTAATGCAACTATAATGTCATTACCGCGACCAATGTTAAATGATGTGACAGTCATATGCAATATATATAGTATCATCTTTTTATGCACCATGTCACCTTAAATATTGTCACCGAAAATATACAACTGGAAATTCAGAATTATTTTTAAATGTTCTTAATTTTTTGTAGCAATTATATAGAAATGCGAGAATTAGCGCAATTCTATCACAACGTTTGCTTTCTAGTCTCCAAAACAAAGTAGAACTGAAGAGGTTATACGCACATTTTCACTAATCAATACTACTTTTATTAGTAGACACAGAATAAATGCAGTTATTAGTCTATGACTGTAAAAAAAATGTACATTTATGGTTTGGTCGCGGGTATGACACCGGGTCGCGGTATTGACGTGTGCTCACGGTAATGATTATTACAGAATGCTTATGGTTGGAACACAGGGGAAATGGGTGAATATTGATTATTGTTGATTTACATATGACAGAAAAGTAGTTATATCATTTTACAAACTTTAATAAGGAAACTTGTGGCAGATTTTAAGCATGATGATTGCTATGAGAAATCCCATACCCACCCCGACCCCACGATGCAATCAATTATTACACAGACGGAATAAATCTATTACAGTATGCTGCTAGGGGCCGCTTATATGACATACTACAGATGAAAACGACTGCTTGTTGCTTCTGCGGCCTACTTAAAATATAGTTGACTAGAAGAAGGCAGCAACAACTTCCAGGCACATTAATTTTAAAATATTCAATATCTTAGACATATGGTTGATTCACAGTAGCCCATCTCTAGCTATGCCGCATCTATTTCTATCTAAGCTCCGCCCACGCTCTGTATTTGCTGGGATCAATCGGACCTTGATTTTGCAAAATCCCACTACCTATGGAGCTATACAGGTAACCTGTTGGATATTTTGAAACTATAATTAACTGGGTGTGGTTGCGGCCTAGCAACAATGCCCAGTCAAATTAGTTTCAAAATATTCAACATAACGTTTATTATACAGTAAGGGCATACAATTCGTACATGTGCAAGGCTAGTCAATGTTCATGACATACATAAGTATGTCATTTCCTGCGACATTTTGATTCACAACCTACATGTGTTGTAATTGATTATGAGTCATGACGTCATATACTTTAGTGACAGATCGGGTCTCTCCATTGACATACTTGGAATGTATCTCCAAATGATTAATATGTTGATGTGTGGTCACTATTTTGTTGGATGCAAGTGGCTATAGACTAGTTCCGTTAGAGTATGTCTTAATCCAGCGATGAACCAATGTGTTACATTAAACTAACAAGGAAACTATAGATGAGCCACCTCATCTTATTGTATCACAACCTGTCTGTTAAACATCTTAAGACTAATTCGATTGGACAAGATGTAACAACAATTTCTAGTGGAATTAGTCGAAAATATGTAACAACTTTACAGAAGTAAACAAAAAATTTGGTGTCCGCACATTTCAGGAGTGAAAGGGTAAATATGTTGCTGATATTGATAGGAATAAGGGCGTTCATTTATTGTATATAGATTGACCTTTTTAAAGTTTTAGGAGAGAACGCCTTGTACTAATCAACATCATTTCAATAGCCCATATGTCCATGCATATTCAGAAACATGGATCTGCGTGCGGTCTATTTAACTAAATTATTCTCAACTTTGACATAATCACCGTCTGCAAGTTTAACATGTCTTTGGGACTTCTCTAGTGGAATAGGTGGCGCTATTGTACATACAATGCTTGTAAAAGGAATCCAGAGTATATCATCATTCTTTGGCTTTTTGAATGTTTTCTTTCCCTTAGATAGGCATGTCTCCAAAAATGAAATTTCACAATCATTTTCTGACTCATCTATGTCAGTTACTATGCCAACGTACCAGTCAGCCTCATACATAGTGGCAACCCACCCATTGTACTTTATAGTGCCTGCCATCTCTTTGTTAATGAAATTATCTGAGACATTAGCTGACCCGACTGACTGTTGTTCTGTTTCTATTACTATGCCTGTTGTAGTTGGCGGTAAATCAGTGTCTGGAATCAACACATATTTCTTAGGGGTGTAGCAAGTGCAAAAGGTAGGTTTTTCACAAAAGCAACTAACAATTCGAAATGATGCCTCTCCATGTTTGCTTGTTACAATTTGATGATCACCCATGGTTCCCAGGACTGCTGATATATTTAACTAACTTTACTATTTCATTTTCATATACTCTATAGAGCTTTATACGTGTACCTGTTTGCACCATTGACATATACAATTGATGGGTATTAGATATATCTTGCCCTTCAGCCACCAATATATCAGCTGATCTTTTGATAACCACCCCCCCCCCCCAACACCATCAGCGGCGCTTTTCCCATGTCCAGCTTCTAGGAAGTTCCACGTTGTCATATTGAATCCATGTATGAAAATAAGTTTTGAAAACAACGCAAAATTCTTTGATGCTTTAATATCAGCCAATACTGGCTTACGATGTGCCCAAATGGCCGACGGATCATGATGCATCGATTCTGATACAGAACAAAATGACTGTACATTGTTATCCTTAAAATATAGAACTCCTGTGTGTAAGGTGACCTGATTGTGTGATGCTCCGAAGTGAGCACTTTGACTTTCCTTATGGCCTTTACAACTGTAGTTCTCAGAAAAATCGATGTGAATGACTAATTCGTTGTCTGTAAATGATTGCTTAAGTTGTCTAATCGTTATATATTGATGATAAATGTTGAAAAGGTGCTTTAATGATTTCTTCATGTCAATCTTAAATGCTTCAATAAGATTCTTTACAGCTGCCTCTTCCTGATCTTTTACAGTAATCTGTACAGTGATGGGAGTTTTCTCTCCAGTTCGACCCACCTTTTCTCGCTTTTCTTTCTTGCTCCTCCACACATTCCACTTTACTGTACTGTCTCCATCAAATCCTGTCTCTAGATGCAATGTGTGGTCTTTGCAATGTTCACATTGTTTGCACATGCATTTTTGCAGCTTTGTATTGCAACAGAGCCATGCTGAAATGGTATCTAAATCATTGCAAGCTAGTGCACCAATCTTATGTAATGCACAAGCCATAAATTGTAAGTTTTCATGCATCTTGCATGCACACGTTTCTCGGTCCCGAATGTTTGGCTTCTGGATCCAGAAAGGTTTAACCCTGCAGAACATTGAATACAATATACATATATCTGTGTTTACGGACAAAAACTTTAAATGTAAATTCTGCAAACTTTGGGACAACAAACGTCGTTGTTTCTTTATTTGTTTGTAGGTAACCGTATCACGTTTGCCTGGACGGATCCAGGTGTTAAAGGGTTATGATAAATGACTCGCTGTCAAGGTAGTTTCAAAATATAGACTTCTAAGAAGCGTTTTCTTTCCAAATTTGTCGAATACAAAGCAAAGATTTAGCTTTCGATGTGCTCTCCAAGTGGGAATAGTAGTCTACACTGTGAACATCTAGTGTGTTACAATCTGAAGCCACAATCTGGACCATTAATTTCGAAATAAAATTTAATCTATAATTTGGATGTTTAAATCTGGATACTGACAACAACATTTCTTAATGTTAAAATCTGAAATAAATCAGTCCAGTAGTTCACAATAAATAACACTGACAGACAAACAGCAAGACAGACATACAGTTGAGCCGGGCCACATTCAATAAATATGCCTACCGACCTCCAGTGGCTTTTCTTATATTTAGTCTGTTTAACTAATTCATCTGGGTCAGTACATTCAGCACCCCACCCCACCCACCCACCCACCTCCAAACACGCACACACCACTCGACAAGAGTGGGTCGAGGCATATGCCTACTCTCGTTAATCAACTCAGAGTGGATGGTGGTGACAGTCAGCTTTAGTTTTCTTTATTACACCCAGACTATCCTTGCGATGGCATGTGAGGGGAATTGTTTTTATCAATACATCATGACAACGTCAATGGCAGTAGGTTGCCTGCGTGCATGTACATACATGTAGTCACATTCTAGTTCCCCAGCACTGGGTTGCCCACTACCACCTCACATTCTGGACTCATTAAAGGTCATATCTTAATTTACAAATGTATTTTGTGAAAACATGTCACTACCCCGACATGGTAGTCACTACCGCGACCCAGGTGATGGTCGCGGGCGTGATGGTCGCGGTAATGATATATGCACTCCATAATGGAGATTCCCGCTATTACAATGGCATAGCTGGCCTATGTTCTGTGATCAAGCAATACCAGATCGTATGCCGTTATTGTTGGACATAATTAACAAACTAATTTTCTTTATATGTTAGCTGTGTGTAACTCGTGGTAATGACGTCTTAATTATCGTAACTTTACCTTAGATCGAAGTTCCTATGTAATGTAGATATAGCTCGTCGTCTGCTAACGCGTATCGAGAAATGGCTTGACGTGCGTGCCTGACAGAGACAGCGAGAGTTGTCTCCCTTATTTAAAGTTGAAGCTCAATGCTAATTACTGATGGTCGCGTTCCATGACATTGAGCACAGGGACGCAGATTGAAGGCTATTTTTGTCAAGATTATCCAGAGATGTGCATATTTTACTGTATTCCACTTAATTAAAGGGTGTTGAAACAATATAAATCCATAAAGAATATGTTTTGGAAGCACTCATATCTTGACGAAAAACTAAAAATCATATCAGAAAAGCAATCCAGGGACATGCAGATTTGAGGACCCATTGGTTTTATAATCATACTAAATAAAAAAATTTTGGAAGATTAATTTTTTCTGCTGAATATGATCACACAATGGATATGTAAAAGCTATGCATTCATTTTGTACACATATTTGTAGTTGATATCGATAACAATCAATCCTACGAGATGGGACACAAAATTGGTAATTACCATAGAATTACCCAACAACAGTTTGAGGTAATAAATCTAGCTGCACGTGTTTGCACATTTTCTAGTTTGTCCTGAAGGGTTTTCTGATGAGGGTCCCAAACTGTACTTGCCTACCCCAGAACTGGTCTAATTAATCCCATGTATGCTTGAAGTCTTATTTTTTGGGAACAGAATGATAAATTTTTCCGCAATAGTCCTAAGGGTCTGCATGATTTGCTACAAATCTCAGTGATGTGTTTGTTCCAGCATACGTCATTGTTGATGTTGACGCCCAAGTACTTTAGTGATGAAACAAAACTTAGACTGGTTCCTTTTAGTATGCAGTCGAATTTGATGGGGGGTTTTTCTGGTTAGGCTTATCATGTTGCATTTTACTGGATGGAAGCGCATTCCTCAAGTGGTAGCCCAGTTACCTAACATGTTTATGTCTTGTTGGAGTGCCTCACAGTCCTTGGGGTCATCAACCTCCTGGTAGCATATGCAATCATCACCGAGTAGCCTGATCTCTGAGGAAATGTCATTTATGCGGACTGATACGGTAACGGGCCTAGAATGGTTCCTTGAGGTACTCCAGACACAACGTCAGCAACGTTTGATTTGGCACCATTTACTACTATGCATTGTTTGTTACATGTTAAGAATGAGTCAATCCAATTTAGCAAATTTTTTTGACACACCATATTTGTGCAATTTAGATTTCACAAGTTCATGTGGGACAGCATCAAAAGCCTTTGCAAAGTCGGAAAAAAAATGTCCACTTGTTTCCGTTTATCAATGGATGAAGCCCAATCATTGATGACATTAATTAGTTGAGTTTCACAACTGTGAAATTTTTGGAAGGCGTGTTGTCTGTAAGTTAGGGTGTTATTTTGTTTGAAATGGCTCATTAAATTAGAACAGATGATGTGTCTTACAGCAAATGCATGTGAGGGAAGCCGATCTATATAGTTACTTGGTAAGGACCAGTTGCGTTTTTTTATATAAAGGACAAATGTTTGTCGATTTCCATTCAGTTTGGATAACTCCTTTCTATTATTTACAAAAAAGGAGTATGAGCAGAACATAAAGGCACTAGCCTGCGTTCTGTAAACTATCTAATCTAATCTAATCTAATCTAATCTAATCTAATCTATGGACTGTTGGAAAAATATGATAGTATATCTGACAGTTCTGTTGACAGTTCTTTGAGCATTCGCGGATGTATTTCGTCTGGCCCCCATGGCCATGTTTTCAAACCATTTAATAATTTCTTAATTCCATTTGGGCTGATGGTGAGGTTTTCCATTTGGCTAGTTTTTAGGAATTGAGTATGGCATTGGTATTTTGCTAAAGGTTGTTTTGGTGAACACGCTAGTAAATTGGCTGTTAACTGCTTCGGCTTTGCTGAGGTCAGTATCTGCGAGAATTTCATTTGTTTTGAGTGGCAGGATTTCTTGTTTGTCAGATTTTTGGTTATTATTATACTTCCAGAAGGGTTTCAGCTTTGATGTCAGCGAGAAAATTGTTGACAAAGTTGTTGTGGGAATCCAAAACTTCTTTCTTAATTTTCTTTCGCTCAGCTTTCCAACTATCTTTTAGACCTAGGTTGCCAGTCTTTTAAAACTGATCGCGTGTCTTGTTAATGCGCCTAACCAATGCCCTTATCTTGTTGTTTATCCAGGGTAATGATTGTTGGGAGTGTACTAGGTACATTTTTACGTGTGGTTTCGTTTAGAATATTCTTAATTAGCTGCCAATTGGTTTCGATATCGCGTCCATTCTTGTGGGCATTGAAGTATTTCGTTATTGCAAACTCCAATCTATATTTATGCATAGTGCCATAGTCTCCTTTAGAATATTAAAGGAGGTTTTTTCATATGGTTCGGCTTCCTATTAAACAGGTTCCATTTACGCCAGTTTCAAAACGATATTAACTTCGCCTACATTTTTTCTGGAAATTTCCAGTATCTATACACTATTCCTTATTTTATACTAGACTACTTCGCTTGGCGTATGAATACAAATGTTTACATGAAGTTCAAAGGTCGGGAAATCATGTGACTTTTGGCTTTAACAAAATGGTGGAAACTTTGCAACTTTTACATTTTTACAATATTTTTGGTTAGAAAGATGGGAGAAAATTACGAATATAACAAAGCCATTGAACTGATTCAGAGGACAGAATTTACACAATTACAAGGCTAGTGGATTTTAACGAGTTTATCTAAAGAAAAGATGATAATATGAAAATAGGCGTTTTATAATTTCGAATACCAGCCAATCCGTATGTTCTCCAGTCTTCCCCTGCCAAACCCTAATCATGCTAATGCCTGCAAGGTTCCCTTGCTCAACCTGTAGGAAACCAGTAAAAAAGAACCACAGAGCACTATTATGCGATTTATGTAATACCTGGATTCACTTACATCTACATAATATTTATAATATTCAAAGCCAGAATCTTGAATTAGATAACAAAGCCAAAACACGTGGTTATAGCCTGAAATTATCCAAAAAGCGGGCAAATAAAACCATAAGACAGCATTTCTTTTCAACTCGTATCACCAACAACTGGAATGGGTTACCTGAAACTGTCGTAAATTCCCCAGGCTTAAATAGCTTTAAAAACCAATTAGATATATATTGGACTACCTTTTGGTATATACTATACTGTATACAAGAACCTATGCACAACAGGTGCTCTGCAGTAAACATTGCCTATCTTAGAAACTTATAAGGTGCAATGCATTTACTGTATTATCTACCTACAGGCTAAGTGGCCTATCAAGGTAGTATATGATAAGTATAAGTATAAGTACTTGAAATGCTCCAAGCTTAAAATTTCTAACTACACCCATCCTGAAACCAATAACAAATCATGGTGGTGCATCAACTGCAACAAATCACTGTTCCCCTTTAATCACTATGACAATGATACACACTATATGCTTGCAGTTCTAAATCCACATTGCAAATACAACCATATGGAACACATGGACCAGCAAATTATAAACCCATTTGCACTAAATACATGCAAAACAAACCTGACTGACAACAGAACAGATCTAAACATAACACCACCATCATGTGACTACATTCTACAAAAAACATTCAATGACAATTTAATAGCATCTAAGGAACATGTCACCTTTTCACTCTTACATGCCAACATACGATCACTCCTGAAGAACATTGACAGGTTAAGCTGCCTTCTAGAACTGAGTGCACATGAATTTGGAATTATTGGAATTACTGAGACATGGCTAAAAGCAACTTCACCTACTAACCTTGTAGATATAAAAAATTACACGTTTATTGAAAAGCACAGAAAAATTAAAAAGGGTGGTGGTGTAGGCATGTACATAAAGGATAATATCAGTACAATGAGCGTGAGGATCTTTCCATTCTGGACTCAAATTTTGAATCATTGTTTATAGAAATCCCAAGAGAAAAAGGAAAAAATTAAATAATAGGCACTATCAATAGTGCACCAAACAGCGATAAAAGAAAATTTATTGACCTACTAGGAGTAACCTTGGATGATATTCAAAAAGAAAACAAAACGGTCTACCTCATGGGTGATTTCAATATTGACCTGATGGAACAAAACTGCTCTCATTCACAAAGTTTTACAAATTTGCTAAATGCACATTCCTTTTATCCAAACATAACTAAGCAGACCAGAATTACTGAGAGTTCGGCTAGAACTATTGATAATATATTCAGTAATAATATCAGTTTCATCAACAAAACACATTCAGGAATTTTCGTAACAGACACATCAGATCACCTACCAATTTTTATCCTCGAAAAACAGGCAAACTACAGTAGACCATTTAAAAACGAAAAAATTAAGTGTAGAGAAATGAATCAGGTCAACATTGAAAAATTTAAAAAGACCATGTCTGAGGTAGACTGGAATGAAGTGATAGATATAGAGTCATGTGATGATGCCTACACCAAGCTCCACAACATATGCACTAACATCTTTGAGCACAGTTTCCCCATGAAAGAAAAGAAATTATTCAAGCACAACCCTACTAAACCATGGCTGACAAGAGGATTGATATCTGCCTGTCATAAAAAACAGCAACTTTATTTGACATTTATAAAATGTCAAACAAAGTATAATGAGACAAAGTTTAAAAGATATAGAAATAAGTTGGACCAAATAATAAAAACATAAAAAAACCTATTATCAGAAAAAATTTGAGCAATCCAAAAATGATATAAATGAAACGTGGAAAGCCATAAAATCACTTTTGAATAAAAACAATAGAAAAGCACAACAGACCCAGTTTCTCTACAATAATAAGGTAATCACGGATAACAATGAAATTGCAGTTTCAATCAATATTTTGTTAACATAGGTCCAGATCTCTCAAAGAAAATCATATCTACATCAGGAATTAAATACAGTGATTACCTCACAGATACTTCCGCTTATCAATCCTCTTCATTTTTTGCTTATCCTGTTAACAATGAAGAAATCTGCACTATACTTAATTCACTTAATCCTGCGAAAAGTGCCGGCGTAGATGGGTTTAAATGGAGCATATTTAAACACTGCATATTTGATTTTACTAATGCCACTCAACCATATCTGCAATCAATCACTAGTACAAGGCATATTTCCATCAAAACTAAAATCTGCACGTGTCACTCCAATATATAAAGCAAAAGACTCGTCCAACTTCACAAATTACAGGCCTGTCTCAATACTTCCACTTTTCTCTAAATTAATGGAGCGATTAATGTATAATGGATTAATCAATTATCTAGAAAAAAAGGAAATTTTATATGCTTCACAGTATGGATTCCACCAGAAACACTAAACAATGCTCGCAGTAGTTGAAATGACAGAAAAAATAATTGAATCAATTGAAAAGAAAGAACATATACTGGGCATCTTTTTGGACCTTTCAAAAGCTTTTGATACTATCAATCACAATGAATTGTTATTAGGAAAACTTGCCTATTACGGAATCTGAGGATGTGCACTTGCCTGGTTTCAGAGCTATTTAACTATTTAATGCAACCTGCTCTGAAAACAGGAAATTAACCTGTGGTGTTCCTCAGGGGTCAATTCTTGGCCCTCTGCTGTTTTTACTCTATATGAATGACTTGCCCAAAATTTGCCACAATTTGTCACTAATACTGTTTGCCGATGACACCAATGCCTTTTGCTCCGCCAAAAACTTAGATATATTATACGAAAGAGTAAATAAAGAAATGGAAGAAGTTATTAACTGGTTCAAAGTAAACAAGCCATCATTAAATGTTGATAAAACAAACTACCTGCTATTTTCAAAGTCTAGACAATCGAGAAACAATAGTATTCCAAAAATCTATATTAATAAAAAAGAAATTGAAGAAGCGCCTTTTGCTAAATTCTTAGGAGTTTATTTAGACAAGAACCTGACCTGGGGCAAACAAATTGAGGTAGTCACAGCTAAAGTAGCAAGAGGCATGGGGGTCATTCAAAGACTAAAGCCATACCTAACACAAGCTACCATCAAAACCCTGTATTCCACATTGATCCTTCCACACCTAACATACTGCAATGCCATCTGGACTAACACACAAAAAAACAAATTAACAAAATTGCAAAGCATGCAGAAAAAATGCATTAAAATGTTCTCAAAAACAGCAAAGGGTCAAAACATCTTCAAAACACAAAAACTTCTTAAACTCACAGACATAGGCAAGTCACAGATGATCAACATTTCCAGAGCCTTTCATCACAAAATCCTACCTAAATCTATAACCCACAGCTTTGCAAACAACATCGAAATCCACACATATAACACTAGCAACAAACATGTCTTACATGATCTCCACATTAGATACACACGAACAGACACAGGGAAACGTAGAATTTCAGTTGGTGTCGTCAAAGCATGGAATAGTATAGATAAACACACACACGAAAAAATACTAACACTAAAATCATACAAAGACATAATTAAAACTAGCATACTCAATACATACTAGATCTGGAAAACACAATGCCAAGATAACTAAGATCACACACTCCTGTATCATTGCCATAGCTACTATCATAACAACCACCCACTACTACTACTACTACTACTACTACTACTACTACTACTACTACTACTACTATTACTACACAGCTATCGTGACTACTGCTTCCTTCAATATGACGCACTTCAACAAGTGCTACTACTAAATAGCAACCTATGGGTTGAGCTGGGGTAATTAGTATGCATGACCCCCCCCCCCCCCCCAAATATAAATCTCTAATCTCAATAACTAAAAGGAAAAACATAGATGTATTGTATCGTTTGTTCTTTTTTCTATGTCTACTTAGCTCAGTACCGTATCTGTACATTCCCAAGTATGTCTCACATTCTATGCTAAGCTGTGTGTATAATTGTCTATGTATGTTTAATGTTAGGTGTCCGCCATCACTATAGGCAATGCCTTCGGCGGACAACCTGTATTGAAAGTATGTAAATTGGTATCCAAGAAGCAAATAAATAATATTGAATCTTGAATCATGTTCTTTTCATAGCTCATCATCATCATCATCATTTTACGAGGCATAAGCCATTGGCTTGTTGTTGCCTCAGTGTTTTTTATTATCGTATGGCTAGCTCAGTTCAATTCAAAAGAGTGTTCTTTGAAATAGATCTATCTAGTTTGTATGTGCATGATTTGACCATTGTCGCTCAATTAAGTCTCCTTGAAACCGTCAGTATATCAGTGACATTAGATTTAAAACTTTAGCTGTGTTTTGGGAAATGCTATGATGCAGATGGGTGTTCCCAGCGTCAGCTGCGGTGTGCCGCCTACACTCATGGTCACACCCTGCTGCGCCTAGCATTTGTTTGCATGCTCACTTGTGGAGGCCGTGGTTCGTCTAATTGCTGTTGTTTTCATTCTCTGTGCTCATCGCCATCCGAGTCCCCTCCTTTACGCAAGTATCTCTTCATGCAGCTGCAAAGTGCGGACGTGGGAGCAGAGATTATCTACCGGTAATTGGAATCACTACCGAGCATGTTCTTGTTTATGCAGAGGCTGCTCCAAAATCAGTCCACTGTATTGGCAGAATTGTGGTATGACTTTGTGATGGTCTGATAAGCATATGGTCTGTTCAATGTGTTTATCACTATCTGGGTCTCCTTCTCTACGCTAGTGTCTCTTTATGCAAATCATGTTTAGTCAAAATCATGAAGCATTTCTTTAAGCATTTAGTTTACTTTTGAAGGATTCAACTGTTGGTGCCTCTATAACTGTTGCTGGAAGTGAATTCAAATAGGGTACCACTCTGTTAGAGTAAAAGTATTTGTGAATATCCTTAGTGATGCGTTTCATGTTGAGCTTGAACTTATGTCCTCTAGTGTGTGTATTAGTGGAAAGTTCGAAAAAGCTGCTTTTGTCAATGTTGTACATATCATTAAGGATTTTGTATGTTTTGATTAAGTCTCCTCGAAATCTTCTGTATTTCAATGACATTAGATTGAGGGTTCTGAGTCTTTCTGTGTAGCTGTAGTCTCTAATTTGTGGTAATAACTTTGTTGCCCGATGTTGTACTCTTTCTAATAGCTGGGATTGTCGTTTAAATCTTGGTGACCATGCCGAGTTACAGTATTCAAGAACAGGTCTTACTAAAGATTTGTAGAGTAAAGTAAATGTAGACGGCTCTATACAGGAAAAGGTTCTTTTGATTATTCCGACTACGATTCGCTTTAGATACGATGTTATTTATGTGTGTATCAAAAGAAATGTCTGTGTCGATATGCACTCCCAAATCCTTTTCTAGCTGTGATGTAGATATTGGCTGTATGTGGGAGGTAACTGTTGTCATAGAGTATTGGATTCGGGAACTGTTACTGCCAACATGTAAGACATGCGTTTTACTTGTATTGAAGCCTAGTTGCCATGTCCGGGACCACTCGCATACCTTATCTATGTTATCTTGGATGTCATTGGTGGATGGGTCTTCATATATTTTTGTGTCATCGGCAAATATTTTGCAGTGGCAGGTTAGTGATTCTGGTAGATCATTTATGTAAATTAGAAAAAGGACAGGCCCAAGAACAGGGTTGGCAAGTTTTGGACAATAGTGGTTTAAACCATGGTTTAAACCAGGTTTAAACCGTCTGCCCAAAATAGGTTTTGGACACTTTAAAATGTCTAAAACTGTCAAAAAACCTAAAATTTTAGTCCGGACTATTTCCTTTGAAAGTGAGATGTAAGGAACTCATGATTGTTGAAAGTGTTAACATACATAGATTAGTTTGAACACAATTTAACTCAGTTATCTTAGAGAGTGTAACTACATGTACAGTCAAATCTTTAATAATACTATATCACCTATTTATCCAGCAAAATAATGTATGTATGATAGAAAAACTGTTGAATACTTAGAGAATAATTTGATTATTTATAGCAACAGCTTCCAGGCAAATTGATTTCAAAAATATTTAACAGAAAATTTGCTGTATAACAGTTAAATTGTAAGGAACATTGCTATTTCTGGTTATTATCATTGAAAGTGTTAACTACAGGCTGTAACTCAATTGTAACTTCTGTTCCTTGACTGGGGACAGCAAGACCTTGGCTGGGTGGACTAACAATGGGTTCTTTGTGTGTAAACAGATCTAAGTTCATATAACCAGTAGGCACTTCTGTGGATGTTGTTATAACACTCACAGGTGAATGAGCCTATAATTAGCTGCTAGTATAGTTAAAACTAATCCTGCTAACCCTTTCACCCATGTGAGGTCCTCTATACTAAATGGACTAAACCATAAAATCTGTTAAATTTTTGAAAATAATTTGACTAAGCTTTTTCTTACTTTGGACCTTCCAGTCAAATCATTTTCAGAATATTTCTACTTGTAAAGTAACTGTTATACTTTGTCTGTGTCATTGAGAGGGTTTATAGACAGAAGGGTAGTTGTATTTAACTCTCTCATCCAAGAATCCTATTATTAATGAAATAGGTTTTGGACAGTTTTGTGCAGTTTAGGACTGGTTTAAACCCTTTAAGACATGTTTTAGACAGGTTTTGGACAAAGTCTGTTCAAAATTAGTTTTGGACAGTCCAAAACCCAACCCTGCCCAAGAACACTTCCTTTTGGTACGCCACTGGTTACATCTTCCCAATCTGATGTATCATTAATTCTTACTCTTTGTTTTCTATTGGTTAAATAGTTTTCTATCCACTTGGTTACTTTATTTCCTATACCGTAGCTTTGCAAATTTGATTGGAGTCTTTTATGTGGTACTATATCGAAAGCCTTGGAGAAATCCAGATATACAGCATCAACAGATTCTTTTGCATCAAGCTTAGTCGTTATGTATTCGAGATACTCTAGCAGTTGAGTTTTGCATGATCTGTTATGTCTGAAACCGTGCTGGCATGTAGAGAATAGGTTGGCATCTTCCAAATAGTTTACGATACTGTCCCTAGCAAATGACTCACGGACCTTGCACAGGGTGCAGGTAAGGCTAATTGGTCTGTAGTTATTTGGATCAGTTTTTTAACCTTTCTTGTATATGCAGCACACATTTGCCAATTTCCAGATGTTTGGTAGTACACCTTCTTCGAGAGATTTGTTAAAGATGATGCATAAAGGTACACTAATTTCCTTGGCTACTTCAATTAGTATTTTCACTGGAATTCGTCTGGGCCATTGCTTTTATTTGGATTGAGTTTTTTCTCAGTAGCCATAGGTGTTATTAATATACTGTCTGAAATAGTGCTGGTGGCCCTATTGCTGATACTTGATATATTATGCAAGTTCTCAGAAGTGAAGATACTTGAGAAGAAGTTGTTGATGATATTTGCTTTTTCGTTGTCATCTGTGCTAATGGTGCCAGTATCTGGGTTACGGAGATGACTGATCAATTCATGTCGCATTGTTTTGCTTTTTACATAGTTCCAAAATGCTTTAGGGTTATTTTTACTTCCAGGGGCCACTTTTCGTTCGAAGGACTGTTTGGCTCTTCGGATGGATGATGTAGCTGTGTTTCTGGCAGTCTTGTAAAGCTCATAATCTGTAGTTTTCTTAGTTTTACTATACTTTTTGTGGGCTTGGTTCTTTAGTGTAATTGACTGTGATGCGGTGTGGTCAATCCAGAGATGTTTCTTTCTGCCCTGCTGCTTAGAGGTAGGAATATATTGCTCTTTCATAGTGGTTAATTTTCTGTGTAATAGGTTCCATGCTTCATTTGTATCGAGTTCGTTCAGAATCTTCCAGTCCATCATTCCTAACTCTGTTTGCATTTCTGCATACCTACCTTTATTCAATAGTAGTTTGGATTTAGTTGTCTGTTTGGTATGGCTTAAAATGTTTGGGTGCAGTGAAATTTGGAGAATGTCGTGATCGCTTTTACCTAGAGGCGGTAGGTGGGTTATTTCATGGACAATGTTCCTGTTGTTTACTAAGATGAGATCTAGTAGATTAGATTTCTGATTTATTCTATGCCTTGTTGGTTTAGTAACTAGTTCTTGTAGAAAAATATTATTAGTAGATTCCAGAAATGCATCTTCCTCTACATTAGTTGAAAGGCCAGTCTCCATAATTCTACTGAAATTAAAGTCCCCTACTATAAGAATGTGGTCAGCGCCAAACTCACCTGCCATGTTTAGCAGATTTAGCAGATCTTTGTGGTTTGGGCTGTCCGAGTTTGGACTTCTATAAATGCATCCAACAAGGATTGTTTCTTTCTGTTGTGATATCCATGATGTCCACACTGACTTGTTGAAGCAATCAGTATTTAGTGTATCACAGTCCTTGGCATTTATTGATTCGTGAGTATAAATCAGGACACCTCTTGACGGGTTACTATTCAGTGAGAGTTTGTATTCGGCAATTTGTAGTTCGTTAATGTTTATGTTTGTGTTTTTTGATCAGACTATCCGCATTTGTGTATATGCATGTACCGTTTTTATTCAAGGAAAGGACGCTAGCATGTATTGGATGCAGGCTAAATTTTGGCCCAAATCCTCTCCAAAAATCTGTATACTCATAGAAAGGATGCATAGAGAAATTGAAATCCATTCCCTAAAATGGTTAAAACTCGTAGAACCTACCACAAAAATTGAACACAATTTTCATACGCATGCTTACCGGCGTACCACTATGTTTAATGTATGCCTCAAAAATATCGTGGAAGTGAAATTATTAATGGGACAGCCTAAATATCGCGTATCTTCAATAAATATCATTTATTACATTAAAATGTCGCCTTGAGAATATGGAAATCATGTGATATTAGGAATGCGGCCAGATCAGCAGATGTGTTTACTGGAATTCTTCTAATATCTGCCATTCTCTATTGTCATTGGCTTGTATGGGAGAATTTATCCAATCAGAACAGAGAAATAATATTTCTCTTCAGTAAAAATTAATAATAGAACAGTGTTTACTCTCGTATTGCGCATTAATTTTGTAATGCCGCCCAACATTAAATGATCCAAAATGGAATCAGAATTAAAATGAGATAAAGTGCTTCTTCCGTTGGCGAGCCGCTGACTCGTTTGCGATTGGAGGCGCCGTGTTCTCGCGAGATCTTATACGTTAACAGGAGTTTGTTATCAAACGGGTATGGATCAGACCTAAAGTACAATACTTAGTTCCTATCACACAATGATAATATATAGTATTCAGAGTTCTGAGTCCAGAATATTTTATCTGAGTACTCGCTCTAATTAAAAACAATCTTTTGCGTTTGGAGGCGAATCACGTGATTTATATCTTTTCTGGACGCCATTTTATGTCAAATTCACGATTAATTTTGATGATATTTATTAATGGCTACGCAATATTTGGGCGCTTCAATTTAATAATTTCACTTCCGCGATGATGTTTTGAAGTATACATTAAACATAGTCGTAAGGCGGCGAGAATTTGTACTGTTGAATTTCCGTGGTATCATTAATTTTTATTATGAGTTGACAAAAAAAATGTGCTCAAAGACTGTACTCGATTATAGGACGCACCCCTTTCCTAGAACATGTAATATGACAAAAAAAATGCATCCTTTAGTCAAATTTTAATGGTATTTGTTATTTCTTTAGAGTTTGTTTTATTAATTCGTTGGCTGTATTTTGGTATAGCTTGTTTTTGGATATGGCTAGATTGAGAGGCTAGTTGAGTATTCATATTTGTTGTGTTATTTATACTGTCTTCGTATGCTTGATCATTTGTTGGTGTAGCTATTGGAGGCTTGTGTAATAAGTTGAAACGGTTGAATAGCTGTATTGGTGTTGATACTGTATTGGAGCTGTTTGCTGCTGGTTCTAAAAAAACATCCTCTGTGTCCCTGGTGATATCCATTAATGAATGCAGATAATTTTTAATGTCGGATAATAAGCAGATCCCTTGATGGTTTGGATGGACGTTGTCCCGGGACAGTTCCTCATACGCTTCTCCTTCTGGGCTGCTAAACAGTTGTTGACAATCAATGAAGTTGACTTTGAGCCAGTTGGTGAGGGACCAGAGCATTCCATTAAAAACTTCTGTTAGGTTATGATATCTGCTGATGTGACGTGGCAAAAGTGACGAAATGAAGATTTCTGTGCTAGGCGAGATGGATTTGATCATTTGAATAAGCTCTCCATAATCTGTAATCATGCTTTTTGAGTTTACGCCTTCCAATATCGTTTGTGCCAACATGGACCACTACTGCATCATAATAGTCAGCTGTTAGCACTGTCTCTAGCCTGTCATGGATTTCATTTATCCTACCTCCACTGAAAGAACGAATCATGATACTGATGTCTGTTGACATGTAGTGTCCGCTAAGCTTTCTGAGGGTGGAACTACCAATTAGTAAGGTCTTTTTTGTGTGGCAAGTCGCTTGTTGTCTACTGCTATCATGGTACTGTCTTGTTGGTGGGTTATTAGTAGTTCTGTTTGGTGATATTCTTTCTGGATGTTTTGAGATTTGGGCATTGGATGTGTCACTTAGATTACTTTTAGTGTAATGACTGCTTGGTGTCAATTTCTTTTGATGGCAGGAACCGGTCATTTTCTGCGTTGACTGCAGCTCCTGCACTTGTGATTGAAGCACCTCATTACTCTCCTTAATGTTTTTTATGTCTCTGAGGATTTGAGTCAGGATCGCAGCGTTATAGTTTGTTGTGTCCATTCCAATCTCGCTAGCTGACGTCATTATCGTCTCATTTGTCTTGATGATGGCGTTGCCAGTATCCTTCATTGTTTCCTTGGCTGGTGTGCTGCTCATGTTGCTGATGCTGTCATCCGGAGTTTGATCTAGAGTTTCTGCAGTTGATACAGTTGTATGGATACTATTGTTACATGAATTGCTGCTGGGGACGTCATTTTTGGCTTCAATTTCAGTACTGATAGGAAACGCAGTAGCCCTTTCTTGTGTAGATTTTGACTGTTCTTGTAGCCTGGATTCTGTATTTATGCTACAATTTGCATCTTTAATATGATTTCCATCCGCTTCTCTGATAGGATCCTCTGATGTCTGTGGCCCACATACACTGTGACTCATAGTGACTTCGTACTCTTTATTGTAGACAGAGAAATACCATGCCATAAAATCAGCAATATGCTCTGTGATTTTAGAGCATGCAATACATCTGTACCTTTTTCGTGATGATGTCAGTATTGCTAGCATATATGCTGGTAATTGGGAGCATGTGTAGTGTGTCCATATTTCACAGTTGTCGCATTTGATCATGTAAGCATTGTCCGGGTCACCGCAAGAACAGTTTTTTTTGTAGCTTGGAGAGTACAAGCCTTGTTTTTGTTGTTACTTGGAATGCTGCTGCTTATGATGCCATGATTGAGAGAATTGCTAGTATGGGAAGCAGTGGCAACTGCTTGTTTGCTTGAAATTGCCTCGCCATAAACTAAAGCGTACTGTGCTGATTAGCCGTAATGACATAAAAAAGCAATAAAGTATATCTATGCGTACCCAAACCAAACCAGTCACTGGGTATCTAGCGTATTGGAGAATCTGTACCATTTTTATACCCTGCCAAAAAATTTGGCGTGGTATTATGTAATGGCACCGTCCGGACGGGCGTGCGGGTGGGCATCAGAGTGGTTTCCGGATGATAACTCTGTTACCGTTTGTCGGATCGCATTGAAACTTCATAGGGTGGTGGGGCTAGGCCTGGGGAAGAGACCTATCGAAATTGACGATGATCCGAAATCCTAGATGGCCGCCAGCCACCGGCGGCCATCTTGAAAATTGGTTTCCAGATGATAACTCTGTTATCGTTTATCGGATCGCTATGAAATTTCATAGGGTGGTTCGACTACCTCTGGGGAAGAAACCTCTCAAGATTGACAATGATATGAACTCCAAGATGGCTGCCAGCCACTGGTGGCCATCTTGAACATTGGTTTCCAAATGATAACTCCGTTACCGTTTATCGGATCCCTTTGAAATTTCATAGGGTGGTTGGACTAGGTGTGGAAAAGAAACATGTCGAAATTGACGATGATCCGAACTCCAAGATGGCCGCCAACCATGGGCTGCCATCTTGAAAGTTGGTTTCTGGATTTCATTTATTGGATCACTTCCTATGATCGTTGGAATATGTCTGGTGAAGAAACTTATCAAAATTTACGATAATCCGAAATCTAGTATGGCCGCCAGTCAGCAGCAGCCATCTTGAAAATTGGTTTCCGGACGATACCTCCTTGACCGTTTAGCGGATCGCTTTGACACTTCATAAGGATTGCTGGTCTGATGGGGCTGAGGAAGAAATAAATATTTTCTGATAGCTCTCATTCATTGGCTTGTCATCATGGCGGGGTATTATGCGCCGTTTGCGGAGCTCTTGTTTTTTTACTTAGGATTACTTAGGAGGACTATGTTCGCCTCTTCTTTTGTCACTTGTTGTTGTTGTTGTTGTTGTTGTTGTTGTTGTTGTTGTTGTTGTTGTTGTTGTTGTTGTTGTGGAGTCAGGATAATCCTCCAATAGTTTGGAGCACCCACAGCAGTGGTAAAAATTTGTTTTGTTAAAACTAGTAAAACTACTGCTGTGTACGACTCACACACGTACCCTAAATCTGAATATTATATTCCGTACCATCGTAATGGTTAATCCGTATACTCCTGTCTCATATTCTCGTGGGTTTCATTTTCTCGTGGCGATATGATTTGCTAATATGAAAATAGGCATTGCCTATAAGCAAATGCAAGACATCAGTTATCGTTTAAATAAATAGGACGAATTTGTATATGGTCGAAATATCCTAAATACGTATACCCACAGGCCTGTGAGCTGTAGTATTCCCAATGGTAAGCCATAATAGGTTGCCTTACATGTTTTAAGAAGACATATGGTAACCTAAACCTTAGAAAGCTCAATGAAGTCCATAATAAAATCAACAGATTAAGGTAACCCGTTTCAGGTCTCCTAAAATAAATTAATGCAACCTCATGGAAAATGTTTTCAACAGGTTACCATAACAGCACAGGCCTGTACCCATATATACATTTGAAGCTAACTTTTCATCACGCTTGGAGGGCATTCTGGAAAATCCAGTCCATGATATTCACAACAATACTTAGGCTTAATGTCAGCGATACACGCCAGAATAGTTTCATCTTTTACGTACAGCATTTAATTGCACCAGTCCAATGACGTTATAAAATCTGCAGCGACGTATTGCAGTGCACCTTGCCATTTGGAGGAAATACAAACAACGACGTTCGTAGTAACAATGACGTCATAATGAAATATTGTCCGCAGGAATGTTTAAATCATGTTTATCCAGACATGAGACAAAATACAGGAATTACTGCATGCATGTAAGTAAATTCATGAATGCACATTCCGTCCTAGTGTGAAAGACATGATAGGGGCCCTTGAATTTCATGTTACAACGCTAACTTAAATTTTACATATATACAAAATTGACAACTGCGGTCACAGGTGTGAAAAACAATACGAGACAGTGATTGATGCGTCGCATTGCATTTATATATGCATAAATAGGAATAGACATCGCTTGTACTTGGTGTGCTTGATACTATTTAATCTTTTTACATTCTTAAGTAAATGTAAGCTATTCCGTAATAACAATATCACATGAATTTTGGACATTGAAAATGCGGAGCATGTTGCTCTAAATAAAACTGGGGTAACACACACATAATGAAGAACCATATCCCATAATGGGGGCCCATGAAAAGAAACCACAAACGCTATATCATAAACCGAAACCAGAAACCACACTTTCTCAGTTGCAAGATATATGTAATTTAGCCTGGTTCCCTGTCTAATTTTTGTAGATTTTTCTGCATTACACGTACGTACATGTTATCTATTTACGCTCACTTCGTTCGCGATGGCTTCACGTGAAGCCATCACTTACTGAGTTCACTATAAATATAACCCAACACCCCATACCGGCTGTTTCCCATGGGAACACTGTAACCAGGAAGTCAAAGATGATCGCAAACAACTTTTTTCCAAAAATCTCTCTTATTAGTGAGTAAAATAGAAAGCTACAATGTACAAAGAACTGTCAACATTATAATATACGCGCATGAACCCTACTTCCTAAACTCATCACTAACTACCAAAAATGTAATATATAAAACTTCTAGGTGACTGAAACCTATCATCTGCTAACTTGTTTATGTCGGTGACATAATTATGATCATCGACTCCGCTTCGCTGTTAAGTGTTGGACGATTAAAGTGTATGGAAAAAATAAGGGTCGCCATTTATAAATTATAATAAGCCTAGAAAGTCGCTGCATCATAACTAGAGTTGAGCGATCTCCCGATAATATCGAAAGTATCGCGATATTGTCGTTATCGGCATCGTCTGATTTCCAAATATCGGCAATATCGTCAGTTGTCTAAGTTGTATTTATGAATGAAATCAATATAAAACAGTTCTGTCTCTTCTTCGGTATTTATTTCAATACAGTACTACGGTAACTGGAGTCAATTCAAAGTTTATAATCACTTACTTAATCTTACTCTATAATGGGCCATGTCCTGTATCACTGCATATATTTTTCAGGCTATCTTTATTATTCTGTTTTTATTCCATGTCATTACAACCCCCCCCCCCCCAGCTGTGAGCATATAAATGTACTATATTAATGTTAATATAGTACATTTCTATGGCAGTAAGTTCTCCACGCATTGGTACAACTTCACGTCTGGCATTTAATAATACTTTAACTATGATTAATGAAATATAACATAATATTATAACAGTACTAAATAGACCATCCTCTGCTGATAATATGAACTCGCCATAGCTCTTTCATCTAGCAACCCGCCACCATAAGAAGCAATTATAGCTCTCAGGGTTTGAGTATTTTTTCTCATTTCATCGCCTCGTCTTTACTTGGACGGGCAGTTATTACAAAATTATAAAATATTACAGCAGGAAAAGATATATCTGATACATTTTTAGCCACCTTTAGTCCTATGATGCTAAGTAAAATAATATTTCGCTTTTTTTACGCGAAGTGAATTCTTATTAGAAATCATTAATTTATCAATTTCTCTAGCCTTCCAACAACAAATTGAGAGGTGAGGATAAATAAATTGGAATACCCGGGTCACGTGCCAATCTGATAACATAATTACAAGTTCAACAACAGCCAGTAGTAATAAACTTGCTTCATGGTTTGATGACAAAAATCATTACTGATGAATAGGCCTACAATGTAGATATATCGGAATTTAGGAAGCCACAAATGTGACCTTTCAATTTTAATGTCTATTCAACACTAATCACAACACGTGTGTCCCTATAATACACAGTGCTTCAGAGCATTAGTCGTCCAAGAATCAACAACAGCAGACACTGTTATGCTGAATGTTTTAAATGTAACCCCCAAAAATAAGACCAGCTGATTTATTTTGAAGATAATTTAAGAAAGATTTTGGTATCTGTGACACCAACTTTCCATCAAATTACTTTCAAAGTAATCAGTTTAAATTGGACAAATTATTTCAACAGTACACATTTCAGCTTTTAGGGTGAAATGTGACAATGTGTTATATTCATGGCTTCGCAGTAGACCTTTATGATCACACTGATGTCAAACCATAGACAAGTTTTAACTGGTATTTGGTGGTGGTGGGGATGGAATAAAAGGTAAATTCCTTGTAAAAGCTAGAAAATTACGAACACAATTACTAGCCTGTTCCATAACTGGCCATATCCTGCAGTACATAACTGTCAAAGTGAATCTTAACCAATCAGACAGCCAGATTTACTGAAAACGCAGATCTAGGGCGTGTTCAACTGGCGAACTATAGATAACTGTAGCTGATTATTTGGCAGCCGAAAATGGTGGGTTCGACTGTAAAATACTCATCTATAGTTAACTATATTTGGCTAGTTGAACGTGACTGTAGACATAATTCTGTTTTAGCCAATCAGATTTAATGTAAGCTTTAGGATTTCCCTCTTTCAAATGTCGAGAACGACATAAAATACAAAGTTTATGCTTGGTTAATATTCACGCGGGAATCAGCAGATCAATTTGATCCATGCTACTGCCCATCAGTATTGTTGTAGATGATCTGTTTCTGGTACGGCGAGGGTTGGGTTTTTGTGGCAATTATTGCACGTTTTAAAATACGCCTTGTTCTCAAGCCCAATCGCCTAGACGATATATCGTGATATCGCGATATTTTCCTAGATATCGGTATCGTCTTCTAAAAGCCAATATCGCCCAGCTCTAGTCATAACACGTTATTATGTAATAACTTTAGGGATTTCCCCATCACGCATCTTATAAACAAACTATGGCATGACCTACCGCATAGTCAGCGCATACAGTATGAGAGAATCAAGATTTTGACCGATTTAAACATAATTAATAGTATTTTGTTGAAGTCTTGTTAACCTGGAAAGCATTCTTGATATATTCTCTGGGTTTTGACTAGGCGGGGCCACCGCAGATACTATTCTTTGTTTACCGCGAGAATATGGTGTATCTCCTCAGAAGTATGACCACCTACCCTGGTGCTTTCCCGAGCTAATATAAAACATTTCATCTGCACAAAACTGGATCTTATTTTGTGAACAATTCGGTAAATATGTCTGACATTCAAATCCCAATAGCATTTCAATCAGGGAAGATTAATTAATTTTATTATGATATCAATTTTGGTAAGTACCACGAGAATATGGAACAAAATGATACCATGAATTTGTAGGGTACTCATCAATCAAGTACTGAACCTATGACTGTAAATATGCTGTTTACCTAGCTTACAGTCTATTGTTTTAATTGCGGTAATAACACTGTTTATAATAGGTGTTGTTCACTACAGGATTTGGTTTAAGTAATGTACTGAACCACGTAGAATACAAAGTGTTAGTATTTAACCCTTTAAAAGTCATACCGGCCAAACCCGACCTCTGCTATGGTATTATTGAATGTCCATCTACAGACCAAGAGAATACCATTTTTGAAATTTTACCACTGGAATGACGCTCGCAAGGATACAGGGGGAAGTGCGTGAGTCATCGACACCGTCATTCTGACCGTCAAGAAACCCTAGTATGTAGTTTATTGGGTCGGTCATAACCAATGCGGCAGGCAGATGGGAATCCAAACAATTGGTAGGCCAGATGTCCGGAAAAGCATAGGGTGGGCACGAGCAGCGACCTTAGTGAAAAATTGTTGTCGGAGGGGAGAGACAAGGTGATGCACTTATTGATGATGTATAGTGTAACCTAAGTGAAGTGCAGTCCAATTATTTTTGAAGACTTAACGAACTACAAAATAAGTAACTTAGACGGCATCTGCCGTATTACAGTTTTATACAGTACAATAAAAATTGTGAGATCGCAACCGACCTTGCGGTGCCTATTAGTCTTCGACACTTGATAAATGAAAAATAAATATATGCAGTTATAATCAACATATTAGGGTCACAACCAACCTTATTGTGCCTATTAGTCATCGACACTTGGTAAATGAAAAAAATTATATATAATCTAAAGTGCATCAATTAGTCACCAGTGCAATGTTCATAAACGTCACATGTTGTTGATACGGCGCATACGTGCAGCGTGAACTGGTTTGATTCTGTAGTAGCTGCTGGGTGATTTGCCGCAAGCTGTCTAACTGATGCAGCACATACTCAGGAATAGTGAAGAATAAGCTACATTTGATGCTTCATAGTCACTGGCACATAATAAAATATGTTTACATAATGTCTAATTTACCGCAGTGCACACCTTGGTGCTGAATAAGGATGCCTTCCTTGATATAAAGGCTAAGTTTGTAGTATATTGTGATGCAAGACAATCCATGCAGCTTAGCTCATTGTGGCGTGTAAAGCAGTGTCTTTATTCACCACAGAGTCGACGTGGTATGGCAGATCTGGTGGGATATCAAAGCACACCAATTGTTTCACATACTGGTTTGGGTCGTAACTGTAGCCACGCCGCACTGAAGGTCCCTCTGAAGTTGTTGGTAGCGGGGAACCTTTCTTTAATTTAGTTTATTACCCCTGGTGCCGTTTCCAGGGGTATACAAAAACTTAATACGGCGTGAATGTGGTTGTCCTGAGGAGAACCAGACTGATATAAGCTGTGTTGGTGTAGATTGCAGAACGCGAGCTCTGCGCAGTAGGCAGAAGAATGTTCGTTCCCACTCAGACCGGACCCACGTTCCAACTGTTTGTTTCTGGCAAAACGAGCTCCTTTTATACTAAATGTTGAAGTCACACCAGAGAGACTCGACCAATCAGCGCGCAGGTTACAGGGAAGGTATACGTGCTTAGAACATTATAGATGGCCTTCATCTTTCCAGCACATGCGCTATGGCGATGTCTCTTGAGTGAGATGTTTTAAAAGGAGTATTTGAATATTCCAAATATCTCCATCAGTTCTGAACTGATTTCAGTTCTGTAAAAGTGTTGGGTTCCTCATTCAATTCTGGTATTGATTCAGGCTACCTAGGGTGGGGGGGGGCGGGGCAAGCTTGGAGCATCCCGAATCAGGTCGTCCCGTACCCAGACAGACTTGGTCGATTCATACCCGACGGCAATCCGCGCTACATAATCATACATACATACTATGAATTAGAGGCACGACTCCCTAATTCAAATTCACAACTAAAAATACAAAATTTATTTATACAGAATGAAATCGTCACAAGATTTATTTCGTTTCATTCCATTGAGGCACACCATTTAAAACTCGAAAAGTATACAATTTTAACATTTTTATTTTCAAGCATTTTGATGTGAATATGTACTTTTAATGTGATCGGTCACAAAAGTTAATATTTTGCTCTGTGAATGTATGTTCATTTGCGGGCCAGTAGAAGACCTGTTAGTTCGACGTTATGAGCTATTGCAATACTTTGCATGTTGTCCGGCGTTGGCGAATTTGCATTTAACAAAACATTTCTGTTTATATCTCATATTTGGTTAATCATTATTCTTGCCCCTGGCTTGGACATTATACTCGACCCTAGCTTGGACATTATACTCGCCCCTAACTTGGACATTTACTTCCATATAATGACACTGCATCACACAATGACCTTAGAGTTAAAAGGTTTAAGGTCAAGGTGACTGGAAAAGATTTAGTTTTTTTCAACATTCCCAGTTTTTGTTTAGCTCAACTTATCTGTTTATATCTCATATTTGGTTAATCATACTGGATCCTAGCTTGGACATTTGCTTCCGTATAATGACACAGCATCACAGAATGACCTTAGAGTTAACAGATTCACGGTCAGGGTGATCTTTGAAAAAGTCATTTTTTTTCAACATTCACAGTTTCCGTTTAGCTCAACTTAGTAGTAGTTTGTATCTAATCTTTGGTTAAACATACTGGACCCAAACTTGGACATATGCTTCCTTATAATGACCCCCTAAGGGGCTTATGCCATGTCATCCATCTATCGTATACTGGTACTGTCCAGAACCTCTATTTAGAATTTTGATTGGCCAGTTTTTTGGGTGAAAATCTGAGATTTTATGAAAAATGTAACGGAAATTGTCAAAACACTACTTCTCTTTAATTGTTTAACACATTTCAACCAAATTTGGTTAGATGGACCCTATCATGGTAGACTCCAGGTCATTTATTCAGAATTTTGATTGATAAATCTTTTGGGTGAAAATCTTAGATTTTATGAAAAATTTACCGAAAATGGTCAAAACGCTACTTTTCATTAACCACTTGACGATTTCAACTTAATTTGGCAGGACGACCCTATGTTGGTAGGCTTCAGAACATGTATACATAATTTTAATGTGTCAATTCTTTGGGTTGAAAAGCTTAGATTTTATGAAAAACTTGCCGGAAATTGTCAAAACACTACTCATTAACGGCTTGGCGGATTTCAACTTAATTGGGCTGGAATGGACTAGACTTCAGTACTTGTATTCAGAATTTGATTGGTCAATTTCTCTGGTGGCTATCTTGGATTTTCCAGCAGAGTTTAACCTGCTACTACTACCTAATCAATGGCTAGATTTCAACCAAACTTGGGTGGACTGATCCTATGATGATAAGCTTCATGAAATCAAATGAGAATTTTGATTGGTCAATTTTTTGGCAGTCATCTGAGATTTTCCGGAGATTATCCATCATGTCTATTTAAATGCAAATGTTTCAAATGCTAATGGCCCAGGTGAGCGTGGCAGACCCTTGTGCCTCGTGTTAATAAGTGTATTGATAAGCCGTCTATAATTATTTGATGTTTGAAGTCTAGCTTCATAGATCATTGTAAAGTTGAGCTTCATGTTTGTATTGCAACCACATTTCTGGTTGAAAATGTATCACTGGAATGACTGTCTTCCAGTTACGCATTTTAATAAAGAGCCTTCTCTTAGCCTGCAAATTGACATTTCTAAACACTTTCGTCATTGATATTGCCTTTGTTATTATGTATGGGAAATGCGTAGCCAGGCTGTTTAATTGAGTAATCACGATTTTTCTTAAATAATCTATCATGATCACCCAAAGCAATAATCACACAAGCCAACCTGATTGGTACCAAAGATGCCCATTGATTGTGTGGTCAAGATGTTTAAGGCCAAGGTCATGATAACCCAACATGACAAATTTAAGAAGTGTCTGTATAGGTCCAGCTCAACTAAAAAGATATTCACAGAACTGGGATGGGCTGGGATGCTCAGGGATAAGAAGAATCCTCATGATTTGTGTGCCAAAACGTCAAACATGAAAGTCATGGTGACTCAATTATAAAGATTAATTTTGAGTTTCCAGGTGATAGCTCATGTTCAGTACTAGACTTAGATTGGATGTTGCCATTGGTAGGTCTGAACAATTTTATAAACTTGTGGGTCAAAAGGTCAAAGGTCAAGTTGGCCCAATTAAGACAATGGATGTATCCAGTTTTAGCTATGCCCCACCCATCTTTATCTAAGTTCCGCCCATGCTTTGCCCATGTTGCAATCGATCGAAGCCTGAATTCACTGAATCTCAATTTCTAGAAGACTATTCGGGTAAGTTATTAAATATTTTGAAACTAATTTGAGTGGGTGCTGTTGGTGCCTAAGGCAGCAACACCACCCGGTCAAATTAGTTTCAACATATTCAACAGAATGTTTATTAAATAATAAAGATATGCAATTCGTACAACGTGTCAGACTATTAAGCACTTGTGATGGACTTAACTATGTCATTCATGATGTAATTGATTATGATGTAAGCCTATATGTGACATCGACCACATAGTTGATTATGACATCATATGGTTGATTGATTGATAGACTGGATTCATCTATTGTCTTGTGTCTCCGAATGATAGATCAAGTACTCCTGAAGTAATGTTCATTGACATTGGGTCGGATGTTGCCATCAGGGGAATTGAAGAAGCCTGTTCAGGGATTTATCTAGGAATTTGGTCATGTGGCAACCTAGTTGAATGCAGTTATAGTGCTTATACAATTTTGATATGAATCGCAAAAAGTACATTGATCCAGAAAATTCATGGGGTGTGGGATGGGTGGCATGCTACCTCAATGAGGGTTGGGGGGAGTGTGTGTGGTGTCTGCTATTGATTTTAGTGTCAAAGGTCAACACCGTTATAACATAGTTAAGAAAATTTTTTCATATATTTCAATTTCTATTGAAGAAATTTTCAACAAATTTAGATGGGAGTTAGCACTCATGTGCCATGGGGTCAAAAGGTCATAGTCATAGTGGCTCAATTAATGAAATTGTCATAAGTTTCTAGACAATAACCCAAGTTCTACTAACAGATCTTCACCAAATTTGGATGGAGATTGCTTTCACAGGTCAGAAGTGCCCTTTGGTTTTGGACTGAGAATCCCGCCGTTCATGCAGACCCAATTAATGAAATTGTATTGCTGTGGATGACTAGGTGGGTGGTGTGGGAGAGAGGTGTCATAGGTTTAAGCAGCCTCTGCTTGTCTTCTTGCTAATTATATTCTCGATGCTATTGCTAACTCAATGCTCGTTAATATTTTCCTTTTACAAATAGATGTCACCTACCTGGACCATGCTGGCACGACATTGTTTGCAAGAAGTCAGATTGAAGGCTTTCAACGTGACATGTTATCCAGTCTCTATGGCAACCCACACAGTCGCAGCCATAGCAGTCATATTACCATGGATACCGTAGATCAGATACGATACAGGTTTGAATGTAATATAATTCGTATATATATATATATATATATATATATATATATATATATATATATATATATATATATATATATATATATATTACTCAACAAAATAAAATGTACTGTTGAATATTTTGAACATAGTTATATTTGAAGATATTGTTGTCTATGTCTAATAACGAGCCAGTCATTTCAGTGGTAAAATTTCAAAAATAGTCTTCTTGGTCAGCGAATGAACATTCATTTGCTAAGCAGAAATTTGAACTTTTTTTAACCCTTTCACTGACAAATCCCTGAAAAATTATATTCTTTACGATAAAAATATTATTCTGTTGAATATTTTCTGATTAATTTGACTGAAAGCTGTTGATGCCTAAGGCCAGTCAAGTTAATTTCAAAATATTCAACAGTTTTCTTGTAGGGCTGCCGTGGAAATGCGATATAGGGAATTCAGCTGTGAAAGGGTGAACAAATCTTGAACATTAACCATTTATCACTCATATCAGCCAAAAACGGCTTCTGCAGTGGTGTTGACAAATGCCCATTTGCAGACCAAGAGAAGACTATTTTTGAACATTTACCACTGGAATGACTGACTCGATAACCGAGCCAGTCATTCTAGTGGTAAATTCTCAAAAATAGTTTTCTCTTGGGCTGCAAATGGTCATTTTCTATGAGAAAATTGAAATTTTCTTCAACAAATTCGAGGGTTAAAGGGTTAAGTTGATACGTCTGAGTCTCGCCTTTATACTTCATATGACAAATTGTTTTAATATTTTGTAATTAAATGGACAGGAGTTGCTGTTTTATAATTACCCTCGCGCCATAAGTGGAAGTGGGCATTACAATCAGGTCTGTGTGTCTCTGTCTGTCTGTCTGTCTGTCTGTCTGTCTGTCCGTCCATCCATCTGTCCGACCGTCCGACCATCCATCTGTCTAGCTGTATCTCAACAATTAGTGATCCGTTTTGGCTCAAATCTTTACACAATGAAGGAACTTGCAGTGTAAGAAGATTTCCAGCCGTTTGCTATGATCTGGATAAAAGTAACTGAAATCTGGATTGGATCAAATTCTGGATCTATGGATATCTTTGAAAATACTGGCCTGGTTTGCCTGAAATTTTAGCACAAGAAATTCTATGACAATCCATTAGGATCCCACAACTTTGGGTGTGTGTGAGCTGATAAATCTGGAAATCAAAAATATCCAGAAAATGTGAGGATGTGAGATTGCTCTTGTTTCTGACTATTTTACAGGGATGAATCCACTTTAGCTATACCCTGCCTATTTCCATCGAAGCTCCGCCCATGCCTTTCCCCTGTTGGGATTGATCGAACCCTGAATTCCCGGAATCCCAATATCATGGTAACTATACTGGTAAGCTGTTGAATATTTTGAAACTAATTTGACTGGGTGCTATTGCTGCCATGAAACTAATTTGACTAGGTGCTGTTGCTGCCATGAAACTAATTTGACTGGGTTTGTTGATGCCTATGGCAGCAACAGCACCCAGTCAAATTAGTTTCAAAATATTCAACAGAATGGCTATTAAATTGTAAAGACTTAACTACAATTTGTACACTTGATGGACTATTAAGCGTCCATGATGGGGTTAGATACGTCATTCATTACGTATTTTGATTGTGACGACAGCTTACATGTAATTGATTATGATGTTATATACTTGAGTGACAGATTGGATTCATCCATTGAGACATGGAGTCTTCAGTGATGAAATGATTAATCGTCTGTTGCGTCTTTAATGGTCAGGTTTTTGTTGAATGTTGTGTGTGTTTTGCCAGCCATTCCTGTACATTGAATTTTCAAGAAAGTCTTGACATGTAAATGGATATTCCTCAACACCACTGCAGAGGCCGGTTTTGGCCAGCTTAATAATTAAACTAGGCTTGTGTGATTATTGTCTTGAGTGATCACGATCGCTTATTTAAGAATAATTGTGATTACTTGATTAATCAGCCTGGGTACAAATTACCCAGACATAACAGCCACAATAACAAAGATATATCCATGAAGAAAGCTTTAACGGTATTTACAAATGTTTGTTTGCAGATCAAGAGATAACTTTTTGAAAATGTATCACTGGAATGCCTGGCTCTATGCTCAAGCCAGTCATTCCAATGATACATTTTCAAAAATAGTGTTCTCTAATAGACATGGATTCGCTGGGAAAAATGTAAATTTTAGTGACCGATCAAATGATTATGATTTTTGATTGAATCACGTAATCGCGCAAGACTACATTAAAAGAATGTTAATACTGTATTAATTACTAAATTGGATGGTCAATGGCAAGCCATCCCAAATCCCCATGTCCACCGCTTTGACACTGACCCCGTCACCAAATGTAAATGTTCTCATGCACACCACAATCATATGGGTAATTCACATGCAAAATTTGGTTGAATCCGTTAAATGTGTTTTGAGGCATTGCGTTGCAATCAAGTTGACCCTTTCGCATGCACGCACGCACATGGGCAGAACCAAATGTAAATGTGCTCTTGCACTATACAAAGATATTGGGAACGCATATACCAAATTTGATTTAATTCCGTCCAGTGGTTGTTTCAGAGGAGTTGTGTCAATTTCCACACAAGTTGAACAGATTGTGGGGTTGGGGGGGGGGGGCTGGGGTGACATAATCCCTACTTTTCTTGGAAAAACATGGTGATTAATACATGTACCTATTTCTCATGCTTCACAGAGTCCTGCAGTTCTTCAACGCCACTGATGACTACCATGTCGTCTTCACATCCGGGTGCACAGCGGCTCTCAAAATAATAGCTGAATGTTTTGATTTCAAAAACGAATCAGAGTGCAATTTTATAGGCACAGAAAATGTACCAGACAATTTCAGCAGTGTAACTAAAACAGGATTGGCAGGTAGTGAAGTTCAACAGAAAAAATTGATTTCTAAAGGGTGCTTTTGTTATACAATTGATAATCATACATCTGTTCAAGGAATGCGAGAATTTGCATACGAAAAGGCTGCTTCTGTTGTTTGTTTACATAACAATGAGGTGATGTCTGAAGATGTCTCAGAATTGAATAAGATTCACGAGAAATGCGTTTATAAAAATGGCGGCAACTGTTTATTCGTTTATCCAGCTCAGTCCAATTTCTCGGGTAAAAAATATCCATTAGAATGGATTGAGAAAGTAAAGAATAGTGAGTTACCCGTCCAAAGCGTGTTTCCTGGAAGATGGTACACGCTGCTCGATGCGGCAGCTTTTGTGTCCACATCACATCTAGATCTAAAAAAACATCAGCCTGATTTTGTTCCTTTGTCATTCTACAAAATGTTTGGGTTTCCAACTGGACTTGGTAAGTTTATAGTTAAAATGTACTGTCCAACTATGCCATTCCCCCACCATCACCCACCCCACTCTACTCCTGGGGCAGAGCCTAATGTAAATATGGCCTCACAATCCATAAACATGAGTAATTCACCCAACTTTACCATTCAGCCCCCCCCCCCCTCCCTATCTCTACTCTTTCCCCCGCCCCGGCCCTGGGGACAGAGCCTAATGTAAATGTTGTCTTACAGTGCCCAATCATATGGGTAACTCGGATAACAAAGTTGATTGAATACCACCGTACTTTTTCGAACATGATAGCTGGACAGACAGATGGATGGAGTTGATTGCAATATCCCCTCCATTTTTTCCGAAATGATTAGGGATAATCATTTCAGTATCAATGGAGGAATCTGTCTGTTACTCAAGTATATGACATCATAATTACACAACTAGTTAGCTGAAGTCACAATCATGATGACATATAACTCCGTCACTATTGTATGTCTTTGATGAATTTACAATTTATTAAACATGAACTGTTGAATATTTTGAAACTAATTTGAGAATGGGCGTAGGTTTCAGAATTTTTATACAGAATTTTGATTGGTAAATTGTTTTGTGAAAATCTGGATTTTTATGAAAATTTACTAGATATCTCTTATAACGCTACTCCTCATTAACTGCTTTGGCAATTTCAACCAGACTTGTATGGAAGGACCCTATAGTGGTAGGCTTTAGATCTAGTATGCAGAATTATGATTGATCAATTTTTAGGCAGCCATCTTGGATAATCAGTTAAAAGCTTACGGATAAGTAACCGTTTGGCAGATTTCAATCAATCTCAGCTGGAGGGAGGCTAGGTGGGTAGGCTTCAGAACGTATGTACAGAATTTTGATTGGTCAATTCTATTGGTAGCCATCTTGGCTTTGCCGAAAATTTTCCATCATGTCTTTAAATGCAAATGGTTCCAATGCTAATAGTCCAGGTGAGCGCCACAGGCCCTTGGGCCTCTTGTATATAGTTACCATCAAATTTTGATTCTTGGTGTTCATTTTTCAAATAGATTCGAACATGTGTAAAGATTATGGGAAATGAAAGGATCCCTCTTCTGCCAATGAAATGGGAATTTGAAATATCACTGACTATCATTACCCTCTCTTCAACAATATTTAATAACATCTACGACAGCAACATCTTCCACCAAATTTGTTAAAAAATGAACACGGTCACAAGTTCATCTTTTAATTTAATTTGAAACTTTTTAATTTTGACAACGGGTTAATAGATTTTTACAGCAAAGATGACAATCGTATAGGTTTTATGACCTGTTGAATCTATGTTCTTGATACTTGAATCTCTTTTGTTACTAATACCACTCGTCATAGTGAATTGTCTTCTTTCAATATTTGCATTTTGTACCAAAATTCTTATTTCTCACCTGTTTGAAACTTAGATTTTTAGCAAGTTGTGGATCCTGATAAATTTGGAATAATTTTAACCATCAAATTTGTTCAAGAAAGTTTCAATTCTCGCATAGAAGATGCCCAGACCAAGAGATTATCTTTGAATTTTTATCACTGGAATGACTGGCTCGGTAATCGAGCCAGTCATTCCAGTGGTAAATTTTCAAAAATAGTCCTCACTTGGGTTGCAAATGGACATACATTCACTGAGAAAAATGTCAATTTTCATGACTGATTACATTAAAAAGTAATTAAAAGTCGGTCGGATTTGAAATATTTTATGCATTAGAAATTATTCACGATTATTCAATTATAAAATTTTTAATCATATAAATTACCAATTTAACCCTTTAAGCGTCGAATTTGTTCATGAAAATTTCAATTTTCTCATAGAAAATATCAATTTGCAGACCAAGAGAAGACTATTTTTGAAAATTTACCAGCGGAATGCCGTTGATGGGTAGCTCGTTTTGGAGTTGGTTCGTTACGCGTTATAGAGAGGACAGTAGACGAGAAAACGTTCGGTTGATTTGCCAGGGTGGTCTCAATAAGTGGGCCAGTCATTCCAGTTGTAAATTTTCAAGAATTGTCTGCAAATGGGCATTTCTCAAGACCACTGCAGAGGCCGTTTTTGGCTAATATGAATACTACAGGGTTAAGAAATAATCACAAGCCTACGATCTCTGGAGATTAATGGATGACGTATTTGATGTATGTTCTCTGCAGGTGCTTTGCTGGTACATAAGTCTGCTGTGTCCGTGTTGAAGAAGCGTTACTATGGAGGTGGAAGCATCTTGGTCAGCACCGCACGAGAACGATTTCATGTGAATAAGAAAAACATCTGTGACAGGTAAATATTAACCAGACAAAATCGGCTCCTGAGTATTTAGTTGACTTGGAATTTTATTTTTGGGTTACATCAATATGGTGGTTCTTTGGAACAGGTGGTCAAGCGACCACACATCTTAAAGAAGCACCATTTTGTGGCCCTAAGAACATGGCCTCTAGCAGTAAGAGCTGACATGCATATGGATGGAGCAATAGCGCTTATATCAAATAGAGAGATCTATGTCTAGGTGGTCCCTTATTACAAGTTATTCAAAATACAATTCAGTGACAGTGAGACTTTGTAAGGGGTTGTAATCATAGATGGTTAAAAGAATTTGTCAATAATTGCTCAAAATTAATTTATATTTCTGCATGGCTGTATTTAGACAATACAGAAGACACTTGTGTTACATGACCTTTTGACCCCAAATATTGTTTCTACATTTCCTGGCCATTTAACTCTTTAATGGTCAAGCCGGCCAAAACTGGCCTCTGTTATGGTCTTGTGGAATGTCCATTTACAGGCCAAGAAAATACTTTTTTTGAAAATTTATGACCGGACTGACTGGCTCGTCGTTCCAGTGATAAATTATCAAAAATTGTATTCTCTTGGCCTGTAAATGGACATTCAATAGGTAGAAATTTAAATTTTCATGACTCAATTTGACCATTGATGGGTTAAGATAGTCTGCAATGCCATTTCATGTAATGTTGTTAATTGCTTTTCAGCTTTGAAAATGGTACCATTGATTTCCTGAATATCATTGCTTTGAGATATGGCTTTGAGGCATTGGACAGACTGGGAGGTATAGATTTCACGATACAGTAGTACAGATCATAGATAGCTTAACGTATTTCCTAAAAAAGCAATAGAAACATGTTAATTAGAAAGAAATGTTGAATATTTTGAGCATAATTGAATATAATGGAGGAATCCAGTTTTAGCTACGCCCCGCCCTGCCCATCTTTAGCTAAGCTCCACGCACACTTTGCCCATGGTGGGATTGATCAATCCCTGACTATCCATTTCCAGAAACTATACAGGTAAACTGTTGAATATTTTGAAACCTATGGCAACAACAGCGCCCAGTCAAATTTGTTTCAAAATATTCAACAGAATGTTTATTAAATATTAAAGATATACAATTTGTAGAACAACGCTTATTCCATCATCAATATAGCATTCATGATGAATGTATTTACATCATTCATGATGTCATTGATTATGAAGTCGGCATACACGTCGCATAGTTGATTATGACATTGTATAATTGATGGAGAAACTGGAATCCTCCATTGGACATTGCTGCCTCCCATATGCATTCACGCATATGCACATGTATACATGCATGTGCGCGCATACAGATATGTACACCTGTCAATGCATACAGGCACACGAACATCCGCATACACACACACTACCACACACACACCTTTATCCCTTGTAAAAGAGAATAACTAACTTATCTTATTTGAAAACGAGTTTGATGTATGTTGTTACTATCACAGCAGCTTTCAGTAACACTGTTTTCAAAATTTCAGCACTTTCTTGTCATCTACACCTTTGCTCTGTGTACTTACTAGGTATTATATACTATTCATGTAAGGCTTATGATACGCCTTGTTACTAGGTCACCGGGCTTATCAATACAGGAATTTGTTTCTAGCTATGCTTCATCCACTCTCTATAATTGTTTACATTGCAGGGACAGATCTGGCTTTTACAATGTTCTAGCCAATAGATTAGTCAAATACAATTTTTGTTGTCCCAGGCCCAAAAAATGTGTGTGATAATATGCGATGGCGTTTACGGCGGTTGACCGGGTGGGTGGGCGGATGGCAGTGGTTTCCGCATGATAACTCCGCTACAGCATATCAGATCGCTTTGAAACTTCATGGGATGATTGGACTAGGTCTGAGAAAGAAACCTATTGAAATCGACGATGATCCGAAAGCCAAGATGGCCACCGGCCATAGGTGGCCATCTTGAAAATTGGTTTCTGGATGATAACTCTGTTACCGTTTATCATCAATATCTACACCAAATTTGTTGAAAATGAATAGCATTTTATCTTTTAATTTAATTTGAAAATTTTAAATTTTGACATCAGAGTGGTAAGAGTTAAAGGGTATGACCTTTGAACCTTGTTGCTATTATTGCAGTGATCATAAAATTAAAACATGTTTCACTTTCTTTCTAGGCGGCATAGCATGCATATCTCCTCATGTGTTCCATATTGCACAGTATTTCTATAAAGAGCTGCGCAGCTTATGTCACAGAAATGACCGACGATTAGCTGAATTTTATTGCGACAGTGATTTCTCAGATATCCGTCTTCAGGGTCCAGTGGTAAACTTTAACCTCATCAGAGCAGATGGCGAGTACATCGGATTTGCAGAGGTGACATGCTATATCCTAACTGCTGGAGTGTTATGTGCAGGGTATAATTAATTGATGATCCCAAAGAAACAGATCCGTAACCTTCCTTGGTTATTGTAAAGAATAAGCAATGGACCTTTCCAGTTTATCCATCCATCATATGACATCATAATAAACTAAGTGTCATGTTGGATGATGTCATAATTAATTATGGCATGGATAACTCGATTTAGTCTGTCGTTAACACATAATAGTCTGACATGTATGAATTGTATGTCTTTACCATTGAATAAGCATTCTGTTGAATATTTTGAAACTAATTTGACTGGGTGCTGTTGCTGCCATAGGCAGCAACAGCACCCAGTCAAATTAGTCTCAAAATATTTAACAGCTCTCCTGTATAGTTTTCTGGAAATTGATAGTCAGGTAGTTCAGGGATCAATCGATCCCAGCATGAACGAGGTGTGGGTGGAGCTTAGCTAGAGATGGGCGGGGCATAGCTAAAACTTGAAAGGTCTGTTACATAGAGGAGCTGGTTTTCCTGAGCATTGAACATTATCACAGATCCTCATCGTCAGTATTTGCTTTTTTTCATACCATTTGCAGGCCATGGGAAGACTATTTTCAAAAACACCACTGGAATGACTGATTCGGTTATATCCTCAAGAACATGACAAAGTCACTTTTGGCCAGCTTGACCATGAAAAGGTTAATAATCTTCATTTGATTTCGAAACTATCTGTGATCCTCTTATTCTCATGCCTATTTGCATGTCAAGAGAAAACTTTTCAAAATTTACCACTGGAATGACTGTTTTAAATGTTCAAAATAGCTTAATCTTGGCTTGCAAATGCGCATTGACGAATCAAAAACATCTATTTTGCTCACATATTTTAACCAAGAAATCATTAGTTTTTACCACACTGATGTCAAATAGTTAATTGTTAGATAGAACAATGACTGGTGTACATTTGGGAACAATTTTGCAGAAAGCTATTGCATTGTTGGCAAAATAAACTGAATCAGTTTTTTGATGAAATTTATTAGAAATAGAAAATATCAATATTCTTGGTACACTAGAGCTAAAAAATAAGTTAATTTGTTTCCAAAACAGAGCCAGACACATACCAGTAGTTAGTACAATTTTGAACACGATGTAAGAAATGTTCTGTTGAATATTTTGGACTTAATTTTATTGGAAAGCATTGCTACCTTAGGCTGTAATGGCTTCCAATCAAATTATGGCCAAAATAGTCACCAGTGTGTTTTGATTTGTTTTGAAATCACTATATTACTCTATTAACCCTGTCAATGAAGAATCCTGAAAAAATTATGTACATTATGATATAAAATTTATTCTGTTAAATAGTTTGAAATTATTTTACTGGAAGACGTTGCTGCCTAAGGCAGCAATGGCTTCCAGTCGAATTCATTTCAAAATTTCAACAGTTTTTCTGTATGGTTGTCTTGAAAATGGGATATGTGGAATTCATCGGTGAAAAGGTTCAAATATCCCTGGTCAATTTTCAGGTAGATAAGTTGGCAGAATTGCATAGTATACAGTTTCGTACCGGCTGCTTTTGTAACATCGGCGCATGTGAGGTATTCTTGGGCATGTCGGAAGAGCAGATCAAATACAACTATCAGACTGTAAGTAGTAGTAGTAGTAGTAGTAGTAGTAGTAGTAGTAGTAGTAGTAGTTGTAGTAGTAGTAGTAGTAGTAGTAGTAGTAGGAGTAGTAGTAGTAGTAGCAGCAGCAGTAGTAGTAGTAGTAGTAGTAGTAGTGGTAGTGGTAGTGGTAGTAGTAGTAGTAGTAGTAGTAGTAGTTGTAGTAGTAGTAGTAGTAGTAGTAGTAGTAGTAGTAGTAGTGGTGGTGGTGGTGGTAGTAGTAGTAGTAGTAGTAGTAGTAGTAGTAGTAGTAGTAGTAGTAGTAGTAGTAGTAGTGGTAGTAGTGGTAGTAGTAGTAGTAGTAGTTGTAGTAGTAGTAGTAGTAGTAGTAGTAGTAGTAGTAGTAGTAGTAGTAGTAGTAGTAGTAGCAGCAGCAGTAGCAGTAGTAGTGGTAGTGGTAGTGGTAGTAGTAGTAGTAGTAGTAGTAGTAGTAGCAGTAGTAGTAGCAGTAGTTGTAGTGGTAGTAGTAGTAGTAGTAGTAGTAGTAGTAGTAGTAGTAATAGAGTAGTAGTAGTAGTAGTAGTAATAGAGTAGTAATGTTAATTACACAGTGATTTCATTTTAGTTTATTAACAATTCTCTTCAGGCAGGCCATGTATGCGGGGACGATATTGACCTTGTGGATGGAAAACCGACGGGCTCAGTTCGAATCTCATTCGGATACATGTCAGTGAAAGACGACGCAAGACGTTGTCTGCAATTCATCGTGAACTGCTTTCTGGAGTGTGATGACCCGAAACCAGTGTACATAACAAAACCACTAATATCTCAACACATATGTGATCTGAAAGGTTTGCGTCAAGCGGACACTGAATCTCTGTCAGCTACTGTGGACGCTAATGGTGAATTCAAGGATACTAGTAAAACCAGTTCTACTCAAAGTGGCATGTTGATTGATGACGGTCCAAGCACAGATTTGCGACCCAAAGATAGATATCTCTCTAATATCTTCCTCTTTCCTGTGAAGTCCTGTGCTGCTTTTGAGGTAAGTGTTTTAACTAATTTATTTTGATCTTTTTATTGGGCTTGGGTGGGGAATGGGGAGGGAGGGTAGACCTATTTCGACAGTTCGAAATTTAAATCATGATAGCTCTCTGACTGCTGCAAGCCACCAGGCAATAATTTCAATGCGCAATAACTCTGGCCCTACTGAATATTTTTAAAACAATTTGACTGAAATTTGTTGGTAGCTTAGCCACCAACAACTTTCATTTGCTTTCAGTCAAATTGTTTTCAAAATATTCAGTATATCCAGAGTTAAATCATCGTTGCCTATATTTTAGGATTGTTAATCCTACTGCAACCAAACTTGGACACATAACTGCCTATACCATAAGGATGCAGCATTATAGTGAGGTCACTAGGCCAAAGGTCAATGTCATTGTGACCTTGCCATGTGACCTCTGCTTTCCAATGCTACGTTTTTGAGTTTAACAAATCATTTACATGTATATTTCAGGATTGGTTAATCCTATAGGAACTAAGCTTTGATAAATGATAATGGTTACAGGTACCTATAATGTTATAAGAAGCATCATGAGGACACTGAGGCCACCAGGTCAAAGGTCAAGCTCACTGTGAAAAGGAGGAGACATGTGAGATATTTAATTCTGCGGAATTCTTGTTCGTTATTTTCATATCTCGCGATTTGACCAACAATCAAAACTTTTTACGAAGCTATCGAGAGCAATCCGTACATATTTTTCCATGTTAGGTTGAATATTTTGAAATTACATTGACTAAACAACAGCTTCCAGTTAATGTAATTTCAAAATATTCAATAGTTTGACACGCATGCGTGTGATGATTAAAAATTAAATAATTGAATTATAATAGTTTCTATTGCATTTAAAACTATTTCAAAACCTACCTGTTAATTGCTCTTTAATGACATCAGTCACAAAAGTTGACATTGTGCTCAATGAATGTATGTCCATTTACAGGCCAAGAGAAGAATATTTTTGAAAATGTATAACTGGAATGAATGGCTCACATATCGAGCCAGTCATTCTAATGATACATTTTCAGAAATAGTCTTCTGTTGGCTTGCAAATGAATATTTCTAAACAGTTTTGTGGCTTTCCTCACTGATATGCCTTTGTTTTTATGCCTGGGTAATTTGTACCAAAGCTGATTAACCAATTAATGGTCCAATTTTGTCTAGAGAATTTAAATATCTACCTATTGAATGTCCGTTTACAGGCTGAGAGAATACTATTTAAAGAAAAATTTCATTGGAATAACTGGCTCAGTTATCGAGCCAGTCATTCCAGTGGTAAAAAAGTCAACAAATGTAGTATCTTGGCCTGTAAATGGACATTCCACAAGACCATAACAGAGGCCGGTTTTGGCCGGCTTGACCATTAAACGGTTAATTGAGTAATCACAATAATTCTTAAATAAGATCGTGATCAAAGAATAAGCAATAATCACGCAAGCCTAGTGTATTGGATTTATAATAATAGGAATATTATGCAGTGAACAATCACAAAATTCATTCCACGAGTAATAGCGCTTGTTTTGTATTTATTGTTGTTGCTAGGTGATGGAGTGGGACCTTGGGCCACGCGGCCTGAAATACGACCGTGATTGGATGGTTGTGAGCGATGCTGGGATAGCCCTTGGTCAGAAACGTGAATCAAAACTATGTCTAGTTCAACCAACAATTAATCTCAAGACAGAGCGACTGATTCTGACATTCCCAGGTAAATATAGGCTATTGAAGGTCATAGTACATGTGCATGCATGCAGGGCTAGAAATTAACCGCTGATCCCATGATCCGTAGGTCTTTTTTGCATAGAATCAATAACAGATCACTGCTTTAGGACAGTAACTGATCTGGCTGGATCTCTGTGTTTCAGCAGGAGTAGTTTTATGACACAATTCAAACAGGATTTATCGCTTACTCTATCAACCAGTTAGTGCAATCTGCAGTGTTTTAACCATTTAGTGGTCAAGCTGACCAAATATAGCCTTTACAGTGGTCATGAGAAATGTTCATTTGCAGGCCAAGATAATAGTATTTTTGAAAATTTACCACTGGAATGACTGGCTCAACTGGATAAACGAGTCAGTCATTCCAATGGTAAATTCTCAAAAATAGTATTTTCTTGGCCTGCAAATGGACATTATGTAAGCAAACGTTTTGACTTCTTGACGATTAAATGATCAATTATTCTAATAATATGGTGTAACTGGCTCATTCATAACATTTGATTAATTTTATTTTTTGTGCTGATCTACAGTTATAACAATACGGATCAGTCCAAAATTCCAGGGATTTGTAAATTTTCTGCTGTACTGGTCCATATGGATCACGATTGAACAAAGTTAATTCCTAGCCCTGGCATGTGTCTATCTGTGTTGGAACTGGACCATATCCTGATATTACCGGGAAAAAACCCTTTATCATTACCATAAGCATTTCTAAACCCTGTCAAAACTGTCTAGAGCGATGTTTGAGAACGGGTACTAACTAAATAAAAATGAAAATCGATCTTCAAAACATCCTCTTCCAATACCTATAGTGGTAGGGCTTAGGCAAATAGGTGCTAATTATGTAAAAAATATACAGGCATCCAGAACATTGTTAGTCAGGGCGAGTGGTTTGGGTAGGAGGCGGCGAGCCCAACTTTGAAAATCACAAACAGAAAGACATGAATGACTGAAAGGTAGAACTGTATGACACGTTTTGCCTGTCTCATTGCAAGATTAATATATTTGACTGGTTTGTGGTCCAAATAAGTCAAGACAATCAATAGAGAATCTGGAACGAGGTCACTTTTCATATCACTATTATGGACCGAGTTGAAAATTATGAATTTGCGCGAGCTTTAGCAGCGAGTGCAAAATTGATAATTTTCAACGAGGTTCATAATAGTGATATGAAAAGTGACAGAGTTTGAGATTTTATTTATCATATAAACTGTAATTTTGAAATATGTGTCAATAGTTGCTGATGTGACTTTTATCTGATTTCTCATTGTTGATTTTCATGAAATCAATACCGCCGCTGTGACGCACCACTACTTGATAACAGATACTGAATGCGCAGTAAAATATAGTGACAAACACAAAATCTGGCGATGTCAGCCGTAAAATACACTTCTTCTAAGACTATTGCAGAGCCACGGCCATCAATCGTTACTTCGCTGCCGACTGATAAACTGTCAAACGATGACATTTTGCAATGAATGACAAATCGTAGTAAACAAATCATAGTAAAACAGTACCGCGTAGTAATCCCTATGCGTCACGCTCACATCAATCGATGTTTTAATTGGTCGATTTAAATGGGTTTCGCACCCAAAAGCCAATGAAAATACTCCGTTGAATATGGCACGTGTGCTCATATCGAAAAATATGGACTGGGCTAGAAGGCTTGTTTATATGATAAATATACTTATGGAATGTCCGTTTGAATGTCGAGATGAGACTATTTTTGGAAATGTGTGTGACTTAAGTGTTAAAATGTTAAGACATAATATATTGGCTATTCCAGGTGGTAATGTTAGAATCATGCCAGAATACATAAACTGTGATCTTAGGCTTGTGCGATTATTGCGTTGAGTGATCTCGATCGATTATTAAAAAATAATCGTGGTTACTCGATTAATCAGCTTGGATACAAATTACCAAGACATAGCAACAAAAGAATATCAATGACGAAAATTGCAATGGTGTTTAGAAAAGTGCATTTGCAGGGAAAGAGAAGACTATTTTTGAAAATGTATCACTGGAATGCCTGGCTCGAGCCAGGCATTCCAGTAATACATTTTCAAAAATAGTCTTCTCTTGCCCTGCAAATGGACATACATTCACTAAGCAAAATGTAATTTTTCATGACCGATCGCATTAAAAAGTAATTGAAAGTTAGGTTTTGAAATATTTTATGCAATAGACAATATTCATGATTTCGATTATTTAATTTGTAGTCATAGAAATTCACGATCTCGTAAGGAGGTATCTGATTCGTTGTTCACTAACGAGACTAGGGTTGGGTGATTTTTCAATATTATCGTCAATATCGCGATATGCCGAATACCGATACCGAAATCGTCATAATTTCGAAAAATCGTAAATATCGTCAATACCGACAGGACGATATTGCACTTTTAGCTGTGAGCATAATATAAATAACTAAGTTAGAAATGTCATACTCTTACCTCTATTCAGTCCAGTAATAGTCTTTAAGTAATAATCCAGTCTTTGTCTAAGGTAATAAAAACTTAATAAACTCCAAAATAATCTGTGTTCATTTAATTCATGGTTTGTTTGCGCTGATAAAATGATTTAAAGTACAAAATAATCCTTTGTTGTTCACTTTTTATAATTACATAAATATTGTTTTTTCTTGCCTCATTCTGAGTATTAGTCAGTAGGGAATACTTCTTACTACCCACATTCCAATATGATGACGTCATTACTACATGTCAAGCTATTTATCCATTAGTCATTGATCTGCATGGTTAAACATTCTTCTGACCGTGAAAGATTTAAACTTTAAAACTTTTTAGGTCGATAGGAAACCACACACACTTAATCCCTTATCAATACCACAGCTTGGAACGGTGGGTGAGGGGGAAGTTAATCTCTTGCTTTACCGTTATACGTTTTTATGTAACTTTATACAATATATTTAGCATTTTTAAACGAATCAGATCAAAATTCATTCCACATATAACATTATAGATTTATTCTAAGTGAGAAACAGCCTTAAAATAAATAATTTAGGCCTAATTATTTCCAGTCCGATCTGTTGTGGCAGTTTTGGTTGCAGTGTTAACTGGGTTAATTTCACACATCCCGCCTTGAGATCAATGGATAGGACCGCTAAGTAGTGAGCGAATTTGAATAGGTCTACAATGGGACAAATTAGTATTTAATATTACAGACCAAATATTTCACATCAAGAGTATACTTACCTCCCTAATACTTTTGATATTGCTAAATATCGGCTTTCACTCAATAAAACACTCAGATTAAAAACAGTTAGGTGCCCCTACTGGGCAGGGAGTCAGAGGTAGTCCGGCGGATGCTCGCCCCACCACCGCGCATGCGCCGACTACTACTTCCTCTTTGCTCATTTATTGGCTAAGGGTTACATGCGGTTTTGTGCTACTCTACATTTTCTGCGCGTTTACCTTGTTTTTCACTTATTTGACGGTTGTTGTACGTTCGTGTCATGTCGGAAAGAGAAGACTCACCTTTGGAAGGAGCTGGATCTCTTTATCAGGTGATTTCTTTGATATGCTAGCGTGTTTTGTCCCGGTTTAATGTGTTTCCGGGACTCGCGCTTACCGTGATTAGCGCCTGTTTGAGTTGGTTTTTTACAACATGGTGCTTCATAAGTCTCATTTCTCTTTGTGTTTTTGTCCACAGGTATCACGTAGAAGCTTTGATGGACTTCTCGGCACAAGAGGATATGTTTTCTCTCCACCACGGTTCCATTTCCTACTAATACTGTTAGGTTATCTAACCAGAAAATCTATGTTCAGTGAGTTGGAGGCCTGTTATAAAGGTCTTCTCACTTTGCCCTCTTGATCCAATTCCTTCCCCTTCGGTGGAGAGAATGTAGAGGCGTACTATGGTGGAGTTCTCCGGTTCATCACGTTGGATGGTTTGTCTGTACAAGGTGTCAGGTATCTAATTATTGATAAACAAAGGGGAGATAATTTCCTTTTTTGCCAATGCTAGAATTGGAAGGAGTTATCTCTGTATATCTGATTGTGTGTACTCGAAATGCCAATTCAACGGGAATGTTCCGGTTACTTATACAATTCGTTCTTGCACTTGGTGCTTGTTGCGGATCGATTATTTTTGTCACGGTATTGATGACGTCATAATCAGCCTTGGCCTTTATTAACATTTAACGTTTTGTCCAAGCCTGGTTCTTCTTGACTTGCGATCTTAGGATCCTGTCCCTCTCTTTTTAGTTGGTTTTGAGTTCGCTAACCTTAACTATCTTGCTCATTGTCCTTGTCCTTTGCCCTGTTTCAGAGACCTGGTTGCTCGTCCTGCGGGAGGTTTCTGAAGAATAGATTCGTACCGCACTTGTGCTTCAGCTGCAGTCCCTGTGGACCGTTGCTGAAGTGCGATGTATGTAAGCAGTGGGGGGGAGATCTAATGTCTGATTTTCTCTCATTGCAGGTGAGGGAGAGGGTGATGGAGGAAGAGAGGAAGAAGAAGAAGGAGGGTAGTAAGAAGGGTAAGAAGAAGGCCTCATCCGCGGTGGATATGGAGGCCTTCAGGTCCGAAATGTTGCAAGAGATGCAGAGGACAATAAAGGATTTGGTCCCAGAGTTGCTTCGCAGCATGCTTCCTGGGCCAGCTCCTTTGTTGTCCTCGGCATCTGCTTCCGAGCAGGTGATCCCCGCCTCTGAATCCGGTCTCTTTAGGTCCGGTCCGTTTGTGGATTCAGAGGTGGCCCCTTTGTTGGGGGCAGTCCAAGACCCTGGCAGCAGGCATGGCGCCGCTCCGAGGGGCCGTGGACAACGGTTGTTGCTGGGACCCGCGGTCTGCTCATCAGACCCCGGGTATCCGCGCGCCGAAGGTGTCAATGCCTCCTATGGCACCTTTCCTGGCCAGTCCGGGTTAGCTCTCTTTGCTGACCCGGAGTCTAATCTTTCTGGCCAGGAGGAAGAGGATCTCCTGCTAGGGTCGCCTTCTGAGGACGTGGCCATGGAATACGACGGCTGTGCACCCCTCGCGGGGAATACAGGCGACGTGTTCCGTGGTTCTACTCTCGCAGGAGTAGATTTCACGGTCCAGAAGGTGTCCCTGGGCGGTGCTGTTGACCACGGATACCGCATACCTCGGCTTGCCGATGGTGTCGCTGGTGCTGGTCAGGGCCGCGGTAGGGCGGTGTTTACCCCACGCTCTGCCACGGCGCCTGCTCCTGGTCAAGCCGCGGAGTTTAGCATGCCTGCTCTCTCGGGCCCGCATGCTTTTCCGGGCTTGCCAGGGGTATCAGCTTATCCGCCGTCGACGTCAACTGCGAGTGCTCTGGAGGAAGACGAAGGCCCTCGTCTAGTAGAGCGCTCGCAGTTAGCCACGGAGGAGGATTGGTCGGACGCTTGCCAGTGGCTGGTAAGTGTTCGGCCCGATCTACCCGTGGAGCTGCCGGCTAGCCAGCGTGACCATAGGCCGTGGTTAGCTGGTAGGCCGGCGGTTACCGCTATGCCATCTCTGCCGCTGGCTGAGCATGTCGTGGACATGTTCGAAGCGGCGGAGGCGTCCATTAAGGTTAATGGACGTCTCGCGAAGGCCCCTCGCGAGGTGGCGAAGCGTTGCCGCATCGTGCCCCTGGAATACCAGCGGTACGGTGTGGTGCCAAAGCCAAGCGTTGATGATCGCGCGGCTTTAGGCGAAGATGCGCGGCCGGGCTCCCGTTCTGACACGGGAGTCTTGTGCTCGAATGCGTTGCGTTCGGCGAATGCCGCGCTGCGTGATGCGGAGGAGAGTGGGAGGGCGTCGATTGCCGCTCTGTCCCACGTCTCCCAGCTGCTACAGGGGGTGGTAGCGGCCATCGCATCACGCCAGCCAAGCCCGGTAACAGTCCAGAGAGCCATCCAGGATGGTATCAACCTGGCTTTGGACTGTTTGACGCGGGCGGTGACCAGAAGTGTCCGGGCGAGGCGCACGTTTGCTCTTGACAATCTGTGCCCGTCCCAGGACCTGTATAATAGGCTGCTGCGGACGCCTATGACAGGTCCTGGTCTCTTTGGAGGTGAGGGATGCAGGCACCTCCAGGAGACGGTCACTCTGGTTAACAACCAGAGGGCGCTGCGTGAACAATTTGAGGTGCTCCGGCGGGAGCGTGTTCGCGCGGCACCCCCTGCGTTTCGTCCTCTGCAGGCTCGAGGTGGTGCTGGCCAGGTCAGAGGCCAGCCGCCATCGCAACGTAGGCCTAGGCCACGTGCGATTCGGCCAGCAGCGAGGGGGGCGCAGGCTCCCCAGCCATTCCCAGCCAGACAGCCGCCCGCGCACCGTGGTGCGCGCGGCGCTGGGCGGGGCGCGCGGGGATCTGGTCGCGGTAATCGGGCCTGATGGGCTGGTTACCGCGGTGGGAACCACTCCGGTGTTTCAGGCCGAGAGGACAGTGCCACTCTGGCACTCCTTATGTCCGCCTCTATCCCTAGGCGGACCGGTGGGCGGCCGTTTGGCCGGCCACTTGCCAGAGTGGAAGCGGTTGACTCAGGACCGTTTAGTCTTGCGATGGCTTTCAGTCGGGTATCGTCCCGACTGGATGACAGGCCCGCCATCGCGACTGTCTCTCGCGCCGATCTGGACTCCTATTCCACGGGATCCGGATCAGAGGTTGTGTATAGAGGAGGAAATAAATTCCCTCATACTAAAAGAAGCCATTCAGCCGGCACAGAGGTGCCCGGGCTTCTATTCAACCCTCTTCTTAGTGAAGAAAAGCACCGGAGGGTGGAGGCCGATTCTCAACCTCAAGCCTTTTAACAAGTTCTTAGAGACGCCCAGTTTCAAGATGGAGACTGTGCGCTCGGTATTGGCGGGGTTGGAGCGAGGAATGTGGACCGCTTCCATAGATTTGAAGGATGCGTATTTCCACATTCCCATAGAGAGGAGTTTCCGTCACTTCCTGAGATTCGCATTTCAGGGCAGGCAGTGGGAATTCAGGGTGTTACCCTTCGGGATTTCCACGGCTCCTCGGGTCTTCACCCGTGTGGTTCTCGCGATCACTGCATACCTCCGCAGGAGAAGTGTAGCAGTCCACACGTACATAGACGACTGGCTGTTGAAAGCACACACCCGGGAGTCGTTGTCAGCCAATCTGGAGATTGTTTTGAAAACTCTCTCGGACTTGGGCTGGATAATCAATTTCCCGAAATCAGAGCTAACTCCATCCCAGAAGTTTGTTTACCTGGGCATGTTCTTCGATCTGGAGACGGGGTATGTGTACCCCACTCAGGAGAGGGTTCAAATACTCATCTCGGTAATACAGTCGGTGTGCGACAGTCGTCATGTCCTGGCACGGGTTTACTTGAGAATGCTGGGCTTGATGGTTTCTTTGGAACCAGTCATTCCGCAGGCCGCCTTGCGCAGGCACCCGATCCAGTTGTTTCTCATGACACAGTGGACCCAGAGTTCATGTTCGCTGGACTCGAACGTGTCAGTGTTGGCGCCTCTGATTCACCACCTGGTTGAATACAGAGAATCTCTTGCCGGGGGTTTTGCTAACCCCTCCCCACCCTCAGGTGACTGTGTATACAGATGCATCGATGGAGGGGTGGGGAGCTTGTCTGGAAGAGTCCACAGTATCAGGGCTTTGGGATCTGGATCAGTCCAGGGAACATATCAATCTACTAGAGCTAAGAGCAGTAGTCCTGGGCCTGGAACATTTCTTAAAGAATGTTCAGGGCAAGATTGTTCTCATTCGTTCAGACAACTCGACAGTAGTCACTTACATAAACCGCCAGGGCGGAACGAAGTCGCCCAGTCTCTGTATGATGACATGGAAACTGCTTTGTTGGTGCCTGGATCATGGGATCACCTTAAAAGCAGTTCATATTCCGGGGAGGTTAAATCTGCTAGCAGACTCATTGAGCCGAAGGATGAGTGTTTTACCCACGGAATGGCAACTAAATCAATGTGTGGCGGATCGTCTGTTCGACCATTGGGGAAACCCAACATAGATTTGTTCGCAACGAAGAAGAATGCGAAGATGACGACGTACGTCTCTCCGATTCCAGACCCAAGCGCTTTCGCAACAGATGCGTTAGCTATCAGCTGGGAGGGAATGTATGCATACGCATTCCCCCCAGCAATCCTGATTCCAAAGGTGCTTCAGAAAATCAGGCAGCAGGAGTGCCAAGTGCTTCTGATCGCCCCGGATTGGCCAAGCCGATCGTGGTATACGGATCTGCTGGACCTTCTGGTCTGCAATCCGGTTCCGCTGCCTCTGATGGACGACCTTATCTTCCAGGGCAAGGCCCTTCACGACAATCCGTCAATGTTCCGATTGACTGCGTGGATGTTGTCAAGGAATCTAGAATTAAGGAGGGCTTTTCTGAGCAAGCGGCCATGTTTATGGCCAAAGCCAGGAGGGGGTCAACCTCCAGAGCATATAATTATAAAATCAACAGATTTGCAGAATGGTGCTCAAAAAGATGTATTGATCCAATGGAATCATCTATTCAGGTAGTGGCTGATTTCCTCTGTCACCTATATGATGCCTATAGCCTCAAGCCTAACTCTATTGCTGGTTATAAATCAGCTTTAATGACTGTTATCCCTTGCTTGGCTAATAGGGGGAGTGATGAAGTAAGTACATTAAATGTATTAATTAAAGGCATGGGCAATCTAAGACCAAGGAATCCTCCACTGATTCCGTCTTGGAGTTTATCACTGGTGCTCCAGGTACTAGGTGATAAGCCTTTTGAACCACTTAGTTCCATTTCTATGAAAATGTTAACTCTTAAAACTGTATTTTTAATTGCTGCGGCCTCGGCAAGGCGTAGGAGTGAAATTCACGCCTTATCAGCCGAGGTTGACCGTTTTGTGGTTACAGGGGAAGGCCTTAAGCTTCTACCTAGGATTAATTTCTTGTCTAAAAATCAGTCATTGAAATATCCAGGTCAGCCTATTTTTTTGCCATCTTTAACTAGATATGATCCTAGTTCTAAAGTATGGTGCCCCGTACGGGCGCTGCTCCGGTACAAACAGCGTACTTCGGAGTGGCGTACCGACCAGTCAGCGTTATGGTTGTCATATATTGAACCCCATGGTAGGGCGTCTAAGGACACCATTTCTAGGTGGATTGTGGAATGTATTCAATTTTGTCACAAATCCGCCACCGGGAAGCAGGTTGACGTGGCCAAGGCTCACAGTGTCCGCGGCGTAGTGACATCCACTGCCCTATTTAATGGGGTCCCTGTGGATGATATTATGTCAGTGGCTCAGTGGCACTGTGAGTCAAGTTTTACAGACCATTACCTCCGTGACACCTCTAACCCTCTCGCCTTGTCGATTTTGAAACAATAACCGCTTTATGTTTGTGAAGAGTGCTTCCGCATTGCTTATATACTTCGCCATTCAGCGACGGTGACAACCACTTGTCGGGACTGTATCATCCTTCTCTACTGGAATTGTGATGACAGCTTCCTAGTACAACAAGGTCAGTCTTGTTCATGTGTTGTTCATTGTTTTGTATTGTCACGTTACCCAGTGTTATTAATATGGTGATGGTTTATGTGGGTTGTGGTTCTTTAGAGAGAGTATACGAAAATGGAGCCTTTTCGTCTCTGTCCTATAGTACTTGGCACTAGTACAAAGAGAGCGTGTAGGACATTGAGGTCATTTAATCTTCCTCCCAAGGGTGGGGGGGGAGCGCATATGACAAATCGGTCATCTCTCAGGCATCGGTTGTGTTATCCGATGGTTTATCAAATCCTGACTGTGTTTTCACACAGTTTCAGACGTCATAAGTGCCTTAAACGCTTGAAAGCGTAGAGGGAAGAGCTGGTCTTCTGACCTCGCCTCCCTCCCGCCAGATTCACTTTCGAATTCTGGCAATATCAAAAGTATTAGGGAGGTAAGTATACTCTTGATGTGAAATAAACGAAATCTAGGATTTCTTTTTTCACGAGAGAGTTGATACTTACCTCCCTAGATACGGACCCGGCCTCTCCGCCCCACAGAGGCTCGGTCTTCAGGCTCTTGGTAGTTGCATGTGTTAGCCAATAAATGAGCCAGAGGAAGTAGTAGTCGGCGCATGCGCGGTGGTGGGGCGAGCATCCGCCGGACTACCTCTGACTCCCTGCCCAGTAGGGGCACCTAACTGTTTTTAATCTGAGTGTTTTATTGAGTGAAAGCCGATATTTAGCAATATCAAAAGTATTAGGGAGGTAAGTATCAACTCTCTCGTGAAAAAAGAAATCCTAGATTTCGTTTAAAATCTGATATAATTGTTTCCAGTCTTCACGCTGGTTCTCGTTCAAAATCATAGTGTTATTTTATTAATTTGCATCGTCTACGCTAGCGGTGGGCGTGATAACAGCTGTAGGAATTCTGCAGTGTGAATTCTGATTGGCTCAAGTATGATACGGCGGCCAATCAGATTTCGCTCTGCTGAATTCCTTTCTGCGCAATGAAGTTAATGCGTATGCTCAATCTTTTGACAGTTGTCGTGAGGTAAAGATAACACAAAATACAACACAAGAACAGAAGAAAATCCTTTATTTTTCTTATTTCTGATGAATACGGTTAGTTGCATTACATTCGTTGTTTTAAACTGTATATTGAAGGGTGTCAAAGTGTGGAATTTCGTGTATTAAATATGCAGAAATGGCAATCATGGCGATCTCAATTTACGGTTTCAATGCAACAAATTTAATCAAAATAACTTGTAGACACCACCAATTTGAAATACATGTTATTCTTTGTTTACACCCTAACTCCACACCCCACCCAAATGACGATATATCGATATATTAATGAGATACCGATATCGTCATGCCTTGAGCAATATCGCCCAACCCTAAACGAGACCGTGGGAAAATTACTGAAGCGTAGTATTTTTCATACATTTCTGAGTATGTGAAGCTTTGTTCAGCACACGTTGAATTTAAATGACCGTCATCCGTTCATCTGTCCATCCATCTGTCCATCAACTTTTTCTTTAAACAACTTCTTAAGAATCACTAGGCTGATTTCAATTATATATGGCGGGAAACATCCTTATGGCATAGAGATCCAAGATTGTTTAAACAAAGCTGGTCGGCCAATTTGGCCATCTTGGATTTTGGTCGATTGTTAGACACGTCTTTAAAAATCTTTCCCGAAGCCACTTCTCCAGACCCACTGACCGGATTGGGACAAAATTTGGGAAATATGATTAAGAACTAGGGATCATTAAGGTTTGTTAAAGGGAAGTTGATAAGTAAAAAACATAGCCGCGATATATCAATCAAGCATGTTTGGCAACCATCTGGGATTTTATGAAAATTTGTGAGAATATCATTTAAGACTACTTATTAACCACTGGGACAATTTTAATAAAACTTGACAAAGTCTTCTTCACAGAAATTAGATTGGTGCATTTTCCTGTGGTTATCACGTTTTGTTTGTTTTTGCCAGTGGCTAATAATTCCAGGTGAGCGATACAGGCCCCTTGGACCTCTTGTCTTTACTTGTGCTTCTTTTATAATGCCCCTCCCCCCCCCCCCACCCACCCATCCACCCACCCCATATAGATATATGGACATATATAACATAAATATGCTTTTTGTTTGTCCATTTGTTTGTATGTTTGTCCAGCCAAGCTTTCATTTCCTTGCAATAACTCAAGGCCTATTAGAGCTATCATCAACAAACTTGCCGGGTATGGTGCCCTTGTGGTCCAAAGGAGCCCTATTGATTTTGGTGTCCATCGTGCAAGGTTACGGACACCCTATTTAGGAAACTGGATTGTATTTCCAGATGATAACTAGTTCTACGAAAGGTATCGTTACCAAACTCGACAGGCTGTGTGATGCACTTTGGGGTTCGAGGAACCCTATTAATTTTGTCCTCGAAACGTCAATGGTCAGGGTCACAATGATCCAATAAGGAAATTGGATTGCATATCCAGATCATTGTTCAAATTCTACTGAATCGATCTGGGTGGCCCAGGTAGTCTGAAGAATCCTATTAATTTCGGACTTTTACCAAATTAAGGAAATTGGGTTGCAGTTCCAGAAGATAAAGCTACTGAAGGGACTTTCATCAGGCTTGGCCCATGTGTTGACCTTGGTAGTGCAAAGACTTTTGGGGTTGAAAGGTCAAGGTCGTGGTGACACAGTTAAAGAAATTATCATTACTTTTAATTCTAGTAATGTGCCTTTTATGACTGAGTGAATGTCATCAGTGCAGTACATTCTTGCATACATAAGCATGAAAACAATATGCTGTGTCATGTAGGCCTGCGTGATTACGTGATTTAATAAAAAATCATGATTATTTTTTAAATCGTGAAATTATATGATTGAAAATAGTAGAATAATCATGCATACTTTCTACTGCATAACATATTTCAAAACCTATATTTTAATTACTCGGTTATTGGAATCACCAATCTACATCGTTGATCCCTATGGGATCTGGCGTGTGGGGTGGGTGTATCCTGTACTTCACTTGTTCTTTTCTAAGTTTTTGTCAGGATCCTCAGGGTATGAGTAAGAACAAGTATAATTTTAAAGGACACGTTCTGTCCACTATGATTGGGCAAATTAAAATTAAGCAACAGGAGTATCTTTGTGTTTTTAATATCCCTTCACTATTCTTCCGCCCGTGTGTGGAATTTGCATTTGCTTTCCTCCTCCGTACATCTGTATTTTCCTCATTCCGAGAGTATAAAAGCAACTGCAGAACAGATCACTGACATTCAGATTTGGATCCAACTGATCCAGCATAAGAAAACCACAAGAAGAAGAGTTCCTGACCAGTTGACCTAAGTTGTCACAAAAATCGTCATTTTGCTCAGTGAATGTATGCCCGTTTGTCGGCCAACAAAAGACTATTTTGAAAATGTATCACTGGAATGATTGGCCTGAGCACTGAGCCAGGCATGCCAGCGATACATTTAAAAAAGTCTTTAAAATATTATTTTAAAAATAGTAGTTTCTAAGCACCATTGTAGCTTTCGTCAGTGATATGCCTTTGTTGTTACGCCTGAGTAATTTGTATCCGGGCGGATTAATCAAGTAATCACGATTATTCTTAGATAATCGATTGTGATTGTGATCACTCAAAGCAATAATCGTACAAGCCTACTGTCATACTACATTGATTCATTGCATGTTGTTGTTATTGTGATTAAATTAAATTTGACAATATACATATTACATAACAATAGGCTCCAATGCAGAAAATTATTGGATGAAAATTATGTGGTAGAAATGTAATCATTGGCTTATGAAGACAGGTATATACTAATGTTGTATAACTTAGGACTGATTTGTGATTAATTTTCAGGTATGTTGCCTTTGTCGCTGCCTCTCGATAGCGCACCTCTATCTGTGAATTCTGACGTAACAGAGGCTACGCTATGCACCAGTAAAGTATGCGGTGATAGGTAGGAACATAACACAGCAAAATTAACTCTTATTACACTGAACTCAGATGGAGGTGATCCATTTTCACCTATGCCCCGCCCATTTCTTATTTATCTCTACCAACCTTGGACACGTGTTGGAATTGATTTTAAACTTTGAAAACTGAATTTACAGAACCTAGCTTTAAAGGTGACTATACAGGTAAAATGTTGAATATTCTGAAGCTAACTTGACTGGGACATGGTGCTGCTTGTGGCAGTAACAGATCCCAGTCAAATTAGTTTCAAAATGTTCAAAAGATGTAGTTTTTCATGAATTTTCAAAAAAGCCTGTAAATGGGCATTCACCAAGTACAAATGTGAATTTTCTTTAAGTCCTCTTGTGTCAAAATACTCAAAATACTACTTGATATATCAATTAAACATTTTGACCGGCAATATTTTTCAAGATATTTTAATTTTGGAAGACTATTTTTTTGTAAATTTACCACTGAATTTTTTTGGGCCAGCTTGATCATTAAAGGGGTAATGGTAAAAGGAAATAACGTTTTTACTTAGCCAGTGTCTATCTACAGGCCTAGAGAAGAGTATTTTTGAATATTTACCACTAGAATGGCTGGCTCAGTTACAGAGCCAGTCATTCTAGTGGTAAATATTCAAAAATACTCTTCCCTAGGCCTTTCAATTAGCCATGTCTGAAGACCACTGCAAATAATTACAATTAGAATATAGAATCTTACATCTCCTTTCTTGATTAGAATCTATATTAATAATTTTAATTTACTGTTAACCCTTTCACACTAAAGTCATCCAAAAATGGCTTCTGCAGTGATCTTGAGAAATCTCCATTTGCCGATAACCGAGCCAGTCATTCTAGTGATAAATTTAAAAAAAATAGTCAGCAAATTTGGTTTGCAAATGGACATTTTCTATGAGAAAATGGAATTAAAAAACCCCCAAATTTGAGTATTAAGATGATCTAAATTTTGCATCCTTTTAGGGTGAATGTAATTGATTGTGGTCAGGAAGTATCTGATTGGTTGAGTCAAGCATTTGATAGACCAGGCTGTCGACTGATTCAACAAGCGAGAGAGGATGATAGACGCAGCAAACTCAGCAAACAGAAACATGGTAAGGCATTGGAGATGAATGACAAAATTATGTGTTTTAATTGTTTGATCCTCAATTCCTGTCCTTCTGGTTCAATTCATGAATTCCCATTTTTAGCTCACTTGGCCATCCATTGAAATGAAACTGGTTCAAATGTTAATGGTCCAGGTGAGCATCAGAAGATGTTCTTCAAAGTTAGTTTTAGGAGGCACTGCACCAGTGTCAGGCATCTCACTTTCGTCCTTCAACCAAAGACAAGCGTCAGGTGTACTTCAGAGATGTGTTAATAACTACGTATTGAAGACAGTAGTTTTGTTCTTTAGCCTGACGCTTGATTACGATTTGTAATCCGGAAAGTCTGAATGGTCTCGGCTTAATTTGTGGGCCCCTTTTGTACCCGTACTTCAGAGATGTGGCTTATCACGTTTTACCAGTAGTTTTAGTGATTCTCTGAGAAATTCTGTATAATAGTATGATTTTAATCATTAGCCAAATATTTAGCCAATCCTGCTTTCTATTAGGCAGATCTCAGTTTTACTATCACTTGGCTAATTGGTGAATGGGTAGGTCGGTCACTGTCATACTATCATTTAATTTTCTTTAATCATTTGATGAATCGATCAGATATTTATGTCAGGACGCATATTGTAAGATTTGCATTAAAGCTTATTTTATATTGTCAGAACCTGAGGATGGTGCTAAAATCTCTCTAGCGAATCAGTCTCAGTTTTTATTACTGAATCGTGCCAGCGTGGATGCTCTGAGGACCAGGATGGAGAATGACCCGGAATGTGATGAACAACTACCGGGTATTACAATTATACACCCCCCCCCCCCCAGACTAAATGGTTAGCGCTATCGTCATACATGTCAAAATACAATCCCTGTAATTGAAGGATTCAATCTGTCACTCTGTATCTGACATCAAAATCAATTGCGTCACTAGTTAGCTGATGTCACAATCATAATGACGTCTAGCTCTGTGATGAAAATCAAAAGGTCGTTCACTAGTGTCTGAATTCTATGTCTTAGTGATAGATTTACAATTTAATAAATATTCTATTGAATATTTTGAAACTAATTTGACTGGGAGATGTTGCGCAGCAACAGCGCTCAGTTGAATTAATTTCAAAATATTAAAACCTGTATAATTAACGTAAAATTGGGATTTAGGGAATTTATAATTCAAAGTATATACATCGACCTCAACAAAAAAGTGGGCCGCCATAGCTAGAAATGGATTCCCAAGTTGAAATTGCCAGCTACATTTTAATATACCATAGTCGATTGAGGAATCCAGTTTCTCAGTCGCTCATATGATGTCATAATCAGCTACGTATGTATGATTACTGTATTCTGCGGCTGTAATAGTAGAAACATCCTACAGCTGCAATCAGTCTTTTTTTGCTTTTGACCACTGTGTCTTGTCCTCAGCCCAAATCCTTAGCTTCTTCAGGTCCATTCTTGACTTGAGTGTACCGAGTCCTGCTTTCTTGAGGTCACCTCGTAGCACGCTTAGCAGATTTATGCGATGACGTCCTCTCCTGGCTTTGTTTTTGCTGGCTCAGAGTAGGGTGAATTCCAAGGCTCTCTGTGCTGGTGGGTCTTCTGGCATCCTTAGCACATGGCTAAACATGGGCCATCATTGCTGGGCGACTTTTATAGTCAGCGGCAACGTATTACACATCTTGTATAGTGCATCATTGAAAATCAATGTGTAGGATAATATCATAATCAACTACGTCATGAATTACGTAGATAAGTTCATCAAGAAAGCTTAATTAATGACGAATTAAGTGTTGTTGTACTAATTGTACATATTAACAATTTAATAAATATGCTGTTGAATATTATGAAACTAATTTGACTGGGCATGGCAGCAAGAGCACCCAGTCAAATTAGCTTCAAATCATTCAATAGCGTACCAGTATAGTTTTCTGGAAATTAATATTCAGGGATCGATCAATCCCAACACGGGCAAAGTGTGGGTGGAGCTTAACTAAAGATAGGCAGGCATAGCTAAAACTGGATTCCTCCATTAATAGTTTAAATGTCCCCCCCTCCCATTCCCCCCCCCTCCCATCCCCCCCCCCCCCCATGTCTGGAAAGGGGCCATTGGACAACTGATATTATAAAAGAGAGTGCATAGATCACCATTTTCAAATTGACATGTTTCTGATTTTCATTTCTAGATAAGGATGATTTGGTGTTGCGTTTCCGTGGCAATATAGTGATAGCAGGAGGAGAACCATTTGAAGAAGAGATTTGCAAAAAACTAGAAATTGGTGATAAAACATTTCTGGTATGTATATATTCTGGTAATTATATCATTATATCCCAGGTTGTGTCGGGGGTTATATAGTAATCGCTTTGTCCATGCATTTGTCCCTCCATGTGTGCATGCGTCCGTCCCAAATTTTTTGTCCGGACTATTTTCAAGGGTTTTTCACATATCAGATTTCACATTTCACCAAACTTGTTATATGATGTGACAGCATTGACTAGTAGACTACTGGTATATGGTAGCCCTCGTCTCAGTTCATAATCTCAGTCATCAACCTCGAGACCAACTTGTTTAAACGAAAAGTTACGCCATCGAACTCTACAAACACCAACCAACCATGAACGTAGAACAGGGTTACCATATTCCAGCAGTCTGCCAGTCAATGCTGTCACGTGACTACAAGATCTGATCAGAGTGACGTTGCCAGCGACCATCAGTTAGTGCTGAAGACGTGACCGAGATGGACATGAAAGCTACCCTCAAACAATTTCTACATCCCAGAGAGGTAACTAATATTTCTTTATTTAGTTTCTCGTTGTTTTTTGTGCTATAGACGCAGACACAATGCAGTCGCTGTCAGATGATATGTGCTAACCCTAAAACAGGAGAAAGAAGTAAAGAACCACTGAGAACATTAGCAGCATGGCGAGGAAAAAAGGTGATATGTTTTTATTTTCATTTATTTACTCCACCACGGTGACCGACCATCTGGCTGTCTGGACTTTAATGGACCTTTCCATTTTTAGCTATGCCCCGCCCATCACTAGCTAAGCTCCACCCACACCTCGCCGTGTTGGGATTGATCGATCCTCAAATGCCTTATCTACCAATTTCCTGAAAACTATACTGGGAAGCTGTTGAATATTTTGTAACTAATTTGACTGGGTGCTGTTGCTGCCTATGGCAGCAACAGTGCCCAGTCAAATTAGTTTCAAAATATTCAACAGAATATTTATTAAATAGTAAAAGCAAACAATTTGTACAACAATGAATAGACCATCTTCAAAAATGCGTTCATGACATACTTATCGACATCATTCATGACGTCATTCATTATGATGTCATTGTACACATTACACTGTTCATTATGACATCATATGATGGGTGGGTACTCTGGAAAGGTGAATTAGCTTTTGCTTTCAAAGACTACTGCTCATTAACTGCTGGGATGGTTTCAACCTGGAATCACTCTGTGGCGGGAGGCTTTCAAACTAGTATACAGAGATTTGATTGGTAAATTGTTCTGGTTGCCCAGAATTATGAGTGAGTTAAAAAACTATTGCTCATAAAGTGTTGGCCTGATTTCAACCTGAAAATACTATGTTCAGGAGCCTCTGAACTTCTATACAGAAATCTGATTGGCCACTCTTCCTAAGCCGCTTGGCAGATTTTAACTAGATTTGTCGGTAAGGAACCTATGGTGGTAGGCTCTAGTCAGAATTTTGATTGGTCGATTTTGTTGGTGGCCATCTTAAATTGTTTACGAAGATTTTCCAAGCGGCTTTAAAACAGACTACTACTACTACTACTACTACTACTACTACTACTACTACTACTACTACTACTACTACTACTACTACTACTACTACTACTACTACTACTACTACTACTACTACTTAACCAATGGTTGGTTCAATTTCATGGAAACTTCGGTGGAATGATCTTTTCACAGTATGCTTCAATATATCAAACAAGAATTTTGATTGGTCAATTATTTTTGTGACTATCGTGGATTTTCCGAAGATTCCATCATGTCTATGTAAATGCAAATGGTTTAAATATTAATGGTCCAGGTGAGCGTCACCGACCCTTGGACATCTTATGTTTAATACTATGTTAACATGCCATCATGTTACTTCAGCTATAAGACTTTGAAAATTTACTACTGAAATGACTGGCTCAGTTATTGGGCCAATCATTCCAGTGGTAAATTTTCCAATATCACCTTCTCTTGGACTGTAAAAGGGTATTCCTCAAGATCACTGTAGAGCTGGTCTTGGCCAGCTTCATCATGAATTTGTTAATATTTTGTTAAAATTCTATCATGTCGCTTCAGCTTTAATATTATGTTAACATTTTACTTTGTCACTTCAGCTTTAATATTATGTTAACATTCTATCATCTCATTTCAGCTTTAATATTATGTTAACATTCTATCATGTCACTTCAGCTTTAATATTATGTTAACATTCTATCATGTCACTTCAGCTTTAATATTATGTTAACATTCTATCATGTCATTTCAGCTTTAATATTATGTTAACATTCTATCATGTCACTTCAGCTTTAAGATTATGTTAACGTTTTGCTTTTGTCACTTCGGCTTTAATATTATGTTAACATTTTACTTTGTTATTTCAGCTTTAATATTACGTTAACATTTTACTTTGTCCCTTCAGCTTTAATATTATGTCAACATTCTATCATGTCATGACAGCTTTAATATTATGTTAACATTCTATCAGGTTGCTTCAGCTTTAATATTATGTTAACATTCTATCAGGTCGCTTCAGCTTTAATATTATGTTAACATTCTATCATCTCACTTCAGCTTTAATATTATGTTCACATTTTACTTTGTCCCTTCAGCTTTAATATTATGGTAACATCCTATCACCTCACTTCAGCTTCAATATTATGTTTACATTCTATCATCTCACTTTAGCTTTAATATTATGTTCACATTTTACTTTGTCCCTTCAGCTTTAATATTATGGTAACATCGTGTTGGTTCATTTCATCTTCAGATCCCATTTGGAGTTCACACACGTTACACGCCGGAAGAACAAGACATGATGGGAAGGTTAAAAGTTGGCGATCGTGTTCACTTAGATGGAAAAATCGTCTCTTGAATCACATTTGTCAGCTTACAGATATGCAGTCCATTGCGCCAATTTACCAATAAATGTTGGTTATTTATTAGTCAGAAAAAAGTAACATAATGGCAAAGAAAATATTTGTATTATAATCAGAAAAAGTAATATGTATATTTATTAGATTAAGATCTTTTTGTGGGAATGAAAACATGTTTACAATTTTCAAATGGTGTTACTGAATGTTGTTGATATTTTAGATTGCAACAGATTTTTCACACTTCATTTTCAAAATGGACAGCAGTAATCACTGTAAAGTATATCACTTTTTAAAGGTCTTAATCACAAATACACGCGCAAGCACATTCACTTAGACAAGGGATTAAGCCCAGACACACGCCCTCACTGTTTTCAAAGAGATTAACACTTTAAATTTCAATTTTCTCATAGGAAATGTCCATTTGCAGACCAAGAGAAGACTATTTTAGAAAATTTATCACTGGAATTACTGGCTCGGTTATCGAGCCAGTCATTCCTGTGATAAATTTTCAAAAATAGTCTTCTCTTGGTCTGCAGATCGACATTTATAAAGACCACTGCGAAAGCCTTTTTGACAAGTCCTTTACAAAGGGCGTAAATGCCCCAGAATACAGTACACACCTACTTTGTCATTACAAGTGATTTCTATCATTGTTTTCCTATGTAATTCCACTATTTCATGGAAGGTGGCTCGATTTAAAAAAAAATATCAAAATGTATGATCGATTGACATTGCTGAGTTTGCCTATGGCATTAATAGCGGTCAGTCAAATTAGTTTCAAAATATTCAACAGCATATTTATTAACCCTTTAATGTCTAAATTTTGTCAAGAAATTTAAACATTTTGCTTTATAAATGTCCATTTGCAGGCCAAGAGAAGACGATTTTTGAAAATTTACCACTGGGATGACTGGTTATCGAGCCAGTCATTCCAGTGGTAAACTTTCAAAAATAGTCTTCTCTTGGCCTGCAAATGGACGTTCCTCGAGAGCACTGTAGAGGCCGGTTTCGGCATGAAAGGGTTAAATAGTAAAGGCATACAATTCATCCAATAACGCTTGGTCTGTCATCAATTAAGCATTCGTGATGAACTTGATTATGACGTCAAAATACAGGTCACGTAATTGATTATGACATCATATGATTGATGGATAAACTGTATTCCTCCATTCCAACACACGTAGAAGTGGGTGGAGCTTAACTAGAGATGGGCGGGGCATACCTAGAAATGCATCATGCTATTGCTTACATACTTGGTGTATGCAACATTTCCATAAAAGCTACATTGTCCATAAGGAAACCCACATTGCAAGTTACCCCACCATGTCCTTAGTCAGTTCATAGGTACGAATATGAACTGTTAAACACTCAAGACACAGGCCACAAAAATTACACATTCCTGCGGTCCGGGGAAACCACCTTTTACTGCAGGGTGACTAAATTTTAACACACTTGTTGCCCGGGGAAGGGTGGGGGGGGGGGGGTGTTGCAGGGGGTGGGGGTGGCAACCTAGAAAATTATTTGTTGTTTTCAGGGCCTGCATAAGTACTCATGGTGAGTATTAATTAGTCTGTTCAATTTGTTCAAGAAAATTTCAATTTTCCCAATGTCCATTTGCAGACCAAGAGAAGACTTGTTTAAAATTTACCACTCAGTTATCGAGTCAGTCATTCCAGTGGTAAATTAAAAAAAATAGTCTTCTCTTGGTCTGCAAATGGACATTTCTCAAGACCACTGCAGAAGCCGCTTTTGGCTGATATGAGTATTAAATGGTTACATGGTTGGGTTGGTATTCACAAGGATTATGTAGTCTGTATAGCTTACAACAATGCATATTTTGAACAGAATTAAATTTACAGAAATGGGACAACCTGGAAGTACCTAATTTTCGATCACTGAGACGGCCAAAATGGCTTCAGCAGTCTTGGAAAATGTCCATTTGCAGACTAAAAGAAGGCTATTTTTGAAAATTTATCACTGGAGTTACTAGCTAACCGAAACAATCATTCCAGTAGAAAATTTTCTAAAATAATCTCTTGCTCTGCAAATAGATATTTTCTATGAATGAATTTAAATTGTCTTCGACAAATTTGTGTTCTAAGCTGGCATTCGAGCTTCAAATAATTCCATCCAGTATACTGGTCAGATATGTGTCTCCTGTTATAGATAACACCACTGGACAATGGTCACTCCTTCCAAGAATAGAATGGCACAATGTGGGAGTAGAATGTAGGTTGACCATATGGATTGTTAGGAAAGAGGTGTTCATTTTCATCTTGTCAACTCTTTATTTCCTTCCATTTTCTGTCTAGACTGTTGTACACATCAACTCTTGACTATTGAAAACTCCAACAATCAGGATCTTCCTTTACTATCTGGAATTTGGATGGTGTCAAGAGGCTTAAGATTTAACCCCCCCCCTTGTGTCACCAGCACCTGTGCTCAAAATTCTACTTATATCAATTAACCCTTTAATGGTCAAGATTTTTCAAGAAAATTAAAATTTTTACAAAATTTACAAAAATAACTTCATGCAAATAGACATTACTCAAGACCACTACAGGTGTTATTTTTTTGCCTGGATTGACCATAAGAATGGTCAAGAAAATCTATTTTTTTCCTTATCTAATATCTATTTGTCGGCTGAGAAGACTTTTTTGAAAATTTACCACATTCCTCAAGACCACTACATAGTCCGTTTTTAGCGGTCTTGACCTTTGAAGAGTTAAGTTAGCACAAGAGTGGTTAAGGGCTTATTAGTTGGACAGTAGTTATTTACTACTAGGAGCTAGAGCTGGCTGGTATTGATATTTACATGACGGTATCGGTACCATGAAAAAATACCACGGTATACCGTCATCTGAGCTTGAGGCATGCCACGAAATTAGAACAATTTTTTCCATTTCCTTTTCGCTTCCATCTCCAATCAATGGTAAATATAGGTCATATAAATAAATCGGCTTCCTGATTTAGAGATGAAAAACATGGCTATTGCGACTGTTTAGTTTTATGATTTTATTAGGTCACTATTTTTATTTACGTAGTATCATTCACGGGAATATCGTTCAACGGGTGTGGTCGACTCGCTAACTATAACCCGCTGTTTGAGACATTGGGGCGCATGATTTTCAATCTGGATTGTTCTTGCTATTAATGCGTGCGACCAGCAAGCGGTACATTTTATTTTGGCAGTCGAGCGCTTTGATAAGCAGAGTCCAGACAAAATCTGCGAGTATTTAAACGGGGCAAGCGTTGTACTCTTTTATTTCTGTTGGAGTCATATATTCTGTTACTCGCGAAAACAGGCCTATGCACATACATATAACACAACATTGAATATAGTTGATTCCAAAGCTTCTGATAATTACCGAGTACCCGATGTACAGACTCGTTACTCACCATGCTTCACGTGAACAATGCGTGTAAAAAGCTATTCGCGCGAACTTCCGACGTGTAGCCGGCTGAAAATTGAATTACAAAAACCCAAACACTATAATTTCTAGGTGTCGTTACTTAAACTGGATTTAATCCTTAAAGAAATCCCTTAAAACAAGCCAGAAAAGTAAATAATAACAATTTCAACGCTGCTCGTTGTTAATAAATTAGCACATGATCAAAACAGCGCGAGCAAATACTACGTTTTAGTAAATTTTCATTGATAAATTCAGCATAGTAATATATTTTCCCACGGTCTAGTTCATGAACAACCAATCAGATACGTCTTTGCGAGATTGCTGTTGCGTTTGAATAGCGAGCAGTTTGTATGTTATTTTGTTATTCTAGCGTGTTTGTTCGGTGACAAAATGCTTGGAGTAATAAATTACAAATAATAGAAACAGGAATATGGAATATATTATAGTGTAATTACTACCGGCGGACGGCCAGAGAATGAGTTTAGATGTTTTAAATAAAGCAATTTTACCGTGAGACTTTCAAGACGTACGTTTGACATACAATTCTGCCTGTCATTATTTTGTAATTGACGTCTTGATGTTTATTTTTACAACGACCCTTTCACCTCTACTCGGCTAATAGTTAGGGATGCCTGTATTTTTGGCACTATTAGCACCTATTTACCCTTGGTCAAGTCAGATTTTATGAATATATTTCTCAAATATTGCTGAAACATTATGGACGGTATTCACGGTATTTGGAAATGTCAACGGTCACAGTATCGGTTCACGGTATACCGCGGTCCTTACGGTACTACCATCAGACCGCCAAGCTCTACTAGGAGCTCTGTGTTTGTTATCCAGATCTTCACTCCAATATATTCTGCTGCATCCATACAGCGCTCTGTTTCAATGGTAGGCTTGCGCGATTACACAATTAAATCGAAAATCCCGAGTATTGTTTAAATCTTGAGTTTAAATGATTAAAAATTAAATAATTGAATAATCGTGAATAATTTTTATTGCAGAAAATATTTCAAAACCTACCTTTTAATTGCTCTTTAATGTGATCGGTCATGAAAATTGACATTTTGCTCAACGAATGTGTGCCCATTTACAGGCCAAGAGAAGACAATTTTTGAAAATGTGTCGCTGAAATTACTAGCTCGAGCCAGGCATTACAGTGATATATATAAAAAAAATTGTCTTCTCTTGCCTTGCAAGTGAACATTCCTAAAAACCATTGTGGCTTTTCTCAGTGATATGCCTTTGTCTTTCTGTCTGGGTAATTTGTACCTAGGCTGATTAATTGAGTAATCACGATTATTCTTAAACAATTGATCATTCCAAGCAATGGGCCTTTCCAGTTTTTACTACGCCCCGCCCACATCTAGCTAAGATCCACCCACACCTCACTTGGCTATCAATTTCCAGAAACCTATACAGATAAGCTGTTAAATGTTTTGAAACTAATTTGACTGCGTGCTGTTGCTGCCTATGGCAGCAACAGCGCCCAGTCAAATTAGTTTCAAAATATTCTGTTGAGTATTTACTAAATAGTACAGACATACAATTCGTACAACAATGCATTCTTCTTCAATTTTGTATTCTTTAACGTACTTATCTACGTCATTCATGACGTCATTGATTATGATGTCATTCTATACTTCAGGTAGTTAATTATGACATCATATGATGGATGGATGAAGGGAAAAGGTCTTTTATCGCACAATCATATTCAATGACATTAATCTTGTTAATGCCTCTGTTGGATCTTTCAATGTGGTCGCTCATTAAGACCCGATACACTCTCACTTTCAGAGTCTTTGATGACTTTATGTGAGTGGCTTGTACGCAGCATCTGCCGATGCCGTTATTATGTAGAAAGTTTTCAAACTCAGTTTTCTTATTTGCCAGATGCTACATTTCAATCTATCATAGCAATCGATTTATCAGATCTGTTACTCAAGTACCTGACATCATAATTAATTACGCCATGAGTGAACTGATGTCGCAATCATTATTACGTTTAAGTCCATCAAGAAAATTGGACAGTCTCTCATGAAGTCTACAAATTGTATGTCTTTGATGGAATTATAATTTAATAAACATTATGTTGAATATTTTGAAACTAATTTAACTGGGAGCTGTTAGGCAGCAACAGCCCCCAGTGAAATTAGTTTCAAATATGTTCAACAGCTTACCTGTACATTTACATTGAAAATGGGATTCTGGGAATTCGGGGGTTCAAATTATGTAAATCAATCGCGCAACACCCACAAAACATGGGTGGAGCTCAGCTAGAAATGGGCGGGACATAGCTAGAACTGAATCCCATTGTTAGTTGTTTCTGCTGTTTGGTCTGGCCAGTAACTCACCTTTGTCATCCCCTTGCGCCTCAAGACAATCTAAAGGGCCTCAAGTAGCTGTGGGTGGCCCTGGTGGATCCCCACCATTTGTATCAATTCTGTCTCTAGGGGAATTCCATCAGTGATAGGTGTGTCTACTGTGTTTTATTTGAGCGTGCTGTGCAGCCCAGGAGACCGTTCAATAGGGGAAACTGTGCAGAGCGCTCTGCTAGATTAACTGAGCGGAGAACAGTTTCTCCTACCAAGCAATACATTTTATTAGTGCTCTCTGCTATTTCGCAAAACATGTTTTGAGGTGACTCGCGAAAACAAAACATTGTTTTTAATCTGTGACATAATTGCACGTAAAACAACATCATATGTCACAGAAACATATATTACGCCATAAGAGTATCATGGCTTGGGTACAAGTGCAGGGTTTTGCATTTAAGTGCAAATGGAAATGTTTACAAATGATTCAAATGCAAGTGCAAATGCAGCCTAGCTCGATTGCATTTGAATATGTGGACACACCTCTGGTACTGAAATTCTGGAACATCATAGTATGCATCTGTCAACTATGCATCTGCTGGGAGCGAATATCTTTGGGAAAACATTTTGTAACATAATCATGTAGTGGGTTCTAACGTATGAGAAATGATTTGACTGTAGTTTTTTTTACCGGTAATAATCACTGTTGGAAATTAAAATAATCCACTTCTTTTAGCTTTACAGACTATTAAAGCATGATAAACAGCAGTATGTGTACTATAGAATATGAATAATAGAATAGCATATTATTATTTACCCAGGAATGGCCAAACTGTCATGCCAAGGATGCTGGGAAAAGCACTTTTTTCGTTCAGTATAGAATAGTTTCGGTAGAGAATTCTCTAAAAGAGCAAGCAACCTTTTGAAACTATTTTTGCACCTAATGAACGTACGAATAGGTTTCGTACAACAGCGTCCAATCAAATTAGTTTCAAAATACTCAACATAATGTTTATTACATAAAGACAGAATTTGTACACCTGATGGACTAATCCAGGTTCATAATGGAGTATTTCTGTCAATTATGGTTGTGACATCAGCCTACATGTGACGTTATGCCATCATATACCTTCTGAATCCAGTTTCTCAGTCAATCATATGATGTCTTAATGAAGGTCACATGTAGGCTGATGTCATAATCACTTACATCATGAATGACGTGATATCGTCCATCATAAAAGCTTAATAGTCGAACAAGTTGTGCGACTTATATGTATTTACTATATAATAAACATTCTAGAATATTTTGAAACTAATTTTACTGGGCGCTGTTGTTGCCAACTCCAGATTCAGAGTGTGGATCGATTGATCCCAAGACAAGCAAAGCGTGGGTGGCGCTTAGCGAGAGATGGGCGGGGCACAGCTAAACTTGATTCCACGCTTGACTGACAGATCGGATTCATCCATTGCCAGAGGGTATGTTTCATTGGAGCATTTTGCAGCTAGAGAGCCGACTCTCACTACCACGCGGCTTGAGCAAGATCATGGCGGAATCCACTTTTAGCTATGCCCCACCCATCTCTAGCCAAGCGCCATCATTTGCCTGTGTTGGGATCAGGAATGGCTGCCCCATTGGCCAATGGTACTTTTCCCATTGGCCAATGGTGTCAAGGACACCAAAATCTTTGTATTAGTTGTAAGGATGATTGCCTCTTGGGCGATTTATTTTCAGTCTTATACCGTTACGGCTAACTTCCCCAGTATTTACACTGGTAGACATTTATACTACTGTGTGGAATGAGGCCAGGATTGAATTCTGTACCGGTTGGCCGCCTAAATTCTGGTCCGTAGCTTCAATTAATAAGTCTCATCTCAAATAGGAACAATTAGCATTCAATGATGGGGCTGTCGAAGACTGACATAACTGTTCCTATTCACATTCCCTCCGAAACTCAAGTCTTCAAATTTATATGAATTTAAAGACACATAGTACAACAGAAACTCGGCTATCGGTTTTTTTAAATGTTTGATTTAATTAAAATTAATTTATATGTATAATACTGATGATAATGATATGTGTTTTCCTTATAGTATTAACTCTCTCGCCGCTGCAAGCCACCAGACAATAATTTCAATGAGAAAAAACTTAATATGCAGAATATTTTGAAAACAATTTGAATGAAACTTGTTGGAGCCACCAACAACTTTCAGTCAAATTGTTTTCAAAATATGTAGCAGGTCCAGAGATATAACCCTTGGAAAATGTCGTCTGCAAAAGCTCAGCAGACAGCTGGTTAATTAAGAAAACGTAAAGAAAGACAGTGCAATGATATATCACAATTATGCTATGCCCAGTCAAATGGCAGCTGATTTAACATCTTCCTAGCCAGAGCTTACTTAACGTACTAGAATACCCACTCATTGATTGATGTGAAAACAACTTGACTGAAAGCAGCAACAACTTTCAGTCAAATAATTTTTACAATATTCAGCAGTATAAATGTTATGCCATGCATACATTGGCTCGTTCGTGTAATAGTTTTGGCATTTAGGCTTGAAAGAGTTAAATCGGTTAACAGTTAAATTACCCTGAGTACCACGAATATTATGACAATCTTTTGTTGTTTATTTACACAATGTATTGGTCCCACTATTTACTTTGATGGGGTGGGGGAAGGGGGGAAATTGCTGCCCGTATCATTGGCATTGGAAGGGGTAAAAGATCGGTTTATATGCATGCTGATTAAATTAGCGGGAATAATTCTTGTGTAAGTTCATGAGTATTAAGTCTAAATTTAACTAAAAATTATTATTTTCCAACAACAACTGAAGTTTTTGTTTAAAGCACAAGTTGTCGGTCGAGATATAGAAAATAAAATATTATATATGATATGCATTTAATCATTAACCAAATATATAGCAAATTTTGAGTTCTATGAGTTGGATTTTAATGTACTAGCATTTGTCTAATTGGCTAATGGGACAGCCAATGCCTGTGTTCAAAGGAAATAATGATAAAAACACCCTGCGACTATTAATGGTGGAATTCAGTTTTAGCTATACCCCGGCCATCTCTAGCTAAGTTCCACCCACGCTGTTCCCATGTTGGAATCGATCGATCAATCTCTGAACTCCTTGACTCAATTTCCAGAAAACTATACAGGTAAGCTGTTGGATATTTTGAAACTAATTTGACTGGGTGCTGTTGTTGCCTATGGCAACAACAGCACCCACTCAAATCAGTTTCAAAATATTCAACAGCATGTTTATTAAAAAATAGTAAATGCAGACAATTCATACAAAACGCTTAATCCGTCATCATCAATTAAGCGCTCGTGACGAACTTATCTATGTCATTCATGACATAATTGATCATGACATCATCCTAAAGTCACGTAGTTGATTATGCCATCATATTATTGCTGGATAAACTGGAAAAGGTCCATCAGACAGCCAATGCCTGTGTTCAAAGGAAGTTATGATAAACAACGCCTAGTAACTATTAGTTTAGCTAACAAGGCTTTTTTACCATATGAAATATTACAACAGAATAAACTTCCACTAAGAATAATTATGTACAGTATTTAAACAAACATGTAACACCGGGATATGGTCCATTTCTATAATGTCTACGGATACATAATTTTTCTCCAAATCAGCTTAATACATTGTATGAATAAATATTTTAGGGGTTGATGGTGGGGAGGCGAGGGGGCAGAAGAGGTTCTTGGTTTGTTTGCGCTATACATCAAGTCTATTGTCTAGGTCCTAGACAGGCCATACAGAGGTGCTTTTAGTTCAATCTAATGTATTCTTAAGATATTTTAAAAATTGCCAATGATAAATTCTGTCATTGATGTAGTAGCTGTCTCACTGCTGCAAGCCACCAGACAATAGTTTCAATGAGCAAAAACTTGTGACTTGCTGAATATTTTGAAAACAATTTGACTGACAATTGTTGGTGGCTACAACAACTTTCAATCAATTGTTTTTAAAATAGTAAGGACGCCCAGAGATATAACCCCTGGAATAAGTCGTCTGCAAAAAGTCAGAGTTTTAGAGAGGCCAGGGTGCTGACATAGAAATTTTGGAACATATATTAACTATGGTCTTGATACTTTATGCTAATTTTTATACAGAAATTTTTTCCGGTCACAGATATGCTTTTTGTTATTATTTGTTATTTTTCTGTAATGCGCACATCAGTTTCTTGTCACGAGAAATTATTAGAAAGAACTTTGAATAATCTTAAATATGTATAGACAGTGTTGCTATTTAAGATAAAATACTGGCACCATATATCCTACAACTCTCGTCGCGCAAAAATTTCAATGGATATCAGTGCGGAGGATGGAAATTACAAAAAAGTTATAGACATGAAAAACGTCACCCAAATCAGTTGTCGACAGAGCAGCGATACACATTTACCCACGAAATACTTTGGTGTTTCTGTGAAATGTTGGTGAATTCTGCCATCAAATTTGTGTTTATGATTTTAATTATTGGAATTTCTAAATCGTATTTTCTTGATTATTGAATGACCGCATATATACGCAGTTCAAAATGCTTGTATTGTTGCCCTATAAGTATTTTATGCACATAGTTTCATATATAAAATGAACAGATATTTCAACCATTGGCTCTTTGTTGGCATAGGGTACAGCTCATAGGCTTGTGCGATTATTGCGTTGAGTGATCGCGATCAATTAATAAAAAATAATCGTGATTACTCGATTAATCAGCTTGGATACAAATTACCAAGACACAACAACAAAAGAATATCAGTGACGAAAATTGCAATGGTGTTTAGAAAAGTCCGTTTCCATGGCAAGAGAAGACTATTTTTGAAAATGTATCACTGGAAGGCCTGGCTCGATTCTCGAGCCAGGCATTCCAGTAATACATTTTCAAAAAATAGTCTTCTCGTGCCCTGCAAATGGGCATACATTCACTAAGCAAAATGTAATTTTTCATGACCGATTGCATTAAAAAGTAATTGAAAGTTAAGTTTTGAAATATTTTATGCAATAAATATTATTCGATTATCTAATTTTTAATCATATAAATTCGCGATTTAAAACATAATCGCGATTTTCAATTTAATCACGTAAACGTGCAAGGCCGATTGACCGATTGCATTAAAAAGTAATTGAAAGATAAGTTTTGGAAATATTTTATGCAAAAAATATTATTCGATTATCTAATTTTTAATCATATAAATTCACGATTTAAAACATAATCGCGATTTTCAATTTAATCACGTAAACGTGCAAGGCCGATTGACCGATTGCATTAAAAAGTAATTGAAAGATAAGTTTTGGAAATATTTTATGCAATAAATATTATTCGATTATCTAATTTTTAATCATATAAATTCACGATTTAAAACATAATCGCGATTTTCAATTTAATCCCGTAAACGTGCAAGGCGAACAGCTCATAGATAAGTTAACATGTTTCCAAAACAAAATAAAAGATAGTTGAATATTTTGAACTTGATTGTGACATCACTGCCTTGTCTTCCAATCGAATTATGTTCAAAATATTCAACAGAGCAATGGAGGAATATAGTTTTAGCTATGCCCTGTCCATCTCTATCTCAGCTCCACCCACACTTCACCCGTGTTGGGATCGACCGATGCCTGAACTCCCTGACTATTAATTTTCAGGAAACTATACAGGTAAAGCTGTTGAATATTTTGAAACTAATTTGACTGGCTGCTGTTATAAATATTCAACAGCATGTTAATTAAATAGTAAAGACATACAATTTGTGCAACATCGCTTAGTCCGTCATCAAATAAGCATTAATGATGAATTTTGCTACATCATTCGTGATGTAATTGATTATAAACGTCATCCTACACGTCACGTAGTTGATTAAGACGTCGTATGATCGATAGATAAACTGAATTCCTCCATTCTTACTAAGAAAAATGTTTCTGTTTTCATTTTGTAAAGATGTTAACTTATTTAGGAGCTGTACTGTAGCCAAATTTCTTAAAAAAATCCCTGATAATTTTTTTACATGTATGTCATCCCATAAAATTCCATGATTTGTCTACATAGAATTCCACCAATGATGTCATAATTTCACAATACAATACATGTGGAAAAAATTTAATAAACAATATTCCATATTTAAAAAAAAATTTTAAAACATATATCTGATTCCTATGATTTCATACAACAGATGAATGGTCTCGTATGTATACTCATGACGGGTTGATATGTGATAACATCATATTTAACATCAACAATACTAAAATGTAGTTTTCTACACATACAATTAACATATGTACTACCGTACATATTATTTATTCATAAAACAAATTTAAAATGATTTAAAACAATATGTATATCATCTTTAACAGTTCATGGTAGTCATCGACCCTTTAATGACTAAATTTTTTCAAAAAATCAAAATATTTTCTTAATGAATGTCCATTTGCAGGCCAAGAGAAGACTATTTTTGATAATTTACCACTGGAATGCCAGTGGCTAGGTTATCGAGCTAGTCATTTCAGTAGTAAATTTTCAAAAATAGTTCTCTTGACCTGCAAATGGACATTCTGTAAGACCACGGCATAGGCTGGTTTTGGCCAGATTCATCAAGAGAGAGTTAAAGGTACGTATTTACACCAGAATGTATGAAAATAAAATTGTTTAAATTGTACACTTTTAGAGGCTTAGATTGTGTGTGGGCTTAGATGTAACAAAACAAAATAAATCTTAAACATATGATGATTTCATTCCGTACAAATTATTATATATTTTTAATTGTAAACTTGAATTATGGACTCATGTCTCTAATTCGATTTCACAACTTAATAATTTATATTAATTTATACGTAATGAAATCATCATATGTTATGATTTATTTCGTTTCATTACATCTATGCTCACAATTAAAACCAGGGGAATTTTAACAATTTAATTTTCAAGGATTCTGCTGTGAATATGCACCTTTAAGCAAATGAACATTAAGGCAGTAATACTGAAATTTGATGAATCAAAGAAAAAATTCAATTTTTATGGCCTGTTCTATCAAATTCACAATTCTGACTTCCTATTTTAAATCTTGACTTGGTCAAAATCAATTAATTTAAACATGTACACATGTTACGTTGATCCTTCACTGGTCAAGCCAAAAAACTGTATGTCTTGAGAAATCTCAATTAGCAGACCAAGATAAGAGTATTTTAGAAAATTTACCCGTGGGCTAACTGGCTCGATAAACGAGCCAGTCATCCCAGTAGTAAATTTTCAAAAATACTGTTATGGTCTACGAATGGACATTTTCTATGAGAAAATCTAAAAATTGTTTACCAAATTTAACCATTAAAGTGTTATCCCATATAGTAACCATTTCTACAGTAAAGAGACACTACCTCCGATGTTAAAGATATTTTGAAGTTAATTTGTCTGGAAGCTGTTGTTGCAAGAGTTTCCAGTCACATTAGATTCAAAATGTTCAATAGTCTTGTATTTCTCAATACTCTTATAGTTGCTTTGAAATTCATACACATGAATTTCACATTTTATTGAAAACTACTCGTAGCTAGGGCTAGATATAACTACGTTATTTGTTCTAATAATTTATCTGAGTCAGTGGCAATGGCAGTGGTTTTGATCATGAAGGTTGTCTTGGAATTGTCAAAGTTAAAGCGTGTTTGTTTGGCATCGTGACATTTGGTTGTGCCACAGTGAGTGTTAGTTGCTGCCTTGGTGGTTGAGTAATTGTCATGGGTATAGTGAAGCTGTTTATCTTGGTTGTAACTGTGGTGGTGGGGATGGTGGTGGAGTGGTCTGGAGGTGTTGGTGGTGGTCTGGTGGTGGTTGTGGTCGTATTTTTGTTGTGGTTGTCAAGATGTTAATTTTTGTTGTGATAGTGGTGCTGCTCTTAGTATTGGTCACATGGTAGCATTAATATTTCATCGCCAGCTATGGTCGTGTTCGTTTCTGTAGTAGGAGTTGTCGTAATGAATTCGCTTCTTCTCTGAGAGTGCCAACCTGAGAATTAATGCAGATAAAGACATGAAATGAAATGCGTATGTGAATATTTGTGACACGTTTATAAATTGTGTTAGACTGGTAGGTAACATGGAAATAGTGGCTGGAAATGATATGGCTTACTTACTAACCTTTCAGTAATTAAGGTCAGTAATGTCTCGGAATCGATTTTAACCCTTTCACTGACAAAACCCTGAAAAAGTACATTCTTTAGGTTTTAAAGCTTACTTTGTTGAATATTTTGAAATTAATGTGACTGGAAACCGTTGCTGCCTAAGGCAGCATCGGCTTCCAGTCAAATTAATTTCAAAATATTCAACATTTTTGTTTTATGGGTACTTTGAAAATGAGACATGGAGAATTCTTCGGTGAAAGGGGTAAGCCCTTAGCAGTCAAATTTGTCCAAGAAAATTACAATTTTCTCATAGAAAATGTTCATCTGCTGACCAAAAGATAATTTTTGAAAATTTACCAGTGTCGAGCCAGCCATTCCATTGGTAAATTTTCAAAAATAATCTCGGCCTGCAAATGGTTGTTTCTCAAGAAGCGGTTCTTTGTAGATTTTGCGTGTCAACGCACTAATATAGTAAGAATTGATATTCAGCAAAACAATGTCAATTATCCGCAATCGGACGTTTATCCTTCGCTCCAAGCATCATCAGATAAATGCGGGTCTGACTACACAGAAATGTGTACATTTTTTATAAAGCTGATGGACCATTCCAGGTTTAGCTATGCCACGCCCATCTCTAGCTAAGCTCCACCCACACCTCGCTCGTGTGGGGATGAATCGATCGCTGCACTATCTGAATCTCAATTTCCAGAAAACTACACAGGTGAGCTGTTGAATATTTTGAAGCTAATTTGACTTGGCCCAGTCAAAATAGTTTCAAAATATTCAACATCATGTTTATTAAATAATAAAGACATACAATTTGTACAACGTGTCGGACTATTAAGCGTTTAGGACAGACTAAATCGAGTTATTCCATAATGTAATTGATTATGATGTCATTCTACATGTCGTGGTTCATTATGACGTCATATAATGGATGGATAAACTGGAAAGGTCCATTAAATCCATTTGTCAATGGGAGGATTAATAGACCTAATGCTTGACACTATCATCGATATATTCATATGCTCCATAGGACCTACCTGTGCTCGTAAAATGGCGTTTTCTTTTTCCAGAAAGCTAGCTCTAATTGCGATTTCATCTTCTCTTGCTTTCCTCGAGTCTCGAGATCTTTTAGCCGCATTATTGTTTCGTTTCCGCCTCTCAAAATACTTACCATCCTGTAAAAATAATGCATTATGGGAATTACATTTTTTTTAAACTTACTAGCTGAGGTTGTAGGCCTAAGACTTTATTTTTACTGACGCCATTATTCATTTGCTTCTATCCAAAACTACTGGTAGTATAAACCTGATTTAAATTGAACTGAATATATAACCTAGTGAATATTTTGAAAATAATTTGAAAGTTAAGGGGCTGAGGAGACTTATGATCTCATCGATTGTAATTGGTTACGAACATGCACACACACGCACGCACGCACGCACATTATTCAATGAGCTTGACTGCTTGGCATTTTTCCCCCAGATTAAAAGCCTTTTTTGGAACTCTAAGAAAAACATTAACCCAAGATTTGTGAAGATTCCTCCAGTAGAACTTAACCTATGAAGCGGACATGCACACACACATGCGCACACATACTCACAAGCACACACGCACACACATATCTATGTATCCATAGGCTTGCGCTATTACGTTATCTAATCAAATATCATTTAAATTATTTATTCAATTGTGAAATATGATTAAATAATCAAATAATCGTGCATAATTTCTACTGCTTAACATATTTCAAAACCTACCTATTAATTACTTTTTAATGCGGTCAGTCACGAAAAATTACATTCTGCTCAATGAATGTATGTCCATTTGCAGCCCATGAGAAGAATATTTTTTAAATGTATCACTGGAATGACTGGCTCGAGCATCGAGCCAGGCATTCTAGTGATACATTTCCAAAAAATAAAGAACCTTATAGTGATCCCTACAGTACACGATTTTTATCCTATGCAAATGGAATTTTCTAAAAACCATTGCAGCTTTCGTCATTGATATGCCTTTAATGTGATGTCGGAGTAACTTGTACTCAGGCTGATTAATCGAGTAACATGTTTCCAAAACGAAGGATAAAACATACTGTTGAATATCTTGAACTTATTTTGATTGGGTTCATTGCTGCTTAATGTCTTCCAATCCAATTATGTTCGAAATATTCAACAGAACATTTCTTATATCGTATTCAAGATTATACAAACATGTTTCGTTTCTTTATTTGGAATTTCAGTAACTTTGTATTCGAGCATGTCTGGGATACAGTACAGCAGAGAAATAAGTTACCGTGTTTTCAAATAAAAAACAGAAACATGCTTGTTAGTACAATTTTGAACACGATGTAAGAAATGTTCTGATGAATGTGTGCTGTACTGTATCACAGACACGCTTAAGTACAAACAACTACTATCACTATTAGCAGGTGGTCTCTTAAAGCAGATGGAAATTGTGACATAGTACCGCTCATAAATAAGTTATCGGTAACATGTTTAAAAATAACCCAGAAACATTTAATACAATTTTGAAAAAGATGTAAGAAAGTTTCTGTTGAATATTTTGGACTTAATTTGTTTAGAAGTCATCCTTAACCCTTTAAGCCTTGAATTTGTTCAAGGAAATTTCAATTTTTTCAAAGAAAATGTAAATTTGCAGACCAAGAGAAGACTATTTTTGAAAGTTTAACACTGGAATGACTGGCTCGGTTATCGAGCCAGTCATTCTAGTGGTAAATTCTCAAAAGTAATCTCTTGGTCTGCAAATTGACATTTCTCAAGACCACTGTAGAAGCAGTTTCTGGCTGATATAAGGCTGTGTTCTCACTAGTACAGTATGGCATTATTCCTGATTACGTCTCTAGTGAGAACAGTATTAGAGTTAACTCCTTGTTTCAGCGTAATCTTATAATGGTTAAACTTGCAAAGTGGCATCTGCAGTGCTCTTTAGTGATGTACATTTGCAGGCCAAGAGAAGACAATTTTTGAAAATTTATCACTGGAATGACTGGCTCGCTAACCGAGCCAGTCATTCCAGTGAGAAAATTTCAAAAATAGTCTTCTTGGCCTGCACATGTACACTGTCAAAGCAAAAAGTTGTATTTTCTTGAATATTAACCAACAAGCTCAACAAAACGTGTGGCAACAGAAAGTTATTTTTGTAAATTTCTGTGGCAAATTTACACACATTGTCTTCTCTAAATGGACATATACTGAGTGAGAATTGCAATTTTCTTTGAGATATCTAGAGCTTTAAAGGGTTAATTGATATAGGTAGAATTTTGAGGGCTTTGAGGCGCTGTTGACTCAAGAGGGGTTTACGCATCGATGGCTTCCAATCAAGTTAAGTCCAAAATATTAATCAATAGGCTTTATTTTGTTTTGGAAACATGTTAGGCGAGGTAGTATCTGAGGTGTATTGTATATGATATGGCTAATATTGGATGTCCAAAGAGTGGATGTCCAAAGAGTGGATGTCCAAGACAGATGGTGTTTCACTGACCTGTCTTAAAGGTGCATATTCACAGCAGATTACTTGAAAATAAAATTGTAAAAATAATATACTTTGGAGGATTAAATTGTAGGCCTAATTGTAATGAAACGAAAGAAATCTTAACATATGGTGATTACATTCTGTAAAAATTAATATATAGAGAATCAGGAACGAGGTCACTTTTCATATCACTATTATGGACCGAGTTGAAAATTATCAATTTGCACGAGCTTTAGCGAGTGCAAAATTGATAATTTTCAACGAGGTTCATAATAGTGATATGAAAAGTGACCGAGTTTGAGATTTTATTTATTATATAAACTGTAATTTTGAAATATTTGCCAATAGTTGCTGATGTGACTTTTATCTGATTTCTCATTGTTGATTTGTGAAATCGATACCGCCGCTGTGATAACAGATACTGAATGCGCAGCAAAATATAGTGACAAACACAAAAGCTGGCGATGTCGGCCGTAAACTACACTTTTCTTCTAAGACTATCGCAGATCCACGGCCATCAATCGTTACTTCGCTGCCAACTGATAAACTGTCAAATGATGACATTTTGCGATGACGTTTCATGAATGACAAATCGTAGTAAACAAATCATAGTAAAACAGTACCGCGTAGTAATCCCTACGCGTCACACTCACATCAATCGATGTTTTAATTGGTCGATTTAAATGGGTTTGCGCACCCAACAGCCAATGAAAATACTCTGTTGAATATGGCACGTGTGCTCATATCGAAAAATATGGAATGGGCTAGAAAGCTTGTTTATATGATAAAATTTCATTAGAGACACGAGTCCCGAATTCAAATTCACAATTAACAAAAATTATAATAATTTGTAGGGAATAAAATCATATGTTAAGATTTAATTCGCTTCATTAAATTGAGGTACACAAATTAAGCCTCTAAAAGTATACAATAAAAACTAATTTATTGCTACACATTTTGGTGTGAATGTGCACCTTTAAGTCTCTTAAAGAACCATCATCTTTTTAACTCATAGTGCGGGTGACCGCTTGACCAGGCTACCTTTGAATCTTCTGGAATTGGTTTCTTCTCACTGCGTGGCCGTTTTTGACTGGACTGGACGACACTCAGCGCTCTCGCTAGGGATGGCGATGCAGCGGCTGTAATAAAAATTACAGATTTGAAAGCACTGAATAGATGTAACTTTAAATTCAGATTTCTGGATAAAATAATGATATATGTGGGGGTTTTCTGTCAATAGTTTGACTTGCTTATACAGATATCATTATATAAATCTTCAAGTTCTCGTTATTTATGATGGTTAGGTTATGAGGTTAACCCGTTCACCGACAAATCCCTGAAAAAGTATATTCTTTACGATATAAAACTTATTCTGATGAATATTTTGAAATTAATTCGACAGGAAGACGTTGCTGCCTAAGGCAGCAGTGTCTTCCTGTCAAATTAATTTCAAAAGATTCAATACTTTTCCTGTATGGTTGCCGTGAAAGTGAGATATGGGGAACTCATCAGTGATTGGGGGGAAGAAAATTCTATAGAAGGAAATATAGTTAAGAAATATTGCGCTATATAGGCCTACATTGTCATGCAAATGCAATCGTAGATTACAGATTCTCGCCCTCTAATGTAGTGTCACGTTATTTTGACATTTCAAATTTTTTGCATTTGTATTTTCATAGTAAATTAATGACCAAAATTTGGGATTCCTCATGCATTGAAACACCATTTAAACCCCACCCCCTATTGTGTTAAAATTTGAACCAATTTGGGTACAGTTTCAGAGATGCAGTTGTGGACAGATAGACAAACTTACAAGACAGAGACAGACAAGCCAACAAACCTGAATGACCTTGTGCCGATTCATACAACTTAGTCTGGTATCCATGGCTAATTACAATACATATACAAGTAACCAATCTTGAAATAGGCTATATGCTGAGATGTTTTGCTTAAAAGGTTTTCATACTAAGGTCATGTTGACTTTCACCATTATTGATTGTATGTGTCAAATATGATTATATTGTATTTGCCAAATTTGGTGATCCTAGATTCCTGCATTTGGGAATGAAGAAAATTTCAATTTCCCTTTCTCCGAGATCTAACAATACTCACCATTCTATTACTTCTGATACAAGCTATCCTGGATAGCTGGGCCTTAGGACTAAAGACTTAGTAAGCTTTACCGGCTCCTGGAACCGGGTCCTCGGCTCTCAACTGCCGAGTACCCGTTTGCCATGAAGCTCATATTGTTTGCATAGCCACCAAACAAGAGATACCCATGGCTTGCCTCCATGGGGCTGAGAGGCTGGGTCCATAATAGAATGGTGAGTATTGTTAGATCTCGGAGAAAGGGAAATTGAAATTTCCTTCATTCTCCTTTGATCAATACTCACCATTCTATTACTTCTGATATACACCAGATTTAGACAGTAACCTGGTGGGAAGGGGCAAGCCATCAATTGCTACTTTTGCCCCTTGGAGAAAGAGCTTAGACTTAACTTGACAAATGGAGACCTAAAAGGACCATCAAGTTAAAGGGACCGAATCATATTCGCATCACTACCCCCCCCCCCCTCCCTTTTTCTCCTAAGAAAAGGGAGAGAACTCACGAACATGCATCTCGCCTGAAACACAAATATGCTAAGAGGGTTAACTGCTCTGCATATATCAGCCTGGGAATGAGCATGAATATATATAATGAATGAACATGATATATAGACATAATACAAAAATCTCAATCTTGAATTACCTCATGATATTTGGATTCCAGATGTGGAGCCTCCAACCATTCACTTGTCCGGCCATCAGTGACACAATCTGGTTGACATCCTCTCGCTTGACCATGTCTGCTTCTTAATTCTTTCTTACAAATGCCAAAAAAGGGAGAAGAGCAGTGTGGTCGTTTAACTATCGTTTCAAAACAGCTAAAGCGAGTGGATTGGCGGAGTCTGACACATCCCTCATATAGTAATCCATGAAAGAGGACTCAGTGCCATTGTGCAACAGCCCTGATGTCCTCTAACGGAACACCATTGTAAATGGCGGTTGAGGCGGCTATTCTTCTAACATCGTGTGACCTTGCGCATTGCACTTGGTGCCCAGTCGCAATCTCATGGGTAGTCTGAATGCATTCGACTACCCAACTAGAGATAGACTCCATGGATGCGGCGCCATATGGCTTCTTATGGCAGATCCACAGATGTCTATCATTCGACCGTAACGAGTCTGTCCGTTTCTTGTACTTAGTCAAAGCACGGACTGGGCACCAGACACTGGCATCACGATCAAACCTAGTTAGCTTCGGTATAATGATCGGTTTGCCGGGATATTTCAAAGATTGATTCTTTGACATAAACTCTGCTCTTGGCAGTAGACGCAGACCCTCTCCAGAGACAATAAATCAGTCCCTCTCTGCTGAAAGTGCATGGATCTCACTGCGCCTTCTAGCTGAGGAAGCTGCCAATAGAAAGACCGCCGTTAGAGTCAAATGCTTTAGACTAGACGAACGCAACGGTTCGAAAGGGTGCTTGGCCAGTACATTAAGCACTAAAGATAGACTCCAGGCTGGAATGACCACCGGTTGTCTTGGTTGGAGATTTCTCATTCCCTCCACCATCACATTTAACTGGGCCACCTCTGGACTATCCCTGTTGGCTAGACAAGGGATAACTGATGCCAAAGCTGACTTGTATCCAGCAATTGTGACAGGAGCTAGTCCTGAAAAGAACAGCTCACAGAGAAAGTCTGCTATTTGCTGAATAGTGAATTGAAAGGTATCAATATCCTTTCCTTCACACGAGTCTGCAAATCTGTTAACCTTGTTGTTATATGACTTGAAGGTTGACCTCCTCGCAGCTGCGATGAAATTTGCAGCTTGTCGAGAAAAACCTGACGTGGAACGTTGTTTGATAACATCCACGCAGTCAATTTGAACATTTCGGGACGCTCGTGTAGGAAGCGTCCCTTGGCCTGGGAGATTATGTTCGGAATCTCGTGTAATTGCACTGGATTGTCCACCAGCAGATCTAGAAGATCCATGAACCACGCCCTGCTGGACCAAAATGGCGCTATTAGCAGGACCAGGCACGGTTCCTCCCTGATCTTCACCAATATCTTCGGCAGAAGAATGGTGGGTGGGTACGCGTAAGCGTGCATCACTCTCCAGCTTATCATCAGAGCGTCTGTATCGATGGCATTTGGATCTGGAATCGGCGAGACATAAGTCATGATTTGAGCATTTTCCTTTGTGGCGAACAAGTCCACGTTTGGTTTGCCCCAATGCTCGAAGATCCTGTGAAGAACTGGAGGGTTGAGAGACCATTTTGTTGGCAGAATTCTCTGTCTCCGAGACAAAGCATCCGCCAGGAATGTGAGCTCCTTTCAAAACAACCGAGTAATTCCTGCACCATTGAATCAAGTGCCACACGTTCATACGTGGGGGTGACTTGGTCACGCCTTGGCGATTTATGTATGATACTACTGTCGAGTTGTCCGACCGTATCAATATCGCCGTGTCCCTGACATTTGGAAGAAAGTTTTCCAACGTCAGTTCCACTGCCATCATTTCCAATGGATTGATATGCAGCTGGCTCTCTTGGAGAGTCCATGTGCCCGAGACCGGGTGTTCTCCCAGGCAGGCCCCCCTCCAGCGATGCATCTGTGTACACGGACAGCTGGGGGTGGGGTAGGTGCAGCGAAAACCCCTACTAGGAGATTCTGACGCTTTTTCCACCATACAAGATGCGACATTAATGGCTCCAAAACTGGCACCAGCTTTGACAGAGGTTCTGTTCTCTGTTTCCACAGACACATCAGATACAACTGGATAGGTCTTCGCATCAGAGCAGCGTACAGGATTACCTGCTCCATGGAGACAATCATGCCCAGCATCTGAAGAAACCGCCTCGCCTGAATGTGGTTTCCCAATCGAAAACTCTTGAGGATGGCTAACAGAGACACCACTCTGTGCTCTGACGGGTAAATCCTGCCCTCCTCGAGATCGAATCGCATCCCTAAATAAACGAACTGTTGAGTGGGTGTCAACTCAAATTTCTCCCTGTTGAGTATCCACCTCTAACTTGGCTGGTGTGTGTGCCTTGATACGCCAATCGTCTATGTATGTGTGAAGCGCCACGTTATCTTTTCTGAGAAACGCTGTCACCACAAGGACCACTCTGGTGAAAACCCGTGGAGCTGTCGGCGTGCCAAATGGGAAGACTACGAACTCCCACACTTGATTCTGAAACGCAAATCCCAGAAACCTGTGACAACTCTTGTTCATTGGAATATGGAAATATGCATCTTTCAGATTGATCGATGCACACCACATTCCCTTCCTCAATCCTGCCATTACCGACCTCGGAGTTTCCATCTGAAACCGAGGCGTATGGATAAACCAATTTAATGGCTTGAGATTGAGTACGGGTCTCCATCCCCCTGTGCTCTTGGGGATAAGGAACATGTTTGAATAGAAGCCTGGAGGGTTCTGGTTTGCCGGTTTTATTGCTCCCTTCAGAAGCAAACCTGACACTTCGTTTTGAATGGCTTCTAACTTGTCTGGTTCCCTTGGGACGGGTGTCCAGACAGGTGCCAAAGACAGATTTTGTGGTGGAAAATTCCACCACTCCGGCATGTACCCCTGGGATAAGCATCCCAGGACCAGACTGTCTGACATCACACCTTGCCAAGCCTCCACGAAACGCATGAGCCTTCCACCCACTAAAGGTGCATTGATGCCTAATGTGGGTGTCTGGCTCGCGATCCGCTCCCCCCCCCCCCTCTCTTGACGAGAGAGAGTGAGAAGCATTTTGGTCTTGGCTTAGCCGGTCTAACTGGCACCGCTGTTCCTGTCGCACAGGTGCGGTGCAGGCAGATATGAAGGGAGCCCTCATACCCTCAGGTACGATCCGCTCCCTTCTTTCCGCTCTTCGAGGACTTACCCTTCCCCTTCCCCTTGCCCTTCCCGCCTCTCGGGCGATCAGGAGCAACATTGGGGTGGGTAGGGGCCTCCACACCCTTCTTGGCCTTCTTCGCCAGAGGCGGCTGAGAAGACCCAGTAGAAGCAGAAGCAGAAGCAGCATGGCTTTCGCCTTGCTTTTATGCTTTTTCTGCTTCTTAGAAGGTTGCCCGGTTAGTGGCTTGGCTACAGCCCCTAGTGCGTGCACCTGTCGCACTAGGTCCAGCTGCAGATTCACCGCTAACTGATTCTGCGTAATGCTGGCAGTGTCTTCTAAGATGGCCCACGCTTGGCCACCAAAGATGCTAGGGCCAGTAAGGGGCATCCCAAGAAGACACTCCCTAATGGCAGTAGCCGGACGCATATGGTACAAGACGGCTCCCTCGGTGGCCAGTCCAGAACCCTGTCCAAGGACAGGGTCCGTACCAAGCATGGGAAGAGACTGCCTTACAACTTTTGGAAGCAGGGATGACACCAGCATAGGCAGAACACTATGCAAGAAGCCTTGCATAGCGGGACCAAACCACGCCAGCGGTGCCATCTCCACAACCTCCGGTTGCAGATGTGGAGCGCCCCCCTCCACTAGCCGAAACGGACGCTCCATGATTTACTTTCAGGCGGCCTGACCCCGTGTCAGACCCTGCCAAGGCCTTCTGGGCAAGGAACTTGACCATCATGTCGGACGACCACACTGCACAAATGTTACACCTACTATCAAAATTACAACTTGTACAACGAAAGCAGACATGGTCCTTGAACAGAACCCTCACAAATTTATGGCACTCGTCACATGATGGCGGGGCTGGCTTGGCCTATAAATAAGCACAAACCGACAATAAGCAAGCGGAACGAAACAGGAATGGAAGGCAGACAAATAATTTTCAAATAATTTGATCATAAATTAAATGTTAACCCTCCCGCACCCCACCCCGCAAAGTTACAGCAAAGATTGCATTGATTATGACGACAAGAACGAAGCGGGCAAGATACACCCATAAACTGATCCTCAAGGATGTATAACGGAACCAGGAACCATATCGCATAGCATTCAGGGTATATTTACTAATCAATATAAATTATACTCCTAACGAAGACCAAAACGATATGTGAAGAAACAACAAAATGTAAACAAACTGCTGTAGCACACGGTAAAACCCACATTTAATCAAGAATTTTGAAACCACCGATCATTGCAAACAGATCGTGATAACATGCAAAACTTGAAAATTCCAAAGTTTTTCTGGTACCAATACAGTACGCAGCACCCAAAATCAGATGCGCGAATTATTGAAACATTTTCTTCACATAAAAATCCGAGACAACTCAGGTGTGATGTCACCCGCTCGGATCTTACGGCGAATGACGTCAGCCAATTTTCGTGTTAAACACTGTAAAGCCAACACCTTATTTCATATCTGCCAATCGCCTGTTGGGGTTAAAGGAAGGCGATCAATCTGGCATATTTCATTGTTAACACATGTCCCAGATTCGGGGTCAGAAATTGGAACATGCGACACAGACAAAATTTTGAAGACCTAAGGCTTTTAACCATAGAATAACATGGAAATATACGACCCAGTTATCATCGGCTCCTTCCATGGTAATCCGAATAATTCTTAAAGAGCGAACACAAAGCTATCACAATCACAGAAAAAGACTTAGAAAACTTAAGATTCCAATTGCAAAAAAGCATGTAGCTCTTGTTGCTATGCAAACAAGACTGAGCTTCATGGCAAATGGGTACTCGGCAGTTGGGAGCCGAGTACCCGGTTCCAGGAGCCGGTAAAGCTTACTAAGTCTATAGTCCTAGGGCCCAACTATCCAGGATAGCTTGTATCAGAAGTAATAGAATGGTGAGTATTGATCGAAGGAGAAAGATTCTCCAGACAGACAGGCAAGCAGGCTGGCTGGCTGACTGACTGACTCGCTGGCAGGCAGTCAGGCAGGCAGACAGACAGGCAGGCAGACAGATAATACTGCCCATGTGTATAGGTATAGGTATAGGTCAGGTTTATAGTCTGCTTCCACTTGCGTGCTCAGCCGACTTTCCAACTTTACCCCCTGGTCATGTGGGCCTTGTGAAAAAATATATACCTTTAATTGGTGACAGTGCTCGAATAACTTGACTCGGAAAACTGTCTGCTAAATGCCAATATACTGGCTGTAACTCACCAAAATTCATGGAATCCATTATTGTGTCCGGCGCCATTAAAGGCCCAGAAATGGAACCAAGACATGCACGCGCCTGCGCAATGCTCTTCTCCGAAAGCCGCCTCATCGGAACTGGTTTGGGAAGGTTTTGTTGCATGGACATCCCGAGAGCAGATTGCGCTAACCCGGATGCTGCATCTCCGGTGAGCATACCCGAGGAGCTAACGACACCTGAAGTGTGTTGATGGTGATGGTGGCCTCCAACTCCGGACAAGTCCTTTGGGTCGCTCGGGCTTCCTGGAAAACACATTACATCTGTCATTGTGTATTCTATAAAAAAAATGTTCGATATGTTGTTAATCTGCGTAATTATAATTAGTCAGGATCTCTCTTATTAATTCTTTAACCCTTTAAGCCTTGAATTTACTCAAGAAAACTTAAATTTTTTATAAGAAAATGTCAATTTGCAGACCAAGAAAAGACTATTTTTGTAAGTTTAACAGTGGAATTACTGGGTCGGTTACCGAGCCAGTCATTCCAGTGGTAAATTTTCAAAAATAGTCTTCTCTTGGTCTGGAAAAGGATATTAAAAAAACAAATATTTTGATTTTCTTGGACAAATTTATCCGTTTATCCGTTAACCCTTTACATATCACAAGTTCTTTATGATGCAAAGAATATTCTGTTGACTATTTCGAAACTAATTTGACTGGAACCTGTTTCTGTCTTTAAGTCGAATTAGTTTCAAAATATTCACCATCTTTCCTGTATAGTTGTTTTGAAATCAAGACACTGGAATTTCAAGTGTTAAAGGATTAAGAGATAACATCAAAATATTAAAGCTACAAAATATTAAAATTTATTTTCAAGCTAATCTGCTTGAAAGCCTTTATTTCCTAATTAGTTTCACAATTTTCAACGCTGTACCTGTTATACCTGTCTGGCTGCTTTGAAATTGAGATAGTCCTACTGTGAATTTAGGATTAAAAGCATTGTTTATAGTTTATGCCCCCCCCCCCCCCCTGTACATATAATTGAAAATCGCACCTTATCTTATATAAACCATTCATGTGATAGAATTTGCCACCCGTAATCCACCCCTGACATTTTAGCTTTTTATCATGATGACAACAAAAGATATTGAGGCTTTATTAGCTAAATGTTGATAAATTTCTACTGCCTATGATGGCTGTCGTCATTTACTTTTCAACCAATCAGAAAAAACCTAGTTAGTATGCCTCGGTGTATACGCTCAGTCATAGAGGTGCCAGCTATAGTTTGGAGATGTGGTATAAAAACAATCATATAGGTAAGCTGTTGAATAATTTGAAACTAATTTGACTGGAAGCAACAACTTCCAGTCAAATTAGTTTCAAAATATTCAATGGGATGATTATTACATAATAAAGAATGTATAGCATTGGCATTTACATGACATCACACAATATCACTAGAGGAGACAAAATGGTGGAGATTGCTGTTCAACATTTATGTGATATTGCAAAGCAGATAATCGCGATACAGATAAGGGAATGTGACAGGATATGAATGATATGGAATCTATAAACCATAACCTATCGGTGGAATACAACATTTGAGATGAGATTAGAATCCCTTTAAAAGTGTTACGTATAATCTACTTATAACGACTTACCTGGAGGAGTTAAAGGCATCTTCTCACTCTTAACGTGGTAACTACTATGTCTGCTTCCTCCCGTGCTCTCATATCCCCCGCCAGTCGTCGATGGCTGGTGTGACATCATCATACTCTGCAGAGCCATTTGTCCTTGGATCTCGGCCGATCCAGCCATTTGAGAGGAAGGATCCATCGCTGCATTCGGAGCTGGCATGCTGGGATAGTGTGCTGCCGCTGTGTAGAATCCTGGTCCCTTATTCTGACCATCATCTGTGGGTAGAATAATATCATATTTTATGCTAAATAGATCCTATGGATGAATTTGATCTGTCTGTCAAATATATAATGTCATAATCAATGGAATCCAGTTTTCCCATGCCCCATCCAGCTTTAACTAAGCTCCACCCACACTTCACCCATGTTGGAATCGATCGATCCCTGAGCTCCCTAACTATCAATTTGCAACTAACTGTACAGGTAACCTGTTGAATATTTTGAAACTAATTTGACTGGGTACTGTCACTGCCTCTGGCAGCAACAGCGCCCAGTCAAATTAGGTTCGAAATATTCAACAGCATGTTTACTAAGTAGTAACAACAATGCTTGCACCAACAGCCCATCCCCTTGCCAGTCAAATTGGTTTCAAAATATTTAGGTTAGCTGTACAGTTAGCATGAAAATTTGGATTCTGGGAAGTCAGGGTTCAAAGTAAAAACTTTGAGTACACTGGCTGAAAACAATATTTTTATAGTTGAGAATGCTTTATTCAATATATGATTCTCTAAGCAAAGTACACATTAACACGTATAACAACCAAATAAGCAAGGAATAAAAATTCTTTCAAAAATGTCAATCTTTGCTTCCTCGAAACAGCCACCTTTTGCTTTTATTACAACTTCACAAATACGTGGCATTCGGTTTACAAGTTTCGTTAGGAAATCACCTGATATGTCTTCCCAGCTTTCCTGCAACAATTGCCAGAGATGTACGGCACTTTTGGGTTGCTTTGCTTTGACTCTCCTGTCAAGTTCATCCCATACAAATTCAATAGGGTTCAGATCTGGTGACTGAGCAGGCCAGGTCATTATTTTCAGTTGTTCATCTATTTCTTCTCCAGATAGTTCTTGCACAACTTTGAGGTATGTTTGGGGTCGTTATCTTGCTGGAAAATGAAGGATCGCCCAACCAGCCATCCAGATGGAATGGCATGTCTCTGAAGTATGCCGTGATTGTCATGTTGGTTGAGGATGCCACGGACCTGATAAAGATCACCACCCCTGTCACCAGCAAAACATCACCAAACCATGACACTGTCCAATCCGTGTTTTACAGTGGGAATCACACAAGCAGAAATCATCCGTTCACCCTTCCTGCATCTTACAAACACTGCGGTTGGAGCCAAATATTTCAAATTTGGACTCGTCAGTCCATAAGACTTACTTTCAGTCATCAAATGTCCAGTTTCTGTTTTTTGGCCCAGGCAAGTCTTTTCATCTTATTTACCGCTCTTAAGTTTTTCTTTACTGAAATTCTTCCATGTACGGCAGCATCACGTAATCTCCTGAACTGTTGATGTCGAAGCATCTGTCATTCTGGTAGCATTTAGCTGGGCTTGTATGTCAGGGGCACTTAATTTCCCATTGCTCAAACTTGTTCTCTGATTCTGAGGTCACCTTGAGCCTGCCTGACATCTTTCTGTCTTCATTAGTTGACAATCCACTGCAGTCACCGACACTTGCAAAGTTCTTGCAATTTTTCTCAAAGATTGACCCTAATTTCTCAAAGTAATTACAGACTGTCTTTTCTTTAGGTATGGTGTCTCACACACAGGGTGTGGGGGTTACCAATCTGCATGATTAATACCAACAGGATCCATTGTGTGGAGTTGGTGGATCCAGTAAGATTCGCGGTCCTTGCGTGAAGCTGTGGCTTCAGTGCTTTCAGGGTCATGATGCAGAACTTCTATGACTCTGTATCTGATACTATTTGTATCATGTCCTGGCAGGTTGAAATGTTGAGCGACCGGTGTGTATGTTTGTAGACATCTCTCAAATGTTCTTTGATACGGGTCTAGATTTCTCTCTTAGTTTCTCCTACATATTGTTTGTTGCAACTGGAGCAGGTGCGGAGATACACCACATGCATTGTTGAGCAGTACGTTTTCATGTGACATCTATATGTTAGACGTGTGTGTGTGCGTGCGTGCGTGCGTGCGTGCGTGCGTGCGTGCGTGCGCGCGCTCCGGAAAGTCTTCCCTTTCTCCATTTTGTGGCAAACGGTGCAGTTTTCCTTATGACACGGTTCTACTTTGTTTGGTATCGAACTGCCCTGATATCCTTTGATAGCGGGATAGGTGAAATCTGCACAGACTAGTTGGTCTCTAAGCATTGGGTTCCTTCTATAGCTGAAGAGTGATTTGTTGGCAAATGTGTCCCTGCATTTGAAACTGGTGTGAAGGAGATCCCAGTGTCGGTTGATGATTTTTTTAGAAGGATACTGTGTGGGTGATAGTCAGCGATAAGAGGTATCCTTTGGTTTTTGGTTCTATTCTCTTTTGGTGTTAAGAGTGACATTCTCTTCTTTTGTATAGCTTTGTTGTAGCTATCTGTTAAGAGATTAGTGGGATAACCATGATTCTCATAATGTGCGATTGTGTCACGAGCGTGTTTCTCATAATCTTTAATGTTGCTGCAGATTCTGCGTAATCTGAGGAATTGACCATATGGACTCGCATCTATGGTGGTCCGGGTGAGCTGACTGGTAATGCAGATACCCATGAGTGTCAGTAGGTTTGGTGAATAGGTCGAACTGGAATGTCTGTGTCTCCGAGATCGAAACTAGTTTGTCAAGGAAGCTCACTTTAGTTGATGAGATTTCAGCTGTGAATTTGATGGTGTCGTGTGACGTGTTCATATGTTTAATGGATGTATCCAGTTTCTAACCATAGTATGAAGATGCCATTGATATAACGCAGGTAAATGGCCAGTTGGTGTGATGTGCTATTGAGTAGTCTGTTTTCTAGGTCCGCCATGAAAATTATGGCATAACTAGGTGCTACCTTTGTACCCATGGCTGTCCCTCCAATTTGGAGGTAATGCTTATTGTTGAAAGTGAAGTTGTTGCATGTCAGAACGATTTTCAACAAGGACAATAGCGACCTCTGGCTGGCCTGGCCCGGGGTACCATTGGCCCTGATGAACTTCGCTGTAGCTCTATTACCCTCCTCGTTTGGGATGTTTGTGTAAAGAGACATCCATAGTGATGAGAAGAGCATTTTCTGGTAGGACACCATATGATTGAAGTTTGTTTATGAAATCAGTGGTGTCCCTGACATATGACATTATTTTTGGTAGATGAATTTTGATGTGTTCATCTACAAAGCTACTGATGTGTTCAGTAGGGTTGCCGTTGCCACTAATGATTGGTCTGCCTGGGATGGAAGAGCCATCCTTTGCCTTGTGTATTTTTGTCAGCAGGTAGAATCTCGAGGTTCTGGGGTTATCGATTCTCAGGCCATTGGCGATGTCAGTGGTGATTTCACCATTCAGGACCATAGAGGTTATAGCTGTTTCTACTTTTGCGGAGTGTTGGGCAGTAAGGTCAGTGTCTTGTTCTAAATAGGTTCTTAAATGGTCAGAATCTGACCATTGGCATACAGACTCTTCTTAAACCAAGAAAGCGTCAGGCAATTAGTTCTCGAGTTTAGTCTTTATCATTTGTCTTTTTTCTTTACTTAACTGAGCTGTCTTTGCTATTTTACAACACTCTTATATTTAGGAATGACCAGTGTGTGTATTTGGTAGCTTCTTTTATACTGCTCATGACCCCACACCTGCTCATGCAATAAACTGACAAATTAGGGATGGTCACGCTCCAGTGAACTCGGAGAGCTTTTACAAAACAACCACTTAGCCTGTGATTGAACAATCCATTATACACATTTCAGACATTTAAACTCATGTTGGTTTCATACTATAATCCCCTTGCTTTGCGAGGCAGAAAGTGGATATTTCTAGCAATAAAATATTTAGAGAATAATTTCAAGTTTATTGGATATTTGTTAGATATTTCATGCTGTTTGTGTGTTCAATATATTTATTTGTAATTATGGTGTACTTAGAGGAACTCATGAGGAGTAAACGATCTAGAACTATGGAGAAACCTTTATTTCAGCTGGTGTACTCATACTTTTGTCTGGTACTGTATTAATGAAATACATCTCTTGTTAGCTAACGCCGCAATCATAATAACATAGGCCCATCACAAAAGTGAAAAAGTCTCAAGAATCTGTCTGAGTGGAGGAATCCAGGTTTAGTTATGCCCTGCCCATCTCTAGCTAAGCTCCATCCACGCTGTTCCTAAGTTGGAGTCAGTCGATCCTTGCACTCCCTGAATCTCAATTTCCAGAAAACTATACACGTAAGCTATTGAATATTTTGAAACTAATTTGACTGGGTGGTGCTGTGTGGCAGCACCAGTGCCCTTCCGAGTAAAACATGTTTAAAACTATTCAACAGAATGTTTATTAAATAGTAGACATACAATTCGTACAACTTGTCGGCCTGTTAAGCATCTGTGATGGGCTATATCACGTTATTCAAGACATATATTATGACATCAGCCTACATGTGCCATTGTTGATTCTTGACGTCATATGATTGACTGAAAAACTGGATTCCTCCATTGTATGTCTTTAGTGAATTTACAATTTAATAAACATTCTGTTGAATATTTTAAAACTAATTTGACAGGGAGCTGTTGCTGTATAGTTACCACAAAATTGAGTTTCTGCGAAGTCAGTATTCCATGTCGAAATGGATTCAAATCTATGTAGAAAGTGGGCGGGTCGTAGCTAGACATGGATCCTCTTTTGGGCACATTATTGTGACCTTAAAGGGACCCCAAAATATGTTCACTAAACTAGGAAAGACAGGTGGTCTTCCATAGAAAAATACTGTGTTATCACGCTATACTGTTATCGGAGGGCGAGGTGTATAGACTCTTCATCTGATAAGTTCCCTTGGGGAAGGTGTAGTGAATCAGTCAGTATGAATTTATAATTACAATAAGGGAGACAACTAATTCCAATTTGAACAGGACTTCTACAATTTCAAATTACCTCCCTTATCACAATCAGAACATGACATCGCGGATGACAGTGCAAAGCTTTGCGCACTCGAGTTGAAATGTAAACGTCGTGTTCGACTACCACCTAAATCCTATCGTAGAATGGCGACCGAGTCGGATTGAATAAATAAATTAAAAAAATTAAAATGATCAATAAGTCCACACAACCTACCACAATTTGCAACAGAATTTATCTTATCACAATTCCCTCCAGGAAAGGCCATAGAAAAGAGACGTATATATATATATATATATATATATTTGGACACGTGTGAGCTCACTAAACCAGTAACGATAATTGTTTAAGTGCCACAGGGGGAAAGAACTAATTCCATTTTGATCTGCGCTGATGATTGACAGGTGTAATGCACCGTGAAGGCGTTAGGGGCATGGGCGCGGTTGCATATTAGTGACGTCATAACTTTCGCGCAAACATCGCAGCCATCCCAAGCAAGGGTCGCCGTTATTCGAGGTGTTTAAATATTGACCATAGGTAATGTTGATTGACGGTCGCGGCCGAATTCAATACACAGAATTCCGCGTAGTAGTATTATTAATTGACAAAAGATGGCGCTTCCTATTATTCTTATTTGACCTTATTTTTGGAGGGTAACATGATTAATGTATATAACATTATTTTCCTCACGGCCCTCTTTATCTAATTAATTTGATCAATTAGTTGATGGTAGTGTTGTTGTATTTTCTCTCTAAAATGATCAGTACATTGGAATTTGACTGAATTGTATGTTTTGGCTTGCCTAATTTTCAGCGGCAGATCATTCCAGATTTGGACTCTAGAATATGCCAAACTGGTTTGAAGCGCGTCGGATCGGGGCCTGGGTATAACGAGCATCTGATTGGTGGTATTTCTAGTTTGCGTGTTTCCTACTGTATCTGCATACTTATACTGGATGTTAGGTAGCATGGTGCATTATCTTACAAGATCTTATATATCATCTTTGATTTATTTAGTTTTATACGTTTGGAAATTGGCTTGATGTTTGCGTTTGAGTTCGTCTCCTCCTATCCTCTCATGGATGGTAGTAATATGTCTTGCTGCACGCTTTTGTAGTTTTAAAAGTTTTGTCAATAGTCCCTGCTTGCAATTACCCCATACAGAATTTGCATAATCAATTACTGTCAAAATATAAGCATTATAGAATGTTTTTCTTGCTGTAAATGTCATATATTTGGCAATTCTGGATAGCAGATGTATATTAGTTGCTACCTTTTTGATTAGTTGCTTAACATGCTCAGACCATGTAAGGTTCTCGTCTATTATAAGCCCCAGCAATTTAGTAGTCGTGACTCTTTCTATAGACGTTTTATTGATAAAGATTTGAAAATCACGAGGAGTATAAAAGTAGAAGCGATCCAGTAATCTAATCGAGAGAATCCTCGGCCAGGGGCCGAACAGGTTGAATCTGTACCAGCTGTAACAAGCGCGACAGACAATACGCATCTTCTTTCGCTATGTGTCAGGTTTTTATCCCATAGCGTGCAGTTCTCCAACCCACCGCACTAAAACAATTTCGTAACTCCCCATTTACGGGAGTAATTTGGAACTTCTGATAATTGTTCATGAATACTAACAGCTACATTCGGAACACAAATTTGCCGCGAGGCCTTACGGCCTGAACATGTGAGTCTACAGATGTAGAGGCAGGATGTTCTTTGATGGATGACTCGCTGGATCTGCCGGCCACGCCTAAATGTGGTATTTCAAATCGCCGCTGCATTAATCGTGTAGGCTCTTTCTACTTTCGACCGCAGCAAGTAAACTCTGCCGGTGCGTCTTAAAAGCTGGCTGATGTACCCAGCACCATGAAGCTTTGTTTTGTATCTTCGTTTGTCTCTGACAACCCCCGCAAGTGATTGGGTTGTTTATACCTTCCATCTGTGCCATCGGTGTACGGAAACTTTCTTCACCACGTAGTACTATCGTATCTTTTACGGACTGCTCGTTAGCCATTCTATTGGGCCTACAGCACTGAGTGATGTACTCCCGCCATGAGTGTTCTTGCAGGATTCTTGTTTGTGGAAAACAGCTTGCGGGAACTTTCCAACTTCCGGAGAGCGCATCATCCCACGTCGACTACGGATTGACGTATCAATTTCAGTAACACGGTAGCCTAACTTAGGAATGACCAAGTATTCAAGTAACTATACTTCACAGTTTAATTATTTCTCTATATAGGTTTTGTTAATTATATTGTATCCGCAAAAATGGTCCCGATGACTAAAAGGAACCGTAACGGTCTTAGATATGAATGGATGGCCACTGGCCATATATATACATAATCTAACCAGAACAATCAATACGGTATGAAATGATCAAGATATATATATCGATACAGGTTAACGAACCTACTATAGTGCAGTTAGCAACATATTGAGGAAAATGAGAATAATTATCAACAAAGACAGAAATTATAACTATCGGTACTAAGCGGCAACTACTAATACAGCAAACCAAGAATTACATAAGACGGTGACAAGGGAATCCATCGGGAATCCCCCATCCCGTCGTCACGTAAAACAGTACACACCCCTATAGTCATAATCTCACTAGGTATGGTCTTGTCTTTCTAAAGCATTTTTGATTGAAATATTAGAGTATGCCCATTTTTTGCCTACTATTCTTCTCCCGCAGTGGCGACACCTTCCCGAGATGGAGGCCCGGGCAAGGCACTTGCCTCTTGCAAGGATTCAGCGATGGCGGTCCATGCCAGGATAATACTCCTCACCCAAAACTTGCACTAGGAGTAGTGCCCGCGTGAGGCACATCACTTTTCGTCCGAGATAACCTTCTTCCTTTCAGCTTAGCGGTATAATAACTTATATTAGGTTAAATAGTTATGTCTTGTGTACGGGAGCCTCCCTTGCGGGGATACCTCTGCGGACCTACGAGTCTGTGTGGTACCTCTGGGAGACCCATGTTAAAAGTTCATCTACCTGTCTCTATGTCTCGTATTTTCGTATGCTCTTACTGTAGTGTTATCTAGCATATTCATAATTGTTTAGGTAAACTCATTGTATAGACTTATATGTTTAGGTCACCAAATCAAATCTTGTAAGTCCATAGATCACGAAATTGCTATGGACAGGCATACTGGTGACACAAACTAGTGTGATGAGACAGGTGTATTTAATGTTCACGACAATGGTCGCACGGCCCCACCGGAACGATTGAGTTCCACCAGCCTTAGGAGCCAGTTTTTGTTTCCCGCAGGGCAGTCTCGTACAAGGTCCGTCACCGAGAGACTGGATGCTAACCAGCGTCATCACTCGTCGTGCACTTGCGGCACGGCGAGTCGACATACTACACCGGAACGCCCGACTACCTTGCGAGCTACAAGTGGTGCCTGATGTGGGGCTCGAAGAACATCAATAGTAACGCGCAGCAAACTCATGCCCACACCATATAGTGAGCTCAGTTCAATACCCTCTCTGTTCAGCGATGACTCCCTCGATCAAGAGGTAGCCTCATACGACGGATTCTCAGCACACATGCTCACCGACTATGCCAGAAATTCAGCAGAATCAACAACTCCGCACTGTAACCTGTTTTTGCCTGTTAGCGATGGCACCTTTCGAGATGCCTCACAGGCAGGAACGGAGTTCAGAACCATATCGGACATCCGCGATAGGCCAACACCAACAGGGCCGAATCGTGGACGACTCCGACAAAGACCCGATTACGGGCATATTTACAGCCCTTCAGACTACTATCATTCACCAGTGTCATCTACGGAAACTGTATGGCCGGGTGATAATCCACAACATAGACAACCTGCCGCACCGCCCCCTTCTAGCGAACACTGTACTCAAGGGGATTACCGCGGCAATATCGGGAGGAATCGGCACCACCATTTCGCCGGTATATCAGTCATGCAACACATCACGACCGTCAGCCGACTGCACCACTGCCATATGAGGAACAACAGTCCTCACCTCGGGAGGAATGACTGCGCAATCTTCATAGCAATCCGCCTCCCATCCATAGACACATGGCTAGCTCCTTGGCATTGGCATCGAAGGGAAACACCGACACTACCACAACCTGCACTACGACCAACCTCAGTACAGTCATCAACTTCCCAGATACCCGCACCACCCATAAGAATGTCTGGGCATAATATTAAGATCTGCCATGCCATCACGGGAAGGACATTTACGGTGGGTATTCGTCTCTCTTACCCCCACCATAACGATAGACCAGTTGCCTAAAAATGCTTTTGTGAAAAGTAACCAGTGTCTTGTGACGTTTTATGTGGTTACGGAGTAGGATGTCCGGATTCTTATCCAGTTCAGAAATCTTGCTAGGTAACATGTATGTGCGCTGTCTTCAGTATTGATGTCTTAGGGTATCCGTTCTCAATGACAGCCATGTCTAACAGCTAGGTAGACACCCGCCATTTGTGGCCTAAAATAATCCTTGTCTCTAAAAATTAAATGTGAGGCTAAGCATCGAAGAAGGCCCGCATAAATAAAGCAGCAACTACTAATTCAGCATACTAAGAATTACATAAGATGGTGACGTGGGAATCCCTCGGGAATCGTTCGTCCCCTCTTCACGTAAAACAGCACGCAACCCTATAGTCATAATCTCACTAGGTATGGTCTTTTCTTTTCAGCATTTTGGCTAGATACTAGAGTGAGCCCATTTTTGCCTACTACTCTTCTCCCGATTTAAGCAGTGGCGACATTTTCCCATGATGGAGCCCCGCGCGAAGCACTTGCCTCTCGCAAGGATTCAGCGACGACAGTCCACGTGAGGATAATACTCCTCACCCAAACTATCACTAGGAGGAGTGCCCATGTGAGGCACATAATTTTCCGTCACTACAGAGATAATTTTCTTTCCTTTCAGCTTAGAGGTATAATAGCTTATATTAAGTTAATTAGCTAAGTCTCATGTACGGGAGCCTCCTTTGCAGGGATACCTCTGTGGACCTACGAGTCTGTGTGGTACCTCCGGGAGCCCCACATTTAAAAGTTCATCCGGCTGTCTCTATGTCTTGTATTTTCGTATCTAGCATAGTCGACAGTCTGTTTAGGTAAAATCATTGTATAGACTTATTTTAATTAGGTCACCAAAAATCAAACCTTGTAAGTCCATAGATCACGAAATTTCTATGGACAGGCATACTGGTGACACAAACTCGTGGGATGAGACTGTTTGTGTTTAATGTTCGCGACAATGGTCGCACGGCCCCACCGGAATGATTGAGTTCCACCGGCCTTAGGAGCCGGTCTTTGTTACCCATAGGGCAGTCTCGTAAAGGATCCGTCACCCCGAGACCGGAAGCTAACCAGCGTCATCATTCGTCGTGCACTTTCAGCGCGGCGAGTCAACATCAGACACCACAACGGCCCGACACTACCCTACGAGCTACAAGTGGCGCCCGATGTGGGGCTCGAAGAACATCATTATTAACATGTAGCGAACTCACGCCCACACCGTATGGTGAGCTCAGGTCTATTCCGTCTCCATTTAGCGATAAATCCCTCGATCAGGAGGTAGCATCATACGATGGATTCAGAGCTCACATGCTCACCGACTATGCCAGAAATTCTCCTGCGGAATCAACAACTCCGCAATATAACCTGTTTTTGCCTGACAGTGCCGGCACCTTTAGGGATGCCTCCCAGACGGGAACCGAGTTTAGAACCATATCGGACGTCTGCGACAGGCCAGCTCCATCAGGGCCGAATCGTGGATGACCCCGAAAAAGACCCAATTACGGGCATGTATATAATCTTTCAGACTATTATCTTTTGCCTGTGTCATCCACTGAGACCATATGGCCAGGTGACAATCCACATTACAGACAACCTCCCACACCGCCCCCTTCTAGCACACCACTATGCTCAAGGGGAGCACCGCGCCATTATCTGGAGGAATCGGCACCACCTTTTCGCTGATACATCAGTCACGCTACACATCATGACTGTCAGCCGACTGCACCACCACCATATGAAGAATATCAGTCCTCACCTCGGGGAGAACGTCCGCGCAATCTTCACATTCTGGTCTATGGCTCTACAACAGGGCAGGACTCATTAAATTGGAGTACGCGTGTTCTCGCTCCTCGGCATCGGCGTCGACGGGAAACACCAACACCACCACCAGCACCTGCACAACGACCAGCCTCACAATACTCGTCAGTCTCACAGACACCCACACCACCCGGATTCTAACCACTTCATTCTTCCTGTGGTCTTGGCCAAGTCATTCTCCCGCCATAATTTAGCGGGGGAAATGACTGGACCAACTACAAATTACAAACCCACTTACACACAGTTCGAACGAGCACTGACGAAGCGATTTGGCGACACAGCCCTCAGAGAAACCATAACGGAGACATTCAACATCGGCAACAACAGCATTTAGCAGCACCTAACGGTCTTAATTAATTACCGGTAGAGACATAAATATTCCCGCAGCAAATTGCGTGAGAAATAATATCTCCCGCAGACTACACCTCCCGCACATAACAACAGACTTGGCATTCACCAGCGTGGAAAACTGTAATGCGCCCACTTCGTTTATAACATTGGCATCATACAGCAGCCCGGACATCCCGACAACAGCATTATCATCAACAGACAACAGCCAACAAATCTCCCGCACACACCTTCTTATCCAGTAACGGGAGAACTGATCATATGGATATCAGGAATGCACTACAGCCATCTACAGTACACGTCACTGGAGGACGTTTGTCCAGCACTCCTCCCCTTTCCCTTTTCCCCGACGTCGTATGGAAACAGCTAAACTACATACTTCATCTACACGTAATAACAGTCAATATTATTAAGAGAGCAAGATGCCTGCATTGTCGTCAGTCACGAGTAGGATTTTGCTACCAAAAATTGAATTCGACAATGGATTGATCAAAGTTACGACATCCGACAGGTCATCTATGCTCTAAAGTAACTCTGTCCCGCCCACGGCTCAGTCATTACAGAGTGAAATACGCGCAGAGTTCAATAAAGTTGACATTCACGCCGCCTCTCCCTCCCCCTTCCCGCACCTGGCGGCCATAAACACGTCACCTTCACCACAGCGCAAGTACCATCCACACAGAACCAGTCACACGTATCAGATCCAAATCACCAACATGACAGATACTCAGGTTGACTGTATTCACAATCTCCGAACGACGGAATTGTAAATTGTAATAACTGTGGCACACATGTTTGCGAGTTGTACTGTAATTTAACCATTATTAAAATGGTACTAATGTGTTTGGTCTAGGCCGGGACAGAGCTAGTTCTACCCATTGAGGAGAATGCTTGGCCAGCCCTCCCACTTGGAAAACACAGCTATCTTGACGGGATCAGAAATGTTGATCTACCGCATGAATAGATCTGTTTAAACCACGCATCAAAGTTACTTACAACTTTACTGTTAAATTTTTTATTAAGAACATAACTGCTCTACCTTGCTACAAATCATTTGCGTACGGGCCGGTAAAGCGCCATCAGAAATCTGACAGTAAAATTAGAGAATTTCAAAAATTCTCTTCCATGCATTCCAGTCTATAATCGACACAGGCTGAGAACTAGCTATTACAGACACCTACCAAGACGCATGTTAAAGAACTCACGCAAATACGGGACATTATAAAGATCTTGATGTAACATATATATTTCTATCTCTCGCTTCTGCAACAGACTACACCTCAGCAACAGCATTTTGGCCATCGCCATAAACAGCATATACGTTTCCGATCAACCACATGCTTTTTAGAGCTACGTGACATTTACTGCTATTTCCAGTAAGTTGGATCAAATGCTTTAAACAAAAGAGCCGCCCAAAGACGCGACTACCACAGCGTCATGGAGGAGTGGCGAGGGTGAGTCCAGGAGATTACCGCTGACGTCACCTGGCTCCCACACACCCCATCGGGCACTCCAGCCTAAAATTAAAATAGGCAAGTTTATAAGCATCCACTCTGGAGAACCGCCTCATGCTAATTAAAAGGTGAGGCTCCGCAAAGAAAAAGTAGTACCACGTTTCTATGTTGATCAAAGGCTGTTAAATGTGCAAAATTAAGACAAGTTTAACGAGCCATTCTTCCTATAATTAAAAGTACTCCCTTTATACGGGAGGAATTAATCCTATGATGTCCAGGCCGGAAAACGAGGAAACATTCACATAAGAATGACCGAATCACCTGTTAGGTGTGGTCATCCGCCACCTGTGACGTCACCAAATAGTATAAAAGGAGGAAGCACGCTCTGAACTTTGTCTTCCCGTCACAACTCGACACCAGGGAAGACCATAGCATTAGGCTTCTTTCGTGTTGCAAACCAAATTCTGCTGTTTTTCTTATTATTATTTCTTTATTATATTTGGCCTGGAAAGTTATAAACAATGAGGAGATAGGGCATTAGGTTTTGAATAAAGTTCCCGCAACTAACTACCATGCAGGAACAAGATGTTACTTCTTGAAGATTTAGCATTGTCGGATTCATCTGAAGAAGAATCGGTACCAGTTCCAAAACGGTTCCCGTGTAACTCGTTGTTAGCTAGCGGAGACCCATGTACCAGAACTTTCCCTAGAAAATCCGACTGCACCCTTCATGTTAATAAGGATCACCTCTTCCAGTCAGCCTTTTGTCAGTATCTCTACACCACTACTCGCTACGGGGTGAGACACACGCTCCGTTATCATCACCGTGTGTTGGAAGTGATGTTAGTTCCTGGGGAAGAGGACGAGGATCGTGCCGTTTTAGCCACCCGTTTCGAATCTCGGCTCCCGGTCAAAGTTCTCCCGACCGAGAAAATGGCCCACACGAAGAACACTACTCGTAGATATCCCGTTAGCCATCGTCTTACAGTGGCTACCGTAAGCAACGTACCAACAGCCAGACGTGAAATCCTGCCCACAGCCGCGTCTGGAAGTGTTACCCCAGTACCAGTCACTTCATCCACACCAGTCCTGAAGGAGAGTAAGAAGCGAAAATCCCCCGCAGAATCGAGTTCGGCAGCACCCGCATCGGTTATTAGCCATCCGGCTATGGTCACTACACCCGCTACCATAGTGTCTAAAACAGTGTTAGCCAGACAACCGATTTCAGTGGTAATTACGACCCATGCAGAAATAGACATTCCAAGTTACCCGCAGTCTCCATCTCCGCCCGAACTTACCATAGACAAAGGACCAGTACCGTCGCAGCCTGTAACGATTAGTGTAACTCTGACCTGTGTTATTCAGCATCCGCCTCCTCGGCTTTCTGAGCCAGCAATCAGAAATGGAACCACGCCGAAACGTCCATACGTGGGAAAGAGACGGATCGCCCACACGCAGGATATCCAGCCCATGCCTAACATCACCGCAAGTCATCTATTAAAGTATGCTAAGTTTCGGAAGATGTCGTCTCCTGCCGTATCCATCTCGCACCACGACTTCAGCCTATGGTACAGCTCACCGCCATCACCACAACAGCTACAGTGACCACCACGACAGCTACAACATCCACCACGACAGCTACCATCGCCACAGCATCAGCAACATTGGCAACCACTAGTACTGCCACTGCTATACGGACGGATATATTGGAACCAGCAGTATCTGTGAGAGACATTATGGACGTGCATATTTCCGCCACCACCACTTCGGATGTCTCGGACAGTGCGAATAATAGTGAAAGCATCTCAGCAATGACAGTGCATCCACCATGACCCACCACCGTCAGTCGCGGGACCCAGACTCAATGAGGAAATTTTGCTGCAGAGGTGTGATCATATGTAATTCAGCAGAAATATCAATAGGCGATTCGTGGAAATGTATTAATTATTACTTTATTTTAAATATATATACTTTTCTTATTATATAGGTTAGATCAATTGAATCCTGTCCTTAGGATGACTACGGTTATCCGACACAGCCGCACACTTCAGTGCCCGGTTGTGTCTCACACGAAATGAGCACTGCAGACTCCGATGTTGTAAGAACGTCGTGTGCGATGTAAAGAATACAACATCCCACAGTGCAATAACGTCACAATCCCGATCTCTGCCTGATAAACCAATTTTTAAGTTATTATTATTATATATCTTATTTTTCTTATTATTTTTCTTCCTGTCTCAGACGTCAGGACGGATATGGGGCCAGCGAGAGCTGCCCGTTGTGGACCCGCAATAACGGGCCGCAAATAGATATTTTATATAATGATAGTACCCCTTTATTTACCCGGGGTGTGCAAGTAATCCGGTGTGATTTAATAAATAAATACCTCGTTAGGGTATGTTACATCGTCTATATATACCTTGTCTTTTTTTTCTTATTATATTTTTATATATATATTTACAAACTTAAATTGTGGTACGTTGGAGCTATGGTATTCTTCGCGGAGATCATAATTATCTGCACTCAGAGAGAACCCCCATGCGAGCTATTGTTTAGAATCACCTACTAAATAAAGTTATAGCACGCATCGTAATATTAGTAATAAAACAAAACAAAAAAAGAAAGGCCTAGAAAAATAATTCCAGGTCAAAATTTAAAACTAAAAGTATGCCTCTTGGCACTCCTATGTGCAACGGGATTTTCAAATCTGTGAACCATTTCAAAATCGGTTGAGAAATGGCTGAGTTATGCATGGAAAACTCTTCTTAATTATCTTCAATATATTAACCACGTGGATGCAAAACTTCTAGAATGTTCTGGAACGTTCGACTGCGCTATTATTAGCTCCGTGCTGATTGCTGTTGCTCGAACGATGATTGGATGGAGCCTGCGCCTGTGCTGTCACGAGGAGTATAGAAGGAGACGCGATCCAGTAATCGAGAGCATCCTCGGCCAGGGGCCGAAATAGGTTGGATCTGTACCAGCTACTAACAAGCGTGACAGACAATATGCGTCCTCTTTCGCTATGTGTCAGGTTTTTATCCCATAGCGTGCAGTTCTCCAACCCACTGCACTAAAACAATTTTGTAACTCCCCATTTACGGGAGTAATTTGGAACTTCTGGTAATTGTTCACGAATACTAATATCTACATTCGGAACACAAATTTGTGGTGAGGCCTTACGGCCTGAATTGCAGGAAATGTCAATTTCCCTTTCTCCGAGATCTAACAATACTCACCATTCTGTTACTTCTGATATACAGCTGGCCCTGACAGCGGCTCTAGGATTATAGACTTAGAAAGCTTTACCGACTCCTGGGAACCGGGTACTCGGCTCCCAACTGCCGAGTACCAGTTTACCATAGAGCTCATATTGTTTGCATAGCCACCAAACAAGAGAAAACTATGGCTTGCCTCCGTGGGGCTGGGAGGCTGGGTCCGTAACAGAATGGTGAGTATTGTTAGATCTCGGAGAAAGGGAAATTGACATTTCCTGCATTCTCCTTCGATCAATACTCACCATTCTGTTACTTCTGATATACACCAGATTTGATCAGTAACCTGGTGGGAAGGGGCAAGCCATAAATGCTAATTTTGCCCCTTGGAGAAAGATTTTAGACTTCAAACTTGACTAACGGAGACCTAAAAGGACCGTCAAGTTCACGGAACCGAATCACATTCGCGTCACAGTCCCCCCCCCCCTTTTTCCTCCTAAGAAAAGGGAGAGAACTAACGAACATGTATCTCGCCTGAAAACACAAATATGCCAAGAGGGTTAACTGCTCCCTGCATACTCCATGTATTAGCCTGGGAATGAGCATGAATATATAAGATGAATGAACATGATACATATCCATAATACAAAAAACTCTCACTATTGAATTACCTTATGATAATTGGACTTCAGACGTACCGCCTCCAACCATTCACCGGTTCGGCCATCAGTGACACAATCTGGTTGACATCCTCTCGCTTGACCATGCCTGCTTTAGGTTCTTTTCTTACCGAAGTGAGAAAAGGGTGAAAAGCAGTGTGGTCACTAACTATCGTTTCAAAACAGCTAAAGCGAGTGGATTGGCTGAGTCTGACACATCCCTCATATAGTAATCCGTGAATGAGGACTCACAGTGCCATTGTGCAACGGCCATGATGTCCTATAACGGAACACCATTGTAAAGGGCGGTCGAGGCGGCTATTCCTCTGACATTGTCTGCCCTTACGCCTTGCACCTGGTGCCCAGTCGCCATCTCGTGAGTAGTCTGAATGCATTCGACCACCCAACGAGAGATAGTATCCATGGATGCGGCGCCATAAGGCTTTTTATGGCAGATCCACAGATGTCTATCGTTCGACCGTAACGAGTCAGTCCGTTTCTTGTACTTAGTCAAAGCACGGACCGGGCACCAAACACTGGCATCACGATCAAACCTAGTTAACTTCGGTATAATGATCGGTTTGCCGGGATATCTCAAAGATTGGTTCTTTGACATAACCTCTGCTCTTGGCAGAAGACGCAGACCTTCCCCAGAAACAATAAATCGGTTCCTCTCTGCCGAAAGCGCATGGATCTCACTGCGCCTTCTAGCTGAGGAAGCTGCCAATAGAAAGACCGCCTTTAGAGTCAAATGCTTTAGACTAGCCGAACGCAACGGTTCGAAAGGGTGCTTGGCCAGTACATTAAGCACTAAAGATAGACTCCAGGCTGGAATGACTACCGGTTGTCTCGGTCGGAGATTGCTCATTCCCTTCAACATCACATTTAACTGGGCCACCTCTGGACTATCCCTGTTGGCTAGACACGGGATAACTGATGCCAAAGCTGACTTGTATCCAGCAACTGTGACGGGAGCTAGTCCTCAAAAGAACAGCTCACAGAGAAAGTCTGCTATTTGCTGAATAGTGGATTGAAAGGTATCAATACCCTTTTCTTCACACCAGTCTGCAAATCTGTTAACCTTGTTGTTATATGACTTGAAGGTTGACCTCCTTCTCGCAGCCGCGATGAAATCAGCAGCCTGTCGAGAAAAGCCTTCCGACATGGAACGTTGTTTGATAACATCCACGCAGTCATTGAACATTTCGGGACGCTCGTGTAGGAAGCGTCCCTTGGCCTGGGAGATTATGTTCGGAATCTCGGGCAACTGCACAGGATTTTCCACCAGCAGATCTAGAAGATCTGTGAACCACGCCCTGCTCGGCCAATACGGCGCTATTAGCAGGACCAGACACGGTTCCTCCCTGACCTTCACCAAAACCTTCGGTAGAAGAATGGTGGGTGGGTACGCGTAAGCGTGCATCCCTCTCCAGCTTATCGCCAGAGCGTCTGTATCGACGGCATTTGGATCTGTAATCGGCGAGACATATGTCATGATTTGAGCATTTTCCTTTGTGGCGAACAAGTCCACGTTGGGTTTGCCCCAATGCTCGAAGATCCGTCGCAGAACTGGAGGGTTGAGGGACCATTCTGTTGGCAGGATTCTCTGTCTGCGAGACAAAGCATCCGCCAGAATGTTCAATCGGCCAGGAATACGAGCTGCTTTCAAAACAACCGAGTAATTCCTGCACCATTGAATCAAGTGCCACACCCTGATACACAGAGTGGGCGACCTGGTCCCGCCTTGGCGATTTATATATATGATACTACTGTCGAATCGACCGACCGTATCAATATCACCCTGCCCCTGATCATCGGAAGGAACTCTTCCAACGCCAGTTCCACTGCCATCATTTCCAACAGATTGATATGCAGCTGACTCTCCGGGAGAGTCCATGTGCCCAAGACCTGGTTCTCCCAGGCAGGCACCCCACCCTTCCAGCGATGCATCCGTGTAGACGGACAGCTGGGGGCGGGGTAGGTGCAGCGAAACCCATAATAGGAGATTCTGACGCTGTTTCCACCATAGAAGATGCGATATTATCGGCTCCAAAACTGTCAACAGTTTTGACAGGGGTTCTGTTCTCTGTTTCCACAGAGACATCAGATACAACTGGATAGGCCTTTGCATTAGAGCATCGTACGGGATAACCTGCTCCATGGAGACCATCATGCCCAGCATCTGAAGGAACCGCCTCGCCTTGAATGTGGTTTCCCACTCGAAAACTCTTGAGGATGGCTAACAGAGACACCACTCTGGGCTCTGATGGGTAAACCCTGCCCTCCTCAAGGTCGAATCGCATCCCCAAATAAACGAAACGTTGAGTGGGCGTCAACTCGGATTTCTCCTCGTTGACTATGCAGCGTAGATCTGAAAGTAACTTCAGAGTCAGAGCAGTATCCACGTTCAACCTGGCTGCCGAGTCTACCTTAAGCAGCCAGTCGTCTATGTAGGTGTGTAGCGCCACGTTCTCTTTTCTGAGAAACGCTGTCACCGCAAGGACCACTCTTGTGAAAACCCTCGGAGCTGTCGACAGGCCAAACGGGAGACTGTAAACTCCCATACTTGATTCTGAAACGCAAATCTCAGAAACCTGTGCCAACTCCGATTCATAGGAATGTGGAAATATGCATTTTTCAGATCGATCGATACACACCACATTCCTTTCCTCAATCCCGCATTACCGACCTCGGCGTTTCCATCTGGAACCGAGGCGTATGGATAAACCAATTTAATGGCCTGAGATTGAGTATGGGTCTCCATCCCCATGTGCTCTTGGGGACAAGGAACATGTTTGAATAGAAGTCTGTAGTGTTTCGATTTGCTGGTTTTATTGCTCCCTTCAGAAGCAAACCCGACACTTCCTTTTGAACGGCTTCTAACTTGTCTGGCTCCCTTGGTACGGGTGTCCAGACAGGTGCCAAAGACAGATTTTGTGGTGGAAAGTCCCACCACTCCGGCATGTAACCCTGGGATAACCATCCCAGGACCAGACTGTCTGACGTCACACCTTGCCAGGCCTCGACGAAACGCATGAGCCTTCCACCCACCATAGACGCCTCGACGTCTAACGGGGTTGTCCAGCTCGCAGGCCGGCCCACCCACTCTTTCTTAACGAGAGAGAGAGAGAACCAATTCGTTCTAGGCACGACGGGTATAACTGGCACCGCTGTTCCTGTCGCACAGGCGCGGTCCAGGCGGATATGAAGGGAGCTTTCGTACCCTCAGGTACGCTTCGGCCCCTTCTGTCCGCCCTTTGAGGCCTTACCCTTACCCTTCCCCTTGCCCTTCCCGCCTCTAGGGCGGTCAGGAGCAACATTGGGGAGGGTAGGCGCCTCTACAACCTTCCTGGGCTTCTTCGCCAGCGGCGGCTCTGAAACCCCAGCTGAAGCAGAAGTCGCAACAGGCCTAGCTTTCGCCTTGCCCTTATGCTTCTTCTGCTCCTTTGAAGGTTGTCCCATTAGCGGTTTCCCCACAGGCCCTAGTGCATGCGCTTGCCGCACTAGCTCTAGCTGTAGGTTTACCACTAACCGATTCTGCGTGATACTGGCGGTATCCTCTAAGATGGCCCACGCTTGGCCACCGAAGATGCTAGGCCCTGTCAGGGGTGTCCCAAGGAGACGCTCCCTGACTGCCGTAGCCGGACGCATATGGTCAATGACCATTTGCCTCCTGGATTTCGTCACACGCGCTTGCACCCTTGCCAATGCGTCCATCGACAGCACCAGGCCGTCATTGACACATGAAAGCGCCACAGGTGGCACAGGGTGGCCTGCCCCGCTTCAGCCCACACCGACTGAAGGAGACGATAAGAGTGGTTGACAGCGCTCATCGCTGCCCTCACACCCTCATCGCATAGGGACAGGACTTCTTCCTGGTGTACCTGAGACTTGTCCACAAGTGCCGGACCGGGGTGACCCGGCACGGCACTCTGGACGCCCAGTACCCATCGGTCATCCTCCGTGACCGACGGGACTACACCATACCTGTCGTATTCCCCCCGCGGAATACGACATCTTGCCCGCACCTCCCTGGAGGCCGCAGGGAGCTGACCCTTGGTCATCAGTTGTTTGCTATAAATAGCATCCAACCATTCTATGAACCGTGGATCCAGTCCCACTGACTGGATCCGGGCCGCGGGCAAAATCCCCGTCCTGATCGACGCAACCGACGGACGGGGCGCATCTTCATCGGCCGTGGCCGAAACCACAGACGGGTCAACCCTGGCTAGCCACGCCAGAGCATCTGACCAATCTACCTCCGATGAAGACACCCCCGCAAACACGTCACCCGTTGACGTGCTCACGGGTCTGCCAGCCACGGCCTCCCAGCAAGGAGCCACGGCTGACACGCCAGGCACTCCGGTACCACACGGTTCCGCCGCCACCCCATGAAACACTCCGGTCCATGGGGTAGGTCCGCACGGAAAACCGTACGGACCCGTAGCAGTCGCGGAACCATAGCCGGACACGGGCGCCCACGGCACCCCACGTCCGACTGCCAGACCAGGCGAGATAGGTGAGTACCACGCCCGGCCCGGCACACCCGTTCCCGTGATGGCTGGTGCCAAACCAAGCCGCACGGAACCGGTGCACGGTAACGGATTTGCCTCAGCCACAGGCGGAGCCGCTGACCTGGCTTGCGCCAAACCAGACAAATGGAGGCCGGTTCCGTCTAGGACGGAATCAACCTCCATATTCTCCACCTGCGGCTTCACGGGCCGCAGCAACCTCTCCTCCTCGGCCTCCTCGTCTTCAGACTCCGAAGAGTCGTCACTAGACGAGTCAACCATGGAACCGTCCTGGCGGACGGCTCCCACACCTGACGGACCGGCCACCGCTACTGGACCACCCGGAGGTGGCCGCAGAGAAACAGAAACCCGTCTGGCCGAAGCCAGACGGGACTGCCAGGGGGCCGTACGAGATGGCCCCCTCGGTAACCAGTCCAGAATCCTGTCCGAGGACAGGATCCGTACCAGGCATGGGGAGAAACTGCCCCCCAACCTTTGGTAGCAGGGACGACACCAGCGTGGTCAGAACGCTATGCAGAAAAACCCTGTAGAGCCGGACCAAACCACGCTGGCGGTGCCATCTCCGCCACCTCCAGCTGGGGACGTGGAGCACCCGCACCGGCCGAACCGGGCGCTCCACGATTTACTCTCGGACCGCCTGACCCCGCGTCAGACCCAGCCAAGTCCTTCTGGGCAAGGAACTTAACCATCGTTTCGACGGACCACACTGCACAAACATTACACCTATGATCTATATTACACAGGGCACACATAAAACAGACATGGTCCTTGAACATTACACGGACAAACTTATGGCAGTCGTCACATGATGGCGGGGCTGGCTTGGCCTATAAAATAAGCACAAACCTACAATAAACAAGCGGAACGAGACCCGGATGGAAGGCAGACAATTAATTTTCAAATAATTTGACTCATAAATTAACTGTAACCTCCCCGCACCCCACCCCGCCACGTTACAACAACGATCGCATTGATTATGACGACAAGTACGCGGCGGGCACCACACACCCATAATAGATCCTCCAGGATGTGTAACGGCTCCAGGAATCATATCGCATAGCATTCAGGGTATATTTACTAATCAATATAAATTATACTCCTAACGAACGCAGCACGATATGTGAAGAAAACAACAAAATGTATAACAAAACTGCTGTCTCACACGGTAAAACCGCAGACCACACATCTACTCAAGAATTTTGAAACCACCGATCATTGCAAACCGATCGTGATCGCACGTAAACTTGATCATTCTAAAGTTTCCGGTACCATTTTTAGTACACAGCACCCAGAATAAGATGCGCGAATTAATGAAAAATTTTTCTTCACATAAACATCCGAGCGACCGGGTGTGACGTCACCCGCTCGGATTCTACGGAGAACGACGTCAGCCGATATTCGTGTTAGAAATACCGTAGCAAACACCTATTTTCATATCTGCCGATCGCCTGTTGGGGTTTAAAGAAGGCGATCGTCTGGCATATATCGTTGTTAGCACACGTCCCAGATTCTATGGGGACAGAAATTGGAACATGCGACACAACGAAATTTAGAGACCTAAGTCTTTTAACTATGGATAATAAAGAACAATACAACCTGGTTGTCTTGGGCGGTATTCTCCATAGTCCTTAGTTAATCCTTTCAGAACACACAAACTATCACTGATTAAAGACTTAGATTATTTTAAAACACTAAGATCCTTAATGCAAAAAGCATGTATTGCTCTTGTCGCTATGCAAACAAGAATGAGCTCTATGGTAAACGGGTACTCGGCAGTTGGGAGCCGAGTACCCGGTTCCCAGGAGTCGGTAAAGCTTTCTAAGTCTATAATCCTAGAGCCGCTGTCAGGGCCAGCTGTATATCAGAAGTAACAGAATGGTGAGTATTGATCGAAGGAGAAATATGAGCCTACAGATGTAGAGGCAGGATGTTCTTTGATGGATGACTCGCTGGATCTGCCGGCCATGCCTAAAAGTGGTATTTCAATCGCCGCCACATTAATCGTGTAGGTTCTTTCTACTTTCGACCGCAGCAAGTAAACTCTACCTGGTGCATCTTCAGAGCTGGCTGATGTACCCAGCACCGTGACGCTTTGTTTTGTATCTTCGTTTGCCTCTTGCAACCCCCACTAGTGATCGGGTTGTTTATACCTTCCATCCGTGCCATCGGTGTACGGGAACTTTCTTCACCACGTAGTACTATCGTATCTTTTACTGACTGCTCGTTAGACATTCTATTAGGCCTACAGCACTGAGTGATGTACTCCCACCATGCGTGTTCTTGCGGGAGTCTTGTTTGCGGAAAACAGCTTGCGGGAACCAACCTGCAGGAACTTTCCAGCTTCCGGAGTGCGCATCATTCCACGTCAACTACGGATTGACGTATCAATTTCAGCAACACGGTAGCCTAACTTAGGAATGACTACCAAGTATTCAAGTAACTATACTTCACGGTTTAATTATTTCTCTATATAGGTTTGGTTAATTATATTGTATCCGCAAAAACGGTCCCAATGTCTAAAAGGAACCGTAACGGTCTTAGGACAATAGTTATAATTTCTGTCTTTGTTGATAATTATTCTGATTTTCCTCAATATGTTGCTAACCGCACTATAGTAGGTTCGTTAACATGTATTGATTTATATATATCCTGATCATTTCATACCGTATTGTTTGTTCTGATTGGATTATGTAGATATATGGCCAGTGGCCATCCGTTCATATGTTTTGTTTATTCGTAGAAAATATAGGACTGCAGTTCACGTAGGAAACACTATACAGCAACATTTTTTTATGCAACACTTTCTCCCACCACCAACAATTTTTCACTGAGGTTGCTGTCCATGCTATAACTCTGTTTAGTCCGGCATGCTACCGACTAAAACTTTTCTATTCAGCTCAATAGGATAGGTTCAAAATGATTAGAGACACTTTCTTCATTACACACTCTGTAATATATTCTTCTCTTCCGGTAGTGCGATAATCTAGCCCCGCACTGCGGTAAGACAAGTAAGAGTTTGTCTCTCTTGGTGCTCCACACAGCCTTGTGGCTTCTTAATTGTTTGGATGTCCCTGTCCACACCATGGGCTGATCCGACTCTGGGAAACTGTTGGGGTTTCCGAGCAGTGATGGCCAGGGTGCGCTATCACACACATTCCCATGTATCTTTGGATACTTAGTAGTTAGTACTTTAAGCCAATGTAGTAAAGCACTGCGAACACATATATTAATTATTATTTTATTTACTGACAATCCTCCCGCACCGCAGTGCAAAACTGGCAGCTTGTATATAAACCTAATGACAGGTAAAACGGTTAGTTCCATAGGACCTGGTGACGGGCGAGATACGCATTCCCACCGAATTCCATTAAAATGTCTGGGCATGATATTTAGATCTGCCATGCCCTTGCGTGAAGGACATTTATGGTGTGTATTCTTCTCTCTTACCCCCACCAATACGATAAGAGAAATGGTCTAATAATGCTTTCGTGAAATGTAACCCATGTCTTGTAATGTTTTATGTGGTTACAGGGCAGATGTATGGATTCTTATCAAGTTTGGAGATCCTGCTATGCAACATGTATGAGCACAGTCTCTAGTAATTGATGTCTTGGGGCATCCGTTCTCCATGACAGCCATGTCTAATAGCTAGGTAGATATCAGCCAGTTAGCTGTGCAGCTCCAAAGGCAGTTCTAGTCAAACTTGATACCTGCCACCGCAAACACCTATGCACCATCACTGGACACCGATGGCCAGAGAGCATAATTTCCAATGATGCACTATACAAGATGTGTAATATGCCGTCGCTGTCTGTAAAACTCGCCCAGCAAAGATGGTCCATGTTTGGCCATGTGCTATGGATGACAGAAGACACACCAGCACTGAGAGCCTTGGAATTAGCCCAACTCAGAGTCAGCAAATACAGAGCCAGGAGAGAACACAATTGCATAAATCTGCTAAGCATGCTACGAGGTGACCTCAAGAAAGCAGGATTAGGTACACTCAAGTCAGGAATGGACTTGAGGAAGCTAAGGATTTTGGCTGAGGACAAGACACAGTGGACAAAAGCGAAGGACTGATTGCAGCTGTAGGATGTTTCTACTACTGCAGCCACAGAATACAGTAATCATACATATAAGCACTATAAACCGCCTTAAAGGTTGTTAACTATTTACAGGGATCAATCGTTAATCATAGGGGTTTCGAGTCTGATGAGTTGCGCATCAGTGACCTAGTAATATTGATTAATTTCAAACTATAAATGGGTTTTAATTATTGGATATCTTTGAAGTCAACATCACGAGATTTGTGAATATTAAATAGGTTTCGAGTTTGTAGTCCAGATTAAGCAGATTATGTCATAATCTCGACAAAACAGAGCAAGCGGCCATCCCTGAGCACTTCTAATAATGTGCGATTTTCGACCAAACCAAACGGCCTATGCGAGTCTACTAATGTCTGATTCTCGGCCATTCAGAACAAGTAACCCTCTAAGAGCTCATCTAATAATGTCAGCTTTTCGATGCACTTCTACTAATGCCGATGCCGGCTTGGGGTTGGTGGGGGAAGGGGTGGGTGGCTAAGGGTTTGAGGGTGAAGATGTAGCTGAATTTCACAACATATTTCCACAGCACCGCCCCCCCCCCCATCCCACCACCGCTACCCACCCCCCACCCCCCCCCCCCACCCCCCCCCCCCCCCCCCCCCCCCCCCCCCCCCCCCCTTACAGCTCCAACACTCTTAACTCCCATCTTTTTGCCGATGATGGAACGTTATATACCGCAGGCAAAACAGTAACATATTACATATGTAGCGCGTCGGGTAGTGTCAGGCCATTCCAGTGTAGTATGTCGACTCGCTGTGCTGCAAGTGCGCAACGAGTGATGACGCTGGTTAGCATTCGGTCTCGGGGAGACAGACCTTTATGAGACTGCCCTGCGGGAAACAAAAAAACGGCTCCTAAGGCCGGTGGAACTCAATCATTCCGGTGGGGCTGTTTGACCATCGTCGCGAACATTAAACACAACTGTCTCATCCCACGAGTTTGTGTCACCAGTATGCCTGTCCATAACAATTTCGTGATCTATGGACTTACAAGTTTGATTTGGTGACCTAAAAATATAAGGCTATGCAATGAGTTTACCTAAACAATTATGAATATGCTAGATAACACTACAGTAAGAGCATACGAAAATATGAGACATAGAGACAGGTAGATGAACTTTTAAACATGGGGCTCCCGGAGGTACCACACAGACTCGTAGGTCTGCAGAGGTATCCCCGCAATGGAGGCTCCCGTACATGAGACATAACTATTTAACTTAACATAAGTTATTATACCTCTAAGCTGAAAGGAAGAAGGTTATGTCGGACGAAAAGTGATGTGCCTCACGCGGGCACTACTCCTAGTGCAAGTTTTGGGCGAGGAGTACTATCCTGGGGTGGGTCGTCGTCGCTGAATCCTTGCGAGAAGCAAGTGCCTCGTGTGTGCCTCTGTCTCGGGAAGGTGTCGCCATCATGTAAGGCTCCTTAGTCGCAACAGGAAACCATTATATCATGGAGATAAGGTTATCCAAACTGGCAGATTCTTTAGTTTTTACTGTCAGCAGTGCTACCGATGATTTCGAAGCTTTTCAGTCAGTAATAACTATGAACCACATTCAGAAAATGGCCTTCATGTCCCATAGCTTGATAGATAATCTAAACACTGGCTCTAAAATTAATCTGCTAAATAGCACCACACGATGCAACGGATTCTTTCACGCAGGGATTTGGAGGCTAGATACCAAGCCAACCTGTACTCACAGGCATTGCGAATGATTAGATTCATTATGGATCAATCGAATCTTGGTCAGAGTAATTACCTTAGTTAGGTATATCATCTCAACGGGAACCAACGTTCAACCTGATCAACTACCTCAACTTCAACCTCGACCTCAACATCACTCCGAACCTACACCTTGACTACCTCACAGTGCTTGAGGGGGTTGCAGCCGTAAACATGATACCCATCTCTACCGAGAGAATAGTTAATACATTACGGGGGCCTCATTAAACTATGGGCACTAATTTGTTGGAATTTTTAAGTGCAAATCCAAACTTTTAAGTGCAAATGGAGAGTTCTCCCCTGATAGCAATCTTCAAGATTTGGTGACTCCCACCATAATGTTAAGATGTTCCCACTCGGCTCCTAAGCTCATTGTAAGTTCACCGTCTGGGCACACCTTTAGTAACCTGCTATAAAGCATTAATGTACCGAGCAACAATATACGATATGGTGTGGAATCAAATACATCAACCCACATCAACATTCTAGAGAGTGTCGCAATCCCAACTTAGCTCCGCTAGTGCTGGCAATCACAGCACCAGTTGCGGAGGACTCAGCCGCAGGTTACAGTCATCAGTTTTGATATCCATTCCACAAACTTGGTTAGAATATGTAAAAATGTAAATTGATAGCCATAGATGTCAGACTAAAAAATAGATGTAATGTTCAGCATCCCGAGGCTTTCAGATGCACTGGTAAGCTACAGCGTAGCTTTAATGGGAGCATATCATGAAAACATGTTCGAGAATGGTTAGCAAGTCAACCAAGTTATTCCTCACATTGCCCTCCTATATGTGTGAAGTTTGCTAGAGATCATATCAGACTCACTAGCATAGATCAATTATGGCAAGTCGATCTTAGTGTCATGTAGATGTTAGCGAAATACAATGATAATATTGGTTGTCTATTGTACGTTATAGATGGCTTATCAAAACTTTTATGGGTTCTACTGTTAATGAATAAAATTGTCAAGACTGTTTCGGAATCGCTAGAAAGTTTTCTAAAAATCGTAGATAGAAAGCCAGAATCTATTCAGAATCACAAGGGTGGCGAGTTTGTAAATGCCTCAGTGAAGCATATTAAAATCTAGAAATAATCACCTTTATACATCTCAGAACGAGCCTCGCTGTGTCAATCATTGAATGAGTTTAGAGGACAATAAATACAAAAATATGGAGATATATGACATATAAGAATACAAAGAGATATATAACTGTGCTACCAAAGTTGGTGCATGCTTGCAATATGTCTATACACAGCAGTGCAAAAATTGATGGAGACCAAAGCACAGAGTTATTGGCTTGGCGCAATATTGAGTCCAAGTTGTGGCGCTGCATTGTGAAGCACCGAGAGTTAGCGGTAGAAGATCGGGTCTAGGTAGCCGAGCTAAAGGAACCATTTACCAAAGGTTATAGCCCTCTATCAAATCTTTACGATTAGCGGCAAGGTTCCTCACAGGTCAGGAGCATATAAACTAAAGGATTATAATGGCGAACCTATAATCGGAAAATTTTACTCCGAAGAACTGCAGAAATCTCTTTAATAGACCAAGAAGATTTGCATCGCATAGGAAAGATTGTTCAAATATGCTAGAATGATAATAAGTGGGAGTTTGTAGTCAAGTGGTGGGGTTACCCTAAAACGTTAACGCTTGGGTTAGTGAAGCGAATCTTCAAAGAACTTAGAATGCTGCTCCCAAGCACAGCTGCAATTAACATGTCTACAGCTAGTAATAAAATTAGTTGATAAAACGATCAATGGTTAATCTGCGGTGGTAAGGTCCTTGTGATGAAATTATGTATTTGGCCCAGGTTATAATAATATACATTATAGTTGACACATGCTTAGTAAATCTGAGGTTACAAAATGGGGATAACGGTGTATTTATTGCCTTAGTTGCTTAGGTTATATATTACTGGCACCAAGCATTAAGGCAGTCAAAATGTTTAGGTTGCCGACTTCACCGGTTTGGTATTAAACGCTATCCTAATAGCTATTAGTCGGAAAGTCATGGGGCAGTTTTACAGAACTCTTCTGAGCAACAGCACCAGTGACTACTAGCCCATAATAAGATATTAGAAAAAGTGAACAATGTACAATGTAATAATATCATTGTAAAACGACTATGAGTCTTTTGAAACGCATTTGATCAATAATAATAAAAAATCTAAAAAAATATGAAAGTCTACGTCTGGCAATCTTTACTGTCTAATGTACCCTATTTAGTTATTGGGAGTATGAAGTACTGGATGAAACGGTATCGTAAACTTAGGTTATGAGTACCCTAGGTGAGGCCCATTCCACCCCCGCCCCCCCCCCCCCCCCCGATATTAAAGCTTTAACCTATGCTATAACTTATAATGCCTGTGCTGTGAGCGCCCCACCGGGCGGATCCTACCATAATGCGCACCACCTCCCAATAACTTAGTAAAATCTGGCATCTGAATAATGGAATAATCAAATTAATGTTAAGAGATTCTTAAGGATGCTATGTCACAGTATTTCATTATTGCAAATCAGTCTCTGGGCTATATACAACATCTCATTGTGTCAGGAGAAGTTCATATTTGCATAATTCTGCCAATAAAACGATGTCATTCCACCGTTACCACGATCGTCAAGTAGCACATTTTTACAACCATTACTGATCTTATCCATCTAGTTTATATTGTATTCAGTGGACATCTCATAAATATTCATGCAGGGAAATCCCACTTATTGCGTGACATATTTTTTGTTTTGCTTTCGGTTTCAACTGGTGTCAATCAGCTATTTTTATTAAATGGATGCATCATTAGTAAATACTATTAAAGACTAAATTAAATGATAGGCTAAAAGAAAATAGGCGAATTAGCTGTAAACTGTCCAACAATACTGGCAACGTGTGCATAAGTGAAGGTGGCTTGGCTTGCGTTACCAATTTTCGTAATGCGTTCACAATAATGTGCAAACTATTGCAAGTATTACGAAAACTGACGTTCATTCATAAGTGTGTCTTACCAGTATTGTGGCATTTTCGTCATGTGACTATCATTATGAAAAAGCGATCATATCCTGATTTTTGCGGTATGGATATGGGAGTGGAAAGAGAGCGGTGACTTTTTGACAATTTCTGACTGACCACGTACGTGACAGATCAGATGACTGACCGATTGCATGAGTGACAGATCAGATGAACAGCTGACTTCATGAGTGACAGATCAGATGTCTGACTGCATGAGTGATGGACTGACGGGATGCATGAGTGACAGATCAGATGACTGCATGAGCGACGGACTGGCAGATAGACCGACAGACTGAATGATGGATTGCGTTAGTGACAGATCTGACGACCAACTGCATGAGTGATGGCCTCACAGACTGTATGAGTGACAGCTCGGATAGCTGTATGAATGATGGACAGGCCGACTGACCAACTGACTGACCAATCGACTGACTGCATGAGTGACAGATCGTATGACCGACTGACTGCATGAGTGACAGATCAGATGACCGATTGCCTGAGTGATGGACTGACAGCCTGCATGAGTGACAGATTTGATGACTGCATGCATGAGGGACTGATGGACAGGTGGACCAATCGACCGAATGCCAGACCAAACGATTGACCGACCGACTGCATGACAGAGCAGGTGACTGACTGACTGACTGCATGAGTGACAGATCAGATTACCGACTGCATGAGTCATGGACTGCATGAGTAACAGATCAGTTGAATGACGGACTTACGGACATGATGACTGGCCAATCAACCGACCGACGGACAGCATGAGTGACGGATCGGATGACTGACTGACTGCATGAGTGACAGATCGTATGACCGACTGCATGAGTGATGGGATGCATGCGTGACAGAGCGTATGACTGCATGAGTGATGGACTGACAGACAGGCTGAATGACTGACTGAATGAGTGACAGATCGGATGACCAACTGCATGAGTGACAGCTCATATAGCTGTATGAGTGATGGGCTAACGGACAGGCCGACCGACCAAATGACTGCGTGGGTGATAAATCAGATAAGCGACTGACTGTATGGCAGAGTGAATATCTGTACTGTTCCAAAATATATTGGCATTGCTTAAATCTGTTGCATTCACATGTAGCAACACCATGGACACCACTTGTCTTAAAGAAAACATGTATTGATTTAAAATTTGAACTGGTAATTCAGCAGTAAATGTTGCTACCTCTGCCGTACCGTGTAGTTTCCAGCCAGGAGTGAAAGGACCAATTAACACTTAAAACATACTAGAGCTACCAGCGCCAAAGGGTGTATGTATACTAAGTCAAACCTAATCCAAGCCTAGAGACAATATAATACTCATGTCACTAATGACACGTGAATGCCATCTGACAAACACAAGGACTGAAAATTGCTTAAGAACTTATACATGCCAAATTAATTGCTTGTTGTCTGTAATGTTTATTATGTTAGATTTGGACATGTTTTACTATTGTTGAAATTTTGAGGGTCCTAGCTGTCATAATTACAAGTAGCTGCTGAATTGAGTGACACGACAAGAACTGAAATTTACTAAGGAAACATAATAAGTAATTCTTGTTAGAAATATGATCCTTGTTAAATTTGTTACTATTGTTACAACATGTACTTGCATTTCATGTATTTAGCTGTTACCAGCATGCGAAGCTTAGTGTACATGCTCAACAGCTTATGTTTGGCTAAATGAACTAATTACACCACATATGTCAATATTAGAGCTGTTGCTAAGTAACTTTTAAAACTGTGTTTATTTACTGCCATGCTAACCTTCTTCTATAAAACATGAACTGTTTCCTGTATAAGACAGGTAGCTGGTGGTAGTACATAGGCAATGCTAGACCGGGTCAGTAGTCATTAAGAACTCGGTTACAGTCAGATTTATAAGGATTACTGAATATGTATCTCGATTTGAAACTATATTTAATTTAAAATTTTTTGGAATTGTACTGCTGATTATCATAGTCATGAAAGTAAAAGTTTGAATAATTTATCAACATGCCTTCGATAGTCAGTTATTGATTAGTACTGTAAGCCGCCTATACATATCAGCAACTAGCCGGCATTGCCTGCGCGGCAGTCCAACAGTCTATTCAGTCCATCCATCAGCCTGTCTGTGCATCAGTGAAGCAACCTATCCTTAAATGTCTACCAGTCGATCTGTCCATCAATCAATCTAACAGTCAATCTGTCTGTTAGGCAATCTGTAAATCACGCGACCGTCGACATAAAATTCATCCGTCCTTCAGAACCTTATTTCCCATAACTGCATGAGTGAAAGATCAAATGACTGACTGCATACTTGACGGACTGACAGACCATGACAGAGTGACTGATCTGACGACTGCATGAGTGATGGACTGATGGACAGGCTGACCAATCAACCAACCAAATGACTGACCAACAACTGACCAACCATCTGCATGAGTGACATTGCAGATGACCGACTGACTGTATGAGTGACAGATCGGATGATCAACTGCATGAGTGATGGACTGCATGAGTGACAGAATGGTTAACTGATGGACATGACAAACAGCCGACTGCATGAGTGACAGATTGGATGACCGACTGACTGCATGAGTGACAAAATGATGGACTGCATAAGTGACAGACTGACGGACAGGCCAATTGACCAACTGCATGAGTGACCGATCAGACAGACCAAACGAATGCATGAGTGACAGATTGGCTGACTGCATGCATGACAAACTTACAGACCACATGAGTGAATGACCTAACAACTATATGAGTGACCAACTGCATGACTGACACATTGGATGACTGCATGAGTTGTGAACTGCATAAGTGAGAAATCGGAGGACAGCATGAGTGATGGACTGACGGACAGTCTGACAGACCAAACCACCCACCACTGACTGACAAACCCACTGACTGACCAACTGAGCGACCAACTGACTGACCGGCAGCCAGATCAACTGCATGAGTGACCGACTGCATGAGTAACAGGTCGGATGACTGCATGAGTGACAGATCAGATGAGTGCAAGAGTGATGGACTGACGGACTGCATGAGTGACATATCGGATGACTGCATGAGTGATAGATATGGTGACTGCATTAGTACGGGATTGGATGACTGCACGAGTGACAGAATGACAGACTGTATGTATGACGTATCAGATGACTGCATGAGTCACAAATATGATGACTGCATGAGTGATAGACTGATGGATGCTTGAGTGACAGATCAGATGACTGCATGGGTGACAGATGGGATGACTGCAAGAGTGACAAATCGGATGACTGCATGAGTGGAACATAATGCATGAGTGACAGATAGGAGGACTGCATGAGATGCTGACAGACCATACCACCAACCCACGGATTGACCAACCCACTGAGCAGCTGACCAACTGACCACATGAGTGACAAATTGGATGACTGCATGACTGATGGACTGATGGGCTGCATGAGTGATAGATCGGATGACTGCATGAGTGATGGGCTGACAGACAGGCTGACAGACTAATCCACCCACCCACTGACTGACCACCCTACTGACCGAGTGACTGAGCGACCAGCTGCATGAGTGACAGATCGATTGACTGCATGAGGAATAGATATTGACAGTCTAGACTGCATGAGTGACAGGTCGGATGACTGCATGGGTGAGACTGACGGATTGAAGGAAATGTCAATTTCCCTTTCTCCGAGATCTAACAATACTCACCATTCTGTTACTTCTGATATACAGCTGGCCTTGACAGCGGCTCTAGGATTATAGACTTAGAAAGCTTTACCGACTCCTGGGAACCAGGTACTCGGCTCCCAATTACCGAGTACCCGTTTACCATAGACCTCATATTGTTTGCATAGCCACCAAACAAGAGAAAACTATGGCTTGCCTCCGTGGGGCTGGGAGGCTGGGTCCGTAACAGAATGGTGAGTATTGTTAGATCTCGGAGAAAGGGAAATTGACATTTCCTTCATTCTCCTTCGATCAATACTCACCATTCTGTTACTTCTGATATACACCAGATTTGATCAGTAACCTGGTGGGAAGGGGCAAGCCATAAATGCTCATTTTGCCCCTTGGAGAAAGATTTTAGACTTCAAACTTGACTAACGGAGACCTAAAAGGACCATCAAGTTTACGGAACCGAATCACATTCGCATCACCGCCCCCCCCCCCCCCTTTTTCCTCCTAAGAAAAGGGAGAGAACTCACGAACATGTATCTCGCCTGAAACACAAATATGCCAAGAGGGTTAACTGCTCCCTGCATATTCCATGTATTAGCCTGGGAATGAGCATGAATATATAAGATGAATGAACATGATACACATCCATAATACAAAAAACTCTCACTATTGAATTACCTTATGATAATTGGACTCCAGACGTACCGCCTCCAACCATTCACCGGTTCGGCCATCAGTGACACAATCTGGTTGTCATCCTCTCGCTTGACCATGCCTGCTTTAGGTTCTTTTCTTACCAAAGTGAAAAAAGGGTGAAGAGCAGTGTGGTCACTAACTATCGTTTCAAAACAGCTAAAGCGAGTGGATTGGCTGAGTCTGACACATCCCTCATATAGTAATCCGTAAATGAGGACTCACAGTGCCATTGTGCAACGACCATGATGTCCTCTAACGGAACACCATTGTAAAGGGCGGTCGAGGCGGCTATTCCTCTGACATCGTGTGCCCTTACGCCTTGCACCTGGTGCCCAGTCGCCATCTCGTGAGTAGTCTGAATGCATTCGACCACCCAATGAGAGATAGTATCCATGGATGCGGCGCCATAAGGCTTTTTATGGCAGATCCACATATGTCTATCGTTCGACCGTAATGAGTCAGTCCGTTTCTTGTATTTAGTCAAAGCACGGACCGGGCACCAGACACTGGCATCACGATCAAACCTAGTTAACTTCGGTATAATGATCGGTTTGCCAGGATATCTCAAAGATTGGTTCTTTGATATAAACTCTGCTCTTGGCAGAAGGCGCAGACCTTCTCCAGAAACAATAAATCGGTCCCTCTCTGCCGAAAGCGCATGGATCTCACTGCGCCTTCTAGCTGAGGAAGCTGCCAATAGAAAGACCGCCTTAAGAGTCAAATGCTTTAGACTAGCTGAACGCAACGGTTCGAAAGGGTGCTTGGCCAGTACATTAAGCACCAAAGATAGACTCCAGGCTGGAATGACTACCGGTTGTCTCGGTCGGAGATTGCTCATTCCCTTCAACATCACATTTAACTGGGCCACCTCTGGACTATCCCTGTTGGCTAGACAAGGGATAACTGATGCCAAAGCTGACTTGTATCCAGCAACTGTGACGGGAGCTAGTCCTGAAAAGAACAGCTCACAGAGAAAGTCTGCTATTTGCTGAATAGTGGATTGAAAGGTATCAATACCCTTTTCTTCACACCAGTCTGCAAATCTGTTAACCTTGTTGTTATATGACTTGAAGGTTGACCTCCTTCTCGCAGCCGCGATGAAATCAGCAGCCTGTCGGAAAAGCCTTCAGACGTGGAACGTCAATTTGAACATTTCGGGACGCTCGTGTAGGAAGCGTCCCTTGGCCTGGGAGATTATGTTCGGAATCTCGGGCAACTGCACAGGATTTTCCACCAACAGATCTAGAAGATCCGTGAACCACGCCCTGCTCGGCCAATACGGTGCTATTAGCAGGACCAGACACGGTTCCTCCCTGACCTTCACCAATACCTTCGGTAGAAGAATGGTGGGTGGGTACGCGTAAGCGTGCATCCCTCTCCAGCTTATCGCCAGAGCGTCTGTATCGACGGCATTTGGATCTGGAATCGGCGAGACATATGTCATGATTTGAGCATTTTCCTTTGTGGCGAACAAGTCCACGTTGGGTTTGCCCCAATGCTCGAAGATCCGTCACAGAACCGGAGGGTTGAGGGACCATTCTGTTGGCAGAATTCTCTGTCTGCGAGACAAAGCATCCGCCAGAATGTTCAATCGGCCAGGAATATGAGCTTCTTTCAAAACAACCGAGTAATTCCTGCACCATTGAATCAAGTGCCACACTCTGATACACAGAGTGGGCGACCTGGTCCCGCCTTGGCGATTTATATATGATACTACTGTCGAATTGTCTGACCGTATCAATATCACCTTGCCCCTGATCATTGGAAGGAACTCTTCCAATGCCAGTTCCACTGCCATCATTTCCAACAGATTGATATGCAGCTGACTCTCCGGGAGAGTCCATGTGCCCGAGACCTGGTGTTCTCCCAGGCAGGCACCCCACCCCTCCAGTGATGCATCCGTGTACACGGACAGTTGGGGGTCGGGTAGGTGCAGTGAAACCCCTACTAGGAGATTCTGACGCTCCTTCCACCATACAAGATGCGACATTATCGGCTCCAAAACTGGTACCAGTTTTGACAGGGGTTCTGTTCTCTGTTTCCACAGAGACATCAGATACAACTGGATAGGCCTTCGCATTAGAGCAGCGTACGGGATAACCTGCTCCATGGAGACCATCATGCCCAGCATCTGAAGGAACCGCCTCGCCTGAATGTGGTTTCCCACTCGAAAACTCTTGAGGATGGCTGACAGAGACACCACGCTGGGCTCTGACGGGTACACCCTGCCCTCCTCGAGATCGAATCACATACCCAAATAAACGAAATGTTGAGTGGGCGTCAACTCGGATTTCTCCTCGTTGACTATCCAGCCTAGATCTGAAAGTAACCTCAGAGTCAGAGCAGTATCCACGTTCAACCTGGCTGCCGAGTCTGCCTTGAGCAGCCAGTCGTCTATGTAGGTGTGTAGCACCACGTACTCTTTTCTGAGAAACGCTGTCACCGCAAGGACCACTCTTGTGAAAACCCTCGGAGCTGTCGACAGGCCAAATGGGAGAACAATAAACTCCCATACTTGATTCTGAAACGCAAATCTCAGAAACCTGTGACAACTCCTGTTCATCGGAATGTGGAAATATGCATCTTTCAGATCGATCGATACACACCACATTCCTTTCCTCAATCTCGCCATTACCGACCTCGGCGTTTCCATCTGGAACCGAGGCGTATGGATAAACCAATTTAATGGCCTGAGATTGAGTATGGGTCTCCATCCCCCTGTGCTCTTGGGGACAAGGAACATGTTTGAATAGAAGCCTGGAGTGTTCCGGTTTGCTGGTTTTATTGCTCCCTTCAGAAGCAAACCCGACACTTCCTTTTGAACGGCTTCTAACTTGTCTGGCTCCCTTGGTACGGGTGTCCAGACAGGTGCCAAAGACAGATTTTGTGGTGGAAAGTCCCACCACTCCGGCATGTAACCCTGGGATAACCATCCCAGGACCAGACTGTCTGACGTCACACCTCGCCAGGCCTCGACGGAACGCATGAGCCTTCCACCCACCATAGACGCCTCGACGTCTAACGGGGTTGTCCGGCTCGTAGTCTGCTCCCCCTCTTTCTTAACGAGAGAGAGAGAGAACCATTTCGTTCTAGGCATGACGGGTATAACTGGCACCGCTGTTCCTGTCGCACAGGCGCGGTCCAGACGGATATGAAGGGAGCTCTCGTACCCTCAGGTACGATCCGGCCCCTTCTGTCCGCCCTTTGAGGACTTACCCTTCCCCTTCCCCTTGCCCTTCCAGCCTCTAGGGCGGTCAGTACCAAACTTGGGGAGGTTAGGCGCCTCTACAACCTTCCTGGCTTTCTTCGCCGGTGGAGGCTGAGAAAAGCCAGCTGAAGCAGAAGTCGCAACAGGCTTAGCTTTCGCCTTGCCCTTATGCTTCTTCTGCTTCTTTGAAGGTTGTCCCGCTAGCGGTTTCCCTACAGCCCCTAGTGCATGCGCTTGCCGCACTAGCTCTAGCTGCAGGTTGACTGCTAACCGATTCTGCGCGATACTGGCTGTATCCTCTAAGATGGCCCGCGCCTGGCCACCGAAGATGCTAGGTCCTGTCAGGGGCGTCCCAAGAGGACGCTCCCTGACTGCCGTAGCCGGATGCATATGGTCAATGACCATTTGCCTCCTGGATTTAGTCACTCGCGCTTGCACCCTTGCCAATGTGTCCATAGACAGCACCAGGCTGTCATTTACGCACGAAAGCGCCACAGGTGGCACAGGGTGGCCTGTCCCCGCTTCAGCCCACACCGAGTGAAGGAGACGATACGAGTGGTTGACAGCGCTCATAGCTGCCCTCAGACCCTCATCGCATAGGGACAGGACTTCCTCTTGGTGTACCTGAGCCTTGTCCACAAGTGCCGGACCGGGGCCACCCGCCCCGGCTCTCTGAACGCCCAGCACCCATCGGTCATCCTCGGTGACCAACGGGACTACACCATATCTGTCGTCTTCCCCCCGCGGAATACGACACCTTGCCCGCACCTCCCTGGAGGCCGCAGGGAGCTGACCCTTGGTCATAAGTTGTTTGCTATAAATAGCCTCCAACAATTCTATGAACCGTGGATCCAGTCCCACAGACTGGATCTGAACCGCGGGCAAAATCCCCGTCCTGATCAACGCAACTGACGGACGGGCGCATCTTCATCAGCCGTGGCCGAAACCACAGACGGGTCAACCCTGGCTAGCCATGCCAGAGCCTCTGACCAATCTATCTCCGATGAAGACACACCCGCAAACACATCACCCTTGACGTGTTCACGGGCCTACCAGCCATGGCCTCCCGGCAAGGAGCCACGGCTGACACGCCAGGCACTCCGGTACCACACGGTTCCACCGCCACCCCATGAAACACTCCGGTCCATGGGGTAGCTCCGCACGGAAAACCGTACGGACCCGTAGCAGTCGCGGAACCGTAGCCAGACACGGGCGCCAACGGCACCCCACATCCGACTGCCGGACCAGGGGAGATAGGTGAGTACCACGCCCGGCCTGGCCGACCTGTTATCGTGTCGGCTGGTGCCAAACCAACCGTCACAGAACCGGTGCCCGGTACCAGATTAGCCTCAGCCACAGGCGGAGCCGCTGCCCTGGCTTGCGCCAAGCCAGACAAATGGATGCCGGTTCCGTCCAGGACGGAATCGACCTCCATATTCTCCACCTGCAGCATCACAGGCCGCAGCAACCTCTGCTCCTCGGCCTCCTCGTCTTCGGACTCTGAAGAGTTGTCACTAGACGAGGAAACCGTGGAGCCGTCCTGGCGGACGGCTCCCACACCTGACGGACCAGCCACCGCTACTGGACCACCCGGAGGTGGCCGTAGAGAAACAGAACCTGTCTGGCCGGAGCCAGACGGGACTGCCAGGGGTCCATACAAGACGGCCCCCTCGGAAACCAGTCCAGAACCCTGTCCGAGGACAGGGTCCATACCAGGCATGGGGAGAAACTGCCCCCCAACCTTTGGTAGCAGGGACGACACCAGCATGGGCAGAACGCTATGCAGAAAACCCTGCATAGCCGGACCAAACCACGCCGGCGGTGCCATCTCCGCCACCTCCAGCTGGGGACGTGGAGCACCCCCACCGGCTGAACCGGGCACTCCATGATTTACTCTCGGACCGCCTGACCCTGCGTCAGACCCAGCCAAGTCCTTCTGGGCAAGGAACTTAACCATCATATCCACGGACCACACTGCGCACACATTACACCTATGGTCTAGGTTACAGGGCGAACACCTAAAGCAGACATGGTCCTTAAATACGACTCGTACAAATTTATGGCACTCGTCACATGATGGCGGGGTTGGCTTAGCCTATAAAATAAGCTCAAACCTACAATTACAAGTGGAACGAGACCCTGATGGAAGGCAGACAATTAATTTTCAAATAATTTGACTCATAAATTAACCGTATCCCTCCCACACCCCACCCCGCCACGTTACAACAAAGATCGCATTGATTATGACGACAAGAACGAAGTGGGCATAAAAAACACACCCATATTAGATCCTCCAGGATGTGTAATGGCTCCAGGAATCATATCGCATAGCATTCGGGGTATATTTACCAATCAACATAAATTATACTCCCTAACAAAAACCAAACTATATGTGAAGAAAACAACAAAATGTATAACAAACTGCTGTATCACATGGTAAAACCGCAGACCACGCATCTACTCAAGACTTTTGCAACCACCGATCATTGCAAACCGATCGTGATCGCACGTAAACTTGAACATTCTAAAGTTTCCGGTACCATTTTTAGTACGCAGCACCCAGAACGAGATGCGCGAATTAATGAAAATTTTTCTTCACATAAACATCCGAGCGAACCGGGTGTAACGTCACCCGCTCGGATCCTACGGAGAACGACGTCAGCCGATATTCGTGTTAGAAATACCGTAGCAAACACCTATTTTCATATCTGCCGATCGCCTGTTGGGGTTAAAGAAGGCGATCGTCTGGCATATATCGTTGTTAGCACACGTCCCAGATTCTCTGGGGTCAGAAATTAGGACATGCGACAGCGAAATTTAGAGACCTAAGTCTTTTAACTATGGATAATAAAGAATGATACAACCTGGTTTTCATCGGCGGTATTCTCCATAGTATCCAGTTAAATCCTCAAGAACGCACAAACTATCACTTCACAGACAAAGACTTAGATTTCTTTAACAAAAGACACTAAAAATCTTCTCCTGCAAAAAGCATGTATTGCTCTTGTTGCTATGCAAACAAGAATGAGCTCTATGGTAAACGGGTACTCGGCCGTTGGGAGCCGAGTACCCGGTTCCCAGGAGTCGGTAAAGCTTTCTAAGTCTATAATCCTAGAGCCACTGTCAAGGCCAGCTGTATATCAGAAGTAACAGAATGGTGAGTATTGATCAAAGGAGAATGCATGAGTGACAGATCAGAGGACTGCATGAGTGACAGACTGACAGACCGCATCAGTGAAACTGATTGACTGTATGTGTGACATATCAGATGACTGCATGATTAATAGATAGCATGACATGGCTGCATGAGTGACAGACTGACAGACTGCATGAGTGACAGATCGGATGATTGCATTAGTGACAAATCGGATGACTGCATGTGTGACAGATCATATGACTGCATAAATGATGGACTGGTGGACAGGTTTACAGACCAAATTACCCTTCGGGCAACTGACTGGCCAACTGCATGAGCGACAGACTGATCGGATGCATGAGTGACAGATTGGCTCACTGCATGCATGACAAACTGACCGACCACATGAGTGACAGACCTACCAACTATATGAGTGACCAACTGCATGACTGACAAATTGGATGACTATATGAGTGGTGGACCAAATGAGTGACAGATTGGAGGACTGCATGCATGACGGACTGATGGACCACATGAGCAACTGACAGACTGGCTATATGAGTCACTGACTGCATGGCTGACAAATTGGATGACTGCATGGGTGATGGACTGATGGACTGCATGAATGACAGATCGGAGGACTCATATTTTAAATAAAACCCACCCACGTTGCATAGTTTTTATGCACAATTCAATTTCAATGATAGGGCGCTCAACATGGAAAATCAGTTCATATTCCATTAGACTGCATAAAACTATACTAAATATGTCTGGAATATTGTAAGTGCACTAATATTTTTCATTTAAGACTACTTGCTGTCACGCAGTACCTTTAATGTTGAAGTTGGGAATAAACGATTATTACAGCTTTAAGGTTATAGTCGCTCAATCAGGTCAGCCCTACTCAGGGGCCCCGACATCATTGAGAATATTAAATAAGATTCGAGTTTGTGGTCAAGATTAAGCAGATTATGTCAAACTCTCGACTAAACAGAGCAAACGCCCACCCATACACATTTCTACTAATGTGGGATTCTCGACAAACTAGAACACCTGAACATCCCAGCACACTTCTACTAGTCTAGAGGTTAGGGTTGGGCGATATTGCTCAAGGCATGACGATATCGGTATCTCATTAAAATACCGCGGTATCACGATATATCGTCATTTGGGTGGGGTGTGGAGTTAGGGTGTAAACAAAGAATAACATGTATTTCAAATTGGTGGTGTCTACAAGTTATTTTGATTAAATTTGTTGCATTGAAACCGTAAATTGAGATCGCCATGATTGCCATTTCCGCATATTTAATACACGAAATTCCACACTTTGACACCCTTCGATATACAGTTTAAAACAACGAATGTAATGCAACTAACCGTATTCATCACAAATAAGAAAAATAAAGGATTTTCTTCTGTTCTTGTGTTGTATTTTGTGTTATCTTTACCTCACGACAACTGTCAAAAGATTGAGCAAGGAATACGCATTAACTTCATTGCGCAGAAAGGAATTCAGCAGGGCGAAATCTGATTGGCCGCCGTATCATACTTGAGCCAATCAGAATTCACACTGCAGAATTCCTACAGCTGTTATCACGCCCACCGCTAGCGTAGACGATGCAAATTAATAAAATAACACTGCATGATTTTGAACGAGAACCAGCGTGAAGACTGGAAACAATTATATCAGATTTTATTTGGTCTGTAATATTAAATACTAATTTGTCCCATTGTAGACCTATTCAAATTCTCTCACTACTTAGCGGTCCTATCCATTGATCTCAAGGCGGGATGTGTGAAATTAACCCAGTTAACACTGCAACCAAAACTGCCACAACAGATCGGACTGGAAATAATTAGGCCTAAATTATTTATTTTAAGGCTGTTTCTCACTTAGAATAAATCTATAATGTTATATGTGGAATGAATTTTGATCTGATTCGTTTAAAACTGCTAAATATATTGTATAAAGTTACATAAAAACGTATAACGGTAAAGCAAGAGATTAACTTCCCCCTCACCCACCGTTCCAAGCTGTGGTATTGATAAGGGATTAAGTGTGTGTGGTTTCCTATCGACCTAAAAAGTTTTAAAGTTTAAATCTTTCACGGTCAGAAGAATGTTTAACCATGCAGATCAATGACTAATGGATAAATAGCTTGACATGTAGTAATGACGTCATCATATTGGAATGTGGGTAGTAAAAAGTATTCCCTACTGACTAATACTCAGAATGATGCAAGAAAAAACAATATTTATGTAATTATGAAAAGTGAACAACAAAGGATTATTTTGTACTTTAAATCATTTTATTAGCGCAAACAAACCATGAATTAAATGAACACAGATTATTTTGGAGTTTATTAAGTTTTTATTACCTTAGACAAAGACTGGATTATTACTTAAAGACTATTACTGGACCGAATAGAGGTAAGAGTATGACATTTCTAACTTAGTTATTTATATTATGCTCACAGTTAAAAGTGCAATATCGTCCTGTCGGTATTGACGATATTTACGATTTTTCGAAATTATAACGATTTCGGTATCGGTATTCGGCATATCGCGATATTGACGATAATATCGAAAAATCGTCCAACCCTACTAGATGTTAGGAGCGTGGAGAATCCAAGCTTTGGAAATATTACCTGAATCCTAGACGCCGCCACACACACCCCCCCCCCCCTCCCCCAAATACCCCCATTTTGTAATCAACCACCCTCTGCTGAATATTTAGAAAATATTTTGCCTGGAGTATCTGATCGGTATAATATGCCCCTCGAAACCCCAGTCAATAAACATTCTGTTGATGGCAAGGAGGATGAGGATGGCTACTGACCTCTATATAAATTACTCCCAAACATTTGGGCCTTTTTTTTTTACTTAGCCCGGGCCCATTTGAACTCCAGGGCGTGCGCACGTACGCCCACGCGCGCACAAGTACCGAATGTTCGCCCGTTCGAACGCGTTACGAAGTAGGTTCTGGCGAATATTTTGAAACTAATTTGACTATATGAGCCATTAACCATATATGTACGTCACAATTTGCAAAGAAATAGTTTCAGTAAGGTCACCAGGTAGCCACTCCAACCTCTAGGATTTTGACATAGTGTTGTGGCGATCGGTAAATAGGACGCGCTGTGACGAACCTGCCTGTCCTCAGTACGGCCACGAGGATTTTTCGGGGAAGGATGCCATTCTTTTTTCTTTTCTTTATAGCTTTATTCGACTTTTAGGTCTGACAAGTCTGGCAGGCTCGGTCTTTGATGTTTTGAGGGCGCCCGCGCAGGTTTCTTCCTAGAAAGCCAATGAACCTTTCCAGATTATTCATCCAACGTATGACGTCATAATCAACTACGCAGCAATAGCGCGCAGTCAAATTAGTTTCAAAATATTCAACAGCATACCTGTATAGTTTTCTGAAAATTGATAGTCATGGGGGTTAAGGGATCGATCGATCCCAACATGGGTAAAACGTAGGTGGCGCTTAACTAGGGATGGGCGGGGCATAGCTAAAACTGGAAAGGTCATTGTCCGGTGAGATTTACTTGTTGCGATGTTTGAGATGTGCGTGTCCCATTTAAGCTTACAACCCAACTCTACTCCAAGATATGGGTTTAATAATGTTTCGACTAGTGTTGGGCCATTGGTGGTGTACGTACTGTTCGTTCTAGGCTTTCATTATGTGATTTTAAGAGGTCGCATATATTTTGCAACATTGAATTAATTTTGCAAGTTTTTCTGTCCATGCTTTGAGATAATCGATGTCATTATGGAGAGTTCTTTGGTCTTCACATGTGTACCGTGTTCCCCGACGAGTCACCACTAGAGGGTGTTGTTGTTGTTGTTGTTGTTGTTGTTGTTGTTGATGATGATGATGATGATGATGATGATGATGATGATGATGATGATGATGATGATGGTGATGATGATGATGATTTTTTAAGTAGTTTTTTTTATAATCGGTCGTCCGTCGTCGGTCGGTCGTCCGTTGTTGTTGTTGTTGTTGTTGTTGTTGTTGTTGTTGTTGTTGTTGTTGTTGATGATGATGATGATGATGATGATGATTTTTTAAGTAGTTTTTTTTATAATCGGTCGTCCGTCGTCCGTTGTTGTTGTTGTTGTTGTTGTTGTTGTTGTTGTTGATGATGAAGATTTTTAAGTAGTTTTTTTTATAATCTGTCGTTCATCGTTGTCGTTGTTGACAGATGGATCACTTACGCGCATATGCATCAGCAATTCATACATGTACAGTACAATCGGATACGAACCATAGTTTAAACCATTGTATACTAAATGTTGGAGTTAGTATCTGATAAGCCTATTCGACAATATGATGTAAATTTCGAAAATAATTCGAAAACTGAACGTGTTACTGCCAAATGCTGACTTAGACAGCAACAACTCTCAATCAAATTATATTCGAAACATTAAAAATATTTTAGATTATTTATTTCAATAAAATTTAAATTGTTTTGTTTTTTTAAAGTTCAAAATGAGAATAGTTTTGCCTTGCATACTACTATTTGACGACTATCATAGTTTGGTTGACGTAAGAGTGAGTTGGCCATGTCCTTAACGCTGACCATAGGCCTACATATTACACAATCAAGACTGCGTTTGATAAGCAAGGTAATATTATGCAGTAGTCCTATGCCCAGTAAAACTGACTGACCACAAACTTTGTTTATTAGCCGTAAATTAATCTTACCATAATTTCCGTGCTCTGGTCTAGGTGGGTAACCCCCGCCCATCGCCTGCATCACGGCGGGGTCCATATGACTCGAGTAGTCGTAATAACCTCCATCGGCCATCGTTTTACGACGTAATTTTCCCCAAAAATTATTGTTTTCAAATGATTGACCAACGGTCAAACGGTCATCGTGTTATTCTCTCTGTGTACGTCGATTACGTGAGCATGCTGACCATTGCCAGTAACAGTAGGCTTAGGCCTACACGACCAACTCAATAGGCCGGTTCATTTTCTAGTAAGCGGGTTGGTTATGTAAATAAATGATTCTTAACATTTATACATATCTCTATCTTGCTAATTACCTGCAAATCATAATCAAATTCTTTCATTATGCCAGTAACGGGTGTGTATTCGGGGTGCCAAATGATGTACAAAAGTTGAAATAAATCGATGTAACAGTTGGAAATTAAACATAAACAATAGTCCTAATCGATAAAACCACTGACCCTACGACCCCTATTTTTCTTTGACAAGTGATTACGTGACTGGTTGTAAACTGACCAGTCACGTGATTGAGTTGGATTACTTCCAGACCTCGTCAATAGAGCGGCACAGAAGGCTGTATCATTCATTGCAGGCGGTCAAGCGGACGTGAATATAGTCTACTGATTGGGTCGATAATCCATGCTGCGAATATATATCTATATATATAGCCCACTGGAATCATATACCTGGCGAGACAAGCATGTGCGTCTTGGACTGACGTATAGGCCTATATATATATATTAGCGAAATGATAATGAAATTGAATACTGCCGAATTTAACGCACCATTGGCAAAATGTTTGCCTAAGGATTAACCACTTAACCCTCATGTCGGCCAAAAACGTCTTCTGCCGTGGTCTTGAGAAATGACAATTTGTAGAGCAAAAGAAGACTATTTTTTTAAATTTACGACTGGAATGACTGGCTCGATAACCGAGCCAGTCATTCCAGTGGTAAATTGTCAAAAATAGTCTTCTCTTGGTCTGCAAATTGGCATTGTCTATGAGAAAATTGAAATTTCCGTGACCAAATTCAAGAGTTAAAGGGTTAAAGCAAAATAAGGCCAGACCTATTTATTATTTTTATGTTTTATAAAACACTCTTAAAGCGATGCTAATCTCATCTCAAATGTTGTATTGCACCGATAGAATATGGTTTATAGATTCCATATCATTCATATCCTGTCAGATTCCCTGATCTGTATCGCAATTATCTGTTTGTAATATCGAGTAAATGTTGAACAGTGATCGACACCATTTTGTCTCCTCAAGCTATTGTGTGTGATGTCATGTAAGCTCCAATGCATCTCATTCTTTATTATGTAATGCTCATCCCATTGAATATTTTGAAACTAATTTGACTGGAAGTTGTTGGTGCCTATGGCAGCAACAACTTCCAATCAAATTGGTTTCAAAATATTCAACAGATTACCTGTAGGATTGCTTTTATACCACATTGCCAAACTATATCTGGAGCCTCTATGACTGAGCGTATATACTGAGGCAGACACACTAGGGTTTTTCTGATTGGTTGAAAAGTAAATCATGACAGCCATCATGGGGTGTAGAAATGTACCAACATTTAACTACTAAATCCTGAATAAATTTCCTTAGCGCCGTGATACAAAGCTTAAAATTACCTGGATAGTTTATGGTCGGCGTGTTGGATCACATGAACAGCTATCAAGAAATGGGATTAGTTATCCTTTAACTTAGTTTTCTCATATCAGGGAAAAAAATTATGCTGGTATTTTAAGGCATTCGTTTCAGCATTCTTTCCATCTAGCAGTTTTTCGCAGCCAAATCCTCATTACTCGGAATTCCTAAGAATTTTCTGCAACTCTTTGTTCTCTGTAGCTTTGTTAACCCTTTAATGGTCAAGTCACTGAAAATGGCTTTGCAATGGTCATGAGAAAAGTCCAGTTGCTGGCCAAGAGAAGACTATATTTGAAAATTCACCACTGGAATGCTGGCTCGATTCGGTGGCAAATTGTTAAAAAATAGTCTCCTCTTGGCCTGTAAATGGCGACTCACTGAGAAGACGTTTTCTTGATCAATCTTGACAATTAACACGATGAAAGAATTACTAGATTAAAACTTCTGATCTTGAAATTGGGCATTATTTAGATTTTTCTTCTCCATCTCCGATCGTGTGTTTTGGGTGGGAATTTTCGTAAAACAAAGATTCAATATGTTAGTCTCATTAGGCTTTCAAATAAAGCACACTATATACATCCCAGAATTCTCCTTTAAAGGATAACTAATCCGATCTCCTGATAGCTGTTCCGGTGATCTAACACGCCGCTCATAAACTATGCAGGTAATTTTAAGCTTTTTATCAGGGCGCTAAGGTAAGATATTTAGGGATTAGTAGTTAAAGGTTGGTACATTTTTACACCCCATGATGGCTGTCATGATTTACTTTTCAACCAATCAGAAAAGGACTACCGTGTTTGCCTCGGTATATAAGCTCAGTCATAGAGGTGCCAGCTATAGTTTGGCGATTTGGTATAAAATTAATCCTACAGGTAAGCTATTGAATATTTTGAAACTAATTTGACTGGAAGTTATTGCTGTCTTAGGCAGCAACAACTTCCAGTTAAATTAGTTTCAAAATATTCAACACGTCACACACTATGGCTCGAGGAGACAAAATGACGTCGATCACTGTTCAACATTTACGCGATATTGCAAAGCAGATAAGTGTGATTACAGACAAGGGAATGTGACAGGATATGAATGATATGGAATCTATAAACCATATTCTATCGGTGCCATACTACATTTGAGATGAGATTAGCATCGCTTTAACTTCTCTTGTGTCAAGTTAAACTTTTAATTGTCAAACTGGCCAAGAGGCCTATGCAGTAGTGGTGAGAATCGCCCATTTAAAGGTCAAAATAATATTATTTTTGAAAATTTACACCTGGAACCAGTCATTCAAGTGGTAAATTTCCAAAAATAGTGTACTATTGGACACTGGGCAGGCAAAATTTTCGATTTTCTTAACCATTAATCAAATGGCCTAGACCACCAAAAACGGAATCTGTAGTGATCATGAGGAATGTCCATTTGCAGGACGACACAAAATAATTATTTTTGTAAATTTAAAGTGCGAAAATTAGAATTCTTCTTTGAAAAGATCTAGACCGTTAAAGGGTTAATTGATATGAGTAGGGCTTCGAGCGCTTTGGGGCGCTGTTGACACGTGAGGGGTTAAATTGGTCTGGTCTAACTATAATTAATCTTCTAATATGATTGACAGCTTTCAATTTTAAAGAATTGCTTAATACAATTAATCAAGGCCCACATTCACCTAAAAATACGTGAAAATAAAATTAAGATTGTATACTTTTTAATGGCTTAGTTTGCATAACGTAATGAAACGAAATAAGTCTTAGCACATGATGACTTCATTCCGTATAAACTAATATAATTATTTTAAGTTGTGAAGTTGAATTAGGGATAACCCAGACCCATGTCTTATACGGACTGAAATCACCATATGTCAAGATTAATTTCGTTTGATTGATTGCATTGGTTAAGCTAAGCCTATAAATGAATACAATTTTAACAATTTTACGTTCAATTATTCTGGTCAGTGTGAATGTAGGACTTAGTAATGAGTGATGTAATGATGTTATCTTAACCACATTTAACAATTTCCTTTATTTAAACATATTTTATTGTAGCATTTGCACAATGGGATCCGGTACAAGTTATTACAACTTAGAGTTGCCCTCACCATACATAATTATTATAAGCCGCCAATATTTTGAAACACTAAATTAATAGGGGAGGGTGTGTGTGGAGAGAGAGAGAGCGATAGAGTAAGGGAGATAGGGGGGGGGGGGAATACGCGCGAGAGAGACGGAGAGAGAGAGAGAGAGAGCGAGAGAGAGAGTGTGAGAGAGAGAGATAGAGGGGGGGGGGGGAGGGAGGGAGGGAGGGAGGATTGATTGGGTGGGAGGGGAGGGAAGGGGAGGAGAGGAGGGACCACCACCACCACAGGCCACCACCACCACCACCACCACCACCACCACAGCACCATATTAAATTAAATATTTCAACCATGCCCTCTGAATATCTCAAGTTATAGCAGAAATGTAGCTAAAGTCTAGACTATTTTGAAACAAATTTGACTAGTTAGTTAAAAGGGGAATTTTTGGAACGTAATAGAGGAATCCATTCTTAACTAAGCTCCACCCACACTTCGCAAGCGTTGGGATCGATCGATTCTTGAACTCCACGACTATCAATTTCCAGAAAACTAGAGATAAGCTGTTGAATATTTTGAAACTAATTTGACTGGGTGCTGTTGCTGCCTATCAGTCAACTTAGTTTCAAAATATTGAACAGATGTTTATTAAATACTGAAGCCATACAATTCATACAACAACGTTTAGTCCGTCATCAATTAAGCTTTCGTGACGAACCTAACTACGTCATTCATGGCGGATAATCTGGAAATGTCCATTGGGCTGGTATACATTGCAGCCTAGGCAGCGATATCTCCCAATGCTATTATGTTCAAAATATTCAATAGCACGTTTTATTATTTTTGGAAACGTGTTCAGTTATTTCTGCGCTGTACTGTAGGTACTAAAGACAGATGTTCGTCTTCTACGGATAACTGAGACAGTCATTACACTATTAGATTTTCAAAAATAATCTTCCCTTCGTCTGCAAATTGAGATTTTCTATGAGAGACCGGAATATTGTTTGACAAATCCCAGATAACGGCCCGGTATCGGCCCAGCAAGCTGCTTTATCAAGGATTCGAGCATTTCCACCAATTTGAGAATGAGTGGGCTTCTAAGCAGTTTTGACATAGGCCTATATCATGATTATCATTGCAGAGAACTGGCCGTATTGGCCCGGTATTGAGATACATATGTAGGCCATGTATTAAAAAACTTCGGTTAACAGAAATCTATTAACAAATATAGCCTGCATAACCTACGTTATTAAATGTAACCGTCTTATTTTTGGGACATCCTATAATCGTCCTTACAGTTCTATTGTTATTATCGGTATTGACCTGACTGCACAACGACCAATCAGACTTATTCAATACATTTCTTAATTCATTGTCCGGTCGCTCGCGCCCGCCTCGCGCGCTGGACAATGATGTCACAATTGCATCCGGGATACGTACTTAGGTTGGCCTCATAAACTATAGCCTACTGAAAATCTCACATTGAATATTTTGAGAAAATTTTGAAAGAAATACTGAGAACTTTCAGACGAATTATTTTAAAGAATAACTAGCGCATTTTATGCTTAGCCGCTTATGACAGCCGCTTTCTCGCGTTGGAATTCAGACGGAACTTGTTTATTAGATCGTCTTTCTATGGTTCATTGTTTGACCATGTGTTCATTTTTCAAGCCGCTAGCTTCGCGCTACGGCTGTAGACGAATCTACTAAATCTCTGACTCCACCCTATGCCGATTCAGATATGCCTGCATATCACACTCAGACAACTCGGACCTCGCCAACCATTGCAAGAGAGGCAAGATATTGTCGACGACAGAATTTGACTAGTCTGGATTCTGAAAATTTATGGTCGTCTTTCCGGATCCGGATGACGACCAATAGCGGTACTCCTAGTAAACAAGAGCAAAACAAATTGAGAAATTGCCACACAGACGTACACACAAACAGTACCTTAGCGCGTCTGCTTCCGGTGGTGGTGGGTGTTAGGTGGAGAAGGGTGTGTGCGTGCGAGGACACATCTAGATAGGAGATTTTGGTTAATAATTTACAGCAGGATGCTTCAAAATTAAATTGTTAAAACTGTATACTTTTAGAGGCTTAAATTGTGTGCTTGGACGCAATGAAGCGAAATAAATCTTAGCATATGATGATTTCATTACATATAAATTAATAACATTTTCTAAGTTGTGAAATTGAATTAGAGGCACGAGTCCCTAATTCAAATACACAACTAAAGTTTTTTTAATTTATACGAATTGAAATCATCATATGTTAAGATGTACATTCTTTTCATTACATATGACACTCGATTTAAGCCACTAAAAGTATACAATTTTAACAATTATAACAATTTTATTTTCTGGCATTCTGGTGTGAATATGCGCCTATTATCGGTTGCTTGTCGGAATCAGATAACTACATCGACGTATGACGTTGATCTCAATGGGGTTGGGGGCGGTGATGGAGGTCCATTTCTGGCTATGTCCCGCCCATTTCTAGCTAATCTCCGTCCATGTTATACGCTCATTGGAATCGATTTGACACTTTGAAACCTGAATTCCGAGCACATGGTCATAGTGTGGACCCAGTACCAGATGGGGGCAAAGGGCCAGACGGGCTTTCGGAGTTCGAGAAATTTCGAATGTCTATATGCTCTCAGATAGTATCTGTTGCATGTCCCGAGGTAATTAATGCGTACCTTCACCTTGCTATGAAGCTCCCTTATTCTTTGTTTATTGGCGTCTGCCTTGTACACTCTGCAAATCTCAGGGCTGGCAACTGCACCCACCCCCTACCAAATGCAGGTTACGGCGCTGCAAAATCTAAATGCCAAGGTAACTTTACAGGTAAGCCGTTGAACATTTTGAAACTGATTTTACTTCCTACCTATGACAGCATCAGCTCCCAGTCAAATTTATTTCAAAATATTCAAACAAGAGGCCTGTATTGCTCACCTGGAATTATTGGCCACTGACAAAAGGCCAAGATTCAGTATGGACGCCGGCCAAATTCGCCGATCGGCTTCCTTTGAGCAAACATAGAATCTCTATGCTGCAAGGATGCTTCCTGCCAACTATAATTGAAATCGGACCACTTGTTCTTGAGAAGACAGTTTACTTTTCCCATTGCTTTTGTATGGCAGTTGTTGGTTGGAAAAGGATCCAAGATGGCCACAAAACCGTTTATCCGAAAGTGGAAATTTGAAATTAACATACCCAAAACCGTATAACACCAATTTCGGCTTCAAAATCCATCAGATAAAACAATCAAATATGGCCGCCAAACACGCTACATAGTTATTAGTGCATGGTGGCCATGTTTTTTGACATATCAACTTCATTTGAATAAACTTTAATGGTCCTTAGTTCCGAATCATATCTCCCAAATTTCAACCCGATCTGTTCATTGGTTCTGGACACATTGTTTTCGCGAAAACTAGGTCATCCAAGATGGCCATCGAACCATTTGGCTAATCAAGTTCCCTTGAACAAACTTGGTCCAGCTCTTGCCCTAGATGATAATTCAAGAGTTTTGAATCGACGACTCCCAAGCTGCTTTGACGAAAATCTTTAAAGATATTTCTAAATAGTGGCCAAAATCCGAGATGGCCAGCAGTCAAATTGGTCGATCGGTTTCGATTGAGAAAACTTGCTCTAAGGATGCTTCCTGCCAAATATAATAGATCTTTCCAGTTTTAGCTATACCCCGCCCATCCCTAGTTAAGCTCCGCCCACATCTCGCGTGTGTTGGAATCGATCGATCCCTGAATTTCTTGACTATCAATTTCCAGTAAACTATACATGGAAACCTGTTGACTATTTTGAAACTAATTTGACTGTGTGGTGTTGCTGCCTAAGGCAACAACAGCGCCCAGTCAAATTAGTTTCAAAATATTCAACAGTATGTTTATTAAATATCAGACATATAATTCGTACAACATGTCGGACTATTAAGCGTTAAAGACGGACAATTTGGAATTATTCACGACGTCATGATTATGACGTCAGCATACACGTCACTTAATTAATTATGACGTCATATGCCGTCAGCTGAGCGACGGATATACTTGGAAAGTCGGAAATCGGCTCAGTGGTTCTTGAGATGTCGTTTAAATAAAAAGTTGACGGACGGACTAGTCAGGCTCACTGTGTCGAAAATTTGACTTCTGCGGGATCTTTCTGTTGATTTTACGAAACATACGTTTTTGGAAAGTATTAGTTATGACAAATCCAAAAATGGACGATGCCATTTTTTCTGATAATGTTCGAGGCTATTTAGAGGTCAAGAGATGTCGTCACCTTTCCCATAATATCAGGTTTCTTGCTGTAGGGGACGTTATTTACCAACGAAACTATGGCATGCTACATATTAAGTTAAAGCGTATTGAAATGTATTGTCAGACATGTGACGTATATGTTATTTCGTCTGGTAGAAATGTCAAAGGTCAAATTTCTGGCAATACGTGTAAATCATCAAAATGTGATCATCGTTATATAACAATAGCAGGTAGAAATATGGCATCCTGAATATCAAAATAAAGCTTATCAAAAAGCATTGTCAAAAAGTCATAAATATTTAAGTTTCCATTTCGTATTAACTTGCTATTTCACATTAGTCGTGCAACAAAATGAATAGATTGCAAAACATGACTTTATTGTTTGATGCCATTAGATTAACATGTTACAGTTTACGTATTTAATCAAACACAAGAGAAAAATAGCAGAGACTTCAAAGACAAGCATACAAATTCACGTATATACATCTGTCCTGCTTCAAAGACCAATTCCAAAACCACATTTTATAATAAAGAAAACACCCTGACTAACTGGAAATTCATACTTGCCTATGACACAGGACAACTCAACTTCGCTGCTTGTCTATGCGATACTCATTAGCCTGCCAAAATAGCGAGGTAGTCTCTTTTAACTCTACAGTTTATATCTTTGATTTAGACCGTTCATTTGTAATCTCATGTGTAGCACTTCAGCTTTGTTGGTTCCCACAGACTAACATTAAATCAAGCTGTCACATATTCTTCAAGCATTTGATGCCCAAGGTTCACCCACGTGCATAATGTCATTGCTGCTTCCTTTGGCATCACAGCATGTAACACTAGGTGGGATAGAATGTCATTGTCTTCGACATAGACCGGGCTGCAGTAAGACAAGATAGTGTTCTTTAGTTTCTTTGCCTCGAGCCGCCTTTAAGCAGCCGCACTGCAGATGACGTGTACGAGCTCCAAGAAACTGGGACGTATACTCTTGGCTTATCCACACTAATTCTGGCCCAGCTAGAAGGAATCGCTGTCTTGCATTAGGATTGGAAGATATGACAATCATATCTATTTTCTTTCATAGCTGTGTTTTACATTTCACATGCATGGTCTGGACCAATTGATACACATGGGATACCAGTTATTGTAACAGAAATCACCAGACACATACGCAACCACATGGACTGCGTTTATATCTGCTCATTTCTATGCTACAATAAGATTTCTCCGGGGATTTCTTGTCAGCCAAATATCTATAGCACATCTTTGGTACCTGGCCCTATCCATGGCAAAGAATAGTTCAACCAGTTCTTCCGCTGCTTCAAGATGGAGCAACGTAGGCAGCAACAGCACCTAGTCAAATTAGTTACAAAATATTCAACAGCTTCCCTGTATAGTTTTCAGGAAATTGATAGCTATGGCATTTGGGGATCGATCAATCCCAACACGGCGAGGTGTGGGTGGAGCTTAGCTAGTGGTGGGCGGGGCATAGCTAAAATGGAAAGGTCCATTGACCACTGATTTGAATATAATATTATCCGCTGACCTAACTGTTAATGGACTCCTGAATTTTTTTCCTGAAATTTTGTTTTCTTCAACGGTGTTGCAATTTTACTTCTGTACTATGCATTTCATTATACTGTTCTTCACACACTGTTTCAATTGCTGCAGATGCGTTAAAACATGTTTCTCCAACGTTTGCATTTCTTATCAAGAACTCTTCCAAGAGGATTTTAAAGATTATCGTGCGAATTTACAGCTTGCTTGTTATGTGTACAGCTCAAAACTTGTAGGCCTATTTTAGTTGCTGGTCCGTAAATATCCGATTCTTCCCACACATCATCAAGTCCAGATTTCTCTATTGAGTTACCAACAGCGCGTATTGCAGCCAAGGATGAATGGAGATCGCCTACCCTAAGAACACACACGGTCCTTCAAATGTGGATAAGAGTCAGTCAACTGAATGGTCGTTGTGTCTAATATAATTGAGGTGGTTATCTCTGAATACCGCAACATTTATCTGCCGGTTTTTTTTTCCTTTTGGTATGGTTAGCAGTGTAAACCACCCTACTGCGTGCCGGAGGTGGAGTAAGTGTCAGTGGCCCCACAGATGTCGGCTCCTGAGGAAAAGCTATAGCAGAGTTGTATCTAGACCATCCCGGGAGTTTGCCAACCTTAGCAGTTTTGTGTGAAGCTGCTCTTGAGATAAGCCATTCTAGACCACCAACCTTTTTCTCAATGTTTGTCTTGCATAAATCCTTCATACTGGCACTCTTGTTAGTCTTGAATACGAAACTTCGAAAATTCTAAAATTTTGGTGCATTCTGGCTTAAAGGGATGCTAATCTCATCTTAAATGTTCTATTGTACTGATAGATTATGCTTTATAGATTCCATATCATTCATAATCTGTATCAATTAATCTGCTTTGTAATATCGCGTAAATGTTGAACAGTGATCGACCTCATTTTGTCTCCTCGAGCCATAGTGTGTGATGTCATTCTTCATTATGTAACACTCATCTTGTTGAATATTTTGAAACTAATTTAACTGGAAGTTGTTGCTGCCTAAGACAGCAATAATTTCCAGTCAAATTAGTTTCAAAATATTCAACAGCTTACATGTGTGCTTGCTTTTACACATTGTCAAACTATAGCTGGTACCTCTACGACTGAGCGTATATATCAAGGTAGACATACTAGGTTTTTTCTGATTGGTTGAAAAGTAAATCATGACATCCATCATAGGGTGTAGAAATGTACCAACATTTAGCTACTAAAGCCTGAATATCATTCTTTATCCGCATGATAAAATGCTTAAAACTACCTCCATAGTTTATGAGTGGCCTATTAAGTCACCTGAATAGCTACCAAAAGATGAGATTAGTTATCCTTTAAGTGTTTCGAATCTTCAAGTTGGCGTGTTTGGGAACTGTTTTCACCGTTATTACTTGTCTGTTGAGAGAGCATAAATGATAGAAAATAAATAAGGTTCCATTGACTGTATCTTTATCATCTGGGCTGTCTTCACTGAAATCGATATTGTCTGCAGCAAAAACCACAAACAATTTTTTCTGAGGAAGGGGAGGGGAGAGGGGTGGGGGGGAGGGTTATGCAGACACCACTAAAATGTTGCATGCCACTCGCAACTGCATTATCTATGAATGTTTCTAAGAGCATTGTTCGAATGCCAGTTACGCAATAGCCGTGAGCCGATAGTCGCTGGACTAAGGATCTGTGTCTCGCGTCATGAGTCATGACGAACTGTTAATGTTAATCCTAAGACGTGTGGATTTTCTGTATCCTTTGACGTTCTGAATGTAGTCCCAACATGCTGTTGAATATTTTGAAACTAATTTGACTGGACGCTGTTGCTGCCATAGGCAGCAACAGCGTCCGGTCAAATTAGTTCCAAAATATTCAATAGCTTACCTGTACAATTTTCTGGAAATTGTAGTCAGGGAGTTCAGAGATCGATCGATCCAAACACGAGCGAGGTGTGGGTGGAGATTAGCTAGAGATGGGCAGGGCATAACTAAAACTAGAAAGGTCCATTGAGTGACAGATCTGACTCTCCGCTCTTCTCTGTTTCTTCCCTCACCTTTCTGAACCGAAATAGGTCGATGATAGAATGCTGATAGTCATATCGTGCATGATACACTGTGCTGGATTGAGAGACATGGCAGGACTTTCTGGGAAGTCGGCTTCACCAACAAGTACTGATAACGGATCACACAAACATGGTAAACTGTCCATCAACTGTTATCTGACTTGTATTTTATTAACCAGAGGCCTATATTTCCAGGCCTTTCTTGCAACTGAAAATGATAGCAAGAGGCCCAAGGACCTTAGCGCTCATCCGGACCATTAGAATTTGATCATTGGCATTTGAACAGAGATAAAACGTACTTTAAATTTAGCACAGACGATATTTAGTGGAAAATTAATGAGGGACACTGATCAGGCAATCAGATTGAACCTTAGGTTCCATCCAGCCAATAAAATAATCCAATATGGCCACCAAGCCCAAAATTTTGATTAGTCTATGACAACCATGGTTTATCAAGGATCAAGTTCTCTTGAACAAACTTGAATCACCTTTAGTTATCGATGAAATCAAATCTAATGAGTTTCAGCTTACTCCATACAGCAGTTCCTGAGATGCCGTTTTGGAGAACAGGATTGACACTGGAACAAGCGGTTAATGAGGAATAGCGTCTTAAGGATTTCCAGCAATTTTTCGAAAATTCAAGATGTCCGCCGAGACCAATCAAAATTTCGTATTCAAGTTCCGACTCTAGCGGCCAAGCGGTTATTGAGGAGTAGGTTTTAAATAGATTTTTTTAGAAATCTTTAGAAAATTCAAGATGTCTGCCAGAAAAATTGACCAATCAAAATTCTGTATACAAGTTCTGAAACCTACCAGCCTAGTGTCTTTCCAGCCAAGTCTGCTTGAAATTGCTCAAGCAGTTAATGAGGAGTAGCATCTTAAACGATTTCCCGGCATTTTCCGGAAAATTCAAGATGGCCGCTGAAAAAATAGACCAATCAAATTTTTTTAGACAAATTCTGAAGCACACCATTCTAAAGTCCCTCCAACAGTTTTCTTGAAATCGTTCACGCTGTAATGAGGAGTAGCAATTAAATTGATTTCCAGAAATTTTCAGAAAATCCAAGAGGGTTGCCAGAGAAATTGTCCAGTCATTATTCTGCATGCAAATTCTGAAACCTACCAGGCTAGTGTCCTTCCAGTGAAGTCTGGTTGAAAAGATTTTACGGAAAATTCAAGATGTTCACTCAAATTGATCAATCAAAATTCTGTACACAAGTTCTGAAGCATACCATAGTGTTCTTCCAACCGAGTTTGCTTGAAATCGGCCAAGTGGTTAATGAGGAGTAGGCCTTTTAAGTAATTTCCAGAAACTTTCAGAAAATCCAAGATGGCCGCCAGAAAAATTAACCAATCAAAATTCTGTATACATGGTCCGAAACCTACCAGACTAGTATTCTTTCAGCCAAGTCTGGTTTAAATTTCCCAAGCAGTTAATGAAGAGTAGCGTTTTAAACGATTTAAAGCCATTTTTTAAAATATTCAAGATGGTCATCGCAAAAATAGACCAATCAAAATTTTGTATCAAAGTTCTGAAGCATACGAGTCTAGAGTCCTGCCAAAAGAATTTTCTTGAAATCGGCCACATGTTTAACGAGGAGTAGGCTTTTAAATGATTTCCAGAAATTGTAAGAAAATCCAAGATGGCCGCCGGAAATATTTGTGGTCGGGTAGCGGGAAGGACTAGCCATCGCGGAACCAGTAAATCACTGCCCCGGGCCATGCTACGGCTGCCCTATGGATGACCATACTCAATGCACGCATGCAGGCAAGAATGTCTAAGACACGATTTGCCACCACCACCCACCCACTCTGCGTATGCACAGGGCCACTGAGACTAACCACGTAATGGACAGGTTTTCTTTCATATATACATACATACATACATATCCTCTTCTGCTGGTTAGGCTAGTAAGCCTGTAACAGATTTTCACTTTCTTCTTGAACCTGGGTTTCATTAACCTGTTTAACTGATTGGGTGCGGATGGGTGAGATCGGGAACTGAATTGTGCGTTTGCAAACCAGTGTGTTTATACATGCGATTTGAATGTTTCTTTGTACTCGAAATGTTTGAATATTATAGGAAGTCTGTTTCTTAGGCTAAGCGCGGTAACACTGAAATGCCAACACATGAACTGAACAAAGGATTGACCCCGAGAACCTTCATGATGAGGTAGAGGTTCCTGAATGTATACCTTCACGATGAGGTAGAGGTTCCTGAATGTATACCTTCACGATGAGGTAAAGGTTCCTGAATGTATACGTCATATTCTCTGAGAAGCGTTCCAGACAACGAGGATAATTCAGGATTCCAGTTTCTCAGTCACTCATATGATGTCATAATCAACTACGTGACGTGTAGGATGACGTCACAATCAATGAATGACATAGCTAAGTTCATCATGAATGCTTAATTGATGACAGACTAACCTCTGCTGTAAGAATTCTATATCTTTATTATTTAATAAACATTCTGTTGAATAATTTGAAACTAATTTGACTGCATGTTGTTGCTGGCATCCAATTCGTACACTTCACATACTATTCCAGCTCCATGACAGAGTATTCTCTGTCAATTATGATTGTGATGTCAGCCTAGATGTGACGTAATTGATTATGATGTCATATACTTGAGTGACAGATCGGATCTCTCCATAAATCCTGTTCACCGAGATTACGCCACTTAGGTCAACAGATCCTGCTAGAGAAGCTTACAGTATTGAATTCAAGCAATCCTGCTATGGAAGGTTACATCATGTAGTGTGTGCGTGCATATGTGAAGGGGGTGGGTGGGCTTGAGTGAGTAAGTGCGTGCACGAGTGTGTGCGCGTGCGTTAGTGAGTACATGCATGAGTGCGGTTGTGAGCGTGTCTGAGTGGGTGAGAGTGAGCGTAAGTGTGTGCGCCTGAGTGGGTGCGTGAGTGAGTGAGTGAGTGCGTAAATTTGTGTATAAATCAAACAGCCTTAAATTATGTTGCAACTCCACCTCTCTTTGATCGGTGGCCATCTTGGATAATAAGGTTATCTCAAAACAAATTTACAGCAATACTATTTAAGTAGCATAATTTTATTCCCAATCACGCCAGCCTTACATAGCTATATATACAGTATCCTATTATACTTATACACCATGCAGATACACAATTAAAAGATATATACAACAAAGAGAATTATTTATGCAATACTATAACCAATCGAACAACCGTTCCAAAGATCAATGATCCTATAGGCTTGTTAACCCGTTAACACTCATCCCAGCCAAAGTGGCCGATGCAGTGGTTTTCAGAAATTATTTTCAAAAATTTAACCTTGGAATGACTGGCTCGATAACCGAGCCAGTCATTCCAGTGGTAAATTTTCAGAAAAGTAATCTCTTGATCTGAAAATAGATATTTTCTATGTGAAAATTAAAATTTTGTTGAGAAAATTTGAGGGTTCATTAACTCTCATACAGGGAAGCGATTCAATATTTTGAAACTTATATGACTAGAACATGGCACTGCCATAGGCCGACAACAAAACCTCTCAGTCAAATTAGCTTCACAATATTCAACAGAATATTCCCTACATTACAATGAAATTGCCATTTATGGTCAGTAGGGGTTAAAATACTAAACGATCTTCAAATAAAAAACAATCTTATTGGTCAACAACAATTAATGACGTCGTAAACGTACAATCATGACCGGCTGAATATTTTGAAAACAGTTTGACTGAAAGTTGTTGGTGGCTTAGCCACCAACAACTTTCAGTCAAATCGTTTTCAAAATATTCAGAGTTAAACCCCATGGAAAATGTAGTCTGCCGAAATTCAGTAGGCAGAGACTTAACAAGCCTATAACCAGATATTCTCACACAATTCTCCAAACAAAAATAATAGCACTAACGAGTGTTTTCATATAAAATAATTAGTATAGGCTATGTGACAGTGATGAACACGTACCTTTAAAATAATATCGTGCTTACACAATCAAGTGTTAATTACAGGAAACTTTATCAGAACGTAATCTGCTTTACACACTTTACAATGCACAAACTGGTTGAAAAATAATCAGGTAAATTTTTTTATAACTGCCCCAACAAATATGGTTTGAATTATAAATTAGCTTTTGGGCCAAAACTCCCAAAACGTATTTCCTCTAGCAGATACTGTATATATTATTAAAGATATCACGTATTAAGTCACATAGTAACCGTATGACTGCTGAGTTTTTGCAGATGAAATATTCCAAGTGATATATCTCTGCACCTACTAAATATTTTGAAAACAATTTGACTGAAAGTTGTTGATGGCTATGCCACCAAAAACTTTCAGCCAAATTGTTTTCAAAATATTCAGCAAAGCAAGAGTTTTTGCTCATTGAAATTACTGTCCAGTGGTGGCTTACAGGAGCGAGACAGTTAAGGAAAATTATTTACCTCCTGGGATGTAGAAATTGTTTGAGCGTAACTTTCGCGACCATCTCTGTTCCATCATCAGTACAAACTGATGGCCGCTGGTGACGTCACTCTAGCCGGTTCTTGTGCAGTCACGCTGCGACAGCATTGAATGGTAGACCGCTTCAATCAAAATTTCAATCAGTTTTTCTGCTAATTAAATAAATTCCAACAGCGAAAACATGTACAGAATATTCTAAGATAAATATATATTCGAATCCCTGCTTAGTAGGTTCAAGCAGTAAAACATCTATCTATACATACTATACATACTGTCACAGCCTTTCATATCCATTCATCATATCACAGAGTCATATCAAATACATACTAACTGTCTGACTGCCGAGTTTTTGCAGACAACATGTTCCAGGGGTTATATCTCTTAACCTGCTGAATATGTTGAAAACAATTTCACTGAAAGTTGTTGGTGGCTTCAGTCAAATTGTTTTCAAAATATTCAACAAGTCAAGTTTTTGTCATCAAAATTATTGTCTGGTGGCTTAAAGGTGATTTTACACAAGATAGGCAGCTGATTCTTGACAAAAGCACTAGTTAAAGGTGCACATTCACTCCTGATTGTCTGAAAATAAATTGTGAACAGATGAAATGAAACTAAATAAATCTTAACATATGATGATTTCATTCCCTATAAATAAATGTGTATTTTTAGTTGACAATTTGACTTGTGTCTCTAATTCAATTTCACAACGTAAGATCTTTTTATTAATTTATGTTGAATGCGCTAAGATTTATTTCGTTTCATTACATCTAAGCATCTCAATTTTATTTTCAGGCAATCTGGTACGAATATGTACCTTTAACCAACATTAAAATTTATCCAAGAAAATATCCATTTTCAGAACAAGAGACAATTTAAAAAAATTTACCACTTGAATGACTGGCTAGATTATCGAACCAGAAATTCCAGTGGAAAATTGTCAAAAATAGTCTTCTTATTGTGCAAATGGAAATTTATTAATGAATTTTTTAAAGTTTTTTATGACCTTCACCGACAAATCCTTGAAAAAGTAAATTCGTTATGACATAAAACTTATTCTGTTGAAGATTTTGAAATTAATTTGACTGGAAGCTTCCATCAAATTAATTCCAAAATATTCAACAGTTCTTGCAGTCAAATTAATTTCAAAATATTCAATAGTTTTCCTACATTTTGGCCGTGAACATGAGATATGGGGACTTCATCGGTGAAAAGGTTAAAGGGCAAATAACCCGTGACAAAGCTCCTGGTGTGACAAAGCAGCATTCCAATCTCACAACACGTATGCACACGGTCTACCAGGAATCCTGGATTTATTACTAGATAGGAAACTGTATAAGAAGCTATGGGAAGTTAAAGCTGACCGGTCATGCTAAAGAAAGCAGTCTCTAACCCCTACCAGAAACAGAGTGCGATGACTAAATTTCTGTTGTCTATAACTCTATTATGAGGCCCGGCATTGATACTTTAAAGATACATTACCTCCTAGATATAAATAAAATTGGGAATTTTCTATATAATCAAGTTGGAAAGAACTTAGAAAATCTTAAATATCTCTAGACAGTTCACCGACAACATCAAAGAGCTACACGCCGGGAGCACATAATCCGCAAAAGGTTATATCACAACATCATAGAAATAAGTTGCATAACATTTTTTGTTTATACAAAGCTAGCGATGAATCGCATGCGACCTCTAAGTAGCAACTACTCTCGTTTCCTTGCGAAATGTAGATACAGGCGACTGTCAGATTTGTGTTTACGTAATGGTCCTTTCCAGATTACCCACCCATCATATGACATCATAATGAACTGCGTGATGTGTGCAATGACATCATAATGAATGATGTCATGAATGATGTCGATAAGTACGTCACGAACGCATATTTGAAGACGGTCTATGGGCTGTTGTACAAATTGTTTGCTTTTACTATTTAATAAATATTCTGTTGAATATTTTGAAACTAATTTGACTGGGCGCTGTTGCTGCCTATGGCAGCAACAGCACCCAGTCTAATTAGTTATAAACTATTCAACAGCTTCCCTGTATAGTTTTCAGGAAATTGATAGCTAGGGCATTCGGGGATTGATCAATCCAAACCCGGCGAGATGTGGGTGGAGCTTAGCTAGTGATGGGCGGGGCATAGCAAAAAATGGAAAGGTCCATTGTGAAATTCATAATTTGCATCTTCTTGGATATTGAGTAGTCATATATATAACAATTAGTGTGAAAATGGTAGCATTGACTCACCGGAAAAACTTTAAGGACATGGTTCCATATAATATATTTATATCTCTATCGGCTATAGGCTTACCTACCTAATGCATGACTAACACGACTACTGGGTAACTGATAGCTTGCCGAGTTATTGGTTTCGTTGTCGTC